>JAEOAD010000013.1:5135000-5745000 GCA_036365145.1 Orientallactaga sibirica
TTAATAATAATAAAATATTTAAAATCTTTTATTTTAATTTATTTATTTGAGAGGCAGAGAGAGAGAGAAAGACACAAGAGGGAGGGAGGGAATGGCATGCCAGGGACTCCCGCCACTATAAAAGAAACCCAGGGCTGGAGAGATGGCTTAGCGGTTAAGGCGCCTGCCTCCTAAGCCTAAGAACGCTGGTTCCAATCTCCAGGTCCCACGTTTAGCCAGATGCAAAGGGGCACAAGGGCGCAATGCCGCACTTGACCACAAGGGGGCGCACACATCTGGATTTCATTCGTAGCAGCTGAGAGGCTGCTGGCACGCCCATCTCTGTCTTCCTCTCCCTCTCTCTCTCTGTGTCTCTCTCCAAAAAAAAAAAAAAAAAAAAAAATCCAGACGCTTGTACCACCTTGTGCATCTGGCTTATGTGGGTCCTGAGGAATAGAACCTGGGCCCTTTGGCTTTGCAGGCAAGCACCTTAACCACTAATCCATTTCTCCAGGCCATAAATAATTTTTTTTTTTAATAAAGAGATGCTGGGCGTGGTGGCACATGTCTTTAATCCCAGCACTTGGGAGGCAGAGGTAGGAGGATCACCATGAGTTTGAGGCCACCCTGAGACTTGAATTCCAGGTCAGCCTGAGCTAGAATGAGACCCTACCTCAAAAAAACAAAATAAAAAAAACCCAAAATAAAATAAAGAGAAGTGGTTCATTTAACTCAGTATGCTCATCTAAATAGCTCTTTGTTGGCCTTGTATGTGTGAAGCAAGCGTCCTATCACTGAGTGACAGCCGCAGCCCTGTTCCTTGACTTTGGATTATATGTCCTGTCCTGCCCCAGATCTGAAAACTCATAGGTCATAGATCGGGAGCTCCTTGCGTGTGATGGAGCCTCCCTTATCTTTCCTTTTCTTACTGTCCTGGGTTCCCAGTCTCCTAGGAGGTGTTCAGGGCATCCTGCGGCTTCTGACCCCTTTCTTAGCAGTGAGTTAGAGGTTCATCCATGAAGGACAGGGCATTGTGCCCCTCCTTTTCTTTTCTTGATTTTTTTTTCCCCCCTGAGGTAGGGTTTCGCTCTAGCCCAGACTGACCTGGAATTCACTCTGTAGTCTCAGGCTGGCCTCGAACTGACGGCGATCCTCCTACCTCTGCCTCCTGAGTGCTGGGATTATAGGCATGTGCCACCACGCCCGGCTCCTGCCCCTTCTTAATACAGGCTGGGTTCCTCATTGGGCCCTTGTTGGTAGCATTGAACCTTCAGCCTGCCAAGGTGTGCTGAGGACTCTGTGGTGTTGGCTGGGTTGGCACAAGATGCCACGTGTCTTCATTTCAATGAAAAGTTGGCATCTATACCCTAGGGGAAGAATTCCATTGTGGGATCTGTTTCCACCCAGAGTGAGTCCCTGGGGGGTGACAGCTCAGAAAACAGAGACTGCAAGTTGAAAGATGGGCACCTTAGACTTTAGGGGAAATTTCCCAAAAAGTCCAGGGAATTTTCTGAGGGGGGCGGGAAAGAGCTATAATTCTAAGAGGGAAAATGGGAGAATAGTAAACTAGAAAGAACAATCCCCAATTCAAATAGTCCAATCACAGAGAATTTCCTTAAGAAGTGGTGCAGGTGTGGAGTACTGAGTCAAACACGGGGGTGGGGCGGGGGCTGAGGTCAACTTCCAAAAGGGTGAGGAGGGGCTGGGCGAGTGGATCGGTGGGTAACAGCGCCTGCCACTCAAACATGGGGCCTGTAACCCCAGTCTTGTAGGAGACCAGAGAATTGCTGAGGTTCCCTGGTCAGCTCCAGGCTCCGTGAGAGACTCGTCTCAAGGAGACCTGTGCAAGAGCCACATAGGACGCCCAGGCTTCCCCTCAGGCCCCTGCACACGTGCTCAAGGGGGCATCTGCACTCACACATGTGCACACACTACACACACACACACACACACACACACACACACACACACACGCCACGCAAACAAAGCAACAGGGCGAGGAGAGAAGAGGAAGGAAGGAAGAAGAGAGGGAAGGAGGGAGAGGAAGAGGAGTTTTCAGTAAAAGTAAACACAGCAGAGTGTGAGACGCTGTTAAACGTCTCTTATCTTCCAGGAAGATAGTAAAGGACTTGGAAGCGATTTTGTCTGGACTACAAGAATGAGCCCAGGATAGAGCCAGTCCTTAGCGGAGAGGCCCGGGCTGTGTTAGATGATGGGAGGAGACAAGAAACGGAGATGATCTTGGATGAAGGAGCACCGACTGTGCAGCCCTGCCTCAGGTCTTCAGTTCCTTCAGCTGGCTAAGTCAGGGCAGAGTGACACCTCCCCTCAGGGGAAGAAAGAGTGGTTTGGCTCCTGAACTTAAATGTCCCCCACCCCCAAGATTATATAGTTCTGCTCCAGGTTCTAGTTGCATCTCAGGAACCCTCAGGAGAAAGCAGGCGAGGCCAGGAACCCAAGGCTAGGCGAGAGCTTGAGGGTATGCGAGAGGCCGCTCAACCCCAGTGGACTGTTCTGGGTGAACGACATCCAGAAAGGAGAGAGCTGGCATTCCTGGCCTGGGAGCCTTGTCACTCATCCCTGAGATCCAGAGAAGGATGGGAAGGTGTGGGGCAGAACCAGATTGGGAAACTGGAAACCAGTTTACATGATGCTAACTGCCAGGAGACCCCTTAGGAATCAGTGAATGGGTCCATCATTCATGCCTCTGGTCACGAGTCCACATCTACGAAAAGGTGCTCATGTGGCTTGAAGTGGGAGCTGCTGGGGGTTGGGCAGGTGGGCGGAAGCTTTTGAAAACATATATTTCTTTTAAACAATTTATTTATTTATTTGAGAGAGAGAGGAAGAGGCAGAGAGAAAGAGAGAATGGCCTGGTGTGGTGATACACGCATTTAATCCCAACACTTGGGAGGCAGAGGTAGGAGGATCACCATGAGTTCAAGGCCACCCTGAGACTACATAGTGAATTCCAGGTTAGCCTGGGCTAGAGTGAGACCCTACCTCGAAATACCAAAACAGAGAGAGAGAGAGAGAGAATGGGTGTGCCAGGGCCTCCAGGCACTGCAAATGAACTCTAGACACATGCGTCCCCTCATGTATCTGGCTAACGTGGGTCCTGGGGAATCAAACAGGGGTCCTCAGGCTTTGCAGGCAAGTGCCTTAACTGTTAAGCCATTTCCCCAGTCCCTGAAAAATATTTGCTTTTAAAAAATTTTATTATTTCATTTATTTTTGGAGAGAGACAGAGAGAGAGAGAGACAGAGAGACAGAGAGACAGAGAGGGAGAGGGAGACAGATAGAGATGGGCACGCCAGCAGTGTCTCAGCTGCTGTGAACGAAATCCAGATGTGTGCGCCCCTTGTGGTCAAGTGCGGCATTGCACCCTTGCGTCACTTTGCATCTGGCTAAACGTGGGACCTGGAGATTGGAACCGCTGGAGATTGGAACCAGCGTTCTTAGGCTTAGCAGGCAGGCGCCTTAACCGCTAAGCCATCTCTCCAGCCCCCTGAAAAATATTTTTAATCAGATTCTTTTTTTTTGGGGGAGTGGTTTGAGTAGGGTTTCACTCTAGTCCAGGCTGATCTGGAAGTCACTATGTAGTCTCAGGGTGGCCTTGAACTCAAGGACTCAAGGGAATCCTCCTACCTCTGCCTCCTGAGTGCTGGGATTGAATGCATGCATCATCATGCCTGACTTTATTTTATTTTATTTTATTTTTATTTTTTGGTTTTCCAAGGTAGGCTCTCACTCTAGCTCAGGCTGACCTGGAATTCACTATGTAGTCTCAGGGTGGCCTCGAACTCACAACGATCCCCCTACCACTGTCTCTTGAGTGCTGGGATTAAAGACGTGTGCCATCATGCCCAGCCTCTGGCTTTTTATTTTATTTTATTTTATTTTATTATTTTATTTTTTTTTGAGGTAAGGTCTCACTCTAGCCCAGGCTGATCTGGAATTCACTATGTAGTCTCAGGGTGGCCTCCAACTCACAGCGATCCTCCTACCTTGGCCTCTGTGAGAGCTGGGGTTAAAGGTGTGCGCCACCACACCCTGTCCCCCCTTTTTAATCTTTCTGTTTGTTTTTCTGGGAGGGGTTGTTAAGTCTCAAGTTGGGGTGGACCCTTCGGCAAGGATCTCAGTGGCTATTAGCAAGGAAATGACAGGATGTAATTCCTGCAATGGGAAGCAAGCTCACCAGAGAAGACAGATAACAGACTGCAGCGTTTGCCGGTGTCCAGGGAAGGAGCCAGACATGTTCTCAACAGGTGTAAATAATGGTATTTATACAGGCAAAGGCGGGGCTGATGGTACAGGATAAGTCTGTATAATGGAACACCCCCAGCCAATAACAACAGTGCACTTGCCATTCATACACAGAGGCATTCACAAAACATTCCCAAGTGGAAAAAGCAGACAGTAAAAGAGTATTTTGATCCAACTGTGTGTGTGTGTGTTGCTGGCCATCAAACCACCCAGAGCCTTACGTGCTTGCTAAGCAAGCGCTCTGTCCCTGAGCTATACCCGCTGAACCTCTCGCAGCTGATTTCTGTTGTTATTGGGTTGGGTAGCCCAGGCTGGCCTCCAGCTCAGCATGTAGTGAAGGATTGACCTATAATTCCTGGTCTTCCCGCCTTCACTCATTGAGCGCTGGGATTACAGGCATGTGCCACCATACCCAACTCTTGAGGACATTGTATGAGTTTTTTGGTACATTTAGTTTTAGATCTTTTCAGTATTTCTAGAAGCAGATGCTAAAATGTTTGACTTTCTGCCTAGAGGGATTTAGAATGTGTATACATAGTTCCCTTTATCTGTGTGTTGGAATTTTAACAACATGGACATAGAAATATCCACTGATTGGGCTGGAGAGATGGCTTAGCAGTTAAGTTGCTTGACTACAAAGCAAAGGATCCAGGTTCGTACTCATGTAAGCCAGATGCACAAGGTGGCACTTACGTCTGGAGTTCGTTTGCAGTGGCTAAAGGCCCTAGCGTGCCCATGCTCTCCCCCCCTCTAATAAATAAATAAATAAATAAATAAATAAATAAATAAATAAATAAATAAATTTATAAAAAAGAACTATCCACCGATTACATGCTATAGGTCACCAGAAAGCTTTCATGTCCCTTGTCCTTAGCAGGGCAGAGTCCAGGAGGGCCCTCCAGTCCTCAGTGCCAGTTGTAGGCATCAGGAGAGGAAGAGAGAGAGGTGAGGAGGGGCTTGAAACCCATACCCCTGAGGAATGGCCAACAGAACCCAGAGCAGTTGCCTGGGAAGAGAAAGCCTAGTGGGTGGGTGTGGTTTGAATATGGTCCAAACTCATGCCTAAATGCCACCTGTTTTATGTGATGGTTGGAAGAGAGAAGACTTGTCTACAATGCTTAGAGGGAACTTTTGGGAGGTAATGAGGTTTTGACAAGGTCATTGGGGTAGACCCCGTGACTGAATCTTGGTGGCTTCATAAGAGAGCACAAGCTCCCTGTCTTGACATATGAATGAATCTCTGGGCCACCTCAGGACTTTACCAGCAACTAGGTCACCACCAGATAAAGCTCCTAGAGCTCACACTTCCAGGACCACAGCCCAAATGGACCTTCTTTCTTCATAAAGCAACATGCTTCTGGTACTTTGTTATAGTAACAACTGGACTCACCTAAGGGGTTTCCCCAGGTAGTTGAGAATCAGGTGTAACTTTCCAAGGTCTGCCTCTGATCCCCATTTCTACCAGCTGAGCCCCACCTCCTAAAGGTTCCACAGTCTCCCAAAATAGCACCACCTGTTAGGAAACAAGTATTCAAAACATGAGCTTGGGGCTGGAGAGATGGCTCAGCGTCTTTGAACTCAATCAACAATGACTTTGATTTTTTTCTTTTTTATTAGTTGATTTAGTTATTATTTGTTTGTTTTTCTAGGTAGGGTTTCACTGTAGCCCAGGTTGACCTAGAACTCACTGTGTAGTCTCAGGATGACCTTGAACTCATGACAATCCTCCTATCTCTGTCTCCCGAGTGCTGGGGTTAAAGGTGTGTGCCGCCACGCCCTGCCAACCTTGATTTCTTTTTTTTTTTTTTTTTTTTATTATTTTTTCGGAGTGAGAGAGAGAGAGAGACGAAGACAGAGATGGGCTCACCAGCAGTGTCTCAGCTGCTGCGAACGAAATCCAGATGCGTGCGCCCCCTTGTGGTCAACTGCGGCATTGCGCCCTTGCGTCACTTTGCATCTGGCTAAACGTGGGACCTGGAGATTGGAACCGCTGGAGATTGGAACCAGTGTTCTTAGGCTTAGGAGGCAGGCGCCTTAACCCCTAAGCTATCTCTCCAGCCCAACCTTGATTTCTTTTTAAAGATTTTATTTTATTTTTATTTTTATTATGTGCAAACAGAGAGACCGAGAGATAGAAGAGAGACAGAGAGAGAATAGGCGCACCAGGGCCTCCAGCCACTGCAAATGAACTCCAGACGCATGCACCCCCTTGTGCATCTGGCTTACGTGGTTCCTGGGGGAATTGAAACTGGGTCCTTTGGCTTCACAGGAAAGTGCTTAACTGCTAAGCCATCTGTCAGGCCCAACCTTGATCTCTTTTTCTTTTCTTTTCTTTTCTTTTCTTTTCTTTTCTTTTCTTTTCGTTTCTTTTCGTTTCTTTTCTTTTCTTTCTCTCTTTCTTTTTTCCTTTTTATTTTATTTTATTTTTTTTTGGTTTTTTGAGGTAGGGTTTCACTCTAGTCCAGGCTGACCTGGAATTCACTATGTAGTTTCTGGGTGGCCTTGAACTCATGGCGATCCTCCTACCTCTGCTTCCCGAGAGCTGGGATTAAAGGCGTGCGTGCACCACCGTGCCTAGCCCCAACCTTGATTTCTTTTTTTTTTTTTAATTTAATTAATTTATGTTTTGGTTTTTCGAGGTAGGGTCTCACTCTAGCTCAGGCTGACCTGGAATTTACTATGTAGTCTCAGGGTGGCCTCGAACTCAAGGCAATCCTCCTACTTCTGCCTCCCAAGTGCTAGGATTAAAGGCGTGCTCCACCACACCCCTGTCTCCACCTCTCAAGGTGCTGGGATTATAGGCATGAGCCTCCACACCCAGCTGCATGTCCTAACTTAAAAAAAATTCATTTACTCTCTCTTTCTATCTTTTTGCCTCTTTCTCTCTCAAATAAATAAATAAAAATAAAGGGCTTTGTGTGTGTGTTGTGTGTGTGTGTGTGTGTGTGTATGTGGTTTCACTCTAGCTCAGGCTGACCTGGAATTCACTATGTATTCTCAGGGTGGCCTCGTACCCACAGTGATCCTCCTACCTCTGCCTCCCGAGTGCTGGGATTAAAGGCGTGCGCCACCACGCCCAGCTCAAAAATAAAGTATTTTTTAACAAGAGCTGGAGAGATGGCTTAGCGGTTAGGACATTTGCCTGCAAAACCAAAGGACACAGGTTCGATTCCCCAGTACCCACGTAAGCCTGATGCACAAGGGCGCGCATGCACCTGGAGTTCATTTGCAGAAGCTGCAGGCCTTGGCATGCCCATTCTCTCTCTCTCTCTCTCTCATAAATAAATAAAAATAAAATATTAAAAAATTCATTTATGCATTTTGGTGTGTGTGTGTGTGAGTGGTATGTGGGATTTGTGTGCAAACACATGTGTGTGCAGATGTGCATACCCTGTATTCTTGCATGCAGAAGCCAGAGGTGGAAGTCAGTGTCACTCTTCTGTCACTCTTCTGTCACTCTTCTCCTTACTTCCCTGAGACAGAGTCTCTCACTGAATCGGGAACCAGTTTTTGGTTAGACTTGCTGGCCAGTGAACTCCAAAGATGCACGGCCACACCCAGCGTTGTACATGAGTGCTGGGGATTGACCTCAGGTTTTATACCTTGCCAGTAAATGTTCTTACCCACCGAGACACCTCCCCAGCCCTAGGTGTCCTGACTTTAGAACGAGAACGTTCCCAGCCCTGGCCTAAGTGTTCCTCAGCCAGAGAAGAAAAGCTGGCGCTGAGGGAGCAGGCAGCCACCCTCTAGCCCTGGGAGCAACAGTCACTCACTAGCTGTTCTGAGGACATCGGTGCCAAACTGCCTGATGAATCTGGAGACAAGTCCCAAGCACTGAGGCCCAAAGCAAGCCAGAAAGGCCCCAGGGCTGACCTGAAGGCCAGGCCCCAGGAGATGGCCACACAGGTCTTTCAGTCTGCCTGGCTGCTGAGTGCTAACAGGGCCCCAGAGAAGACACACGGCAGGGGGCAGCCAGGAGGGTCAGGAACCTTAGAAGTGGTTATGGGATATGCACACAGCAGGACAGCAGGGAAGTCTGAGGGAATGTCCAGCACAGAGCACATGCCCACAAGTGACCAGGCGATGGATGCCACAGGCTTTGGGCAAACCTGGCAGAAGGAAGACCCCGCCAGCTCCCCCAGAATGAGTATGAGGGCAGAGTACCTCCGTGGGATGCTCCAGGCACCCACCCTCTGAGAACAGCGAGCCTGGGCTCCTACTGGGTCCCTCTCTTTGGGACTTTCTGTGTCCTGAGTTCTTCATCCATAGATATCCCAGCCTCCAGGAGGGAGGGCGCCAAGCCATCCTGTGAGTCACTGTGCCCACTTCCTGCCACATGTAACCCATGGCTGAGTCATCAGCCCCCCAAAGGGAAAGATAGGCCACAAGGTTGGAAAGCTGGAGCCCCAAGTAGCAGGAGGGGGTGTTAGCCCCATGTGCCCCTGTTCCCCTTTCAGGGCCATCACGTCCCCTGGAGCCTCTAAGAGCTACCTACCCACCCCCATTAGGACTGGCTCTTGGCTGCCATCTCCCCCAAGAATAACAACCCTATCAGCCCCTTAACAATAACAGAAGGGGGGGCTAGAGAGATGGCTCAGAGGTTAAGGTGCTTACCTGCAAAGCCAAAGGACCCAGGTTCAATTCCCCAGTACCCACTTTTAAGCCAGATGCATGCACAAGGTGGTGCATGCATGCATCTAGAGTTCATTTTCAGTGGCTAGAGGCCCTGGTGTGCCCATTCTCTCCCCGCCCTCTGCCTCTTTTTCTCTTGCAAGTGAATAAATAAAATATTTTTTAAAAATAACAGCCAGGCGTGGTGGCGCACGCCTTTAATCCCAGCACTTGGGAGGCAGAGGTAGGAGGGTGGCTGTGAGTTCAAGGCCACCCTGAGACTACATAGTGAATTCCAGATCAGGCTGGGTTAGAGTGAAACCCTATCTAGAAAAAAAAAAAAAAAAAAACCACAAAACAGAAAACAGAAGGAGCGAGGTATGGTGAAGTATGTCTGTCATCCCAGCACTTGGGAAGTAGAAGCAGGAGGATGAGGAGGTCAAGGTGATCTTCAAGTCTGAGGCTAGTCTGGACCTCATAAGACCCTGTCTCAACAAAACAAAACCAGGCCAGGAGTGGTGGCACATGCCTTTAATCCCAGCACTCGGGAGGCAGAGGTAGGAGGATTGTTGTGATTTTTTTTTTTATTTACTCATTTATTTATTTATTTATTTATTTATTTATTTATTTATTTATTTGAGAGAGAGATACAGAAATAGGTAGGTAGGGAGAGAGAGAGAGAATGGGCACGCCAGGGCCTCCAGCCACTGTAAACAAATTCCAGATGCATGTGCCCCCTTGTGCATCTGGCTTACATGGGTCCTGGAGAGTCAAGCCTCGAACCAGGGTCCTTAGGCTTCACAGGCAAGCACTTAACTGCTAAGCCATCTCTCCAGCCCCCTGCTGTGAGTTTGAGGCCATCCTGAGACTACATAGTAAATTCCAGGTCAGCCTGAACTAGAGTGAGACCCTACCTGGAAAAACCAAACTCGGCTGGGCTTGGGGGCACACACCTTCAATCCCAGTACTCAGGAGGCAGAGGAAGGAGGATCACTGTGAGTTTGAGGCCATCCTGAGACTACAGAGTGAGTTCCAGGTTAGCCTGGGCCAGAGTAAGTGAGACCTTACCTCAAAAATAAACAAACAAACAAATAAATAAACAAAACAAAAAGTCAAAACTGGGCTGGAGAGATCATTCCGAGGTTAAAGCACTTGCTTGCAAAGCCCGTGAGCCTGGTTCAATTCCTCGGTCGTACACCAGGGTTTCCTGCCACTGCAAACGAACTCCAGGTACATTTTCATCTTAGTGCATCTGGCTTTATGCGGGTACTAGGGAATCGAACCCAGGCTCTCAGGCTTTGCTGAGCCATCTCTCCAGCCTTCCACATCAAGTTTTATGTGGTGCTGGGGGCTGATCCCAGGGCTCTGTGCATCCCAGGCAAGCCACCAACCAGCTGAGCTACATTCCCAAGTCCCGACCTTTCGCTTTAAGATAATATCAGGCTTATAAAAAAGTTTTAAAAATACTACAAAGACTTCCCATTATTCTTTTTTTCTTCACCCAAATGCCCCAGATGAGACTGTTAACCACATTTGGGCTATGTCTTCTCTCTGTCCCTATTTTCCCCTTAGACATTTGAGCGTAAGTCATAGACTTGAGGCTTCTTTTCCCGAAATACTCCAGTGGGTTTTGGGCAAGCAAGGACATTTCTTGCAGCACCGCAGTATGACAGTCACTGTCAGGAAGGGACCTTGCATCAGATACCCACCAGCTGCACCTCACAACCTCCAGCCTCACCTGTCTAGAGCATGGAGACATGGCATTGCAAGGGTTCCACCTGGGCACACCTGGCCCAGTGCCAGCCCTGCCAACTCTTTCCTCCTGCCTGGTTGCCCTGTGGCTGTGGAGCTAAGGGACACTGTTTTTGAAGCAGAGTTTCATTCTAGCCCAAGATGAGCTGGAACTCACTGTGTAGCTCAGGCTGGTCTTGAACTCATGGTGATCCTCCTACCTCAGCCCCCCTTAGTGTTGGGATTAAAGGCATGCGCCATCATCTACAGCTTGGAGAGACTCTTTGACTGATGGAGATGGGAACCTCTAGCTAAATTCTCCCTCCCTCTCGGCAGCTGTCTTCAGAGTCTTTTCTTGGAAGAGACATTAGACATGCAGGGACAGGGCTGACCCACCAGCCCACATTCAGAAAGGGGTCCTGGGGCTGGAGAGATAGCTTAGTGGTTAAGGCGTTTGCCTGCAAAGCCAAAGGATCCTGGTTTGACTCTCCAGGACCCACGTAAAGCAGATGCACAAAAGGGCACATGCATCTGCAGTTCGTTTGCAGTGGCTGGAGGCCCTGGCATGCCCATTCTCTCTCTCTCCCCCTCTTTCTCTCTTTCAAATAAATAAATACAAGTTGTTGTTTTTTTTCTAAGGGTGTCCTATGCTTGGGGCTTCCTGCTCTGCCTCGGTATTTGCACGCTTGATGTCCTGTATGACTTTACCTTTCCACGTGTGCTGTGTAAGTCAAGTTCATGGGAAAGCAGCAGCTCTGATCCCACGAGAGTCAGCCTCCTGTGTCTGCCATCCTTAACACTTGACTCCGGTCATCAGCTTGACAGTATCTCAAATGATCTAGGAGACAAACCTCTGGGCGTGTCTACTTGGAAGTTTCTAAACTAAGTGAAATGAGGAGGGAAGACTCGCCCTGAATGTGGGTGACACTGTCCCGTGGGCTGGGGTCCTGGACTGAAGAGAAAGGAGAGATCAAGCTGAACACCAGTGTTTTCTCTCTCAGATTCCCACCTATGGCTGTCATGTGACTGGCTGTTCACACTCCTGTTGCCGAACGTCTCTGCCCCCCCACCCCTGGACAGAACCCTCATGTGGTGAGCCAAAATAAACCTTGCTCCCTTCAGTTGCTTATTTTATTTATGTGTTTATTTATTTATTTTAATTTAATTTTTATTTTTTTGGGTTTTTAAGATAGGGGCTCGCTCTAGCTCTGGCTGACCTGGATTTCACTCTGTATTCTCCGGGTGGCCTCAGACTCTCTACAATCCTCCTAACTCTGCCTCCCAAGTGCTAGGAGTAAAGATGTGCGCCACCATACCTGGCTATTTATTTTCTTTCTTTCTTCTTCTCTTTCTTTCTTTCTTTCTTTCTTCCTCTCTTTCTTTCTTTCTTTCTTTCTTTCTTTCTTTCTCTCTCTCTCTCTCCCTTTCTTTCTCTTTCTCTCTCTCTTTCTTTCTTTCTTTCTTTCTCTCTCTCTCTCTCCCTTTCTTTCTTTCTTTCTTTCTTTCTTTCTTTCTTTCTTTCTTTCTCTCTCTTCTCTCTCTTTCCCTCTTTCTTTCTTTCTTTCTTTCTTTCTTTCCTTCTTTCTTTCTTCCTTCCTTTCTTTCTTTCTGATGTAGGGTCTCACTCTAACTCAGACTGACCTGGAATTCACTATGTAGTCTCAGGGTGGCCTCCAACTCACAGTGATCCTCCTAACTGGGCCTCACCATGCATGAGAGAGAGAGAGAATTGGCACACCAAAGCCTCTAGCCACTGCAAACTAACTCCAGACATGTGCACCATCTCATGCATCTGGCTTTACGTGGGTACTGGGAAAACAAACTCAGGTTGCTAGGCTTTGCAGGCAAGCATCTTAATCCCTGAGCCATCTTTCCAACCCTATTCATTTTTTTTTTTTCATGGTTGGGTCTCACTCTAGCTCAGGCTGTCCTGGAACTGACTCTGGAGCCCCGGCTGTCCTCAAATTCCAGCCTCAGTGCTGGGACTCAAGGTGCGCCACCATGCCTGCCCTGCTTGAAGTTGCTTCTCGTCAGTTATTTTGTTGCAGCAATGGGAAAGTTACTAAAACAGCCTCCCAGATGGGTCCCCTCAGTCATCTGTTTCTCTACCTTCTTCCCTCCAGTCCACTCTGTCACCTGGGAACAGACGAAAGGAGAGAGGAGAGCTCAGTTCCTAACCCAAAAATAAGGGTCCTCACAGGTGCCATCTGCATCAGTGGCTCTGAGGCCAAGGTCTAGAAAGACGTTATCCTGTTCATAGCTCTCTGACTTTCTGGAAACGGAGAGATTGAACTCTTTCTTTCTTTTCTTTTCTTTTCTTTTCTTTTTTTTTTTTTTTAAGATTTTTATGTATGTATGTATGTATTTGTTAGAGACAGAGAGAGGAAAAGAGAGGGAGAGTAAGATTGGACGCGCCAGGGCCTCTAGCCACTGCAAAGGAACTCCAGATGTGTGCCCCCTTGTGCATCTGGCTTACATGGGACCTGGAGAATCAAACCAGGGTCCTTAGGCTTCACAGGCATGCACCTTAACCGCTAAGCCATCTCTCCAGCCCTGAACTCTTTTCTTTATAATTAAAAAAGTTATTTATTTATTTATTGGAGAGAGAAAGAGGCAGATAGAGAGAATGGGCATGCCAGAACCTCCAGCCATTGCAAGCAAACTGCAGACGCCACCTGGTGCATCTGTCTTTACATGGGTCCTGGGGAATTGAACCTGGATCCTTAGGTTTCACAGGCAAGCACTTGAACGGCTAAGCCATTTCTTCAGCTCTGGACTCTTTTTTTTTTTTTTTTAAACACTCATAGGGACTGCAAATACAGGAAAGGTCCTGGCATGGATTTGGGGATAGGTGTGGCGAAGCCCCTAGGTAGTGCAGGCTGGCACTTGGGTCAGCTGTGTAGCACAGGCTCCAAGGAGCAACCAGGCCAGTCCTGCCATCTTCTCCTGGCTCAGAGCACAGGGCTGAGTCATGAGTCCCTATCCCTGACTCCTGGCCTGCACACACCATGCATTCTTGTCCCTGGCTCCAGGCAAAACCCCACTTCTTACTTCTTAGCTGGCCCCACCCTCTTCCCTGAACTAACGGTCTCAAGCTGGGCACTTTGCCCAGGCTTGTTCGCCTGAAACCTGAAGCCCAGGACTTGGGACAGGGGTCCTGACAGCCTAGGGGCGCTGGGCTTGTCCCTTGGAGCAGATCCTGACCTTATCTTTAAGTTCCTGTAGAGCACTGAGCCGGGCAGCCACTCTTGAGACTGAACATTCCCCACAGGGGTGCTGGTCCTGCGAACGTCTGTCTACCCAAAGCCTCATGGGAGCGTGAACTCCAGGAACCTTCTAACGAGTGCCCAGGGTTGCATCTGGCATCTGCCCACCATCTCTCTGCGGCAAGCCCAGTGGATGGGTGAGCATGGCATTGTTCCAACCCAAATTCACAGAGACTCAGAGAGGTTGGGGAACCTCTGTAAGGAGACCCAGCGAGCGGAGCAGATGACAGCAGAGTGTCTGCCTCAGAGGAGCCACGAGCTCTGGCCTCGTGCCCAGTGATCCCAGTGTCCTGCCTGGGCTGCGTTGCCCAGTGTGGGGCCAACCTCCAGAAGAGAGGAGCAGTGGAGGAGACTGACTCTCTACATAAACAAAGCACTTCCTCCCCAAACCCAAGCCCGGGAGGAGGAGGAGGCTCGGCTAGCACACAACTGTTTATAGAGACAGATGTTTGGGATGGAAAAAGACAGACAGTCCTCCTCCGTCTCCATGGAGACTGAGGAAGTTTGCAACTTGGGCTGCAGCAACTGGGATTGAAAAAGGAGAAGAGGAAAAAGGGGAGGGAACCAGGTCTGACCCACTGAAAGCACTTTGACATTTGCAGATGCTGGTGCCTACAAAGGGTGTCACCAAGGCAACCAGCCTGCGGGCACTGGGCTGCAGATCCCAGTTGGATCCAGGGCAAGTGCCAGGATGGCTAGGAGATAAGGAAGCCTCACGGAGGGTGAATAACACCCTCACAGAGCAGGGAATCGGGCTTATGCCACCGGGGAACCTCCAAAAAGTTGGGGACTACTTTTCCTCTTCTCTCCTTTTCTCTTCTTCCTTTCTCCTCCCCTACTTCCTCCTCTCTCCTTTCTTCTTCCTCTTTCCAACCACCCATCTATCCATCCACCTTCCCTTCTTTCTTCCCTTTCTCTTTCCTTCCCTCCTTCATTTCTCTCTACCTTCCTATGTTCCCTCCTTCTTTCCCCTTTTCCCTTCTTTTCCTCCCTCCTTCCTTGATTGATTGATTATTTTATTTTTTGTTTTTCAAGGTAGGGTCTTCCTCTAGCTCAGGCTGACCTGGAATTCATCATGTAGTCCCAGGGTGGCCTTGAACTCTCAGCAATCCTCCTACCTCTGCCTCCTGAGTGCTGGGATTAAAGGCATATGCCACCACACCTGGCTTGATTGATTGATTTTTAATTTTGTTTATTTATTTATTTATTTATTTATTTTTGTTTATTTATTTGAGTAAAGGAGAGAGAGAAAGAAGCAGATGTAGAGAGAGAGTGGGCACTCCAGGGAATTCAGTTGCTGCAAACTCCAGGTGCATGCATCACCTCGTGCATCTGGCTTACATGGGTCCTGGGGAATCAAACCTGGGTTCTTTGACTTTTCAGGCCAGTGCCTTATCCGCCGAGCCATCTCTCCAGTCCCTCCCCCCCGCCCTTTTTTTAAACTGGTGTTGCCCATAGCCCTGTGGCTAGGAATCCTGTCCCTAACTTCCTGGTGACAGTAGGTGACAGCTCTGAGTATTGCTGACAGCAAAGGCTGCCTCTGTCCATGGAAAAGTCTAGCTTTCTTGTGCTGGAGACCCTGAACATTTGGGCTACGGGACTCAAAGAATGACTGAGGTGTGGAGGAGGCCCTCAGGGTTCCTCTGCCAGGCCCACCTCTGCCTTTGCTCCCCCAGCGGTGTCCCCTGCTGGGCAGCCCTTCCTCAGGCCTCTAGAAGAGTGCTGATACTGGCCACAGGTCTTCCTCCGTCCTTCAAGTCTGTTATATCCATTTGTGGCTGTCCCACACTGACGTCCCTTGAGACCCTGTTACCTCAGCATCCGTCCCCATCCCTGGAGCCCAGATTCCTCCTCTCCTCCTGCTCCAGGGTGACCCTAGTCTTCCAACCCCTGCCTCTCTCCAGGGATGGAGAAGGGGTGGAAAGGAACTTCCGATGAACTCTGGATGAGGTGCTGGGAATCCTTGCAGCTAGGATATTCTGTGGGAAAGATCTAGAAGGGAGTGCTGAGAGGCAGGAACCTTGTAGGGCCTGGGACCCCTGGTTACAAGTCCAAAAGAGGGGGCTGCCTCCGTCTCCAACCAGGCACCCCCACCACGGGAAGGCTGACTACAACTGGGCCACATGTTTATCCAGCCAGGCCTTCCTGGAAGCGCATCCCAGTTCCCAGGCTAACGATGGGAGCAGGAAGGTGTCACGGCCATGGTGCCTCTCTGCCATAAGGCTGGAGGCTGCGGCTCAGGGCTGAGCGGAGGCCTAGGCCTTGGGAAGAAATTCACAGATGGTGCCGGGCGTGGTGGCGCACACCTTTAATCCCAGCACTCGGGAGGCAGAGGTAGGAGAATCACCGTGAGTTCGAGGCCACCCTGAGACTACGTAGTTCAGGTTAGCCTGAACTAGAGTGAGACCCTACCTCCACCCTGAGCCTTTAATCCCAGCACTCGGGAGGCAGAGGTAGGAGGATCAGAGAGTTAGCCTGAGACTACATAGTTATTCCAGGTCAGCCTGGACCCAGAGTGAGACCCTCGCAAAAAAAAAAAAAAAAAAAAAAAAAAAAAAAAAAGAATTCACAGATGGTGATCAGAGCACTAGCAAATCTCGATCCTGGTTCCAGCTGCCTTAAGCAGCACATGCAGAATGAGGGCTGCAGACTCACCAGCTCTCCCTCCCTGGATCTTGGGGTGCAGAGAAGGTGGGGTCCAGCCCAGGAGCCCAGAGCCCTCAGTCTGATCTCAGAAATGACTCACAAAGCATGTCAATCCATGGTTGGGTTGGAGCTTTTGCATGGACAGGGCTCCTCTGTCAGCTCTGGAGCAAGTGGGGGAAACTCATGGGAGGTCAGCCAGGCTTCTCTGGTCCCTGGGATGCTGGACCTCTGTCCCAGACAGACATTCAGGACCAGAGAATCAACTGGCTGCCCAGCAGCCTCAGAACAGTGTCCAGCTCTGATTCCTGGCTCTGCCTCAGCTGGATGGACGGACAACCTTGGGCAAGTTACTTGATTTGTCTAGACTTCAGTTACCACGGCTTTGAGGAGGGGACGGAGGCTGTGCCTTGCTCATGTGAAGATTAGGGGCAAAGTATAGGAAGTAGGTTTGATGGACAGTTACTACATATTCTGTGTGCCAGGCCCTGTGCTAGTCTGAGTTCTGTGTAAGAGATGCTATAGGGTATGTGGCCTGTCCTGCGTGCTCCGCTCACCTGCTGGCAAAGGCAATTCTCCTCAGAGTTGCTCGGAGCAGGGTCCCCATCCTGCTGCAGCCTCATCCTGTCTGCTGCTCAGAATTGTAAAAAAGATTTTATTTACAGAGAGAGGAGAGGAGAGAATGAGAGCACTCTAGGGCCTCTTGCCACTACAAATGAACTCCAGCTGCATCACTTTATGTGCTCAGCTTTATATGGGTACCAGGGAATTGAACCTGGGTTGGCAGGCTCTGCACACAAATGCCTTTAACCACTGAGCAATCTCCCCACCCCTGGGTTTGTTTGTTTGTTTGTTTAAATCAGGGTCTCACTGTATAGACCAGTGAACTCAAAACAATCCTCCTGACTCAGCTGGGATTGCAGGAAGGCTCCACTATACCTGGCCCGTGTTTTACATTTTTAAACGGTTAGAAAATCAAAAGAAAAGAAAAAGCTATTTCACAACATGTGACCATTATATGAAATCCAACTTTCCACACCCAAAAAGTTTTCTTGGAACCCAGGAAAGCTTGTTTGTGACGTGTCTGTCTCATGAGAAGACACTTGGCACTTTTCAGGAAAAGTCTGCTGGCCCCTGGCCTAGAGAAAGCATGTTTAATGATTTTGGAGCAAAAGTGAGAGGGGAACTTCCTTGCATTTTCCATATATATGGAGAAAGGGGGGAGGGAGGGAGAGAATGGTTGTACCAGGGCTTCTAACCAATGCAACCTTCAGATACATGTGCCACTTTGCGCATCTGGCTTTATGTGGGTACTGGGGAATTGAACCTAGGTCATTAAGCTTTGCAGGCAAGCGTCTTAACCACTGAGCATTTTCTCCTGCCCTCCCTTGCATTTTCCAAAGTCTCCATTGCAGGATACGAGCAAGGGTTTAAATGGGAAGGTGGTAGCATGTTAGGCGTTGGGGAGGGTGGCCTCTGAGGAGGTCAGATCTCAAGAGCAAGGGTGTCCCTGTCATTGTCACTCAGGAGACATTGAGGCAGACATTGCGAGCAGGTTGTCTCTGCTGGATGCCACCAGCCAGTTGTTCCCCTCACAGCCCACCCCCACCAGTCCAGAGAGAAGGAAAAGGAGAGGGCTAGAGATGTCCCCGTCGGCTTATCCCAGGAGCTCTATGAAGCCCAGAGCTTGGAAACCAGGTGTTCCCGCCCTTTCCAAGGAAACTGGGAACTTTCTCCTCTCCTTTGAAGCCTGGCCATGGCCCCTCCCCAGGAGCCAAAATGGGCTTGGGAAGTGGGAAGAACAGGAAGGTTCCAGGGGTTGTTGGCCAGGTTCCTAAGCCCCTGCCCCAGGCCTGGGGTCCTCCCTCCCCTCTCAGCCAGGGCAGCAGAAGCTGGGGAGGTGCAGAAACAGCAGCAGGTGGGAGGCAGGGTGCCCAAGTCAGAGCCAGCTCCCTTAGGACCCTGAAAAGTGGGAGGAGCTTCGTCATTGTCCCCCCCTCCCCCGGAAGCTGGCACCACCTTTCAGCAGCATATGCACACAGCCCACTTCCAAGGGGCCAGGGCGGCCTTTTCACTAGATAGGTGGTTAGGCTAAAGAGGAGAGAAAGACCCTGAGGATGGAGGCTCTCTTCAGTACAGCAGATCACTGGGTTTGCACACACAAGCAGGGACCCTGGGAAGGTCACTCCTGGGGTGTACAGAACAGTTACCACAACCCTAGAAGCAGAAGGAGGATAGGGTGCTGGTGGGAGCAGGGAAAAGAAGAGGTATGAGGGGAGTCTCCAGGACCACCCCGCGGACTAGACTTTGGGCTATGGGCACAGTGTTGGGGTCCCTTCGCATAGGATCCTGTTGTGAGGATGGCAACTACAGAGGGGACCTGAGAGGCTGTGAAGGCCGGCTGAGCTTGGTTCAGGCATGGCTAGAGATTCAGGTGCAGGCCCAATTCCAGTGGCTCTGGGACAAGGCAATCAAGGTAGGTCCACCCACATCATCCCTGGCCAGGGAATGGACTCCTGCCAGTCAGAGAAGCTTGCCTAAACCAGGCTTCTGCTGCCTCTACTCTGGAGCATGCCTCCTCTTCTCCACAGCCACAGGGCATGGCACCCTGCCCACCGCCCACCCGTGCTGGGACAGCCCGCCCCCTCCCCTGGCAGCCACAGCTAGCTGGAGTTGCACACACCCGCAGGACTCCATCACTGGGGAACAACACCTCCCACCATCTTTAGCTCTGGATTCCGAATGCTCCCCTCCCTGGAGGTTGCCTCACTTCTCACTGAAGCTTCCAGCCCAGGTCCCCACCCTGGCCCTTTGCCTGGTTCCCTCCCCTCCCTGACTGCAAGTCACCTGACCAGGATGCCCAAGCCCTGCCTCACCCAGATTCCACACCCCAACTTTCCCAGCTCTTAAGACATTAAAAGGGGAGCTGTCCTATACTGCAAAGACCCAACCCATCCCAGCTCAGTACCCACACTCCTATAAACAAACACATACCTACCCTACATGCACGTGTGCCACATGCACACAACATGTGCCTTGCATGCACACAACATGTGCCTTGCATGCACACAACATGTGCCTCGCATGCACACAACATGTGCAGTCTCACGTTGATGCACACTTATGTGTGCAGCCACATCTTCATGCATCTATGTTTCCACACAGGGCACATGCATGCATGTATGTACACACATAGGTGTACAACCTCATGTAATGCACAGCTATGTGCACACATGCTTAATTACACACTCATGCATGTATGCTTCCTCATAGGGCACACACACTCCTGTGCATATGCACATATGCATACTGTCCATGCACGCGTATACACACGTGCACACACATACATGTGTACACTCTTGTACTATCCAGTCAGTTTCGTGTCATCCTCCTTCCACCATTGTTTCAGCCCCTCCAGGGACCTTCAGTTGTGATTTGGGGTCACCATGGCTACTTCTAAGCTCTGCCCAGGGCAGCGCCCCCATTCATCTGAGGACTGCGATACTTTTCTGCTCCCAAGACCTAGCAGCTAATGCTTTAATCCATTTCTTAAGAGCCAAGATTTTTTTTAATGTCAGTTGCCTATTACTGTTGGATATTGGTTAATGATGGCGGGGTGGGGGGGCAGAGAAGTCCCCACCCACAGGTTCAGTTTCACTGGGAAAGGGATTTTCCTCAGAAGGAATCAAGACGCCTCTCATATCAGCTCTTAACGATTTGGGGAGGGAAGCTGAACAGCTCTTTACTGTAATTCGAACAGCTAAATTATTCATCAAGAGCTGCAGGCAGGGATTGGACAGTGACAGTAGAAGCTGGAGACCCCTGCCCAGCAGGGTGACCCAGGCCTGGAGCTGCTTCCCTTGACTCCTGGTGGATCTGGGAAGTGAGGGTCTCCAGGGGTCTCTATTCCAGGGCAATGGGAGAGCACAATGTCCACTTGGGGACTAACGGGGGACTGCAGAAAGAATCTGGAACCCTGCAGAAGAGGTATCCTATCCCTTTGGGGACCTGACCTAGTGGGAGGCTTAGGGGGAGTGCACAGGCCAAGTTCCCAGGCCCCTGGCTGCTTCCTGTAGCCTTGAACCTGCCCTGTTGGCCCTCTGTGGTTGGGGTGGAAGGCGCATGGCCAGAGTCTTGCCTCCAGTGGGGCCTAGCCTCCTCCACGGGTGGGGTGGGGAGGTGCAAAAGGAAACTAGAGCTGCTCCCTCCAATTAAAACCAGTCTCCAGCCTCACTCCCTTTAAGGCTGCTGAGGGCAAGCTTCCCAGGAGGAGGGGGCCACTAGCCCGCTGAGCTCTGGCCCAGGAAGAAGACACTCAGCCTCAGCCTCATCAAGTCTTTAAGTATCTTTCTTTGGATCAACTCTGTCCATCCTGGGGTGGGGACAAGGGCCCAAGGGCTCTGATGGTCACTGACATCTGGTAACACCCAGAAGGCTTCCCAATAAGAAGGGTCCTAGGAGGACCAGGCCTTGTCGGCCTCCCTTTTTCTTCCCTAGGACCTTTCAGGAGCAGGGCAAGGCTACAGACCTGAAAATGGAGACAGGAAGAGGTCAGTGAGTGACCAGTGAAGATTGAGACTGTGAACTAGAGGGATAGGGGCGGGAGTTGGAGCACAAAAAGGAGACGAGGAAAGAGAAAAAAGGAGAGGCAGAGAAGAGAAGGAGAGAAATGAGGAGGAATAGGACCAGGGGGGAGAAGCAAAAAAAGAAGTACCAGGAGGAAAAAGATGGAGAGCAAGAGGAGGACCAGAAGAAGGAAGGAGGAGAAGGAGGAGGACCAGGAAGAAGAGGAGGACCATAACTAGTAGGAAGAGGAGAAGGAGGAAGAGGAAGATGACTAGAAGGAAGAACAAGAGGAAGATGATCAGGAGGAGACCCAGGAGGAAGAAGAAGGGGGACTAGGAGGAGGGAAGTGGAGGCCCGGGGGCAGCACGTGCTGACTCACCCGCCTGCCTTCAATTTTCCCTGTTTCCTGGGGATTCTCATTTTATTTTCGGGAAAGCTGCCTTGCTGTGACTAATTTGTTCTTAAACAAACCAAACCCAGGCAGTGGGGAGGCTGGGCGGGACCTGAGTCACTCTCTGCCCAGGGGCCACCACACCTCAGGGTGGCCCCCTGGCTCTGAGCCCTCAGCCTAAGTCTGAGCTAGGTCTCCCCCATACCAAGGGCCCTTCATGCTTGGCCTGAAGTGACCCTGTGTTTCTTAGAGACAATGCTGCGCCCACTCCTGAAGGTAACACCCTGGGCTGTGAGGGATCCCAGGCTGTTGAGTGAGCTTGTTGGCTGCCCCTTGCCCAGAGCAGCCTCTAATGCCTGTGGAGTGAGTGACTGGCTTCCTCGTTTCCTTACTTTTCTCTTTGGATAATTTCTCCTGGACTGCTTCCACTCCAGCGGCCCCTCCCTTGCATGACGTGAACTTTACTAACAACAGCCCCCATCCAATGCTACCGTGAGCAAGTGCTTTCTTTGAATCTGCATAAACACTGCAGGGACCCCCCCGCTGACATTGGGGGTGCGTCCCAAGTTCACTCACAGCAGTGCATCCTTTGCTTGGCCTGCCTGTGGCCAGCAGCAGCAGGGCCAGGACTCCACCCTCTCCTGTCCCTCTCCCCAACCTCCAGGGATGGTGCCTGATGCTCCCAGGCCCTCTGCCAGGCAGGTGAGGGACACTCTTTCCTCTATCTCCCCCCCACCCCCAGGTAGAGTCTCACTCTAGTCCAGGCCGACCTGGAATTCACTATGTAGTCTCAGAGTGGCCTCGAACTCACAGCAATTCTCTTGCCTCTGCCTCTTGAGTGCTGGGATTAAAGGCGTGCACCACCACACCCAGCTTTCTTTTCTCTATTATGCAGAAGAAACTGAGGCCCAGAGAGGCCAGGGGTCAGTGGAACAGTAAGTAGCAGATGCAAGATTCGAACCATCTCAGAGTGCCTCCCGAGCTCCCTCAGCCCACTGCTGCCTTCTTTGGAGAGTCACTGTGGCCCAGGGTCCCTAACACAGTTGGGCCTTGGTCCTGCAGGGAGGGGGAGGCAGGATGACATGAGCACAGATAAGCGTGTGTGTGTGTGTGTGTGTGTGTGTGTGTGTGTGGGGGGGGGTGATCCCAGCCCGGCTGCAGCATCTGCATCCAAGTCCCCAAGATGGGCTGTCTGCAAGGAGACAACTCATTTGCACATGGAAAGAAACGCAACCTTATTTCTATTTTTTAAAAATCACATCCTCTTCAAATTTCAACTTTTATGAACACAGAATATATACAGAGTAATAATGTGCTTATGGTTTATAAATAAATAAATGTCCACTCTCTGAAGCATTTTCCTGAAAGGGAGCAAGCAACTGCCTCCCCCACCTCCACGCAGTAGAAGCTTAAGAAGCCGACGGCCTGCAGGACCCCGGCCAGGGTGGACTGGAGGCTGCCGGCCCCTTGTCCCCCTCCCTCCCCAGGTGAGGCCGGTGCCCACCCATCCCGTCTCCTGCTGGGACAGGCCACCTGCATCCTCGCAGGGCGGGCGCAGCCGGGCTCCCCGCCACCTCCCCCGCATGGCCGGCCGCCAGCGCACCGGGAAGGGAGGCTGCCGGGTCCCCTGAGGCTTCCCCAGCGCGCCCCGGCCTCTCCCGCCGGGGCCCCGGGAGGTGGCACGCGCCCAGGGCGATCCCGCCGGCGCCCCGGTGCGCGCCCGGCCCGAGCTGTGCCCTCGGCCAAGGGCGGCCCCAGCGGCGGCTCCCCAGCCTCTCCTCGCTCGGAGCGGGTTTCCAGTAAGCGCGAGCGACGGAGCCCGGCCCCAGTTCCCGACAGCCGGGGCCGGGTGCGCACTGAGGCCCGGGCCGCCGCCGCTGCGGCTCCGCCAGCGATCAATGCGCTCCCGCGCCGTCCGCCCCGGGCCGAGCCTGCTAGGACGGCGGGGCCCGGGTCTCTCAGCCCCTGGGGTCGGGGACAGCCGTGCCCCCAGGCCTGGCCCTCCCTCAAGTGCACACTACCAAAGTCTGCCATGTGGAAGCCCGGGCGGCCTGCGCGCTCCCCTCACTCTCCAGGTCTCTCCAGGCCCACCTCCCCATTCCCAGATATTTTCTTGGGGCTTCACCTGATCAGTAGATACTCCGTCAGCTCCAGCGTGGCGGTGCCCACCTGGAATTCTAGGACTTAGCATTGTGGAGAGGGTTAAGCCAGGCTGACCGTCATTGTAAGTGCCAGGCCAGCTAAGGGCTACCTAGCAAGACCCTGTTTAAAAGACTTTGCCGGGCTGGAGAGATGGCTTAGCGGTTAAGCGCTTGCCTATGAAGCCTAAGGACCCTGGTTTGAGGCTCGATTCCCCAGGACCCACGTAAGCCAGATGCACAAGGGGGAGCATGCATCTGGAATTCGTTTACAGTGGCTGGAGGCCTTGGTGTACCCATTTTTCTCTCTCTCTCTCCCTCTTCCTCTCTGTTGTTAAAAAAAGAATTTGCCCAAAGGACTACTCCTTCAGAGAGCCCTTGAGCAGGCAGCTGTTGTTCAGTTAGGTGTGGGGAACCCCTCAGTGCCAAGAGTGCCAAGGCTCAGGCCTCCTGGGTGGTGGCAGGAACTGCCAGAGGGGCTCAATGGCCCTGGGGTCCACCCACTGGCAGCCCCCAGCTCTCGACTCCCAACTTCCAGCAAGCAGAGAGAGGGAAGGAAAGAGAGGAGAAGAGAAAGCGAGAGACAGGGCTGGGGGGCTGGGGACAGAGGGAGCTGGGCCTTTGGGGACTCCCAGGAGGTCTGGCAGGGGTGGAGGGGGCTGTGGGAGCTTTCTGGGTCCATAGCTCAGGTCTTTACATGGAAATCTAAAGCAGGAAAGGGTGTGTTGTGTGGGGGTGGGGTGGGGATGCATGCATTCACGCATGAGTGTGCACACATACAGGCGCCAGCTTCTGTCCCTGCTGAGGAGGGAGGGCATCTCCAGGTTTATCCATGAGACCTACATTAGGGTTGCTTCAGCCCCTCTGCGGCAGTCAGAGGGGTTTTATGGGAGCTAGGTAGCTCCTCTTCCCTCCCTGGGGGATAGAGGAAATGCCAGAGTCTTGGAACTTAGGGCCTGCTCTTCAGGGGAAGGCAGGGAAAAGGAGACTAGAGGAGGGCTGGCCTCAGGCAGGGTACCTGGGGAGGGAGGGTTCTGTGTGCTCAGGCGCTCCACAGTCTGGAGGATGTGGCTCAAGCAGGAAGCCCCTGGGAGCCCAGAGCCCTTGGGGCAGGTGTGCAGGGTCAGACCTTTCCCATGCTGAGTCACTCTGAACCCCCCACCTGTTACCTGGAAGGGTGTGGACCAGCTGCCTCATCCTTCACTGAAGTTCCTGCTGTGACCAATGAGAAGCCAGGCTTAGAAGAAGGAAGGCGAAGCAGGAGAGGCATATGGCTGGCTGGGAAGCGTGGGGGTGGCATCTGGAAAGGGATGAGACAGTGTCACTGTGTCTGCGAGTCTGGAACTGGCAAGTTGGAGCCTAGAGTACCTTGATGTTGCTGGTTGCTGCATGGTGTTCAGTGAGGAAGACTCAGGACGTCTTAGGACGAGGCTTGTGGTCCAGCTTCTCCTAGGACTGCTGCCCTGCCTCGGTCTTCATGCCTACTGAACCCACCTTGGGCCCATTTGTTAAGATGCCCACTGTCATATCCCACCTATATGGAAGACCCAGATATGGCTGCCAGCGGGCCAAACCCAGAGGTCCTGGAGGGAACGCTGACTGCCAGAGAGGCCTGTTGCAAGACTAATTAGCCAGATGCCTGAAGGAAAAGCTAAGTAGGATTTTGACACTAGAAAGAATTTTTCTTTCTCTCTTTCTCTCTCTCTTTCCTTCTTTCTTCTTTCTTTCTTTCTTTTTTTATTTTTTTGAGGTAGAGTCTTGCTCCACTCAGGCTAATCTGGCATTCACTACATAGTCTCAGGGTGGCCTAGAACTCGCAGTGATCCACCTACCTCTGACTCCCAAGTGCTGGGATTAAAGATGTGCGCCACCATGCCCGGCTTTTAAAAAAACATTTTATTTATTTATTTGAGAGAGAGAGAGAATGGGCACACCAGAGCCTCTAGCACCATCTTGTGCATCTGCTTTACATGGTTACTGGGGAACTGAACCTGGGTCCTTAGGCTTCGCAGCCCAGAGTCTTAACCACTAAGCCATCTCTCCAACCTGAATTTTTTTATTTTCTTTTTTTGTTTATTTTTATTTATTTATTTGACAGCGACAGAGAGAGAGAGAGAGAGAGAATGGGCACACCAGGGCCTCCAGCCACTGCAAATGAACTCCAGATACATGTGCCACCTTGTGCATCTGGCTTAATTGGGTACATGGGAATCGAGCCTCGAACAGGGGTCCTTAGGCTTCACAGGCAAGCGCTTAACCGCTAAGCCATCTCTCCAGCCCCTATTTTCTTTTTTTAACCAATTAATTAATTTGTGAGGAAAGAGAGAAAAAAGAAGAGAGAGAATGGGCACATCAGGACCTCTTGCCGTTGCAAACAAACTCCAGATGCATGTGACACTTTGTGAATCTGGCTTTACATGGGTGCTGGGAAATTTAACCTGGGCTGGCAGGCTTTGCAAGCAAGCACCTTTAAGCACTGAGCCACCTCCCCAGCCTTGTCGGACCCAGCTCTTCCCCTTAGGCTGACCAGCCATGACCTGTCCCTGCTGGGTACCTCCTTCCCTTTGTCCAGTAGGAGCACTCTGGTTTTGCTCTTTCCCGTCTCTCTACACACGTGGCTCAGTGATATGACTGACTTTCCCAGCAGGCTTCCTCATGGATAAGTGACCGGGACTAGTCAGCCAGAACACATTCCGCTGTGTAGATCCAGGCCTGGAGATGGGACCCAAGTAGCTCTAGGCCGGTCAGCCCCGGGTTTTTCCTAGAGTTGCCCTATGGCCTTTGTGTCACCTACAGAGAGCCTGCCTGAAGGCAGAGGCCAGCAGAGCTGGGACAGGGAAGGACACCTGTGTCAGGCTTGGAACTAAGCCAGAGAGAGAGAGAGAGTATGTGTGTGTGTCATGTGAAACGGTTCTATAATCCACTTAAAAATTTTTTTTTGTTTTATCTTTATTTATTTGAGAGTGACAGAGAGAAAGAGGCAGATAGATACAGAGAAAATGGGCCCCCCAGGGCCTCTAGTCACTGCAAACGAACTCCAGATGCATGCGCCACTATGTGCATCTGGCTTACGTGGGTCCTGGGGAATCGAGCATCGAACCAGGGTCCTTAGGCTTTGCAGGTAAGCGCTTAACCACTAAGCCATCTCTCCAGGCCCTTATAATCCACTTTTTTTTTTTTTTTGGTGTTTTGCAAGGTAGGGTCTCACTCTGGTCCAGGCTGACCTGGAATTAACTATGTAGTCTCAGGGTGGCCTCGAACTCTCGGTGATCCTCCTACCTCTGCCTCCCGAGTGCTGGGATTAAAGGCGTGCGCCACCATGCCCGGCTTATAATCCACTTTTAATTGCTTAAGACAGTTCTAATTGCCTTCCACAGTCCTAACTAAAAGCTTCAAACTGACCTACTCCAACACACCTCTTCCTTATCACATACGCTGGCTCTCAGAAGGTAGTCAGTGGAAATAATAATAAAAATATCAATAGTCTATTGAAACCTAATAGCATAAAGAATTAAGGAGCCTAATTAAGCCGGGCGTGGTGGCGCTCGTCTTTAATCCCAGCACTTGGGAGGCAGAGGTAGGAGGATCACCATGAGTTCAAGGCCACCCTGAGACTACATAATGAATTCCAGGTCAGCCTGGACTAGAGTGAGACCCTACCTCGAAAAACCAAAAAAAAAAAAAGGAGCTTAATTAGTGCCTGACACAGGTCAGCTCAGTTGTAGCTCAGTGACATTTCGGTAAGAGTCAGGTTACATTGGTGTGTGACTCACTGAGTCACTTTGTGTTATTAGGGGTAATGTCGGATCATTGGGCAACTAGCCTTGGCCCTAGCTGATGGAGAAAGTGGGTGGAGACCGCAGAGCACAGGATAGACACCAACTTTCTCCAGAGCTCCAGGGCTGCGGCAGGAGAACCCCCATTCTCCCTTGTACTCTCACCCTAAAACTCCCCTGTGTGGTTGCTCCGTGAGCTCGGGCAGAGCCCTGGGCCTGTGGCTTAGTGACAGAACAGGCCATGGTGACGGTGGTACAGGCCTCCATCTTGGCCAACGGGAACGCAATGCCAACCTTGGCGGGCACGTGGTGAGAGCAGCCGTGGTGAGGATGCCTACCGTGTAAGGAACTGACTCCTTGGCTGCACAGCTTCCAGGAAGCAAGCTGCCAGCAAGGAGCGAATGGGGAAACAGACTCTCCCCCTGTTGAGCTCCCAAATGTGAAGTCAGCCCAGAGAAACCTCCACAGCCACGTGCGAGACCTTAGCTGGGAACTCTGGTTAGCAGTCCCCAGACTTCTGACAGAAGCAGTGAGCTTCTCTTACAGGTTCATTACACAGTGTGAAGATGAACACAGGGCCGGGCCGGGCCGGGGGGTGGAAGGTCTGCAGTGTCAGACACAAGATGCTAGAGGTTCCTTCTCGGTGACTCGCACACAGCTTCCCCAAACATTCTGGTTACAAGTCACATCAAACATGATGGCTTAGGTCTGGAGAGGTGGCTTAGTGGTTAAGGCGCTTGCCTGCAAAGCCTAAGGACTCATGTTCGACTCTTTGGATCCCATGTAAGCCAGACACACAGTGACACAAGCGCACAAGGTTGCACATGTGCACAAGGGGGCACACATGTCTGGAGTGTGTTTACAGGGGTTGGAGGCCCTGGTGCGCCAAATCTGTCTCTCTCTCTCTCTCTCTCTCTCTCTCTTGCATAAAAAAATTGGTGGCTTAAAGCAAAGGTCCTTTTTTCTGTGGCTCTCCAGACCTGGTTGACATCAGCTGGAGACTTGAAGATCAGCTTCTGCCAGCACCAAGGTGGAAGAGGCCAAGATCTGTGTCCAAACCCCAGGGGTCACGTGGGTCAATGGAACGGAACCATCAAAGAGTGTGACCATAGAAGATGGGATCACAGCCACCAGGCAAGGGACAGTAGTTGGGACACAGCTGGTGGGGCTTACAGAGAACTTTAGAAAGAAGGTGTGTGTGGGGGGGAGTGACAAACCAGTGGGTGTCCTCTGAGCACATGCCATACATAGCCCCCCTTGTGCTGATGGAGGGATGAGCAGAGTGGAGAAAAGCTCCATTCCCAGGCTCTGGGGTGAGCGTGCTTGGCTCAGCACCCAAGCAGATACAGTGCATCCACCCACCATCCCTGGCTCACCCCTAGGACACAGCAGGAAGGGGCAGCCATGGCCACAGCCACGGAATCCTCCAAATAGGGCCCTAGCTCCAGACAGAAGCTGCAGAGAGGGGCAGCAGAGAAAGGGGAGGAAGCCAAGGCCTGCCCTAGCCGCATAGTGGAAGGAAGGCTTCCTGCTGCCGCTCTCAACCTCTGCTTTAGCTCCCCCTGACTCCAGTGAGGCTAACACCCTCGGTTTGAAGATGGGAAGCTGGGGACAGACGAAGGACTTCATTTCTGGGTGCAGCTGCCCCATGATGGGCCTCTTCCATTACCCTTCCCTGTAGGTCTGCAATGACCATCCCAGGTGCTCTCCACCTCTATCACCTAGGTGGGGACACTGAGGCTCAGAAGTGGGGATCCCTGGAGGACTGAAGAGCCACCCCAATGTGAAAGTTCCTGTACCCAGGCTTCCATCCAGGCCTGAGCTGAGGCCCAAGAGAAGAGTGGGGAAGGGAGGTCAATGCCTGCCGGGAAGCAGTGGGCCTGGGGCTCCACGGAGGCTGATAGGAGTAGAGAGCCCCGCCCAAAGCCATCCAGACTTCTATGCTGACGCCTCTGCCCGGCTCACTGGCGGCCAGCCTTCCCTCCATTGATCTGAGGGAGCTGCCCAGGCTTCCAGAACCATCCTGCAATCTTCCTCTGGAGGGCCCGATCTGGCCTTGGGGTGGTGGAGTCCCTGAAGCAAGCAGCTAGCTGGACACGTAGGCGTCTCTCCACTGAAGTCCCCCTTGGGCTTCCACGCAGCCACTGATTGAGATCTAGCAATGCCATGAGTTAGGCAAGGGTCAGGCGGGAGCACCCAGGCCCTGCTTAGTAGGAGTAAGGCTGGAAGGTTTCCACACAAGGCCCAGAACCGAGCAACAGGCTCCGCTTCCAGGAGGACTCAGGACCCTGGTTGAATATAGGGATAGGGCTCAGTGGTAGAGGCCCTGCATTTAATCCCCAATACCACAAGTAAAAACCACAAGACACCAAAGGGGCTGCTGTGGACCCATCTCACAGATGGACAAGCAGAGACTGAGAGGGCCTCCACATACGAGCTCAGGTCCCCAGTACGGTTACAGCTGTTGTCCAGGTAGAAACAGCCCATGTTTCCCTGACAGGTGAACAGATAAACAGTATGGCTTCTCCATGCAATGGAGGATGACATAGTTTTAAAAGGGAAGAGGGGGCTGGAGAGATGGCTTAGCAGTTAAGGCACTTGCCTGCAAAGCCCCAGGACCCAGGTTCTATTCTCCAGGACCCACGTAAGCCAGATGCACAAAGTGGCACATGCGTCTGTTGTTCATTTGCAGTGGCTGGAGGCCCTGGCACACCCTTTCTTTCTCTCTCTCTCTCTCTGCTTGTAAATAACTAAATAAATAAAAATAGCCCTCCACCCAGGCATCAATACTGGTGTTTATGGAACATCAGTCAGACACATGACAGCAAGTGGCCCTGCCCAACCCTTTGCTCCCTACTGTCCCTATAGTCCCTGACCTGGACCTGGCCAGTGTGGGTGGAAACAAGCAACATCCTGGGACAGAGACTCCACCACCCAGGAGCCTTCAGGGCATTCTAGGATAGGCCCCGTGAGCAGCTGCCCCTTAGGTTATAGGTTAGGGAGCTGGACCCAGACTGACCCATCACAGTTACACACAGCACACAGCACCACCTGGGGCAGCTGACAGAGAAGGCAGGGCACACCCATACCTGCCATCCATGCTGGGAGACTCCCCAACATAAGCCTGCGGTCCCAGCCACGACACAGCTACCTACCTCTGCATGTGTGTGCACGCACACACACATGTCATGCATACGTGTGCATGCGCACACACAGCAGGTCACTCCCAGTACAAGCACATGGAGGTGTCACATTGACTCCAGGAATGCAACTTCCCTCCTAGCACCCTCCCCCTCTGGTCTGGCCCATCCATCCCAGCTCAAGTGACCCAAACACGGTCCCCAGGCTCAGGGCAGGCCAGCCTGGGACCTGTCCCAGAGACTGCCTGGAAATAGGAGGCCAAAGAATGCAGTGGGTAGCCTGGCAGGGAGACAGATGGAGCCGGACTGCTTCCAGTAACTTACCCGCCCTGCCTGACCTCACCCACCAAACTAAGGCTCAGCCAATAGATGCCAGCCCTAGGCTCCAGCCCCCAGAAGTGCCCAGCCCAGCCTATGCAGCTGCTCAGGCCCCCAGGTCACCGCCCCTGTCCCCAGTAACAGCAGGGCAGGGAACTGGATCCCCTTCTTTTTCAGGGATGTGCCGGGAAGGGGTGTCTTGAGCTCCCCCTTCCTGGAAGCCCACTGGCTCCTGTCCCATGGGCCCCAGACCTCTCTCTTAGCACTGAGTCCCCAAGAAGCCAGTGGTGCCTCAGGATGCTCAGCTGGGCCAGCTTGAGCCCAACTCCAGCTCCGGATCCCATGACCAGCCTGGACACAAGACCATGTCAGACACCCTTCTCCCTGTGTCCTTCCCCTGCCCATGGTGGAAAATCCTCATTTGTCACATGGGGACATTGGCCAAAATATGCATTGCCTCACTCTAATTAGAGGTACTCTGGCAGTTTCAAGGTGGGTCCCTTCTTGTCGGAGGAGAGGAAATGGAGGCCCAGACAGGGGACAGAGTGACCTATAAACAGAGCAGGCTAGCTGCAGAGAGAAGGGCTTTAAGAATTGCTCAGAGGCCCTGGGGCCAAAAAAGGCTGGGGCTGGAGAAACGTCCCACACCTGGCAAAGGTCAGAGGCAGGACAGATAAGGGACAGAGGCAGACACAGTTGGGAGCAGACAGGCACTCCTGGAGCTGGGGGGTCTCTGCAGGACCCCCTAGGAAATGAGTATCCTAGGCATGGGGTGAAGGTGAGCTGAATCCACAGGTCCAGGGATGGTATGGCTCGGGCCAGGCCTGACTTCATTTCCCAGAGAAGATGCTTAGCTCGGTGTAGTCGTGAACACAAGTCAAGCTCAAGTGCCCAGTTCAATCCCCAGACTGATGGAGCTTCTGTAATCTCAGCACTCTGACAGCAAGATGGGAGGCAGAGGCCGAAGCACCGTGCTGAGCAGAGAAATGAACACCAGAGCCAGAAGCCCTTCCTCAGGTGAGGTGGACAGGAGAGGACCTGCTTGCAAGGTGTCCTCTCACCTCCACACATGCACCTTGGTATGGGCATGCCTGCGCACGCACACATAAATAATAATTATAAAAAATGGGCTGGAGGTTGGGTGTGGTGGCACACACCTTTAATCCCAGCACTTGGGAGGCAGAGGTAGGAGGATCACTGTGAGTTCAAGGCCACCCTGAGACTACAGAGTGAATTCCAGGTCAGCCTGAGCTAGAGTGAAACCCTACCTCAAAAACCAAAAAAAAAAAAAAAAAAAGGGTTGGAACTGGGTGTGGTAGTGCATGCCTTTAATCCCAGCACTGGGGAGGCAGATGTAGAAGAACTGCTGTGAGTTTGAGGCCACCTTAGACTACAGAGTGAATTCCAGGTCAGCCTGGGCTAGAGCAAGACCCTACCTTGAAAATGCCCCCAATTTTTTTAATTATTAAAAAAAATTGGCCGGGTGTGGTGGCATACGCCTTTAATCCCAGCACTCGGGAGGCAGAGGTAGGAGGATCACCGTGAGTTCGAGGCCACCCTGAGATTACATAGAGAATTCTAGGTCAGCCTGGACTAGAGTGAAACCAAAAAAAAAAAAATGTCTGGGGAGATAACTCAGTGGTTAAAGTGCTTGCTTGCAAAGGCTGTTACATGGGGTTCAATTTCAATTTCCCCAGTACCCATGTAAAACCAGATGCACCAGGTGGCACATGCATCTGGAGTTTGTTTCCAGTGGCTAGAGGCCCTAGCAGGCCCTTTCTATCAGCCTGTCTCTCTCAAATAAAGAAAAAAAAATTTTTTAGGTAGGGTCTCACTCTTGCCTAGGCTGACCTGAAATTCACTTTGTAGTCACAGGGTGCCCTTGAACTCACAGTGATCCTCCTACCTTGGCCACCAAAGGGCTGTGATTAAAGGCATGAGCCACCATGGCAGAATTGTTTGTTGTTTTGTTTTGTTTGTTGAGGTAGGGTCTCACGCTAGCCCCGGCTGACCTGGAATTCACTATGGAGTCTCAGGGTGGCCTTGAACTCACAGTGATTCTCCTACTCTGCTTCCCGAGTGCTGGAATTAAAGGTGTGTGCCACCACACCCTGCTAGAATTTTTGTTTGTTGGTTTGTTGGTTGGTTGGTTGGTTTTGGTTTTTCAAGGTAGGGTCTCATTCTAGCTCAGGCTGACCTGGAATTCACTCTGTATTCTCAGGGTGGCCTCGAACTCACTGCGATCTTCCTACCTCTGCCTCCCAAGTGCTGGGATTAAAGGCGTGCACCACCATGCCCCGTTGAAAAATTTTTTTTTAATGAGAGAGAGAGAACTGGCACACCAGGGCCTCCAGCCACTACAGTCAAACTCCAGATGTGTGTGCCACCTTGTATGCATGCATGACCTTGTGTGCATGTGTCATCTGATGCATCTGGCCTACTTGGGTTCTGGAGAATTGAACCTGAGTCCTTAGGCTTCACAGGGAAGTGCCTTAAGTACTAAGCCATCTCTCCCGCCCTAGAAAATATTTTTAATTAATTAATTAATTTATTTATTGCTCAATCTCGGGTGGCTGACGCCACTTGTCCCTCTAAGAAGTTGGTTTTATTTATTTATTTAGAGAGACAGAGAGAGAAAGAGGCAGAGAGAGAGAGAGCGAATGGGCACACCAGGGTCTCCAGCCACTGCAAAGGAACTCCAGATGCATGTGCCACCACGTGCATCTGACCTATGTGGGTACTGGGAAATCAAGCCATCTCTCTAGCCCCCCAATTTTTTTTTTTTTTTTTTTGTTTTGCGGGGTAGGGTCTCATTCTGGTCCAGGCTGACCTGGAATTAGCTATCTAGTCTCAGGGTGGCCTCAAACTCTCAGCAATCCTCCTACCTCTGCCTCCCAAGTGCTGGGATTAAAGGCGTGCGCCACCATGCCTGGCCCCCAATTTTTTTTTTAAAGAGACACTTGTGTCCCTCCTTTCGGTTATTTTTTTAAATTTATTTTATTTTATTTTTTATTTTTAGAGAGAGACACAGAGAGAGACAGACAGAGAGAGAGGGTAGAGAGAGACAGAGAATGGGCGCGCCAGCAGTCTCTCGGCTGCTGTGAACGAAATCCAGGTGTGTGCACGCCCTTGCATCACTTTGCATCTGACTAAACGTGGGACCTGGAGATTGGAACCAGCGTTCTTAGGCTTAGGAGGCAGGCACCTTAACCACTAAGCCATCTCTCCAGCCCCTTTCGGTTATTTTTTAAAAACTATTTTGTGGGCTGGAGAGATGGCTTAGCGGTTAAACGCTTGCCTATGAAGCCTAAGGACCCCGGTTCAAGGCTCTATTCTCCAGGACCCACATAAGCCAGATGCACAAGGGGGCACATGCATCTGGAGTTTGTTTGCAATGGCTGGAAGCCCTGGCCCTGCCATTCTCTCTCTCTCCCTGCCTATTTCTGTATCTCTCTCTCAAATAAATAAATAAATAAATAAAAATAAATATTAAAAAAATATTTTTGTGTGTGTGTATTTGATTGTTTATTTGGAAGATAGACACAGATAGATAGAGAATGGGCATACCAGGGCCTCCAGCTAGCATAAACAAAGTCCAAATACATTTGGCTTACATGGGTACTGGGCAATCATACCCAGGTCCTTCAGCTTTGCAGGCAAGTGTCTTAACCTTTCTTTTTTAAAAAAATAATAATAGCTGGGTGTAGTGGTGCACGCCTTTAATCCCAGCACTCGGGAGGCAGAGGTAGGAGGATTGCCATGAGTTCGAGGCCACCCTGAGACTACATAGTTAATTCCAGGTCAGCCTGGACCAGAGTGAAACCCTACCTCGAAAAACCAAAAAAATAATAATAATAATAATAATAATAATAATAATAATAAAGAAACCCAGGCTGGATAGTGATTAAGGCACTTGTCTGCAAAGCCAAAGGACCCAGGTTCAATTCCCTGGGACCCACGTAAGCCAGATGCACAGGGTGGACCATCTGCAACTAGAGGCGCTGGCATGCTCCTTCTCTCTCTCTCTCAAATAAATAAATAAATGAAAAAAAAATTAAAACAAGAAATCCTGCCTCAAATGAGGTGGGCATTAAAGACAGACACCCAAGGCTGTCCTCTGACCCACATGCACACACCATGACAGGCACACACTCATATTCACACATACATATGTGCACACACCCAATCACACAACATATAAAAAAAAAAAAAAAAAAAAAAAAAGAGGTTTGGGGAGATGGCTTAAGAGTGGTTAAGGTGCATGCCTGTGGAGCCTAAGGACCCGGTTCGAATCCCCAGGACCCACATAAGCCAGATGTACAAGGTGGCACATGGGTCTGGAGTTTGTTTTGCAGTGGCTCAAGGGCCTGACGCGCCCATTCTCACTCTCTCTCCCTCTCTCTAGTAAGTAAATTAAAATGAAAATAAAATTTAAGAAAAGAACATTCTTTGTTTATGTGACAAAACTCCAGTTAGGATGTTGAAAAGAAGCCGGTTTCCTGTCTGTCCCCCACGTTCCCTGTGAGGGCAGCCAGCCCCTCTGATTTGCCACAGGCTTTCTCAGACGTCTTCTGCCCAGTGACAGCAAAGCTGCACTCTTGCTCCTCATAAGCACTGTTGGAACCAGGTTCGCATTGCTGGCAGAAATCATCCAACCGAGAGCAGCTTGTGGGAAAAAAAAAAAGGTTTATTTTGGCTTACAGACTTGAGGGGAAACTCCATGATGGCAAGGGAAAACGATGGCAAGAGCAGAGGGTGGACATCACCCCCTGGCCAACATCAGGTGGACAACAGCAAGAGGAGAGTGTGCCAAACACTGGCAAGGGAAAACTGGCTATAATACCCATAAGCCTGCCTCCTACAATACACTGCTTCCAGGAGTCGTTAATTCCCAAATCTCCCTCAGCTGGGAATCTGGCATTCAGAACACCTAAGTTTATGGGGGACACCTGAATAAAACCACCACATTCCACCTCTGGCCCCCATAAACTGATAACCGTCCATGATGCAAAATGCAATGTGTTTATCCAACTTTATAAGTCCCCATAGTTTTTATCAATCCCAATGATGTCCAAACATCCCCATGGTCCAAGGTCTTTTAACTGAGCCATTATACCAAAACACCCTCCCAAAGCCATAATTCACACTGCAAAATATGGCCTTGGGCATAACAAAGAAATATTCAACCAGCTGGGCGTGGTGGCACCCGCCTTTAATCCCAGCACTGGGGAGGTAGAGGTAGGAGGATCACCATGAGTTTGAGGCCAGCCTGAGACTACATAGTGATTTCCAGGTTAGCCTGAGCTAGAGTGAGACCCTACCTCAAAACAAATAAACAAACAAACAAACAAAAATATTCAACCAAAACAAGATTTAGACAGGGCAGGGCAAACATCAAACTCTGTAGCTCCGAGTCCAACAACTCTAGTCAGTGACAATCTCCAAATCTGATAATTCTAACCACGGACAAGTCTCTGGAGTCACAGTTCCGCCCCTCCAGCTGGGCTGCTCACAGTCCTGGAAAACTTCACCTGGTGCTGGCAGCTCTCCTTGGCAGCCATCTCATAGTCCTGGCATCTCCATTGGGTCTCCACTGCAACCCATGGTTCATCCTCATGGTTCCATTTGGGTCTCCACACTGCCCATGGCCATTTTTCAAAAATTAAACCATGTTGCAAATTCTATAACCCTCTCTTTCCTGCATTTATTATACTCCACAATACCAGGCGGGCTGCCAATTTGTTAATCTGTGGGGAGGGGAGATAAAGCAGATTTTGAAGAATAGGACACTCCTTCAGCGTTCAGGCCCCTCCAAAGAGTCCTCACAAATAAATAAATAAAAATATATTTAAAAAAAAAACCCATCGTGGGGGCTGGAGAGATGGCTTAGCGGTTAAACGCTTGCCTGTGGAGCCTAAGGACCCCGGTTCAAGGCTTGATTCTCCAGGACTGTAAGCAAATTCATAACCTCTCTTTCCTGCATTTATTGTGATCCACAATACCAGGCGGGCTGCCAATTTGTTAATCTGTGCAGATTTTGAAGAATCTGGAGTTCGCTTAAATAAAAATATATTTAAAAAAAACCAACCTGCCTATTTCTGTATCTCTCTCTCTCTCTCTCTCAAATAAATAAATACATAATAAAATATTTTAAAAAAAACCATCAAGCCAGGCGTGGTGGCATACTCCTTTAATCCCAGCACTTACTTGGGAGGCAGAGGTAGGAGGTGTGAGTTCGAGGCCAGTGTGGTACTACTAAGTTCCAGGTCTACCTGGGCTAGAATGAGACCCTACCTTGAAAAACAAAACAAAACAAAACAAAAACCAACAAACTGGGACTGGAGAGATGCTTCAGCAATTAAGTGTGCCTCCTGCTCAAGCTGTGCTACTGTATGTATGTATGTATGTATGTATGTATGTATGTATGTATGTATGTCTGAGGTACAGTCTCACTCCAGCTCAGGCTGACCTGGAATTCACTATGTAGTCTCAGGGTGGCTTTGAACTTATGGTGATCCTCCTACCTCTGCCTCCCGAGTGCTGGGATTAAAGACGTGCACCACCACTCCTGTTTTTTCAGGGTAGAGTCTCACTCTAGCTCAGGCCTAGACCTAGAACTCACTCTGTAGTCCCAGACTGGTCTCCAACTCACAGTGATCCTCCTACCTCTGACTCCTGAGTGCTGGAATTAAAGGATTAAAAGTGTGTGGTACCACACCTGGCTTGCTCTAGCTCATGCACACACACACACACACACAACACACACATAAATATATATAAAATAAGATGAAGGGAAAAAGTGTTTCAAAAAAGATTTTGGACTGGAGGAATGGCTCCCTGGTTAAAAGCAATAACTTGCAAAGCCCACTGGCCTGGGCTTGGATCCCTGGTACTCACATAAAACCAATTGCACATGCATCTGGAGTTTGTTTGCAGTGGCAGGAGGCTGTGGTGTGCCCGTTCATTCTCTCTCTCTTCTGAAATAGATGAATGAATAAATAAATATTTTTGTGGTTTTTTTTTTTCTCAGGGTGGCCCCTTGAGTCTCAGGGTGGCCTTGAACTCATGGCAATCCTTCTACTTCTGCCTAGGATTAAAGACATGTGCCACCATGCCTACTTTAAAAAAAATTTTTTTTATGTCAGTGGAATTACTCAGGACACCCCTCCCTCCCAACGTGTGCCTCAGAAATGTACTCCCTCATCTTCTCCTTCCTCACGGATGTTGAGAGTGTAGCTACGCACAGAGGAACGGAATCCACTCGGGCAGCCTGTGACTACAGTCTGCTTTAGAGACACTCAGACAATTTCACAGCAGCTGCGTCCATGCCCAGCCAGCCACACACAGAGCTCCAGTTCTTCCACATCACCATTGATCCTGGGGCAAGCCAGTCCTCCTGCGGTTTTGATTTCTTTTTTCTACCTTCCTTCCTTCCTTCCTTCCTTTCTTTCTTTCTTTCTTTCTTTTTTTTTTCATATATTGTATTTATTTATTTATTTATTTATTTATTTATTTATTTGAGAGAGAAAGAGGTAGAGAGAGAAAGTGAGAGAGAGAGAATGGGTGCACCAGGGCCTCCAACCACTGCAAAGGAACTCCAGATGCATGCGCCACCTTGTGCATTTGGTTTACATGGGTCCTGGGGAATCAAACCAGGGTCCTTTGGCTTTGCAGGCCAGCACCTTAACCACTAAGCCATCTTCTGCAACCCCACTGTTTTGATTTCTGAGCACCTTGTGTGTTTACCAGCTATTTGCCATTTGCTGTCATCTATCAAGAAGCACAGGTTCAAGTGGGGCATGGTGGCACACACCTTTAATCCCAGCACTGGGGAGGCAGAGGCAGGAGGATCGCCATGAGTTCGAGGCCATCCATCCTGAGACTACATAGTGAATTCCAGGTCAGCCTGGGCTAAAGTGAGACCCTACCTTGAAAAAAAAAAATTAAAAAAAAAAGCACAGGTTCTCTGCTCCCTTCTTTTGGGATCCTGTTTTACCAATCCAAGGAGTCTTTGGAACGTTCTAGATGTGGATACTTTGTCCTGCTCTTCTCCACTCAGTAGCTTGTTCTTTTCTCTCTTACCATCCAGAGGCAGTGTCACAAGATGGGCCACGGGTCTTCAGCACCGCTTAGAAATAAGAGTGCTGCATCTTGTGAGGCAGGCAGGTGAAACAGGCCCCCAGCCCAGCTCCCTGGAATGCTGCTTGGCAAGTGCCTCATGGAATTCTACAGAAATTCTGGAGCTGCCTGTCAACAGCTAACCCAGTGCATCAGGGTGGAGTGAGGCCCAGAGAGAAGTCAGGGGCACAGGGCTCAGGCGCGTCGTCAGGAAAGGAGCAGTGACAGTGTCCCGAGGTGTTTTGTTTTGTTTTAAATTGTTTATTTATTTTGGTTTTTCAAGGTAGGGTCTCACTCTAGCCCAGGCTGGCCTAGTCTCAGGGTGGCCTTGAACTCATGGCAATCTTCCTACCTCTGCCTCCTGAGTGCTGGGATTAAAAACGTGGGCCACCACGCCCTGCTATTTTGGGGTTTTTGAGGTAGAGTCTTACTTTTGCCCAGGCTGACCTGGAATTCACTCTGTAGTCCCAACCTGGCCTCAGACTCACAGTGATCCTCCTACCTCTGCCTCCCGAGTGCTGAAATTATAGGCTTGTGCCACCATGCCTGGATATTTATTTATTTATTTGAGACAGAAAGAGAGAGAGAATATGAATGAATGAGTATGGACATCCTAGGACCTCTTGCTACTGCCAGTGGACAACAGATGCATGTGCCATTTTGTGTATCTGGCTTTACATGGGTACTGGAGAATCTAACCTAGGCTGGCAGGTTTTGCAAACAAGCGCATTTAACCTTGGAGCCATCTCCCAGCTTCCCAAGGTAGTTTGGTCACAGAATTCCATGAGGGACTAGGAAGGGTGTCTTTGGCACCCAGTTTGTGCCTGCTCCAGATACCAGTATCTGGGAGGGACCCTACTTCCTGGAGCTAAAGCAGGCTCAGCCCTGCCTTAAAAGCCCCCTTTGAGACATGGTCTCTCATTGGCCTGGAGCTTAACAATTAAGCTAGACTGGCTGGCCAGCGAGCTTTTGGGATCCTCCTGTCTCTTCTCACTGGGATCACAGGTCCACTCCATCATGCCTGGCATTTCCTGTGGGTTCCGGAGACCAAGCCCCAGCCCTTGTGCTTGAACAGGAAGCCACCTCTTTATTCCAAAAGACATTTTTTTTTTTGCAAGTGTCTGTGGGGTGTATGTGTGTGTGCTCAGGTGTGTACACATATGTATGTGCCTGCATGTGGAGGCCAAAGATTGGTGCCCAGCATCTTCCTTCATTGCTCTCCACCTGATTTATTGAGGCAGGCTCTCTCACTTGATCCTCGAGCTCACCAATTCGACTAGTCAAGCTAGCCCACTTGCTCCAGGGATGCCACCTCCAGAGCTCTGGTATCGTAGGCCACCACACCCATCTGACGTTGACGTGGGTGATAGGGATCCAAACTCCAGTCCTCACTTTATCTACTGAGTCATCACCCCAGGTCCAGAACAGGCTTCTTCAATGTATTTGTCATGAAGCTCTGTCAAAGCAGGATTGTTTCTTTCACAGCGTGGCCTCCTGGAACCTTGAGGGGTGCTTGGCACACAGAGGGTACACACAGAGGTGATACTTCCTGGGTGAATGAATGAAAAAGGACGTGGTTTGAATGAGTCTTCTCTTTGAGGATGGTGTGAATTGATGTTCACAAAAAAAAAAAATTAAAAAAAAACCACCACGCCTGTGCTGAGGATTCTACATGGCTGACTGATTGGAACGAGTTGGAATGTTGCAGGTCCAGCACCAAATTATCCTGGGCTATCTTTAACCTCCCTTGTAGCTATTTGTTGCCCACCTCTGCGTCTGACCTAACATCCTTGTGACCATTAGGCAAACTCTTCTGGAATGTGCTACCAGACCGCCAGCTTCCACCAATCCAAAGGCTAAGAATGCCGTCAGAGAACATCTGAGACCTGCAGCAGAAATTTCCCCACCTGGTGTAACGTGCCTGCCTGATACTCCAGCCAGTGCATTTGAAAAGTGTGTGTGTATATATATATATGCATACACACACACACACATATATATATACATACATACATATATACACATACATTTCTAGAACTGTAAAAACTTCACAAAACTGTTACCATGTTGGAACGTGGTATTTGGGGTAACCTGAATCTATTCCTGGGACTATGGACTCATATTTGTCTTCAGAATAAACTCTTTTTTGGCTTGCTTGGTGTTTTGTTGTTGTTGTTGCTGTTTTGTTTTGAGGCAGGATCTCACTCTCTAGTCCAGGCTCAGGCTGACCTGGAACTCACTCTGTAGCCCAGGCTAGCCTTGAGCTCATGATAATCCTTCTACCTCCCTCCTGAGTGCAGGAATTATGGGTGTGAGCCACTATGCCCGGCTTCCAGAATAAACTCTCATTCCCTTTGAGGCAAGGGCTGTGCTTTTGTGTGGACAGTGGCTAGGTCATGTTAGTCACGTGGGGGAGATGAAGTTGGTATTTGTTCCCCCAGCTCTTGAGCCTCCTGAAGATGGAAAGAGAGAGAAGAACATGAATGCTGTCTTTCAGTGCCCACACTCACAGAACTGACCAGACAGATACTGGCCCAAAAGGTACACAGATGCCAAAGGTTCAGCCTGTACACGAGACAGATACCACCTCTATAAGGGGAAGGAACCCAGAGCTAACCATCCATACAGAACAGGCTGGTTGAGCTCATGGAACCACGTGGCTGGCGGTGGAGCCTGGATAATGGTCAGACCCATGGTGGTGGGTGTCTGTGTTAGGCCGTTTGGGGATGAGATTAACAACATTTAGATTGGTAGATTCTTGGGAAACGTGGATAGCAGACTGTAATGTGGCTGGGTCTTATTCCATCAGCAGAAGACCAAAGAGAACAAAATGGAGGCTGGGAAGATGGTTCCGTGGTGAAAGGGGCTTGCGGGCCAGGGTTCACAGCTCCCCAGCCATCCGCAGAAAGCTGGATGCAAGGAGTGGCACCAGCGTCTGGAGTTCTATTTGCAGTAGCAAGAGGTCCTAGTGTGCCCGCACACACTCATGTGGGCACACCCACACGTGCAAATAAATAAAAGGTTAAAACAAAACAAACAAACAAAAGGTTTACTTGCTCCAAGCAAGTGGCAGCCATAACAGATAACCTCTGGACCACGTCTCTCTGTTTCTGTGTTTCTCAACATGTATGTGGTAGGGTGTGTCTCCCACAGGTTCATGTGTTTGTGCACTTGGTCTCCAGCTGGTGGCGCTGTTTTGAGCGTGTGTGGAATCTGTAGGAGACGGGGCTAGTGGAGAAAGTAGGGTATAGAGGGCATGGCTCTGTTCCACTCTCTGCCCAAGCTTTCGTCTTCCTGCCTGCGGAGTCCATGTAACCAGCTGCCTTCACACTCCCGCTGCCACAGGCACCAGCCACTTCCCCACCATGCCCTCCCTGCCATTATGGACTGTACCCTCTCAAACCATGAGCCAAAATCAACCTTTCCTCCCTTCAATCAGGTATTCTGTCACAGAGAAAAGTAACAAATACAGGGCTGTGGAGATGGCTTAGCAGTGGCTAGAAGCCATGGCGAGCCCATTCTCTATCTGCCTCTTTAGCTCTCTCTCAAATAAATGAGTAAATAAATAATTTTTTAAAAAAGTAACAAATACAGTATGTTAATACCTATCTCCAGGAGAATACTCTGAAAGGCAGCAGGGAAAACTGCAAGGGCATGCTGGCCGGGGTGGGGGTGGGGGAAACGACAGGACAGATGTTTGGTAGGGGAAGGGAGAGAGAAGGCTTCATTTTCCACATGATCCATTTCTGTAATGTTTCTTGTTTTTTAACAATATTTTAATTGGCTGGAGAGATGGCTTAGCAGTTAAGGTGTTTGCCTACAAAGCGAAAGGATCCCGGTTCGATTCTCCAGGACCCACGTGAGCAGACACACAAGGGGGCACATGCATCTGGAGTTCATTTGCAGTGACTGGTGGCCCTGGCACACCCATTCTCTCTCTCTCTCCCTCTTTCTCTCAAATAAATAAATAAACAAATATATTAAAAATTTTTTTTCATTAGCACTTCCAGTCAAGATGGTGTCCACCTAACCATTCGGAGAAGGAAAGTACCAGGATGTGGTTAACATCCACAATGAGTTGTTGATCAGAGGGACCTACAAAGTTTCCTAAAAGAAGACGGACTTCTGCCAGAGCACTTGATGACCCTCCAAAGGTTAATGGTAAGACCCTACTGCCGAAGACACCATATGCTGTTGATATGGAACATGGAGAGACTTGGCAGGAATCTGGAAGAGAGTCAGTCCCCAGACAGTTAGATCGTCTTGTGTCAGAAGGTGCTACATGAGTTACTGGGGGAAAGTGGCAACATCTGTCTGAACAACTCATGGTCTAAGCTACTCAGCAGCAAACAACCTGATGTGATGCAATAGTGGCACCCAGCCATGGTGGGTAACCAACTGCTCTTGATTTGGTTAACAGATCTGCTCAGTGGAACAGAACCCATAGCTGGAACTGGGAAACAAGTCAGAATCACATCCAAAAAAGGAGTTCACTCTCCAATATCAAGCTCCCACCAATCGTGGGCTACAAGAGGGCCTACACTTATTAAATTATCTCTAAACTAATAGTGGTTATCCCATTTATCTGGCGCTGACTTCATTCTCCACTGGAGAATCTGTTTCTCTTTTTCAGATGGATCTGAGGAGACAATCAGCTCAGCCCGCCTCACCAGGCCCCAGCTGCAACCATAGAGTAATGGGGGGGAAATGAGCAAGAGTGCTGCTTTCTTGGTGAACCTGATATCAGCACAAGGATGAAGGAGATAGACACAGAGGACACTCAACTCCTACCAAATCAGAGATCCAGAGACACAGAGACTCCCATGAGCCCATCACTGAAGTAGACCTAAAATTAACCCAGCATGGCTCAGGGAAATTTGTGGAAGAGAGGGCGGAAAGATTGTTAGAGCCCCAAGTTGGGACATTAGGCACAGAGACACTGCCTCTTCCCCTTAACTACCCCCACAATGCACGACCCCCAATTCCCGTGGGGATGACCGGCATCCCAACGAGGAGGGTCCCTTTGGAGGGGGGAGGACAGGGATGAGGGTATGTGTTGTTTTCACACTGAGTATGTAATAACTAATAAAGAAAAAATATTTTAATTATTTTATTTATTTGAGAGAGACAGAGAGAGAGAGACAGAGGTAGATCGATATATAGAGAGAATGGGTACAGCAGGACCTGCACCTTGTACACATGCTTACATGGATACTGGGGACTTGAACCTGGGTCTTTAGGCTTTGCAGGCAAGCACCTTAACTGCTAAGCCATCTCTCCAGCCCAGTGTTCATTCCCTCCTTCCTTTCTTCCTTCCATTCTATAAGCAGCAAAGCCAGACATGGTGGTGCACACCTTTAATCCCAGCACTCGGGAGGCAGAGTTAGGAGGATCACCGTGAGGCCACCCTGAGACTACATAGTGAATTCCAGGTCAGCCTGAGCTTCAGTGAAACCCTACCTCAAAAAACAAAAAACCTTTTTTTTTCTAATTAGAAAACAAAACAGTCACTTTCCAGTTGTTCAGTAGGAGGCCCCGATAAAGCATGCCCAGCTCAGCACTGACTGTCCTTTATCTTTTCTTCCCTTTAAGTGCATGTGTGTGGCATGTGTGCACATGTGTGTAAGTGCATGCATGTGTGTGTTGCATGTGTGCATATGTGTGTCAGTGCACGCGTGTGGAATGTGTGCATGTGTGTGTAAGTGCATGCGTGTGTGGAGGGGCTCTTGCACTTTTCCGCACATGGAGGCCACAGGACAGCCTCAGGCGTCATCCTCAGGAACGCCATCCACCTCCTTTTTTTTTTTTTTTGGTTTTTCGAGGTAGGGTCTCACTCTGGTCCAGGCTGACCTGGAATTAACTATGTAGTCTCAGGGTGGCCTGCGTGTGTGGGGGATCCTCCTACCTCTGCCTCCCGAGTGCTGGGATTAAAGGCGTGCGCCACCACCCCCGGCTTCATCCACCTCCTTTGACACAGGGTCTCTCTTTGGCTCGCAGACCATCAACTAGGCCAACTGGCCAGCGAGCCCCGGGACCCTCCAGTCTCCACCTCCCCAGGGCTAGGATTCAAGACCTGTTCTGTTGCACTCTGCATTTTGCATGGGTACTGGAGATCAAACTCAGGTAGTCATGCCTGTAAAATGAGCATTGTTGCAACCGAACACTCTCTCCAGATCGTTGTGGTCCTTTTATGTAGCTACCTGAGGGCTGGGGCCTCACAGGGAGGCCAAAAGTGATGCATCCTCACTGTCTGGGCAGTCTGTGGTTGGCTGGGGGAGCTGGAGCAAGGGAAGGTGGCTGGTGGCTGGTGGCAGGCTGAGAGGAAGCTGAGTGTGGGACTCTGCCTGAGTCATCCTGGCTACCGCCATCAGACTATGCCATCCATAAAAAGCAGAAATGTGTCCCTATTCTGCAGACTTTTTGCCCAAGCATGAGAAAGTTCGGTGACAGGTGAGGCTCCTCCTGGCTGGAACCTTCTATAAGTCCTCACAGGGCACAAGGGGAACAGACTCCCTTTGTGACTTAACCGTCACAATGAGTGTGCCGCCTTCAGCCTTTGAATTTCAGGGCAGGGCACTACATTTAGACCCCAGCAGGTGCAGATGAGTAAAAGGCTGAGTGGGCTCCCCAGGGCAGGGACTTTATTGTCCTTGCACCTGTCCCCAGAGTCCCCAGGTGCTTCATTGTCGGCTAAATGGATGAATGAGCACATAGGATTAGGGCTGTGTGAATGAGCTGTTACACTCACACTGACCCCAACCAGCCAGTGGGGACCCAAGGAGGGTTCCACCCCAGCCAAGGGCCGGGGGTAGCACTGTCTGGGCGATAATGTTTGCTCAGTACTCCAGGATATTCTTTTTTTAATACATTTTATTTATTTTTTATTTATTTATTTATTTATTTTTATTTATTTATTAGAGAGAGAGAGAGGTAGATAGAGGAAGAGAGAGAATGAACTCCAGATGTATGCACCACCTTGTGCATCTGTCTTCTGTGGGTCTGAGGAATCAAACCTGGGTCCTTTGGCTTTGCAGACAAGTACCTTATTCGCTAAGCCATCTCTCTGGCCCCCAGAATATTCTTTCTTTCTTTGAGAGAGAGCGAAAGAGACAGAGAGTAAGCAAGAGAGAGAGAGAGAGAATGGGTGTGCCAGGGCCTCCAGCCACTGCAAACAAACTCCAGACATGTGCACCCCCTTGTGCATCTGGCTTCCATGGGTCCTGGGGAATCGAACCGGGGTCCTTTAGCTTTCACTTTAACCACTAAGCATCTCTCCAGCCCCAGGATATTCTTTTTAAAAATACTTTAGTTTTATTTATTTACTTGAGAAAGAGAGATACAGAAATAGGAGAGAGAGAGAGAGAGAGAGAGAGAGAGAGAGAGAGAGAATGGGTGTGCCAAGGCCTCCAGTCACTGCAAATGAACTCCAGATGCATGTGCTCCCTTGTGCATCTGGCTTCCATGGGTTCTGGGGAGTCGAACTTGGGTCCTTTGGTTTTGCAGGCAAGCACTTTAACTGCTAAGCCATCCTCCAGCCACCCCCACCCCAGGATATTCTTTGTGTCATCTCTGGGCCCAGCTCAAAGCCCACCTCCATAACCCCAGTGTGGGAGGCCTCCTACTCTGTCACGACTTTTTTTTTTTTTTTTTTTTGAGATAAAGTCCCACTCTAGTCCAGGTTTACCTGGAACATACAGTGATCCTCCAAACCCTGCTCCTGAGTGCTGAGATTAAAGGCAAATGCCACCACTCCAGGCCAAAAACATTTTGTTTTGAGGCAAGCCCAATGGGGGAGAGAGAGAGAATGACAATTGGTGTGCCAAGGCCTCCAGCCACTGCAATCAAACTCTAGACACGTGTGCCCCATGTGTGCATGTGCAACCTCATGCACTTGCATCACTGTGCATCTGGCTTATGTGGGACCTGGAGAGTTGAACATGAGTCCTTGGGCTTCACAGGCAAGTGACTTAAGTGCTAAGCCATCTCTCCATCCCCCAAAATACTTTTTTAAAAATTTTATTTATTTATTAGAGACAGAGAGAGGGAAAAAGAGAAAGGGCATGCCAGGGCCTCTAGTCACTGCAAACAAACTCCAGACACGTGCGCCCCTTGTGCATCTGGCTTATGTGGGACCTGGAGAATCGAACCAGGGTCCTTAGGCTTCGCATGCATATGCCTTAACTGCTAAGCCATCTCTCCAGCCCCAAAATACTTAAAAATTTTTTTGTTTATTTTTTATTTATTTATTTGAGAGCAATAGACAGACCAAGAGAGAAAGAGGCAGATAGACAGAAAGGGGGTGCACTAGGGCCTCCAGCCACTGCAAACAAACTCCAGATGCATGTGCCCCCTTGTGCATCTGGTTTACATGGGTCCTGGGGAATCGAGCCTTGAACTGGGGTCCTTAGGCTTCACAGGCAAGTGCTTAACCGCTAAGCCATCTCTCCAGGCCCAAAATACTTTTTTTTTTTTTTTTAAAGAAGAAAAGAAAATGAGTTTACTTAGCTCAGGGTTCTAGAGGCTGGAAAGTCTAGGGCTGGTCTCAAACTTGCTATGTAACAAAGACTGACCTTGAACTCCTGATCCTCCTGCCTCTGCTTCTCAAGTGCTGGGACTATAGGTGTGAACCTCTTGCCCAGCCCAATAACTAGCTATTGAATGAATAAATGAAAGGAAAGGGCCGGGTGTGGTGGCGCATGCCTTTAATCCCGGCACTCGGGAAGCACAGGTAGGAGGATCGCTGTCATTTCAAGGCCACCCTGAGATGACATAGTGAATTCAGCCTGGGCTAGAGTGAGACCCTACCTCAAAAAGCAAAAATAGGGCTGGGTGTGGTGGCGCACGCCTTTAATCCCAGCACTTGGGAGGCAGAGGTAGAAGGATCGCTGTGAGTTCGAGGCCACCCTGAGACTACATAGTTAATTCCAGGTCAGCCTAGGCCAGAGTGAGACCCTACCTCGGGAAAAAAAAAAAAGCAAAAATCATAAAATAAAATAAAATAAAATAAAATAAAATAAAATAAAATAAAATAAAATAAAATAAAGGAAAGGAAAGGGAAGAAAGGGAGGGAAGGAGACGTCAGCTCTGGTATCTAGGACTGACCACTGAGCCCAGGCTGGGCCCATCGGGGACGACTCAAGAGCAGAAGTCATGACAACAGAAGAAGGCCCCTTCTGAAGGCAGTGGGCCAAGATCACTCTTCCCTGGGAAGGAGAAGTACCATGAAACCTGGACAGTGATGCAGCAGGTGAGGCTCAAGTGAGGCCCCTGCTTGGACCATCACACCGAAGAGCCAGAGAAGCAGGTGAGGCCCAGAGCAGAGGTGGACAGGCAGTCTGAGATGGCCCTTGGAAATTCACCTAGGCATGTTGCAGGCCTGAGGGAGCATTCTCTAAACAGTGATGTAAGTATGGGGGACATGGCTGGGCTGGGCTGCAGAGTGACAGACAGAAGTGGGAGGGACCGGCCTTAGCTCCATCTCTCCAGGAATCTCAGGCCACCCTTGGATGGTGGGTGATTGATATTGGGGTCCCTGCCTGGGGAAACTCTCAGTGGACCTAAGTGGACCCTGAGCAGGGCAGTTCGGCTCCAGCTCTGGCTTCCCTACTGGCCAGGGCACTAACTGTTCCCAGAACACTACCTGCCCCAGAGGCCATTCACCCTGGCTGGACATGCCAAGCCAGTGCAGGAGCTAGGGACCCAAGAAGAAAGATGCCTGCTGAAGGCTACATCCCTCCACTCAGCTGACTCCGTGGCAGACGCTTGGAGCCCTTGCGCTGCCCTTCAGACGGTGGCATCAACTGTCCCCAGGCCGAGCTGGGGACGAATGCTTCTGGTCAGAAAGCACAATACTCAAGGGGAAGCCCAGACTGGGGGTGCCCTGAGTCTTAGCTGCTACAGGCACTGTGTGTGTGCGCGGGGGGGGGGGGAGCATTGGCAATGCAGCAGATGCTGGGGTAAGTGGCGCAGTGAGTCCACCCACCTCTTCCCCGCACGAACCTGAACCGTGCCTGGGAAAGAAAACGTTTTCCATTCCCCGTCCTGTGTTAGGAGAAGCAACTGGCCCAGAGTCAAATGAGCCTGTGTCCCAGAACGGAGGCCCATGTGCCCTTCAGAGAGCAGCCCTGCGGCCTGAGCCGGGCACCTGTGCTGCGTCAGTCCACTTCGTTTCTGACCTCTGCTGCTCCCTGTTGGCTCCTCCCTGGAGGCCCCATGCCCTGCACCTGATGTGACAGGGCACCTGATGTGACAGGGCAAGGACAGATGCCCACAGTCCTGTTGTTGTGATTGCACTTTGCAGGGCAGAATGAAAACACTGGGCCCCTTCTTCAAAAAGCAATAAGGATTTCAAGATGGCCATGGGGCATTAAAACCAGTATGAGGGAGGGGCACTTGGGAGATGGCACAGCCGTTCAAGGCACTGGCTTGCAAAGCCTGCCAGCCTGAGGTTTAATTCCCCAATACCCACATGAAGACATATACGCAATGTGGTGCATGTTCTCAGAGTTCATTTGAATTGGCAAGAGGCCCTGGCATGCCCATACTGTCTTCCTCTTCCCCTTCCCATTTCACTCTCTCAAATAAGTAATTTAAGATATTGAAAAAAGAAAGAAAGAAAGAAAGAAAGAATGAATGAATGAATACTGGGCAGGAGAGATAGTTTAGTAGTTAAGCCGCTTTCCTATAAAGCTTAAGGACCTGGGTTTGATTCCTTTGTACCCACATAAAACCAGGTGCACACGGTGGTGCATGCACCTAAAGTTCATTTACAGTAGCTAGAAGCCCTGGCACACCCATTCTCTCCCCCCCTCAAACAAATATATATATATATATATAAAACAGAAGCAAACAAACAAAAAACCCCAACAGCATGGCATCCTTCTGAATGCAGCACTGACAACAACCTGTAAACCCACAACGTGCACAAAGGTCCTGAGGCCGCAAGAGAGGCTCTGCCTTTAAGCACCAAGTTTCTATTCAACTTCTAAAAGACCCCAGAAGAGAATGTCATTAATCCCATCTTACAGGAGGAGGTGAGGGGTCTACCCCACAGATATTCATGGAGCAAGTGGGAGAGCTGGAATCCAAAGCTAGGCCAACCAGGCCCGCCAGCCCCCAAAGGGCAGGCTCATGTGCCTTGGCTGTGCCCCAGGCAGCTCTCTGTCCCGAGGCTGGGCTCTCATTAGCACTGTGGTGCCCAGGCTCTGGCTCTGGTTCCCTCTCCCTGGGTTCGAATCCCAGCTCTGACGCGTTACTCTCTGGGCCTCACTTTCTCTGTAACACAGATGGGGTGCTGCTAGGCCCTACTTCCATTGAGTTATTTCTCACAACAAACATGCAAAACTTAGAACAGCAAAGGCCACATAAAAAGACCTAGAAAATGTCCCACTGTGGCCGTCGTCCCACAAGACACTCCCTGTTAGGATAAGCGCACTTCCATCTCTAGAAAGCAAAGCCACCCAGGAGCATTGTGGGGCTGGGGCCGCTGGCCGGCGCTCACCCCAGCCCAGGTTGGTCACTTGGGTCGCTCACCCTCACAGTGGTGTGAGGCTGCAGGGACGACCGGAGCTGCAAGCTGCTGCGCTGTGAAGAGCTCCCTCTAGCGGTCCGGGCGTGCCGCTGCTCCCACAGGCCTGCCCTGCTCGCCCTGGGGAGGAAGCAGAGACACTTTTTAGCTGTCCCCTGGGCCATGGTGGTAGCTTGATCCAAGGGTCTCAGCTTCCTCCCACCCAGCTCATGGAGGTGCCTGGACACTTGCCTCGGTCCCTTCATTCCCTCCAGCAGTGGAAGGGGCAGTGTCCACAGCAAGCGCAGGCCTAAGGCTCAAAGGGGGTCCAGGTCAGAAATGACAGCAGGGGCTCAGAGCGCTTTCTGAGCTGTCAGAGCAGGTGAGGAGGGCAGCCTACGGCCTCCAAGTCTGGGCAGAGGGAGAAGGGCAGCCCCAGAAGAAGGTAGCCATGGGAAAGTTCTAGAACATTCAGACCACCTATAGGTAGCTTTGGGGGGAGCAGGGGTGTCAGCTGGAGGGGAGGGTTACCACCCTACAGAATGACATGGAACGTTTTTGTTGTTGCTTGGTTTTCTGGGATTTTGACCCCAAATTTTTTGTGTGTGTGTGTGTGTGTGTGTTAGATGCACGTGTGTGTGTCCTTGTAGCACCCATATGCTCATCTGCAGCTGGGGTCACTTGCCTGTGGAGGCTAGAGCACGAATGGAATATTGAGTGTCTGCTCCTTCACTCTTCCAGCTGGTCTTATTTTGTGCTGGCATCTCCTTCTCCTTTTACTAATTCACTAATTCTGGAGAGAGAATGGTTACAACAAGGTCTCTTGCCGTTTTGTGTATCTGTATCTGGCTTTACGTGGGTGCTAGGGAATCCACCCTGGGCTGTCAGGCTTTGCAAACAAGCACCTTTGACCACTTATCCAGCGCTCCAGCCTTGCTTGTTGTTTTTGAGGAAGGGTCTCACTGCAGCCTAGGCTGGCCTTGAGCTCACATTGATAGTCCCACCTCCGCTTCCTGAGTGCACCAATGCACCTGGCTCCTTTTTGTGCTTTTGTAACCCAGGCTGGCCTCAAACTTGACACAATCTTCCTCTCTCTGCCTCCTGAATGCTGGCATTACAGTTGTGCCTACCATACCCCACTTTCCCAGTAAATTTTTGTTTATTTGGACAGGGTTTCACTCTGTAACCCAAGAAAATCTGGAACTCACTGTGTAGACCAGGCTGGCCTTGAATTCACAACAATCCTTCTGCTTTAACCTCCCATGTACTGAAGTTACAGGCATGCACCACATGACAGACGCAGACACTTCTCTCTGTCCCTCTGTGTGTGTGTGTGTGTGTGTGTGTGTGTATGTGCACACGCACGCACGCACGTGTATGTCTGTGGCCTCAAACTCACTATGTAACTGTGTAGCTGTGGCAATCACCTTCTCATTTCTGGAACAAAACACTCAACCGGAAGCAGCTCATGGAAGGAAAGGGTTTATTTCTGGCCTGCAGTTTCAGAAGTTCCACTATGGTGGGGAAAGCGTGGCAGGAGCAGGCAGCCAGGTGTCACATCTTCATATTAGCAAGGAGGAAGCGGGGGAAGAGAGAGAGAGCTGAGTACAGCAAGCAGGGGTAGGCTAAAACACCCCATGGCCCACTCCCAGCAACATACTTCCTCCAGGAAGGCTCCTAAAGGTTCTACAACCTTTCCAAACAGTGCCACCAGCTGGGAATTAAACATTCAAACAGGACTGGAGAGATGGCTTAGTGGTTAAGGCGCATGCCTGTGAAGCCTAAGGACCCAGGTTTGATTCTCCAGGTCCCATGTAAGCCAGATGCACATGGTGGCACATGCATCTGGAGCTTATTTGCAGTGGCTAGAAGCCCTGTGCTCCCATTCTCACTCTCTCTCTCTCTCTTCCTCTCTCTCTGACTGTAATAAATAAATAAAAATTAAGCCGGGCATGGTGGCGCACGCCTTTAATCCCAGCACTCAGGAGGCAGAGGTAGGAGGATCGCTGAGAGTTCAAGGCCACCCTGAGACTACATAGTTAATTCCAGGTCAGCCTGGACCAGAGTGAGACCCTACCTCGCAAAACCAAAAAATAAAATAAAATAAAATAAAATACCTTTAAAAATTCAAACATACGAAGCTACAGAGGACAGTTGTCAGCTGTGACATCTCCTGAGCACTGGGATTATAGGCATTGTGCTGCCTTGCACAGTTAATGTGGTGCTCAGGGTCGAACGCAGAACTTCATATATACTAGGCAAGCACTCTACCAACTGAGCCACATCCCCAACCCCTAGGCCCTTCTTAAAGATAGATTCTCAGGGGCCCTCAGCAGCCTGCTGATTGGCTTAACTGGAGGAAGCAGGGGAGCCTGAATCCTCACAGGCAGCCAGGTAATGCCAGCGGGCATGTCTGAAAGCTTCTTGGGCTCCCTGTGGCACCCTCCATCACCTGGAAACCAATGAACATGGCCCCAGGCCCCAGGACTCTCCTGGAAGCTGTTTGTGTAATAAGTAAGTCTTTCCCATTCGGAGGCAGGGAAATGGAGCTTGCTGGGAAGTGAGGGCTTGGGAGGGAGCAGGGCCAATGGTGTGAACAACTGACCCAGGCCCCAGTGCCCTGGTGACCTCAGGCAATGCCACATGCTCTGGATCTGTGTCCCAATCAGGTGAGAAGACACCTGCCCCAGCCTGCTTGAAGCAAAGGCTGGAAGACTGTGCAGCCCTTCTCTTGTCTCCCTAGCAGCACACTCACCCCCAGAGTCAACCTTGTCATCTTCCCAAACAGAAACTTGTCCCATTGGACACAGCTCCTTACCTCCTCGCCCCACCCCCATCCCAGGCCCGGAAACCCGCAGTCTGCCTCTAAGGATTCAGCAACTCGGGACACATATCAGTAGAATCAGACTGGATGTGTCCTTTGGATCTGGCTTCCTTCACCGAGCACAGTGTCCTTAAGTTAACCAGTGTTGTAGCATGTGTGCGAATTTCCTTCTCTCCTTTGGCCGAACAATGTTCTATTGTATGGCTCGAGCAGCTGTGTATCCGTTCATCCGTGGACAGACGCGGGTCGTGGCTACCTTGCAGAGACTGAGAATCCTGCTGTGTGAATGAGTGGGAGAGAGTCTCTCAAGTCTTTGCTTTATTTATTTATTTTTATTTTTATTTAGTTGAGAGAGTAAAAGAGACTGATAGAAAGAGAGAGAATGGGCGTGCCAGGGGCTTCAGCCTCTGCAAATGAACTCCAGATGCATGCACCACCTTGTGCATCTGGCTTACGTGGGTCCTGGGGAATCGAACCTGGGTCCTTTGGCTTTGCAGGCAAGAGCCTTAACTGCTAAGCCATCTCTCCAGCACTCCAGTCCTTGCTTTTGATTCTTTTTGTAGTACTGGGGATGAAACCTAGACCTCATATAATATATGCTGGGCAAACACTCCACCACTGAGCTCAGCCCAGATTTGCTTTTTTATATATATATATACACATATATATTTAAGATTTTATTTTTATTTATTTATTAGAGACACAGAGAGAGAGAGAGTGAGTGAGTGAGGATGGGCATGCCAGGGCCTCTAGCCACTGCAAACAAACTCCAGATGCATGTGCCACCATGTGCATCTGGCTTACATGGGTCCTGGAGAATTGAACCTGGGTCCTTAGGCTTTGCAGGCATGTACCTTAACCACTAAGCCATCTCTCCAGACCCAGCTTTGCTTTTCTAGACAAGTTCTCACTATGTAGTCCAATTGGCCTTAAACTCACGTATCTTCTGCCTCAGCCTCTGAGTACTCCAGTTGAAACAGTCTCCAGGCCAGGCTAGCCTTAAACTTGATATATAGCCAAGAATGACCTTGAACTCTTGTCTGTACCTCTAGAGTGCTGGAATTGCAGGCATGTACCACCACGCCCAGTATATACACTTCTGGAGATCTAACCCAGGGCTTTAAAAAAGCAAAACAGAAGGGGCTGGAGAGATGGCTTAACAGTTAAGGTGTTTGCCTGCAAAGCCAAAGGATCCCAGTTCGACTCTCCAGGACTCATGTAAGCCAGATGCACAAGGTGGCGCATGCATCTGGAGTTCGTTTGCAGTGGCTGGAGGCCTTGGTATGCCCGTTCTCTCTCTCTCTCAAATAAATAAATAAATAAAATATTTTTAAAATGTTAAAAAAACAAGCAGAGCTTTCTGCATGCTAGGCAAGCACTCTAGCAACTGAGCTTTAGCCAACCCCTTTTTGTTTACCTCTTAAGTGCATCACTAAGCCTGCTTTTAATTCCTGGTTTTGGTTCTTGTTTTCTTGTTTCTTGCAGTGATGGGGATTGAACCCAGGCCCTTTCACATGCCAAGCAAGCTCTCTGCCATTGAAATCCAGCTTGAGGCTGGTCTTGAACTCACAATTCACAATGATACTCCTACCTCTGCCTCCTGAGTGCTGGGATTAAAGGCGTGTGCCGTCACACCTGACAGCTTTTCTTTTTTTTTTTTTTTTTTTCTTTTTTTTGGTTTTCCAAGATAGGGTCTCACTCTAGCTGGGGCTGAAGCTTTTCATGTTTTTTAGGGAAAAAAATTTATTTATTTATTTATTTATTTATTTATTTTTATTTGAGAGAGAGAGAGAAAACGAGGCAGATGGGATGGAGGAGAGTATGGGTACACCAGGGCCTCCTGCCACCTCAAATGAACTACAGATACATGTACCACTTTGTGCATCTGGTTTACATGAGCACTGGGGAATCGAACCTAGGGCCCTCAAGTTTTGCAAGCAAGTGCCTTTAATCACTGTACCATCTGCCCAGCCTCAGCTTTTCATTTATTTAAAGATTTCTGCAACTTTTTTTTAAAAATTTTATTTATTTATTTATTTGACAGGGAGAAAGAGGGAGAGAGAGAATGGGTGTGCCAGGGCCTCCAGCCACTGCAAATGAACTCCAAATGCTTGTGCCACCTTGTGCATCTGGCTAACATGGGTCCTGGGGAATCGAACCTGGGTCCTTTGGCTTTGGAGGCAAATGCCTTAACTGCTAAGCAATCCCTCCAGCCCTTATTTTTATTTTTTAAATTTTTATATAATTATTAGAGAGAGACAGGGAATGGGTGGCTCACCAGGGCCTCCAGCCACTGCAAATGAACTCCAGACGCATGTACATCTGGCTTACATGTGCATCTGGCTTACATGGGCTGGAAAGTCAAACCTGGGTCTTTAGGCTTCACAGGCAAGTGCCTTAACTGCTAAGCCACTTCTACAGTCCAGTTTCTTACTGTTTGAATAAATAATTACATGTGGAATTGTTGGGTTGATGGGCTGGATGGCAATTGCTTTTTTTATTTTTCCCATCATTTTTTTTGTTGTTTTTGAGGTAGGGTCTCCCTCTAGCCTAGGCTGACCTGGAATTCATTTGTAGTCTCAGGGTGGTCTCAGACTCATGGTGATCCTCCTACCTCTGCCGCTCAAGTGCTGGGATTAAAGATGTGTGCCACCACGCCTTGCTGGATGGCAGTTCTTTTTTTGTTTTGTTTTTGAGGAAGGATCTCACTTTAGCCCAGGCTGACATGGAACTCACTCTGTAGCTCCAGGCTATTCTCAAACTCATTGTGATTCTCCTACATTGGCCTCCTGAGGGCTGGGATCAAATGTGTGTGCCTCTGAACCCTGATTTGGGCTGCGAGTCTGCCTGTAATCGCTGGAGAAACTATTCAATATTTTCCACAGGGGCTGCAGCATCCCTCCTGTGACCTGCCCTCCACATCCACCCAGGCTGGGATGGGCCAGACGCCTGCCAGGTGGTGGGCTTGTTTTATCAGCCAGCCTGTCACCTGCCAGCCCTGCCTCCTCACACATGCCAGAGTCAGTGGGGTGCCCCTGGAAAGCTGTGAAGTGGATGAAGCTTCCCGCCTACACATCCCCCATCCCCTTGTCACTCAGTCCCTCACCCCCATACTCTCCCACACACCACAAGGCCCCTGGATTCCTGGCTGCAGTATTGTGCCAGTGTGTGTGGTCCCTTCCTAAAATGTCCGCAAGAGACACGTGGCCACTGACTGAACTCCAGCACCATAGTCCCAGGAGTAGGGAAGAAATTGGGCTCCATGGTGCTCCGAGGAGAGGGAAGGCAGGAGATGGCAGGGGAAGTGAAGGCAGGCCAAGCAGAAGCCTGTCCCAAATGGGAACCGTGATTCCAAAGTGAAGACCACTTCTGGGTTCCCGGTCCCCTCTCCACAAGGTTCCCCAGACCCCAGATCCTAGGTGACAGAACTCTAGAAGCCCAGAGACCCAGCAGCTCTGGCACGAAGAGACATCTTGGGTGGCCTTCAGCAGCTCTGGCTTCCTGCCATCACCAAGAGGCTCCTTCGATTTTTTTGTTTCTCAGTATTTTAGATTTTGAAGGGCTGGGGTTGTGGCTTAGTGGCAGAGTGCTCGCCTAGCATGAGCAAGGCTCCAGATTCCATTCTCAGCACCGGAAAATAAATTCCAACTCGAAAACTGTGGGTGGCCGGATGGCCTATAGTAAGTGGGGTGATGCTGGCCCTTGGCCCTCGTCACCTTGTGGTCACCTCCCTAGACCTATCTCCCATCCTGTCTTCAGAGAAGACTGTGGGGTTGAGAAAGGAGATGGGGCTTGCTCAGGGTCAGTGACTGTTGCTTTTGCCAAAATGAAATACTTTAAGTATAAGCAGTGGACATTTCTCTCCGGCAGGGCTGCAGGCTGGAAGACCAAGGTCAGGAAGCCATCTTGGTGAGTTCTGATGAGAATCCACGTGATGAGAAAGGAGGGAGCCTTCTGCATCTTATATCTGTCTTTGAGACAGCATTTCATGTGGCCCAGGATGGCCTCAAACTCACCATGTCACCAGAGGAACTTCATCTCCTGATCTTCCAGCTTCCCCCTCCTGTGTGCAGGGATTACAGCATGGGTCACCACACATTTGAAGTGGTGCTGGGGATCAAACCCAGGGCCTCAAGCATGCTAGGCAAGTACTCCGTCAACTGAGCTACATCCCCAGTGACTGCTGTCCCTCCTTTTAAGAGCCCTAAGAGCCGGGCGTGGTGGCACACGCCTTTAATCCCAGCACTCGGGAGGCAGAGGTAGGAGGATCGCCGTGAGTTCGAGGCCACCCTGAGACTACACAGTGAATTCCAGGTCAGCCTGGGCTAGAGTGAGACCCTACTTTGATGAACCAAAAAAAAAAAAAAAGAGCCCTAACCCTGTCATGAAGGCTCCTTCCTCCTGACCTCATCACCCCCCCCCCCGCCAAAGGTCCATCCTACGGCCATCCCATTGGAGGTTAGAGTGTCCGCATATGATTTGGGAAAACTCACTACACACTATAGGCAATGCTATGAGCAGACACAGTCTCCAGCTCTCATCCTCCTCGTGTTGCCCAGCATGTGCCACGTGACCCACGGACATAGCACAACCTCATGGTCAAGGGTTGGTCGTGGGTTATCCCAGCTCAGCACTTCCCAGAGCTCCTTTCAACCTTGGGCGAGACTCCTAGGTTCTCTGGGTCTGTTGCCCCTTGGCAGAGTCTGCTGCACCCAGCTGTGCAGTGTGACTGGGCGGTCAGCTGCTTTGTCCTAGCTGTGCCAACTGCTTTTGCCTCAGTTCCCCCTCCATCCAGTGACACTGACATAGGCAGAGGCTGCTTCAGTGCCTCTGGTTCTCTCCTGACAGCCCTTCTTTCACCACTCCCTCCCTCCTCCCCACGTCCTTTGTTCTCTAGAGCCCCTGCCCGCCCGCGTCTTCGTCAGTGCCATCCTCATATTGCTTAATGCCTCCCCCAGGGGGTCCTTTTGCTTTTTGAGAGTTGCATCACTTTTCATTTCATGAGGGAGGTGGAGGACAGCACAAATGACCCCTAAGGACAGAGGCAGCATGGGATTGTGTCAGATTTCCCGTCAGCAGCTCTAGAAGTGCCTAGAAGTGACAACTGGAACCCTAGGGAGAGGACAGGCCTCAGGAGCCTGGTGTCTTTCTTTTCCCTGTCAGGGCTTTTACTGGAACACAGGCTGTGCGCATGGGCTAAAGACTTTTATTTGTTTATTTTTTTTCTTTCTTTTAAAAATTTTTTTAATTTTTATTTATTTATTTGAGAAGGAGGCACGGAGAGAGAGAGCGAGAGAGAGAGAGAGAGAATGGGTGGGTCAGGGCCTCCGGCCACTGTAAATGAACTCCAGACACATGTGCCACCTTATGCATCTGGTTTATGTGGGTACTGGAAAATCGAACCTGGGTCCTTTGGCTTTGCAGGCAAGAGCCTTAACTGCTAAGCCATCCCTCCAGCCCTATTTATTTATTTATTTATTTATTTATTTATTTATTTATTTATTTTCCAAGATAGGGTCTCACTCCAGCCCAGGCTGACATGGAACTCACTCTGTAGTCTCAGGGTGGTCTCGAATTCACAGCAATCCTCCTACTTCTGCCTCTCAAGTGCTGGGATTAAAGGCATGCACCACCATGCCTGGCTTATTTATTTATTTTTAATATTTTATTTATTTGCAATCAAAGAAAGAGGGAGAGAGAGAGAGAGAGAAATGGTCATACCAGGGCCTCCAGCTGCTGCAAACAAACTCTAGATGCATGTGCCACTTTGTACATCTGGCTTTATGAGTTCTGGAGACTCAAACCTGGGTCATTAGGCTTTGCAGGCAAGGATTTTAACTGCTGAGCCATCTCTACAGCCTCCCTCCCCTTTTTTTTTTTTTTTTTTTTTTTTTTGAGTCAGAGTCTTTTGCCAGGATGACCTGGAACTCACTCTGTAGCCTATAGCCCAGGCTGACCTTGAACTCATTGCGATCCTCCTACCTCAGCCTCCCAAGTGCTGGAATTAAAGGCATGTGCCACCACGCCTGGCTTTCTGATGGCTTTGTATATGTCTGCAGAGTTGGGCAACCATCACCATAGTCCACACATAGCCTTGTCATCCCAGAAAGATACCCTGGTCTGCCACTCTCTATCCCCCACCCCTGACAGCCACCAATCTGCTCAGTGTCTCTGGAAAAGTTGCCTGTCCCTGACATTTTATAGACATGCCTTTTGCGCCTGGTTTCTCTCGCAGACATGTACTGTGAGACAGTACCTGGTTTTATACAGCCAGGAGTTTTCCATTATCTGGAGATGCCAGGTTGTCCACCCATGATTTGCCAGGTGATGGATGAACCTGTTTTCCCTGTGTCACACTGACTTGGGTTCAGGAGGTCCTGCTGGGGACTCATTGGCACTGGCTCTTCCAGTCCTGCAAGAACACCCGGGATAGGGTGGGTGAGTGTTTGTATGTCCATGACTCTCGGCCTGGTAGGGCACTATCGTGATGCCTCATGACAGGAAGAAGGGGGGAGTCCCTTGTAGGCATCTTTTATTTGCTTCCATCCTGGGCTTGTGACTGTGCTTCTCAGTTTTTCACTTACGGACTAACTGGTAATGATGGTGGTGGTGATAACGCTGCTGACGGTGACAATGACGGTGATGGTGATATTGATGATGATGATAGTGATGGCTCTGATGATGGTGATAAAATGAAAATGATGATGGTGGCAAAACAATTGACTCTCCACCCACACCCTGTAAAGTTTCACTTGAAGAAGGTCTTCGTAGATGTGATCAGGTTACGGATCTTGAAGTGAGAACATGGTAGATTAGGGGTGGACCTTAAATCCAATGATAAGGTCCCTTTAAGAAATAGAAGAGAGGGCTAGAGAGATGGCTTAGTGGTTAAGGTGCTTGCCTGAAAAGTCTAAGGACCCAGAAAAGCCTAAGGACCCAGGTTCCATTCTCCAGAACCCATGTAAGCCAGATGCACAAAGTGGCGTATGCATTGGGAGTTTGCTTGCAGTGGCTAGAGGCCCTGGTGTGCCCATTCTCTCTCTCTGTCAAACAAATAAACAAATAAATAAATTAATTAAATAAATATGAAATAGAAGAGGACTAGAGAATTGGCTCAGCGGCTAAGGTATTTGCTTACAAAGTCTAATGACCCAGGTTCGATTCCCCAGTACCCACGTAGAGCCAGATGCATAAAGTGGTACATGCGTTTGGAGTGTGTTTGCAGTGACTGGAGACCCTGGTGCGCCCACTCTGTCTCTGCTGGGTGTGATAGCACACGCCTTTAATCCCATCCCAGCACTCAGGAGGCAGAGTAAGATGATCACTGTGAGTTCAAGGCCAGCCTGAGACTACACAGTGAATTCCAGGTCAGCCTGGGTCAAAGACCCAAAAGAGAGAGAGAGAGAGAGGAGAGAGAGAGAGAGAAGAGAGGGCTGGAGAAATGGCTCAGTAGATAAAACACTCATGTTCAAACCAAGTTCTGTCCCCAGACCCAACATAAAGAAGCCAGCAGCTGTGGTGGGGTTCTGTAATCCCAGCGCAGTCTGTGAGATGGGAGGCAGAGGCAGCAAGGAACAAGCAGAGTGAGAGCCAGACAGAAACCCTGCCTCTCATGAGGTGGCAAGGCGACAACTGACACGAAAGCTGTACTCTGACCTCCACATGCACTTCAGGGCACCTGTGTGCCTGCGCTCACACATGTGCACATACTAGACATGCACACACACAAAATTCTTAAACTTAAAAAAAAAGACAGACAACAGAGAGGGCATAGAGGCAGCAATTAAGCATGTGTGTGAAAGAGGCAGGAAGGACCCTGCCTGGAGCCTTTGGAGAAACTGGATTTAAGGCCCCCTCCTCCAGAACCATGAGAGAGTCTGTTGCTGGGGACTCATGCCATCCAGTCCAGGGTGCTTTGCTTGACCCACCCGAGCATTCACCAACTGAGCCATGGTCTCCCCCTTCCCAGTGAGGTTTTCCTATTCACTGCACAGGCCTTGGACTCTGAAGTGTTAAGTAGCTTACTCCTGCTGTGGCCCATGAAGAAGTTGCTTCACCCCCTTTGAAGTTGTCCCAGGAACCCCAACTGTTAGGCCAGGCTCCCCTGCCACCACCCCAGCCCGATGGAAACAGAGAGCCCGCTTTTTCCGAGAAAGATGTTTAATGCACTTACAGGCATTCCGTTGTTATGTTTATTATTTATGGTCAGTTTTCAGAACATAAAATTGCAGCTGCATTGTTGGAAATAAATTTTATTTCCATGGCTTTAAAACACATACAAACAAAAATAATAATCCCATTAGTAGCTGAATATTGTCATAATTCTGAAGGGTGTAAATTTTCCTGCAATTACAAGTGTGAAATACCAAGAGCCCATTGCAGCAAGATTATTGGGAATAAATGTCACTGCTGGGCCCAGAACACAAATGATCATTTCATTCATGGCTCCAAAGGGGCTTCAAAGTGGTGAGCGCAGATGAGCTGTCACAACAAAGCGCTTATACTCACACTGCGGTGGGATCCTAGGAAGCCATTTTCTACCTGATGAAGGCTAAAGAAATAAATGATTCCCTTTTTTTCAGTTTTTAATTTTAATTTAATTTTATTTATTTTTTGTTTTTTTTAAGGTAGGGTCTCACTCTACTCAGGCTGATCTGGAGTTCACTCTGTATTCTTAGGGTGGCCTTGAACTCATGGCGATCCTCCTACCTCTGCCTCCCGAGTGCTGGGATTAAAGGTGTGCGCCACCACGCCCGGCTTCATTTTTTTATTTTTAAATTTTATTTATTTGAGAGGGAGGTAGAGAGAGAGGGAGAATGGATGCAAAGGAACTCCAGATGCATGTGCCTCCTTGTGCATCTGGCTTATGTGAGTTCTGGGGACTTGAACCTGGGTCCTTAGGCTTCACAGGCAAGCACCTTAACTGTTGAGCCGTCTCTCCAGCCCCTAATATATATATAATTTCTGCAAAAGCAGAGCTGTGATGTGTGAACATGAAGCAGGCAAGTGGCTCAGTCCTCTGAAGAGAGTCCAGGGTCCTCAGTTACACTGAAACATCAGACAGCTGACAAATGAGGCTTCCTGGTGGCCTACGTGGGTCTGAAGATCATGTTTAACTAGGAGTCTGGATTTTGACGTGTTTTTCTTTATTAGATTTGATAGCTTGAGGCAGGCCCGAGGGACCAGGATAAACCCCCTACAAGTGAACTCTTACACTGGGGGGCATTCATGGACTTGGGGGTAAGGCAGGGTATTTTTGGTCTCAGCTGGTTTAATTACATTGCCAAGTGTATTCGTCAACTTCTTTTTTTCCTGTAACACATACCTGAGATGATGAACTTTCCTCGGCCTGGTGATTCAGAGGTTTCAGTCCGTGGTCCCTCGGCCCTGGTACCTGCGGGCCTGTGTTGAGGCTGAATAGCATGGTGAGGCGCCTGTGGTAGAGCCAGGCTTCTTACACGGCTTGGGGTGGTGTCACAGCTCTGGAGTCCCACTCAGGAGGAGAAGTGGGTGGCGGGAGGGGGGAGAAGACAAGAGGACTACAAGCAGAGGCATGGGCTTTTCTTTCTTTTTTAAAAAAATATTTATTTATTTATTATTAAGCGGGGGGGGGGGAGAGAATGGGTGCTCCAGGGCCTCCAGCCACTGCAAATGAACTCCAGATGCGTGTGCCACCTTGTGCATCTTGCTTTACATGGGTCCTGGGGAATCGAACTTGGGTCATATGGTTTTGTAGGCAAGTGCCTTAGCCACTGAGCCATGTCTCCAGTCCTTTTCTTTCTTTTCTTTTCTTTTTTTTAAATTTATCTATCTGAGAGAGGTTGGGGAGAGAATATGGGCACACGAGACTTCCTGCACCACTTTGTATGTCTGGCTTTATGTGGGTATCTGGGAATCAAAGCCCTGGCTGGCAGGCTTTGTAAGCAAGCGCCTTTAGCCCATGCTTTTTTTTTCACTGCTAGGCAGGGGCAGGTAGGCTGGTCCTTGGCCTGCAAAAGCACCCCAAGAGCAAAGCCTGCACCCTCAGCCAGGAGAAGAGAGCTATGTAGAGATGGCTGGAGAGAAGCCACATTGTTCCAGAGGACGTGGGTGCAGAGGGACTGGCCCCAGTGTCCTACAGAGCTGTGCCCAATCTGGCAAATGCCAGGTCAAGGGTGGACCCAGAGTCGGGGTCCTCCCTGACTGTGCTCCTCTGTCCATCTTTCTGGAAGGACTATCCTGCAAGGCCTAGGAACCTGCCCAAAGACCTCTGTAGCCCACACCACTTCCTGTACCTAAGTGACTGGGTTGTGGGGACAAGTGCCACCACCCCTGATGTGAGCCCTCCATCTACTCAAGGAGAAAACAGAGAGGCCGGAGAGAAGAGGCAGGAATGTCGCCTTAAAGGGAAGCCTTGTCCTCCAGAGTGGACACAGAACAGTCACAGAACTATAGGGAAGACCACAGTCCCAATCTGGGCAAGGGCATGCGTCCCTTCATACCCGCTGTCCCTTGAAGCAGGATCCCTGGCTCCCCCACCCCACCCTTGCAAGTGGGGAGCAGCTTCTCCATTTACCAGCCCAACATGGCCAGGAGGCTACACCTGGCCAATAGGGCTACAGGTAGGCAAGTATTCATGTCAGGCCAGCTGACAGCCAGGGTGGAAGGGGACATTGGGTATTCCCTGTCCCTCGAGCACACTGCACCAACCCTGGCTGGAGCTGCCACTGGCCTCTGCTTTTCTTCCTGTCGGTCGTGCAATCCTGTTCCTTCAGGGCTTAAATTAACCTAGCTATCCAGTCCCTTTTTCTTTTTCTTTTTTTTTAATTTTATTTATTTATTTGAGAGAAAGAGGTAGAGAGAGAGGAAGGGAAAGAGAGAGACAGAATGGGTGTGCCAGGGCCTCCAGCCACTGCAAACGAACTCCAGACGCATGTGCCCCCTTGTGAATCTGGCTTATGTGGGTCCTGGAGAGTCGAACCTGGCTCCTTTGACTTTGCAGGCAAACACCTTAACCTCTAAGCCATCTCTCCAGCCCCAACCCAGTCTCTTCTTGACAGCAGGGGGTGGGGAGGCAGATGAGAGGAGGAGCAGGTGGGGGCAGCACAGGGTTGGGGTTAGGCCTGGCTGCAGGCAGCAGCTGGCACCTCAGGGCAGTGCCTCCCCCATCCTTGTTCTGTCATTATTACTGGAAGTGAGGAAACCTCCTGGGGTCTCGAAGAGCTGCTTGCTGGTAAGTCCCTTCCCCAGTGGCCCCTCTCAACTCCCACAGGCCCAGCTGTGCACACTGCCTGAGCCCCCATGCCCAGCTTCTGCTGCAGGTGGTCTCTGGAGGGCAGGGGACATGGGCAGGGGACACTCGGGCCGGCTGTGTCTGCACTTCTGCTAGGCCTTCCTGCTGCTGCGCTTCCTGGGAGAGAAGGGCTCTTCCACCATGAGGCCCACACCTCACAGACAGGAGGGGGTTCGGGTAAGGGAGTGGGGGCGACTTCCCTTCTGACTCCTTCCTAGAAGGGTAGAAGCCTCCTTTTAGGTCCTGAAGAAGCCGTTTGGGAGCAAAACCTTTTTTTTTTTTTTTCGAGATAGGGTCTCCCTCTAGTCCAGGATAACCTGGAATTCACTATGTAGTCTCAGGGTGGCCTCGACCTCATGGCAATCCTCCTACCTACCTCTGCCTCCCGGGTGCTGGGATTAAAGATGTGAGCCACCACGCCTGGCGGCACAAAGCTTTCATTGCAAGTAGCTACCTGCCTCCGAGTGGCCTGGTTCCTGGCTTTAGAGGTCTCGAGGTCTTCCTTGCACACCAGCTTTCCCGATCTTGGGCAGTGGGAAGGTGTAGGCCTTCCCAGGCATTGTCCTGGAGGTGCCTACCTGACTCTTGCAGGTGTCCTCAGAGCAGCCACTGGGCCCCTCTGGCCTCCACGTTCTGGCCTTGCAACGGGCTTCAAGGATTGAAATGATATTTTAGGGAAAGCTGTGCTCACAGCAGGCTTCTAGAGCCCACCACGGAGAACCCAGGGGTCTAGTGCTGGTTCAGCTTCAAGGAGGGCCCGGGGAAGCTGGCTGGGTCAGCTTGTCCACAGTGTGAGCCCTCAGGCGGGCTGGAGCCCAGCGCTAAAAGCTGGGATCCCTGATTATCCCCCAAGGACACAGACAGGAGGCAAGTTCTTCTTTATCTCCTCCTCCTTCTCCTCCTCCTTCTTTTTTAGTTTGTTTGTTTGTTTGTTTTTTTATTTATTTATTTGCAAGCACAGGGAGACAGGGAAGGGGGCGGAGAATGGGAGAGAATGGGCGCACTAGGGCCTTTAACTGCTGTAAACTGGCTTTTTGTGGGTAGTGGGGAATTGAACCCAGGCCATCAGGCTTTGCAGGCAAGCACCTTAACCATCTCGCCAACCCATGAAAGCAGGTTCTTACAAAGGCCAGGGGCAAGCATCTTCACGTTCCACGGAACCTAATGAGCTCCTGATTATAGCAGGTCGCACGTCTACTTACCGGCAGTCATCTGCACATGGGCCACATCACTCTACTTACTCCTCCATCCATTCAATGTCTGGGAGCACCCGCAACACTTCTGGGACTATGGAGCATTGGACCCAGAGGTGGGCAGGGCATACCCCTGTCCCGGAATGCCTCTGGCTGGCTGGCAGGGCCAGTCTCCAGGGCCTCCCAAGGTCAAAGTATGAGCACTGGTGGTTGGGAATTGAGCGTGAAGCCGCAGGCAGCTTCATGCTCTAGCACGAGGCTATACAGAGCAATCATGGGGCTTTTCATGAGGCCCAGATGGGAGGGGCTGGAAGGGGAGAGAAGCCCCGCCCTCTGCTTCACTGACCTCCCCCACCCCCCTGAGCCCCCCAGTGAGGCTTCAGGCACTGGGCTCTGCAGCCCCCCGGTCCTGAGTGCAGGAAGGTCACATGCTGGAGTCACGGCTGTGCCTGTGTTGTCAGCCCTGAACAGGGCAGATTCCTTCATAGAAGAGACAAAAGGGTAGAGAAAGGGAGGAGGGAAAGTGTGGAGGGAAGAGGGAAGGGTAGAAGAAAAAGAGAAGCTGGGATGTAAAGTGAGCCTTGCATCTGTCATGCCAAGTCGCCTAAGGCGCTGGGTCGAGGAGCCAGGAGAATTTAAAGCTCCTGGACCAGCCAGTCTTACCTTCATCTGCAGACTGGCAGTTTGCAAGAGACCCTGTCTCAAAGAAAGTGGAGTGGCTGGAGAGATGGCTTAGCGGTTAAACGCTTGCTTGTGAAGTCTAAGGACCCCGGTTCGAGGCTCCATTCTCCAGGACCCACGTAAGCCGGATGCACAAGGGGGTGCATGCATCTGGAGTTCGTTTGCAGTGGCTGGAGGCCCTGGCGCCCATTCTCTATATATATCTGCCTATTTCTGTATCTCTCTCTCAAATAAATAAATAAATAATAAAATATTAAAAAAAAAAAAGAAAGTGGAGCTCAGACATCTCAAAGTTGTCCTCTGACCTCCACAGTGCATGCGGATGTACATACATATGTACACACGTACAGACATACACATGCACACAAATACATTAATTTTTTAAAATAAAAAAAAAACAGGCACGGAGAATCATCATGCGTCTGAGGCCAGCCTGGGCTACTGAGTGAGTTCCAGGTTAGTCTGGGCTAGAAGTGAGATCCTGCCTCAAAAACAATAACAGGGCTGGAGGAATGGCTAAGTGGTTAAGGCGCTTGCTTGCAAAAGCATGACTGCCCCGGCTCAGTTTTCCAGGACCCACATAATGCAAAACGCACAAAGTGGCACATGTGTCTGGAGTTCATTTGCAGTGGCAGGAGGTCCAGACACATCCATCCATTCTCTCCATCTCTCCTTCTCTCTCAAATAAATATTAAGATAACAACAGCTGGGTGTGGTGGCACATGCCTTTAATCTCAACATTTGGGAGGCAGAGGTAGGAGGATTGCTGTGGGTTCAAGGCCAGCCTGAGACTACGTAGTGAATTCCAGGTCAGCCTGGACTAGAGAGACCCTACCTCGAAAAACCAAAAAAATAAAAATAAAGAAGAAACGTGTAGCACAGCACCCAGCTGATCCCAGCCAGCATCCCCAGATCCCCAACAGACCCACAGAGACCTGAGCAACAAGTAAAAGCTTCCTGCTGAATGCCCCTGAGATTGTGGGGCTGCTTTGTTGTTGTTGTTGTTTTCAAGATAGGGTCTTACTCTAGCTCGGGCTGACCCAGAACTCACTCTGTAGTCCAGGCTGTCCTGGAACTCACAAGGACCCTCCTACCTCTGCCTCCCAAGTGCTAGGATTAAAGGTGTGCACCACTAGGCCTAAAGTTTAATTTTTTTTTAATTTTTTTATTATTTTATTTATTTTTGGAGAGAGAGACAGAGAGAGACAGAGAGGGAGAGGAACACAGATAGAGATGGGCGCGCCAGCAGTCTGTCAGCTGCTGCAAACGAAATTCAGATGTGTGCGCCCCCCTTGTGGTCAAGTGCGGAATTGCGCCCTTGCGTCACTGCATCTGGCTAAACGTGGGACCTGGAGATTGGAACCGGGTTCTTACGCTTAGGAGGCAGGCGCCTTAACGGCTAAGCCATCTCTCCAGCCCTTTATTTTGTTTTGTTTGGGGGGGGGCTGCTCATTCTGCAGCCCAATGGTGGCAACAGCTGCTATAGGGAGTTTTCAGTAAAACTCAAGGGGAGGGGCTTATTAGCTGTGATTGACAGAGGCACCATCTAATTAACGTGGGCAAAAAGAAGAATCCAGGCTGCATTGATTAGCATAGCATGATCTGCACGCACTGCACAGGTGGATGCTCGCCTACCCTGCCACAGTTCCTGTCAGAGTGAGGTCTTGTTTGGTGCTGGGGACTAAACGCAGGAAGCTGAACCTGCCTAAGCATAGGCTCTACCACTGAGATGCACCCCAGCCCCCACCCTCAACTACTCTCCATCTTGGCTTCCCATTCTCAAGACTGGAAGAGAGCTGGGGAGATAACCCAGCGCTTAAAGGAATTTGCTTGCAAAGCCTGCAGTTCCGGGTTCCATTCCCCAGCACCCCTGTAAAGCCAAATGCTCAAACTGCTGTATTGGTCTGGAGTTTGTTTGTAGCAGCAAGAGGACTGGTGTGCCCATACTTTTCCTTTTGCTCTCTTCCTCTTAACTAAATAAAAAAATATTTTTTAAATTGTTTTTTTATTGACTTTATTTCAGAGAAAGAGAAGGAGGCAGATACACACACACAGAGAAAGGGAGAGAGAGAGAGAGAATGGGCACACCAGGGCTTTTGGCCACTGTAAACAAACTCCAGATGCATGTGCCATCTTGTGCATCTGGCTTATGTGGGTCCTGGAGAATCGAACCTGGGTCCTTTGGCTTCATAGGCAAATGCCTTAACCTCTAAGTCATCTCTCCAGCCCATAAAAATATTTTTAAAGTTGTTTTTGTTTGTTTGTTTGTTTGTTTGTTTGGTTGGTTGGTTGGTTTTCAAGGTAGGGTCTTGCTCTAGCCCAGGCTGACCTGGAATTCACTCAGTAGTCTTAGGGTGGCCTTGAACTTATGGTGATCCTCTTACCTCTGCCTCCCAAGTGCTGGGATTAAAGGCGTGCGCCACCATGCCCGGCTTAAAAATATTTTTTAAAATAGATTGGAAGATAAGATTCAGGTAGAGCTGGGCAGGGAAGAGGTAGCTAAGGCCTGTCTCCTTCTTCCTAGGTCCCTGCTAGGTAGAGAAGATGTATGGACACTCAGTCCCGGAGGGACAAATGCCCGCCTCTGGCAGGACCATAGAGAGTCTGCAGACGTCATGAGCTCCTAGCTGCCTCTGTCCTGCCTTGGGGACAATTCCTCCTCTCCACCTGGCCTGTGCCTTCCGTCTGACTGCCATCTGTCCTCGGGTTCTAGATGCTTTGGCCCTTATGGGGGGGGGGTGTCTCTCTTTCTCAGCTCCACGTCTGGCCACGGGTTGCCATGCAGAGGGAGGGAAGGAGCAGTCTCAGGCCAGGAGAGAGGACAGGAAGCAGCTGGCTCCTGTCTGCTGCAACCCGTAGTCTGCCACACATGGGTTTATGTTTCCTTAGATGTTTGCTAATTTGGTGGGTCAGCTAAATTCAATGTGGACAAGAGTGTGCAATAAAATAGGACCATGAGGGCAGCTGGAGTTGGTGTGTATAGAGTACCCATGACACTGCCCATGACCCAGAAAAAGTAGAGACAGCTGGCTCCCAGGAGCTTCGGGCTAGGAGGCAGGAGGCAAGGGAATAAATACCCATAGACCCAGCTGCTCTGACTGCCCCCCACCTGCCCCCATCTTCTGCAGGTGCTCTGACTATCCCCCACCTGCCCCATCTTCTGCAGGTGCTCTGACTGCCCCCCACCTGCCCCCATCTTCTGCAGGTATTCTGACTGTCCCCCACCTGCCCCATCTTCTGCAGGTGCTCTGACTGCCCCCCACCTGCCCCCATCTTCTGCAGGTGCTCTGACTGTCCCCCACCTGCCCCATCTTCTGCAGGTGCTCTGACTGTCCCCCACCTGCCCCCATCTTCTGCAGGTGCTCTGACTGTCCCCCACCTGCCCCCATCTTCTGCAGGTGCTCTGACTGCCCCCCACCTGCCCCATCTTCTGCAGGTGCTCTGACTGTCCCCCACCTGCCCCCATCTTCTGCAGGTGCTCTGACTGTCCCCCACCTGCCCCATCTTCTGCAGGTGCTCTCTGCTGTCCAAGCCACAGCAAAGGGCATCTAACGTGGGAGACTGGGGCAGGGGCTTCTTCCAGCACGGAGCAGGGAGAGCGTGTGTGGAAACAAGAAAAACATCAGCAGAAAAGACTCCCCTGAAGCGCAAGAAACAAGTCCCAGTGCTTCTCGGTGACAAGTCTCCTCCAGCGCCACCAGTCCCATTGCCCTCTCCCCTCCACTTATCTCAGAGCTGTCACAGCCTCTCTCTGTGCAGCACACTGGTTTTAACCCCAGGGCCCAGCATGGCTTCTCTGGAGCAGTGGTCCCACTTGGCTCTCTAGCTGGGCCTCTCGGTCCCGTCTCCCTCCGCCCCCTGCCCAGCACCTCCCACTGCTACAGGCCAGATCATCTGCTCCAGGTCTCACCATGTAGCTACAGCTGCAAGAGCTGACCTCTGATCATGGCCTTCTGGTCCCCAAGTCTGCACCTCACCTCATAACTTCCACACTGCTCTTCCCTGGGCCTTCAGAGAGTGGGTCCTCACAGCTAGAATAAGAAAGGGCAAGCAGGGCCTTTAATCCCAGGCAGAGAGGTAGGAGGATCGCCATGAGCTTGAGACCAACCTGAGATTACATAGTGAATTCCAGGTCAGCCTGGGCTAGAGTGAGACCCTACCTGGGAAAAAAAAAATAGAAAGAAAAGAAAAGAAAAAGAGAAAAAGAAAGGGCTGTTAGCCCAATTTGCCAGAGCGTCCTCACATTTATTTACTTATTCATTCACCCATTAATCAAGCCAGGGGCTGTCCTGAGGCTGTGTGTGGCTGAGCACACTCCCACAGGCCTAGCCCAGCCGACGTGCTATTGCTTGAAAGGCTAGTTAGCATGTTCCAGGCATAGGACTGGCCTGGCCTGGCCGTCAGGGAGCTGGGGACATAGGAATGTGGTGCGTCCACACCATACCCAGTGCCTTGCCAACACGCACCCGCCAGCCCAAACCTGCCCTCCTCACTCATCCCAGCAGCAGCATGCTTACACTCTGACCCCAGCCTGGAGGGTAGGAATGTGTTTTCCGGTCACTCCCTCCTTCTCGGAAAGGGGTTGTATCGGTGATGTGGGCTAGACACATAGACCCCTAGACCAGCCCCGCACGTGGCCAGAAAGGGTACCTCTCTCTCCCTGAGGGTGGGAAACTTGCCTTCCTCAGGCAAATGTCCGTCTCGGGGGACTTGAACCTCTCCTGCTGGGGAAGTCTTTGAACAGCAGGACCGTGCCCACGCTACAAGCCCCATGTAGTGTCTGGGACCAAGAAGAGCTTGGTCCCCAAAACCAACCAACAGTCCCTTCAGAACTGCAAGTGGGTGCAGAACTGAGCTGGGGTTTTTCTGACCGAGGGAGTATGGAGGGACAGATGGACTAGAGCCAAGGTCCCAGGCCACAGCTGAGGCCCTGGGTCCGCAGAGGGAGCCGCGTGTGAATGAAACAAACGGTCTGGTTGTGCCCCAGCCGGGCCCACACAGGCGGACAGCCTTCCCTTTATCATCCGCAGCAAGCATTTACAGTCAATAAGCGGCCTAATTAATTCCCTTCAAAGACCTCTCAATTACTCATCCGGCTACGGAGAGAACAATTAGGGCACACCCGGCTTGTGCGGCACACTAGCTCCGGCAGCTCAGCTCAGGTGGATGTGAGGCCCGCCTGGGCCACAGACACAGCCCCCGGGCTTGTAGCCTCAGTGTCCCCAGGGGCCCCTTCCCTCCCCGACGGTGACCTGGCTGCCTGTCCCTGGGGTCCAGCAGGGTAGTGGCTTTGAGGAGCAGATCTCTTCAACTTCAGAACTGTTGTCCCCCCACTTCTCAAGGGAGGAATTCCCAGACTGGAGCTGCAGGGACTTCTGAGGTTCTCTAGCCCTGGGGACTCCTGGCTGTAGGACTTCTCGGCCTCCAGGAAATGGACAGGGGAGGAAGGGGGAGATTCACCGGCTGCTCGGCAGGCCATACCCCCACTCCCCACTAACTTCAGCTGAGTCCCTGCTGGAGGCTCCAGAAAGGTCCCAGCGAGGCCTTCCTGGGGTGGGGGGTGCAGGGGGTTGACTGAGCCAAAGCCAGCTTCGATGCTCGGCTCTGACTTCCTGGAGTTACCCAAGTCGCTGACTAGGGCCTTGCCCCTGTCCACCTTCACTCCTGCCCAAGACCACCTCCCCACGGTCCACCTTCGCCTGCCTTCTCTCCCGCCACCCCCCAAACTCCAGCCCCCCGGCATGCGCAGGGTTAACTCCCGGCTGCTCCGGGCCGCCGCCGCGCAGATGGGGGGTGGGGGCCGCAGGCGTGCCTGTCGGGAAGTATGGATTTCTGCAGCGGTTTTACTGGAAAAGCTGTAGCTGAAGGTGGGAGGGGGTCACCATGGCAACTTCTGGCTGTGGGAACAGGTTGCCTGGTGAGAACCGATTCTTCCAGGGGGCCCAAGGGGCCGCTGCCCCCCCCCACACCCCCGAGAGCATCCTGGGGGAGGGGCGTACCCTCCTCCGCACCTCCCCAACCCTGGCATCACCTCTTTCCCCGCCTCCCTCCGGCGATGTCTCCCCATTGCCAGCTGGGACCCGGCCTCCCGCCCCCATCCGAGCACCTCGCACGCCCGAGCTGAGAATCGATGCAGCAGTTACCCGGCTGGCCGAGCACCCCGCCGGGAGCCGCGGGGAATCTCCCGCCTGGAAGAGTTTCCCACCCGGGAGCGCAGCCGCCTAGGGGGAGGGGAGAGGAGGCGAGGGATGCTCAAGGTCCGGGGTGTCTCCCGCCCAGGCCCTGCACCCTCCCCTAAGGGTCTCACTCCACCCCGACCCCACTGGGGCAACTTCCAGCCAAAGCGTGGAGTGCCAGTCCTCTCCACCCAGCGCCAGACACCCAGGGTCAGGTGTTTGGGGAGGGGGCGGTCAGAGACAGGTGACTGGGGTGCAGCTCCAAGTCTCTATGGTCTCTGCCGGCTGTCCACCCCCCAGGACTTGCTGGTAGCTGGGACTGGCTCTGCCCAGCGCCCTGCCCTACCCTGTCGCGGGCACCTTTAAACCCGACCCGCGCGGGCTTTGCTGGGTTGCGGGCGCACGGACCTGGCCAAGGGTGCGTGGAGCACTCCCTGAGCCGAGGGCCGGCCACCGAGCGGCCTGGAGCCCTCTCGCTGGTGCTGGGGATTGGGAAGGGGTGTGTGCGTGCGTGTGTGAGTGTGTGTGTGCGCGCGCGCGCGCTGGAGGGGGAGGGGGGCGCTTCCAGTAATCTCCCGAGGGCTACCCAAACGTGGACACATACATGGCTGGGAGGGGCAGGTTGCGCCTACTGCGCTCAATTTGTCCCTGTCGCTTGAGCTGTTGCCCGGAATGGAATGACTATCTGCCCATGAATACACGTAGGCACCAATCCAGGCTCTGCTGGAGGCCCTGAGACCACAACCAGTTTCCAAATCTGTAAAATGGGCATGGTAAAGCCACTGCTGGTTCCAGGTAACAAACATGGGTGTGTGATACCAGGGTCCCCAATTCTTTCTCCACCCCACCACCCTTGCCCCGTCCCACCCGGTAAACATGGTTTCATGTAGCCCAGGCTGGCTTCATTATGTAGCTTAGGCTGGTCTTGAACTCCTGATCCTCCTGCCTTCACCTCCAGAGTGTTGGGATTACAGGCATAAACCCTGACACTGGGTTTATGTGGTGCTGGGGATTGAACCCAGGGTCTGGAGCATGCTAGGCAAACATTTCACCAACTGACCCACACCTGGAGCCCGCTAAAGCCCTTCTGAAGGCCTCAGGGGCTGAGGCTGATGCCTGTGGTTTCCAGACCCGTTCTGAACACCATGGACCCATCCTGGAGAATTGTGCCCCCCCCTCAACAGCCAAAGGTGGGTAGACTTGTTGGGTGCAGATTCCGCAGACCCCAAGCACTTGTATGGTTTTCCAGAGCCAGTCCATGCCCTAAAGTCACCTGGAGGCCCATCAATAAGGTCTCTCCTTCCCTCACCACCCAGACTGGCTACCCAAGCTGATTTGGGGGCCATCTCTCCTGCGTTCTGCACTCCCCACCCCTGCACCAGCCACCCGTGCTCCAGGATCTGCCGAATCCATCCTGATAAAACATTTGGGGAAGATAAGTGCTGTTATAAATAATTAAGACCATATGCATAGTCGCCAACAAAAAAAAAAGTTTTAAAACCCCCATTCCGGGAACAGCTGCCGTGTGGGGGGTCGGAACTGCACTGTTCAGGCCCATCCCCATCAGACCAAGTGGGAGGAGCCGCCAGGGACTCCCAGATTTGTAGGGAGAGGGTGGCAAAGGGGACTGGAGCCCAGAGATGGGGTCAGGGCACTAGCATGCCAGGGGTTGGCCCTTGCACACTCAAAGGCACAGCCCCTAGTCAGGGCTTCCTAACTCACCCCTGTTCCTGGCAGGCTGTAGACAGTTCTTGGCGCCCAAGAAACAGCTATTGACTAAAACTGAACGAGTGACCTCCATGTTCTAAGGGAGCGTCTGTCCCAGGCAGGAAGTCTAGAATAACATGTCAAGGGACATGGCTGCCTTCTGTCCCCAACCCCCTCCTCCACAGAGGTTCCACACAGCACTGCGGCCTGAAAGAAGGTGTGCTTTGCCACACTCTCTTGCTCAAGAACCTGCCAGTGAGCCCTGGCGATGGCAGTAACTACTCCCACCCTTCTACCTGGCAGCTAAAGTCCCCTGTCCCAGGTCAGCCAGGACTCCTGGCATACGGCATGTTCCATGCCATTGTTGGCTTTGTTCCCTGGTCACCTGCACCTGCTCGTGCCCACCCTGTCATTTCTCCAGGCTCATTGTTTATCTTCAAAAGAAGGACCCTCCCTCTCACCTCTCAGCTTAGAGGCCCATAGTGGGGTTCCAGAAATGAGAATCAAAGACACAGGTCCTGGGCTGGAGAGATGGCTTAGCGGTTAAGGAACTTGCCTGCAAAGCCAAAGAACCTCGGTTCGACTCCCCAGGACCCACGTAAACCAGATGCACAGGGTGGTGCATGTGTCTGGAGTTCGTTTGCAGCAGCTAGAGGCCCTAGCACGCCCATTCTCTATCTGCCTCTCTCTCTCTTTCTCTGCTTCTCTCTCTCTCAAATGAATAAAAATAAAATATCAAAGACACAGGTCCGCTGGACATGGTGCACACCTTTAATCCCAGCACTCAGGAGGCAGAGGTAGGAGGATCACCGTGAGTTCGAGGCCACCCGGAGACTACATAGTGAATTCCAGGTCAGCCTGGGCTAGAGTGAAACCCTACTTCGAAAAACCAAAAAAAAAAAAAAAAAAAAAGACACAGGTCCTGCAACCCTGTGAGGGACCCAGGCAAGTGACAATGACAGAAGCTGCTTTGAAATAAGCTAAGTGCCAGGTAGACAGGGAGAAGGCGCTGATTATCTTAGCAGAGGGGGGCTGCCATGGAGACTCCCTAGAGGAAGAGACATGAAACTACCGCGACTCCTGCAGGTGCAGAAGAGGAGGAAGGTTGGACCTTGCCTGGGACCAACAGCGCTGTCTCAGCACGCTCCATGCACAGCTGGCTCGTCACCTATTCCCACGAGTATTGCTCAGGGAAGCCCAATCCTTTGAGGAACAGGTTCTAATTCTGGCTATATAACTTAGAGGTAAGTTTTTATTTATTTATTTATTTGTTTATTTATTTATTTATTTATTTGTAAGGAGGGAGGAAGAGAGAATGAATGGGCGCACCAGGGCCTCCATCCACTGCAAACTCCAGATGCATGTGCCACTCTGTGCATCTGGCTTTATGTGAATACAGGGAAATAGAACTCGTAGTTAGGCTTTCCAGGCAAGTGCCTTAACCTCTGAGCCATCTCTCCAACCCAGGTAAGTTATTTTTAAAAATTTGGACTGGAAGGCTGGGCATGGTGGCGTACGCCTTTAATCCCAGCACTCAGGAGCAGAGGTAGGAGGATTGCTGAGAGTTCGAGGCCACCCTGAGACTACATAGTGAATTCCAGGTCAGCCTGGACCAGAGTGAGACCCTACCTTGCAAAACCAAAAAAAAAAAAAAAAAGACTGGAGAAATGGCTCGACAGTTAAGGCACTTGCCAGCAAAGCCTAAGGACCCAGGTGTGATTCCCCAGGACCCATGTAGAGCCAGATGCACAAAGCAGTCAGTGCATGTATCTGGAGTTGATATGCAGTGGCTAGAGGCTCTGGTGTGCTGATTCTATTTGCCTCTTTCTCTCAAATAAATAAATGAAATATTTAAAAGAAATGTTCTGTGTGTGTGTGTGTGTGTGTGTGTGCACATGCATGACAGGACCTCTTGACATTGCGAATGAACACCAGCTATTTACGCCACTTATTTATTTAGGAGTCACACCTAGGTCCTTAGGCTTTGCAGGCAAGCGCTTTAACTGCTAAACCATCTCTCCAGCCCTTTATGCCACTTTTTAACCAGTCATTTTAATTTATTTTTATTTTACTTATTTGAGACAGAAAGAGGGGGAGAGAGAGAGAGAATGGGTGCACCAGGGCCACTAGCCACAAACTCCAGACACATGCACCACCATATGCATCTGGCTTATGTGGGACCTGGAGAATTGAACCTGGGTCCTTAGGCTTTGCAGACAAGTGCCTTAACCACTAAGCCATCTCTCCAGCCCCCTTTATGCCACTTTTTGCATCCAGTTTTATGTGGGTGGCTAAACAATTGAACCCCTGGCTGGCAGGCTTTGAAGGCAAAGAGTCTTTAACACTGAGTCATCTTACCAGCCCCACAGGTGTTGCTGATTCTCTCATCTTCCACCAGGGATGTCACAGGGAAGTCACAGGGGAGTAACAGTATTTGTCATTGGAATTCACCTCTCCCCAGATGAAGTGCCACCCATGGTCCCAGGGCATCACTGGCCATGTTGTTCGATTCTGAGCAGGGAGGTCTTAAGATGTGGTCAGACGGGCTGGAGAGATGGCTTAGGGGTTAAGGCGCCTGCCTCCTAAGCCTAAGAACCCGGTTCCAATCTCCAGGTCCCACGTTTAGCCAGATGCAAAGTGACACAAGGGCGCAATGCCGCACTTGACCACAAGGGGGCGCACACATCTGGATTTCGTTCGCAGCAGCTGAGACACTGCTGGCGTGCCCATCTCTGTCTTCCTCTCCCTCTCTCTCTCTCTCTGTCTCTCTCTCTGTGTCTCTCTCCAAAACAATAATTAAAAAAAAAAAAGATGTGGTCAGAGGCCCAGTCCTGGGCAGCCCCTGTTCCACATCCTACTTGGGGTCTGGGCTCACTTGTCCTGCTCCCACTAAGGGCAAATTTTCACCAGAGAAAGGCCTGAACCCATCTATGCCCACAGCACCTCCAGGCCATAATGCCCTGTGCAGTGTCTGTCTGTCATCAGCTCAGCCTGTCCTTTGTAAGCAGCCCTCTGGATCCCTCAGATGAGATCTTCCTCCATGCTGGGCCCAGGTGGCCAGTGCCCAGGAAAAGAAGGTATCAGACCTGGGCAGTAGTGACCTTCAGGATGTCACATGGCTCAGATCGGGGACCTACTTTGCTGAAAAAAACCAACAGAGATTGGGCTGGAGAGATGGCTTAGCAATTAAGGCACTTGCCTGTGAAGCCTAAAGACCCAGGTTCAATTCCCCAGTACCCACATAAGCCAGATGAACAGGGTGGCACATGCTTCTGGAGTTTGTTTGCACTAGCTGGAGGCTTTGGTGTGCCCATATTTCTCTCTCTCTCTCTCTCTCTCTCTCTCTCTCTCTCCTTTCTTTCTTTTTATTTTTTATTATTTTTTTTTCTTTGGTTTTTCGAGGTAGGGTTTCTTTCTAGTCCAGGCTGACCTGGAATTCACCATATAGTCGCAGGGTGGCCTCAAACTCACAGTTATCCCTTCTACCTCTGCCTCCCGAGTGCTGGGATTAAAGGCGTGTGCCACCACACCCAGCTTCTCCTTTCAAATGAATAAAAATAATAAAATATTTTTAAAAACTCAACAGAGGCAGGCTGGAGAGATGGCTTAGCAGTTTAGGTGCTTCCTGTGAACCAGGACCCACGTAAGCCAGATGCAAAAGGTGGCACATGCATCTGGAGTTTGTTTGCAGTGGCTAGGGGCCCTGGTATACTCATTGTCTCCTTCTCTCTCTCTCTCTCTCTCCCCTTCCCTCCCTCCTTCTCTATCTCTCATAAATAAAATATTTAAAATTAAAAACACCCCACAGAGGCATTGCAAATTAGGTTGTAAGTCTCTGTGGAATATGCATACAAAAGCCTGGTATGGTGGCTCATGTCTGTAATCCCTGCACTTGGGAGGCTGAGGTGAGAAGAGGATGAGGAGGGCTGTGAGTTCAAGCCCAGCATAGTGTACATAGAGGAGGGCTGTGGATTCAAGCCCAGCGTAGTGTACATAGAGGAGGGCTGTGGGTTCAAGCCCAGTGTAGTGCACATAGAGGAGGGCTGTGAGTTCAAGCCCAGCGTAGTGCACATAGAGGAGGGCTGTGGATTCAAGCCCAGCGTAGTGCACATAGAGGAGGGCTGTGGGTTCAAGCCCAGCATAGTGTACATAGAGGAGGGCTGTGAGTTCAAGCCCAGCATAGTGCACATAGAGGAGGGCTGTGAGTTCAAGCCTAGCATAGTGCACATAGAGGAGGGCTGTGGGTTCAAGACCAGAGTAGTGCACATAGAGGAGGGCTGTGGGTTCAAGCCCAGCATAGTGTACATAGAGGAGGGCTGTGGGTTCAAGCCCAGTGTAGTGCACATAGAGGAGGGCTGGGAGTTCAAGCCCAGCATAGTGCACATAGAGGAGGGCTGTGAGTTCAAGCCTAGCATAGTGCACATAGAGGAGGGCTGTGGGTTCAAGCCCAGTGTAGTGCACATAGAGGAGGGCTGTGAGTTCAAGCCCAGAGTAGTGCACATAGAGGAGGGCTGTGAGTTCAAGCCCAGCATAGTGTACATAGAGGAGGGCTGTGGGTTCAAGCCCAGTGTAGTGCACATAGAGGAGGGCTGTGGGTTCAAGCCCAATGTAGTGCACATAGAGGAGGGCTGTGGGTTCAAGCCCAGTGTAGTGCACATAGAGGAGGGCTGTGGGTTCAAGCCCAGAGTAGTGCACATAGAGGAGGGCTGTGGGTTCAAGCCCAGCGTAGTGCACATAGAGGAGGGCTGTGAGTTCAAGCCCAGCATAGTGCACATAGAGGAGGGCTGTGGGTTCAAGCCCAGAGTAGTGCACATAGAGGAGGGCTGTGGGTTCAAGCCCAGAGTAGTGCACATAGAGGAGGGCTGTGAGTTCAAGCCCAGAGTAGTGCACATAGAGGAGGGCTGTGAGTTCAAGCCCAGCGTAGTGCACATAGAGGAGGGCTGTGGGTTCAAGCCCAGTGTAGTGCACATAGAGGAGGGCTGTGAGTTCAAGCCCAGCATAGTGCACATAGAGGAGGGCTGTGGGTTCAAGCCCAGTGTAGTGCACATAGAGGAGGGCTGTGAGTTCAAGCCCAGTGTAGTGCACATAGAGGAGGGCTGTGGGTTCAAGCCCAGCGTAGTGCACATAGAGGAGGGCTGTGGGTTCAAGCCCAGTGTAGTCATAGAGGAGGGCTGTGGGTTCAAGCCCAGTGTAGTGCACATAGAGGAGGGCTGTGGGTTCAAGCCCAGTGTAGTGCACATAGAGGAGGGCTGTGGGTTCAAGCCCAGCGTAGTGCACATAGAGGAGGGCTGTGGGTTCAAGCCCAGTGTAGTGCACATAGAGGAGGGCTGTGAGTTCAAGCCCAGTGTAGTGCACATAGAGGAGGGCTGTGAGTTCAAGCCCAGCATAGTGTACATAGAGGAGGGCTGTGGGTTCAAGCCCAGTGTAGTGCACATAGAGGAGGGCTGTGAGTTCAAGCCCAGCATAGTGTACATAGAGGAGGGCTGTGAGTTCAAGCCCAGTGTAGTGCACATAGAGGAGGGCTGTGAGTTCAAGCCCAGCATAGTGTACATAGAGGAGGGCTGTGGGTTCAAGCCCAGTGTAGTGCACATAGAGGAGGGCTGTGAGTTCAAGCCCAGCGTAGTGCACATAGAGGAGGGCTGTGAGTTCAAGCCCAGAGTAGTGCACATAGAGGAGGGCTGTGAGTTCAAGCCCAGCGTAGTGTACATAGAGGAGGGCTGTGGGTTAAAGCCCAGTGTAGTGCACATAGAGGAGGGCTGTGAGTTCAAGCCCAGCGTAGTGTACATAGAGGAGGGCTGTGAGTTCAAGCCCAGCGTAGTGCACATAGAGGAGGGCTGTGGGTTCAAGCCCAGTGTAGTGCACATAGAGGAGGACTGTGGGTTCAAGGGCTGTAGAGGAGGGCTGTGGTTCAAGCCCAGAGTAGTGTACATAGAGGAGGGCTGTGAGTTCAAGCCCAGAGTAGTGCACATAGAGGAGGGCTGTGAGTTCAAGCCCAGCGTAGTGCACATAGAGGAGGGCTGTGAGTTCAAGCCCAGAGTAGTGCACATAGAGGAGGGCTGTGGGTTCAAGCCCAGTGTAGTGCACATAGAGGAGGGCTGTGGGTTCAAGCCCAGAGTAGTGCACATAGAGGAGGGCTGTGGGTTCAAGCCCAGTGTAGTGCACATAGAGGAGGGCTGTGGGTTCAAGCCCAGCGTAGTGCACATAGAGGAGGGCTGTGGGTTCAAGCCCAGAGTAGTGCACATAGAGGAGGGCTGTGGGTTCAAGCCCAGTGTAGTGCACATAGAGGAGGGCTGTGGGTTCAAGCCCAGTGTTAGTGCACATAGAGGAGGGCTGTGAGTTCAAGCCCAGAGTAGTGCACATAGAGGAGGGCTGTGGGTTCAAGCCCAGTGTAGTGCACATAGAGGAGGACTGTGGGTTCAAGACCAGTGTAGTGCACATAGAGGAGGGCTGTGGGTTCAAGCCCAGAGTAGTGCACATAGAGGAGGGCTGTGGGTTCAAGCCCAGTGTAGTGCACATAGAGGAGGGCTGTGAGTGGTAGTGCACATAGAGGAGGGCTGTGAGTTCAAGCCCAGCATAGTGCACATAGAGGAGGGCTGTGAGTTCAAGCCCAGTGTAGTGCACATAGAGGAGGGCTGTGGGTTCAAGCCCAGAGTAGTGCACATAGAGGAGGGCTGTGGGTTCAAGCCCAGTGTAGTGCACATAGAGGAGGGCTGTGGGTTCAAGCCCAGCGTAGTGTACATAGAGGAGGGCTGTGAGTTCAAGCCCAGCGTAGTGCACATAGAGGAGGGCTGTGGGTTCAAGCCCAGCATAGTGCACATAGAGGAGGGCTGTGAGTTCAAGCCCAGAGTAGTGCACATAGAGGAGGGCTGTGGGTTCAAGCCCAGCGTAGTGTACATAGAGGAGGGCTGTGAGTTCAAGCCCAGCGTAGTGTACATAGAGGAGGGCTGTGGGTTCAAGCCCAGCATAGTGCACATAGAGGAGGGCTGTGAGTTCAAGCCCAGTGTAGTGTACATAGAGGAGGGCTGTGGGTTCAAAGAGTGTACATAGAGGAGGGCTGTGGGTTCAAGCCCAGCGTAGTGCACATAGAGGAGGGCTGTGGGTTCAAGCCCAGCATAGTGCACATAGAGGAGGGCTGTGGGTTCAAGCCCAGCCCAGCATAGTGCACATAGAGGAGGGCTGTGGGTTCAAGCCCAGCATAGTGCACATAGAGGAGGGCTGTGAGTTCAAGCCCAGCATAGTGCACATAGAGGAGGGCTGTGGGTTCAAGCCCAGCATAGTGCACATAGAGGAGGGCTGTGGGTTCAAGCCCAGCGTAGTGCACATAGAGGAGGGCTGTGGGTTCAAGACCAGCATAGTGTACATAGAGGAGGGCTGTGGGTTCAAGCCCAGCATAGTGCACATAGAGGAGGGCTGTGGGTTCAAGCCCAGTGTAGTGCACATAGAGGAGGGCTGTGGGTTCAAGACCAGCATAGTGCACATAGAGGAGGGCTGTGGGTTCAAGCCCAGCGTAGTGCACATAGAGAGGAGGGCTGTGGGTTCAAGCCCAGCGTAGTGCACATAGAGGAGGGCTGTGGGTTCAAGCCCAGCGTAGTGCACATAGAGGAGGGCTGTGAGTTCAAGCCCAGCATAGTGCACATAGAGGAGGGCTGTGGGTTCAAGCCCAGCGTAGTGCACATAGAGGAGGGCTGTGGGTTCAAGCCCAGCATAGTGCACATAGAGGAGGGCTGTGAGTTCAAGCCCAGCGTAGTGCACATAGAGGAGGGCTGTGGGTTCAAGCCCAGAGTAGTGCACATAGAGGAGGGCTGTGGGTTCAAGCCCAGAGTAGTGCACATAGAGGAGGGCTGTGGGTTCAAGCCCAGAGTAGTGTACATAGAGGAGGGCTGTGGGTTCAAGCCCAGAGTAGTGCACATAGAGGAGGGCTGTGAGTTCAAGCCCAGAGTAGTGCACATAGAGGAGGGCTGTGGGTTCAAGCCCAGAGTAGTGCACATAGAGGAGGGCTGTGGGTTCAAGCCCAGAGTAGTGCACATAGAGGAGGGCTGTGGGTTCAAGCCCAGAGTAGTGCACATAGAGGAGGGCTGTGGGTTCAAGCCCAGAGTAGTGCACATAGAGGAGGGCTGTGGGTTCAAGCCCAGTGTAGTGTACATAGAGGAGGGCTGTTGGTTTCAAGCCCAGAGTAGTGCACATAGAGGAGGGAGGAGGGCTGTAGGTTAGAGGAGGGCTGTGGGTTCAAGCCCAGTGTAGTGCACATAGAGGAGGGCTGTGGGTTCAAGCCCAGTGTAGTGTACATAGAGGAGGGCTGTGGGTTCAAGCCCAGTGTAGTGTACATAGAGGAGGGCTGTGGGTTCAAGCCCAGAGTAGTGCACATAGAGGAGGGCTGTAGGTTCAAGCCCAGTGTAGTGTACATAGAGGAGGGCTGTGGGTTCAAGCCCAGAGTAGTGCACATAGAGGAGGGCTGTGGGTTCAAGACCAGCATAGTGTACATAGAGGAGGGCTGTGAGTTCAAGCCCAGCGTAGTGTACATAGAGGAGGGCTGTGGGTTCAAGACCAGCATAGTGTACATAGTGAGTTCCAGGCCAACCAGAGCTACATAGCAAGACCCTGTCTCAAAACAACAAAAAAGGCAGTCATAGTGTCCTACTCCTGTAATCTCAGCACTGGAGAGGTACAGACAGAAGGATTAAGAATTCAAGGTTAGAGCCGGGCGTGGTGGCGCACGCCTTTAATCCCAGCACTTGGGAGGCAGAAGTAGGAGGATTGCCGAGAGTTCGAGGCCACCCTGAGACTACATAGTTAATTCCAGGTTAGCCTGGACAGAGTGAGACCCTACCTCACAAAAAAAAAAAAAAAAAAAAAAAGAATTCAAGGTTGGGGTTGGAGAGGTGGCTCAGTGGTTAAGGCTTTTGCTTACAAAACCTAAGGACCAGGGTTTGATTCCCCAGGACCCAAATGCACAAAGTGGCACATGCGTCTGGAGTTTGTTTGCAGTGGCTAGAGGCCTTGGCATGCCCATTCTCTATCTGCCTCTTTCTCTCTGTGTGTGTCAAATAGATAAATAAATAAATAAATAAATATTAAAAAGGAAAAACAAAGAGTTCAAGGTCAAAGGTCATCCTCAGCTACATACTGAATTTGAGAGCAGCCTGTGCTACCTGAGACCTTGTCTCATCTCCTTCCACCCCTAATATTAATAGTAATAACAGTAATAATAGTAATAATACTAATAATAAATAATATTATTATATCAGAGTACGTGACTTAAGTACTGGGCGTAAAATCCTCCCCCGAATGCTGTTGTGGATCCCTTCTGGAGAACAATGTCAAGGACATGCCCTGCGGACTTCAATGTGACACATCCCTTGATGGACGCCTTCTGCCTGGGCCCATCCGTGGCTCACATTCCAGCCTCTCTGCTTCCCAAGGAGTCCCAGGCTCTGCCGCCGTGGCAAACATGCCTCTGCTGATCCCAGAGCTTCCATCGGCTGCTGGGGACCAAGGGAATGCTCGAAATGCCCTCCAGCCAGTGCTGTTGTCCACCCTCTGCAGGCCTTACTTGTCTATGGAACAAGGGGCAGAAGCAGGCGCTGTCGGGGTGGGTCACAAAGAGTCCTTCTATCGCAGAACTTCCTCCACAGGGCGTGGAAGGGAAATGCATGGCAGTAGTGGATACTGGGCAAACGACTCACTGAAGAGTCTTCAGATACAGCGTGCAGTGTGCGTGCCGTGCACAGGGGTCTGGTGCACAGTAGGTAGGAGCACACCGTAGGTAGAAGCACACGGTAGGTAGAAGCACACGGTAGGTAGGAGCACACGGTAGGCAGGAGCACACGGTAGGCAGGAGCACACGGTAGGTAGGAGCACACGGTAGGCAGGAGCACGCGGTAGGCAGGAGCACTCGGTAGGCAGGAGCACTCGGTAGGCAGGAGCACTCGGTAGGCAGGAGCACATCGGTAGGCAGGAGCACTCGGTAGGCAGGAGCACTCGGTAGGCAGGAGCACTCGGTAGGCAGGAGCACACGGTAGGCAGGAGCACTCAGGCAGGAGCACTCGGCAGGCAGGAGCACAGGCAGGAGCATGTTGGCAGGCAGGAGCACACGGTAGGCAGGAGCAAGGCAGGAGCACTCCTTCAGGGCAGGAGCAGGTAGGCAGGAGCACGCGGTAGGCAGGAGCACTCGGTAGGCAGGAGCACACGGTAGGTAGGAGCACACGGTAGGTAGGAGCACGCGGTAGGCAGGAGCACGCGGTAGGTAGGAGCACACGGTAGGTAGGAGCACACAGTAGGTAGGAGCACACAGTAGGTAGGAGCACACAGTAGGTAGGAGCACACGGTAGGCAGGAGCACGCGGTAGGTAGGAGCACGCGGTAGGCAGGAGCACGCGGTAGGCAGGAGCACACAGTAGGTAGGAGCACACGGTATTCAGTGCACAGCAGATGTTCACCAAAAAAAGGTGTTGGAGGGCAGGAAAGATGGCTCAGTGGCTGTGGCATTTGCTTGCCATTATTGGCCTAGGTTTGATTCCCCGGTACCCTTGTAAAGCCAGATGCACGTAGTGGCACATGCATTTGGAGTTTGTAACAGCTGAAGGCCCTGATGTGCCATTTCTCTCTCTCTCTCTCTCTCTCTCTCTCCTTGCAAATAAATAAATAAAAACTTTTTTTTGGGGGGGGGTTGCGAGGTAGGGTCTCACTCTGGTCCAGGCTGACCTGGAATTCACTGTGTAGTCTCAGGGTGCCCTTGAACTCTCGGCGATCCTCCTACCTCTGCCTCCCGAGTGCTGGGATTAAAGGCGTGTGCCACCCACGCCCGGCAATAAAAACATTTTAAAAAAGATATTTGGGCTGAGCATGGTGGCGCACACCTTTAATCCCAGCACTCGGGAGGCAGAGGTAGGAGGATCGCTGAGAGTTCAAGGCCACCCTGAGACTACACAGTGAATTCCAGGTCAGCCTGGGCTACAGTGAGACCCTACCTCAAAAAGAAAAAAAGAAATTAAACAAACAAAAACAAAAATCAAAGGGAGAAGGATTCATTTCATCTTACCAGTCCAGATGGTACGTCCAGCCTGGCAGGGAGGTGTGGCGGTGGGAGCTTGAGGCAGAGCGGTCACATTCAGCTCACGGTGAGGAAGCAGAGTGATGAACACTGCTGCTCAGCCTGCTCTCCCTTCTGTACAGTCCAGGACCCCGGCCTGTGGAATGGTGCCGCCCACAGTCAAGCTGGGTCTTCCCACATCAATTAGCCTAATCAAGATAATTGCTCATAGGTGACTCCAGTCCTGTCAAGTTGATGATCAACAGAAGCCATCATAGGGCCATGGGTTCAGCCTCCTCCCAGCATCTCAACAAACCTTTGCATCACATCTCACTACTTGTCTAGGAAAAGATCAGAATTTGGTTCAGTGGCTGAAGGCACTCACTTGAAAAGCCTTCTGGCTGGGGTTCAAGTCCCCAGTACCCATGTAAAGCCAGATGCACAAAGTAGCACATGTGTCTGGAGTTTATTTGCAATGGCAAGAGGCCCTGGCATATCCACATTCTGTCTGTCAGTCTGTCTGTCTGTCTGTCTGTCTCTCTCTCTCTCTCTCTCTCTTACACACACACATACATACACACACAAATAAATTTTTTAAAAATTCAAAGCATGATTTTTAAAAATTTCTATTTATTATTATTTATTTATTTATTTGGGTTTTTCACAGTAGGGTTTCATTCTAGGCCAAGCTGACCTGAAACTCACTATGTAGTGTCAGGGTGGCCTCAAACTCATGGTGATCCAATTAAATATATATATATATATATATGTTTGGTTTTTCCAGATAGACGTTCAATCTAGCTCAGGCTGACCCAAAATTCACTATGTAGTCTCAGGGTGGCCTCAAACTCAAAGCAATCCTCCTACCTCTGCCTCCCAAGTGTTGGGATTAAAGGTGTGCACCACCACACACAGCAAAAATTTTTATTTATTTGAGAGACAGAGAGAAAGAGGCAGATAGAGAGAGAGTGAATGGGCATGCCAGGGCCTCCAGCCACTGAAAACAAACTCCAGATGCATGTGCCTGCTTGTGCACCTGGCTTATATGGGTCCTGAGAATTGAACCTGGGTCCTTGGGATTCACAGGTGAACACCTTAACCACTAAGCCATCTCTCCAGCCCGCGAAGCATGATTTTACTGACTATGTGTTACTCTGTCACCTATGTTAAGTCAAAACAATCCCCAGTCAGGGAGCATCCGAATGGAAACCCTACTTGTGAACAAGCTAGGACTTGCCTGTCCACAATGACCCCAAGTAGGGGTTAGGCAGTCATTCCTGTCCCTGAAATTCCAGGAATTCCCAAGGGGACTTGGGAGACCTCCAGGGTGGGCAGGGTGGCAAGTTCTATAAGTCTGTAAATTCAGCTGACCTGTCCACATGGACCCTTCCATGGCCATCTCTGGAACCTTCCCGTTCATTCTATCCCACTGGGCTCTGGCCCTGAGTCCGTAGGAGCAGGGGTGCAGGAATGCAGGAGAGGTCTCCAGAGGGGTACTCTCCATGGATCCTGTGCCAAGTCAGCAGGGGCACAGGAAGGAACACTGTCCCTCTGAGCTTGGACGTTGAGTCCCAGGGTCACAGCCTGCTCACCCTTGGTGCCCTGCACCCCGCACTGGGCCAGCGTCTGAGGAGATAGGTCCACCCCTAGATGGCCACCCAACCCCATGCCCAGAGTCTGACCCCTCCATCCTCCTCCTGATGGGCACAGGGGCCAGAACAGGGCTACCAAACAGCAGGCAAGGGCCCAGCAGGCAGGGAGCTGACCCTGTACTGCTTCAGTCCAAGCTCAGTAACAGGAAGAGAGGCTTTGGTGCCAGTAATTGAGATGCAAGAGATTAGAGGTCTTACTGCCTAATCAGCAGCCGCCTGAAGTCGAAGTCGGAGGACAAGTTCCTGGAAGGAGAAGGAAACTGCATGGTAAATAATGTGAATAGAGCACAGCTCAGGCCCCAGCGGGATGGGAGCCACGCTGCTGTTGCTGCAGGCTGTGCTGTGTGCAGGGAAGCAGGGCTCTGGAGGTAGGAACAAGGCTCTGGAGGGAGCAGATATAGCAGAAGGTTCAATGGCCTGTTCTCAGTCAGAACTGGGGTGCCTGGGAAAGTGAGGGTCCAGTCTCAGCACAGTTGGCTCACAGGATCTCAGCAAGGACTGGCTTCTCCAAACCTCTGCAGAGCATCCTTAAGACTCAGGCCCTAAGCACGCTGCTGCCCTCGGAGCCCAAGCCCATCACAGCTCCATCTCCTAGGGAGGCCCCTTGAGTGGGGACCTAGCCCTGTGCTGGCTCAGCTCCCCAACACTCCTCCCTCCCCACCCACCCCCAACCCTGAAGCTGAGATTCCTGGAAGGCTGGCTGCTTCCCAGCCAAGTGCAGGGAGCCCAGGGGCAATGATTCCTCAGGGGTTCCCAAGGTGCCCACTGTTCTGCCAAGCCTACATTTCTGCTGGGCTCCCAGGCTCCAAAGCTGTCCCTCAGGCCCCCACAAGCCTCCAGAGAAGCCCTTAAGGCCAATAGCTCCCCATGATCCCACCACACTGGATCCCAAAGTGTGGGAAGTAGACCACAGAAGCTCCAGTCCAAAGATGTGCAGCCCCAGCTTTGCACGGTCTGGGGAGGGACATGTAGAGCAGAAAGGGTAGTGCTGGGGGACAGGGAGGCTTCGTCCTGGCCAGAGAGGACATGGGGGCACAGGAGATTGCCTGTCATGCTGTTTCGTGGGATTGTTCCCAAGGAGACCCCAATGAGCGCCTGTTCTAACAGGGAGGACCGCAACAACGAACTAAAGCCTCATTCCACCAAAGTTCTGCCTGGCAGACCACTGAATCTGTGGGGCTTTCTTGCAGAGTGTGGGTAAGGACAGGAGCGTGGATGACCCCAAAGCAGCCATAGCATTAGAAGGACTCATGCCAGCATGGGGGACAACCTCCTCAGCTTCGGAGAGGGAGCTCCCGTCCCTTGCTCTTCCACCCTCTGCATACTCTTTTGTAAAATTTATTTGCCTGTTTATTTGAGAAAGAGAGGTGGAGGGGCAAAAAGAGAAGAGAGGATAGGCATGCCAGGGCCTCTTGCCTCTTCTGCAAACAGACTCCAAATGCATGCACTACTTTGAGTATTGGGGACTTAAACCTGGGCCAACAGGCTTTGCAAGCAAGTGCCTTTACCGGCTGAGCCATCTCCCCAGTCCAGCCTCTATAGAATCTCATCTTCCCCTGCTACAAAGCCTCATGCATCATTCTGTACAGCTGGCATAGGGGACGCCTGAGCTCTCTGGTGAAGGTCTGATGACCCTCCCCTTAACCTTCCTCCTGTGGGGGAACATCAACCAAACCAACCTCAGGGCTCGCTCACTCACGAGTGGCCACAGATGCTTCTGATAAGGATGGCAACAGTTGTTTTCCTCAGAGGACCACGTCACACAACACAGGTACGGGCTCGGTGAGGATATGTGTGGGTGGCTCACAGGCCTGCCCAAGGCCACCTCTGATTCCTGTGATGGCAGTGGTGTCGCACATTAACACTGCGCCCCTCCCAGCCCCTCTGACTGTTTTTTCTGTAGGTCCAGTCACCCATCTGTGCTCTGCAGCCAGCCCCAGCAGCTGGGGTCAGGACATGGTGGTCACTTTGTGGGCAGCAGGGCAAGTGGAGGCTCCTGACAGAGGTTCCCTAGTATGCTGCCAGTTTTCTGAAGTGGGCAGGCAAAGCGCTATTTCCCTGTAAAGAAAACTAGTCAGTGGACCTTGACCTTGAGGTGAGCAGGTGAGGATGAATACTCCACAGGAACCAGTGACAAATCAGACCACAAGCAATTTGACTACATCAAATTGGTGTAGTCTTTCTTTTATATTTGAGATTTAAAAAATATTTAATTTATTTATTTGAGAGAGAAAGAGAATAGGCACCCCAGGGCCTCCAACCACTGCAAATGAACTCCAGACACATGTTCCACCTTGTGCATCTGGTTTATATGGGCACTGGGGAATTGAACCTTGGTCCTTAGGATTCACAGGCAAGTGCCTTAACTGCAAAACCATCTCTTCAGCCCCCTCCTTTTTTTTTTTGAAACAGGGTCTCACTTTGTAGCCCAGGCTGACTTCAAACTTGCAATCCTCCTGCCTCAGCCTGACAAATTAAAAAGATTATAGATTATACAACCAGACATAGCAGAAATGAAAGACCTCTTTTTAATTTTAATTTTTTTATTTGTTTACAAGCAGAGACAGAGAGACAGAGATAGAGAATGAGAATGGGCATGCCAGGGCCTCTAACCACTGCAAACAAATTCCAGATGTATGCACCACTTTGTGCATCTGGCTTATGTGGGTACTGGGGAATCAAACCCGGGTCATTAGGCTTTGCAGATAAATGCTTTAAACACTGAGAAATCTCTCCAAACCTATTTTTTATTTTATTTTTTTGGTACTAGGATTGAACCCAGGGCATGCTAGTCAAGCCAACAACCACTAAACCACTAAGTTATATCCTCAGCCCTCTCTTTTTAAAAAAAATTTTAAACTCTGTGTGTGTGTGTGTGTGTGTGTGTGTACGTGCATGCACAAGTGCATGTCAGAGTCTCCTGCCTGCCATCTAGCTTTATATGGGTGGCTGAGGAATTGAACCCTGGCCAGCCCCGTGGGTCTTATCTCTTACCCCTTATCTCTCAGTCCCCAGTATTGGGATTATAGCACATCTGGTTTATTCATGCGGGCTCTGGGGAGCAACCTCAGGTCCCCATGCTTGTAAGATAAGCACTTTACTGACTGAGTCCAGGCCTATCTATCTACCTACCTAATCTATCCATCCATCCACCCATCCATCCATCCATCCACCCATCCATTCATCCATCCACCTATCCATCCATTCCTTTTAACACAGGATCTCACCATGTAGCCCAGACTGCCTTTGAAGTTGTAAAATCCCAGTGTCAGCCTCCTGAGAACTGGCATTCAGATATTACCAGCAGACCTGGATGAAATAAAGGACTTCTTTGGGGTTTGGAGGGTTTTTTTTTAATTGTTTTTTTGTTTGTTTGTTTTTGTTTGTTTGTTCTTGTTTTTTGAGGTAGGGTCTTGCTTTAGACCAGACTGACCTGAAATTCATGATGTAGTCTCAGGGCGGCCTCAAAATCGTAGCATTCCTCCTACCTCCTCTGGGACTAAAGGCTGTGCCACCACACCCAACAAGGACATCTTTTTTACTTTCTTTGTGTAAGTATCCATAAACTACTATCTTTAAATATTTATTTATTTGTTTGTTTAATTTGCAAGCAGAGAGAGAGGAAAGGAGAGAGAATGGGGACACCAGGCCCTCTTGCCACTGCAAACAAACTCCAGGCGTATGCACCATTTTGTGCATCTCACTTTATGTGGGTCCTAGAAAATCAAACCTGGGCTGGCGGGCTTTGCAGTCAAGCTCCTGTAACTGCTGAGCCACCTCTCTGGCCCCTGAAATGAACTTCTAACCTATCAAAAATGCCATACAAGTGAACAAGCCATGGAGAGCGGGAAGTGTGCAAACATTACTCACCAGAAGTAGATTGCAACAGATGCAAGCTCCCACCATTCCTGGTCAACAGGAAAAGATGTGAACAGGCTCTTCCCCTAAGTGGCGTCCAGATGGCCCAAACATGAGGTAAGGCACTGCACTTCGCAAGGACCTGATGCATGCCCTCCAGGAGGGCTGAAGCAAGTCTGATGACGCAAGCGTCATGAGACATGCACGGAGGAAGTGGGAGCGTGCAGGACTTCCACCACTTAGGGAGATCCACAGGAGCACAGGTACCCCAGGCCAGGCAGCAGGAGCCAGGATGCTCCCCGCAGCCTTGTTGCACAACTGCAAACCCGACACAGAGCCAGGGTCCCTTCAGAGGTAGAGTGGAGAACTAACGTATGTCCTAAGCCTGGAGCAGGAAGGTCCACTGCGGTGGTGAAGCAGGAAGGACACATCCAAGATGAGAACCTGGAGCCTGACCCAAGAGCCTCCACCTAGAAGGATCCACAGGGACTCTGCTTTATGAGGTTCAGCAATCACCACACTCCATTCGCCAGAGACACACTCATGCCTGCAAAGCACTGAGGAGGACTGGGGAGGTGCCTCAGCAGTTAAAGGCACTTGGCTTACAAAGCCAGCTGGCCCAGGTTCAGTTCCCCAGGATCCACATAAAGTCAGATGCACAATGTGGCACATGTGGTTGGAGTTTGTTTGCAGTGGCAGGAGTTCTTGGCAAGCCCATACTCACTCTCTGTCTCTCACTCTTTCTCAAATAAATAAATTAAAATATTTTAAAAGGGCTGGAGGGCTGGAGAGATGGCTTAGCGGTTAAGGCGCCTGCCTGCAAAGCCTAAGGACCCAGGATCAATTCTCCAGGTCCCATGTAAGCCACATGCACATGGTGGCACATGCGTCTGGAGTCCTTTTGCAGTGGCTAGAGCCCTGGTGTGCCCATTCTCCTCCCCCCGCTGTCTCTAATAAATAAATAAATAAATAAGAATCTTTTTTTTTCCAAGGTAGGGTTTCAATTTAGACCAGGCTGACCTGAAATTCACTATGTAGTCTCAGGGTGGCCTTGAACTCACAGCGATCCTCCTACCTCTGCCTCCCGAGTGCTAGGATTAAAGGCGTGTGCCACCACACCCGGCTTATAAATAAATAAATAAAAATCTTAAATGTATTTAAAAAATTTTTTAAACAGGGGCTGGAGAGATGGCTTAGTGGTTAAGGAGCTTGCCTCCAAAGCCAAAGGACCCAGGTTCGATTCCCCAGGACCCATGTAAGCCAGCTGCACATGGTGGTGCATGCATCTGGAGTTTGTTTGCAGTGGCTGAAGGCCCTAGCACTCCCATTCTCTCTATCTCTCTCTGCCTGCCTCTCTCTCTCTCAAATAAAAAATTAATTAATTTAATTTAATTTAAAAATATTTTTAAAGAACAGGTCTGGAGAGATGGCTTAGTAGTTAAGATGCTTGCCTGCAAAGCCAAAGGACCCAGGTTCAATTCCCCAGGACCCACATAAGCCAGATACACAAGGTGGCACATGCATCTCGAGTTTATTTGCAATGGCTGGAGGCCCTGGCATGTCCATTCTCTCTCTCCCTCTATCTGCTTCTTTCTCTTTCAAACAAACAAACAAACAAACAAACAAACAAACATTGAGGGGCTGAGAGATGGCTTAGCAGTTAAGGTACTTGCCTGTGAAGCCTAAGGACCCATATTTGACTCTCCAGGTCCCACATAAGCCAGATGCACAAAGTGACACAAGTGTGCAAGGTTGCACATGCACACAAGGTGGCACATGTGTCTGGAATTTGATTGCAGTGGCTGGAGGCCCTAGCACACCAACTCTTTCTCTCTTCTCTCTCTCTCTCTCTCATTAAAAAAAAAAAACAAAATAGCTGGGTGTGGTGGCACACGCCTTTAATCCCAGCACTTGGGAGGCAGAGGTAGGAGGATCACCATGAGTTTGAGGCCACCCTGAGACTACAGAGTGAATTCCAGGTCAGCCTGGATCAGAGTGAGACCCTACCTCAAAAAACCAATAAATAAATAAATAAATAGGCTGGTTAAGCACTTGCCTATGAAGCCTAAGGACCCCTGTTCGAGGCTTGACTCCCCAGGACCCACGTAAGCCAGATGCAAAGTAGCAGATGCATCTGGAGTTTGTTTGTAGTGGCTGGAGACTCTGGCATGCCTATTCTCTCTCTGCCTGCCTCTTTCTCTCTCGGTCTGTCGCTCTCAAATAAATAATAAACAAATAATAATAAAATAAAATAAAACACTAAGGAAAGAGGCCAGGTGTGGTAGTGCACCTTTTTAATCCCAGCACTCAGGAGACTGAGTGTGGTAGTTTTTTATTTTTTTTATTGACAATTCCATAACTGTAGACAATATCCCATAGTAATTCCCTCCCCTCTCTCTCCCCACTTTCCCCTTTGAAACTCCACTCTCCATCATATCCCCTTCCCCTCTCAATCAGTCTCTCTTTTATTTTGATGTCATTTTCCTCCTATTATGATGGTCTGTGAGGCACTGTGAGGTCATGGATATCCAGGCCATTTTGTGTCTGGAGGAGCACATTGTAAGGAGTCCCACCCTTCCTTTGGCTCTTACATTCTTTCCGCCACCTCTTCCACAATGGATCCTGAGCCTTGGAAGGTGTGTTAGAGATATTTCAGTGCTGAGCACTTCTCTGTCCCTTCTTCTCAGCACTGTGGTGAGTGTGGTAGTTTGAATGTATAACCCCCAACAAATTTAGGTGTTTTTATTATAATTTGGAGGGCTGGAGAGATGGCTTAGCAGTTAAGGCACTTGCCTGTGAAGCTTAAGGACCCAAGTTCAACTCTCCAGGTGCCATGTAAGCCAGACACACAAGATGACGCAAGAGCACGAGGTGCACATGCACACAAGGTGGTGCATTCATCTAGCTTTCCCCCTCTCTCCCCCACTCTCTCTTTCATAACAAAACAAATTATAAAAGCAATATTTAAAAAAGAAAACTAAACAAATTACAAAAGCAATATTTAAAAAAGAAAACTTGGAAGTCCAGTATGGTGGCACACATCTTTAATCCCAGCACTTGGGTGTAAGAGATAGGAGGATCACCATGAGTTCAAGGCCACCCTGAGCATACAGAGTGAATTCCAGGTCAGCCTGGGCTAGAGTGAGACCCTACCTTGAAAAACCAAAAAAGAAAGAAAGAAAGAAAGAAAGAAAGAAAGAAAGAAAGAGAGAGAGAGAGAGAGAGAGAGAGAGAGGAAGGAAGGAAGGAAGGAAGGAAGGAAGGAAGGAAGGAAGGAAGGAAGGAAGGAAGGAAGGAAGGAAGGAAGAGAAAAAGAAAAAGAAAAAAGAAAAAGAAAAGCCTTGGATTTCCAGCCCCCTGACTGGAAGAGGTGTCATCGGGGGTGGATCTTGACGTCCAGCCCAAAGGCGTTACTGGGGACAGATGTGTGTTCAGCCTAAAGGTGTACAGGGTGCAGAGTATGGTTTTTCCTCCCTGTGCTTAGACCTGTGAAAGGAGCCAGCCTCTTTTGCCCCAGCGTATGTAAGCTTCATTAAATCCCGTCCTCCCATCAACTGTGCCTGGTTTGGAAGCGCATCGCAGGTCTGGCTTTGGCAGCACTAAAACTGGAGGCTCATCCCAGCAGCGTGGAGCGCACTAGGACACCAAGGGAGGAAGATCTGTTAGATTTCAGCGCTCTCAATGGAGGACCAAGACAGACAGCTTCTTGATCTAAGATTTTATTGTAATAGGGGAGAGGGAGTTGTGTGTATGGGAGACAGAGAGAGAGAGAGAGAGAAGAGAGAAGAGAGAAGAGAGAAAAGGGAGAGAGGAGAGACTGGGGGATGCAGGTACCTATAGCAGGAGGACTGGAAAAAGTGCAGGGCCAGGGATTGGGCCTCACGGGAGAAGGAAAGAAATTGCTGTGTGACGGAGGGGCCTTGGGTAGTGTGCAAAGGTGTGGGTTCTAGAGGAAAGCGACGTTCCCTTCTCTTAACCGAGGTATACTCAATTATCACGTCAGGAGCAGTCCAGAGTTCCAGGGTCAACACAGCCAGGATAGGGGAGAGTGAGTGGGTGTGGAAGAGAGGTCCTGGACTCTAACAGGGTCACTGTGAGTTCCAGGTCAGTATGGGCTAGAGTGAGACCCTGCCACAAAAAAAAAAAAAAAAAAAAAGTAGGGGGCTGAAGAAATGGCTCAGCAGTTAAGGTGCTTGCTTGCAAAGCCTGAAGGCCTGGGTTCGATTTCCCAGTAACACAGATGTAAATCCGGATGCACACAGTGGCACATGTGTCTAGAGCTTGTTTGCAGTAGCACTGGGCCCTGGCACACCCATTCTCATTCTCTCTCTGTCCCTCTAGTTACCCAAAAATAAATTAAGTTATAAAAAAAAAAACAACATCACAAAACAACAGTAAGGAAAGCAGGTGATGAACATAACAGCCCGGCAGTGGTAACTTCTGGTAGTGGGAGGAGGTGGATGGGAAGGAAGTTTCTGGAACGCTGGCCATGGTCCACTTTTTTTTTTTAATTGTTGTTTTGTTTTGTTTTTGTTCGAGGTAGGGTCTCATGCTAGCCCAGGCTGACCTGGAACTCACTCTGTAGTCCCAGGCTGGCCTCAGATTTACAGCCATCGTCCTACCTTGGCCTCCCAGAGTGCTGGGCATCGCCACAACCAGCAATTTTTTTTTCTGAGACCAAGCCTCCCACTATAGCCCAGGCTGGCCTCGAACCCATGGCTACGCATTGCCTAGGCCTTTCAAGTGCTAGGGTCACAGGTGTGCACCACCACACCGGCCTCAGGGTGCACTTTTGTTTTTGTTTTTGTTTTTTTTTTGTTTTCTGAGGTAGGGTCTCACTCTAGTCCAGGCTGACCTGGAATTAACTATGTCGTCTCAGGGTGGCCTCAAACTCACGGCGATCCTCCTACCTCTGCCTCCTGAGTGCTGGGATTAAAGGCGTGCGCCACCACGCCCGGCTGGAGGTGCACTTCTTAGGAGCATCCATGACACGGGGATTCATTTGCTCTGCACATATATTTGTAACACAGCACAAAAGTGCTTTGTGTGCTTTTCGGTAGGAGTGTTCGGTTTCAGAATTAAAAAGGAAAACAAGATTATTTGTGCTGAGCCCTGGGATTCAGCCATGCGCAGCTCTCCCACGGCCTACGGTGTGGAGAGCTGACAGACAGACCTCCTCAGCCTGCAGAACCCAAACCTCACAAGCTCATAGTAGCCACTCTTCAGAGGGAGCCTGCCTGCTCTGCTCATTTCCCCCACTCCCCTGCCCACTCTCTGCACAGCCCCCATCCCAGACTCATCACTGGACACCCTCATCCCCCACCCCAGACTCATCACTGGACACCCTCATCCCCCACCCCAGACTCATCACTGGACACCCTCATCCCCCTCCCCAGACTCAACACTGGACACCCTCATCCCCCCACCCCAGGCTCATCACTGGACACCCTCATCCCCACCCCAGACTCATCACTGGACACCCTCATCCCCCACCCCAGGCTCATCACTGGACACCCTCATCCCCCACCCCAGGCTCATCACTGGACACCCTCATCCCCCACCCCAGACTCATCACTGGACACCCTCATCCCCCACCCCAGGCTCATCACTGGACACCCTCATCCCCCACCCCAGACTCATCACTGGACACCCTCATCCCCACCCCAGGCTCATCACTGGACACCCTCATCCCCCACCCCAGACTCATCACTGGACACCCTCATCCCCCACCCCAGGCTCATCACTGGACACCGCCATCCCCACCCCAGACTCATCACTGGACACCTCATCCCCACCCCAGGCTCATCACTGGACACCCTCATCCCCCACCCCAGGCTCATCACTGGACACCCTCATCCCCACCCCAGACTCATCACTGGACACCCTCATCCCCACCCCAGGCTCATCACTGGACACCCTCATCCTCCACCCCAGACTCATCACTGGACACCCTCATCCCCCCACCCCAGACTCATCACTGGACACCCTCATCCCCCACCCCAGGCTCATCACTGGACACCCTCATCCCCCACCCCAGGCTCATCACTGGACACCCTCATCCCCACCCCAGGCTCATCACTGGACACCCTCATCCCCACCCCAGACTCATCACTGGACACCCTCATCCCCACCCCAGACTCATCACTGGACACCCTCATCCCCCCACCCCAGGCTCATCACTGGACACCCTCATCCCCCACCCCAGGCTCATCACTGGACACCCTCATCCCCACCCCAGACTCATCACTGGACACCCTCATCCCCCCACCCCAGGCTCATCACTGGACACCCTCATCCCCACCCCAGACTCATCACTGGACACCCTCATCCTCCACCCCAGACTCATCACTGGACACCCTCATCCCCCCACCCCAGGCTCATCACTGGACACCCTCATCCCCCACCCCAGACTCATCACTGGACACCCTCATCCCCCACCCCAGACTCATCACTGGACACCCTCATCCCCACCCCAGACTCATCACTGGACACCCTCATCCCCCACCCCAGGCTCATCACTGGACACCCTCATCCCCACCCCAGACTCATCACTGGACACCCTCATCCCCACCCCAGGCTCATCACTGGACACCCTCATCCCCCACCCCAGGCTCATCACTGGACACCCTCACCCCCCCCCCCAGACTCATCACTGGACACCCTCATCCCCCACCCCAGGCTCATCACTGGACACCCTCATCCCCCACCCCAGGCTCATCACTGGACACCCTCATCCCCCTCCCCAGACTCAACACTGGACACCCTCATCCCCCACCCCAGACTCATCACTGGACGCCCTCATCCCCCACCCCAGACTCATCACTGGACACCCTGGGACACTGAGGGTGAGCCCCCTGAGGCTGTGGAAGACACAGGCAGCTTTGCCTCCCCACTGAGGGCTTCTCAGGGAGGGTCATGCAGAGCCTTGGAGGAGCCCCACTCCTTTCCCTTCCCAACTCCCAATCAGCACAGAGGACATCTGCATTAGAGACCCACCTGGGCCAAGTACTCGCCCACTGCCACACTCAGCCAGCCCCCCAGCCCAGTGCCTGCCCTTTTGGCTTCCCCCAGCTCGGGAGGGTGGGAATCCTGCAAGCAGCTGTCCCCTGCCTCCCGGCTGGGTCTGGACGGGGTCAGTGCACTGTGGAGGGCTCTGGGGATGGGATGGAAAGGCCATTTCCCCCCTGTTTACCAGGGCCTGCTGCTATCTGCAGTCCCGATCTGCTGCCTCCCTTTATCTCTGGGGCCGGCTGGTTCCCAGCAGCAGCCTCCCCGCTGCTCACTTCCTGCCAGCCCAGCGGCCCAGCATTACAGGAATCTGCACACTGAACTAACTCAGTGCGGGCGCATGCAGGCATGTGTACCCACACCCCAGGGCCTGTACCAGCCTGGAGTGAGTGCCAGGGAGCCTGTGGAACCCCTGAGAAAAAGTCCCCATCCCCCCTGATTCCTACCCTGAGCCTTCTAGAGACTGCCTTGGGTGGCAAACATAGCTGAAGATGGCCAGGATGGGGGTGACCTTGAGGACACCCCAAACTCTCCTCAGCAGTAGGGCCTACACCTGCTCTCCACAGTACTCACAAGAGTTCAAGGGTCAGGGGATGTTGGACCATGGGTGTCCTTCCCTCCTCAGCCACTCGGCTGTCACCAGGATGACTCAGACACACACACACACACTTGTTCTTGTGTCACTCCCTTGTCACCCACTCAGCTGTTCTTTACTACGTTTTATGACCAGACCCCAGGCTAAGCACACCAGAAGACAAGACCCCAGGCTCCGCACCCTTCAAGAAGGAGAGAGAAACTCACAGCTGTGGCCGTGGTCAGTGGGACAAAAAGAGTGCACAGAGTCCCAGAGGACAGAATTCCAGAAGGAGGACCCCCTCCCTCCCGATTTGGCTTGGGCCAGCGGGACTCTCTGGAAGGTGAACCCTCTCAGAGAGACCAGGAGACTGAGAAAGTGGCGACTGGAGACACGTGCTGATGGCTGGAGGGCTCTGGGCAAAGCGACACGTGTGCAGCATCGGTGTGTGAAAGCAAGCAGGCACATCTGGGGAACAGAAACGTCATAAGGAAGGCTGGGGTGCAGGTGAGGAGCCCCAAAGAAAAATTGAGTCAAAGAGATTGAATAAAGGAAGAGTGTGTGTGTGTGTGTGTGTGCGTGTGTGTGTGTGCGCATGCGCGCGCGCGCGGGAGGGGGGGATAATCAAAATCTAAGAGGGTATGCATAAGTCATATAGAAACCTACTTTTTTGGACAATGGTGCACCCAAAAGCCATAGATTGTTACTAGAAAATTTTCAGTGTCGGGAATGGGATACCTTCCAGTGAGTTGTTGGCCAGGGAGGTCCCTCATGTCCCCCAAAACATTACAAGCCATTGCCGAGGCTCTTGGTTTCCCACCAGGAATAGATGGTGAGACCCTGTTGCTGAAGACTCCACACACTGGGACTGCAGGTCACTGAGAAATCCTGCTGGAGCTGAGCTGAAAACCTCCTCTGTGTAGACCAGCTGACAGAAAGCTGGAAAAAGCTTTGCTGCGTGCAGCTCCTTGGTAGAGAGAGAGAAGTCATCAGTGGAGACAAACAACAGTGGACACTGCAAGCCTTAAGTTTGGCCAGCCAGGCCAAATGAGCCAAAGGGTGCAATGGTGGCATGCCTTATGGGGGAAACCAACCACTCTCTAATGGGAGGGCCACTCCATGGGAGGGAATACATGCCTGATATTGTAAAACCTGTGAAAGGGAACATCATGAGCCCTAGGGGTGTGACGCCTGCTGGTGTCTGGCTAAATGCACATATTATGCTCACCAAACTGCTCAGTAAGCACTTTTCTTACTATTCATACCCATACGTTAATGCTACTCTCACTTTTGGTTAAAGAAGCTTCTCTTTTCAGATGGTGGTGACCACTGGGATGACCCAAAAGTGAGTCTGAGAACTGACAGAGGAGTGCTCAGCACTGAAACATCTCCATCACACCTTCCAAGGCTTAGGGTCCATTGCGGAAGAGGTGGTGGAAAGAATGTAAGAGCCAGGTAGTGCATGCATCTGGAATTTGTTTGCAGTGGCTGGAGGCCCTGGTGCACCCATTCTCTCCCCCCACTCTGTTGCTAATAAATAAAAAAAAATAGAAATAAAAAAAAAAGAAGAAGAATGTAAGAGCCAAAGGAAGGGTAGGACTCTTTCAAAGCACTTTTCCAGACACAAAATAGCCTGAATATCCATGACCTCACAGTGCCTGACACTACCTACACAAGACCATCATAATAGGAGGAAAAGATGATGACATCAAAATAAAAGAGGGACTGATTGAGAGGAGAGGGGATTATGTAGAGTGGAGTTGTGAAGGGGAAAGTGAGGGGGGAGGGAATTATCATGGTTTATTGTCTATAATTGTGGAAGTTGTCAATAATAAAAATTAAAAATTGGGCTGGGGCTGGAGAGATGGCTTAGCAGTTAAGGCATTTGCCTACAAAGCCAAAGGACCCAGGTTTGATTCCCCAGGACCTACGTTAGCCAGATGCACAAGGGGATGCACACGTCTGGAGTTCATTTGCAGTGGCTGGAGCCACTGGCCCGCCCATTCTCTCTCTCTCTCCCTCCCTCTTTCTGTCTGACAAATAAATAAATAAAAATAAAAATTTTTTAAATTGGGCTGGACAAATGACTAAGTGGTTAAGGCACTTGCCTGTGAAGCCTATGGCCCCATGCTCAACTCTCAGATCCCACATAAGCCAGATGCACAAAGGTGAGGCAAGTGCAAGGCTGCACATGCCCACTAGGTGGCGCAAGCATCTGGAGTTCCATTTCAGTGGCTGAGGCCCTGGAGCACCAGTTCTCTTTCTCTATCTCTAAAATAAATTTAAAAAAAAAATTGGGCTGGAGAGATGGCTTAGCGGTTAAGGCATTTGCCTGCGAAGCCAAAGGACCCCAGTTCGACTCTCCAAGACCCACGTAAGCCATATGCACAAGGGGCACATGCGTCTAGAGTTCATTTGCAGTGGCTAGAGGCCCTGGTGCATTCATTCTCTCTCTGTCTATCTCCCTCTTCTCTCTCTCTCTCTCTCTCTCTGCTTGCAAATAAATAAATAAAAATTTTAAAAAAATTTTAATTAAAAAAAGAGCCGGCGTGGTGGCGCACGCCTTTAATCCCAGCACTCGGGAGGCAGAGGTAGGAGGATCGCCATGAGTTCAAGGCCACCCTGAGACTACATAGTTAATTCCAGGTCAGCCTGAGCTAAAGTGAGACCCTGCTGCGAAAAACCAAAACAAAAAAAAACAAAAGAAAGAAAGAAAGAAAGAAAGAAAGAAAGAAAGAAAGAAAAGAAAAGAAAAGAAAAGAAAAGAAAAGAAAAGAAAAGAAAAGAAAAGAAAAGAAAAGAAAAGAAAAGAAAAGAAAAGAAAAGAAAAGCAAGGCTGAGTCAAGAGGTCTTGTGAGGGTGGTGGCTTACTACAACAGGAGCCCTGAGCAGCCTGGCCAGGGGGGCTGGCTGTGGGAGAAGAAGGGGACAGCTGGGAAGGACACAAGGCAACCCCTGACCTCTGCAGTAGAAACTCCCTGCCGAGAATTGCAGACCGGCCAGCATTGACGGGACGGGCTCTGCTAGGGACCAGAGCAGGGCAAGCAGTCAAGTAGAGCTGACTCTGCAGGAGGTTCATCAGCCCAGCTCAGGAGCTATGGCCTGTCCCAGGCTGTCACCAAAATAATTAACATCTCAGGTAGGGAAACATGCACACACACACCACCCACAAAGACACACACATGCATGTTGCACATGTGTACACTCAAACACGAGAGTGGGCTGGGCGTGGTGATACACTCCTTGGGAGACAGAGGTAGGAGGATCGCCATGAGTTCAAGGTCACCCTGAGATGACTACATAGTGAATCCCAGGTCAGCCTGGACTAGAGCGAGACCTTGCCTTGAAAACCAAAACAGAAGCCAGGCATGGTGGCGCACGCCTTTAAGCCCAGTAGGAGGATTGCTGTGAGTTTGAGGCCACCCTGAGACTACACAGTGAATTCCAGGCCAGTGTGAGCTAGCTAGAGTGAGACCCTACCTCGGAAAAGCCAAAAAAAAAAAAAAAAAAACCAGGGCTGGAGGGATTAAAGTGTTTGTCTACAAAGTCAAAGGACCATGGTTCAATTCTCCAGGACCCGCAGATGCACAAGGTAGCACATGTGTTTGGAGTTTGTTTGCAGTGGCTGGAGTCCCTCCTTCTCTCCCTCCTATTTCTCTCTCTCTCCCTCTCTTTCTCTCTCAAATAAATATATAAAAATATTTTTTAAAAAAGAAAGCAAAACAGGGCTGAAGAAGTGGCTTAGAGGTTAAGACCTTTGCCTATGAAGCCAAAGAACCCAGGTTGAATTCCCCAGGACCCATGTAAACCAGATACACAAGGGGCACATGAATCTGAAGTTCGTTTGCAGAGGGTAGAGGTACTGGTGTGCCCATTCTCTCTCTGTCTCTCCTCTCTCTCTCTCTCTCTGCTTTCAAATAAATAAATAAATAAATAACTTAAAAAAAACAAATAAATGAGTGTATTGTATGTTAACATGTAAACACATATATACATGTATACCCTGCCACTCAAACATGAAAATGTGTATACACACATATACCATTAAGGCACATGTGGGCACGCGCGCGCGCACACACACACACACACACACACACACACACATGAGTGCGCGCGCATGTGTGCGCGCCCAGGCAACTTATCTGAGGCCAAGCCCCTGGCAAGATTTCTTCCAAACATGCCTCAATGTACACATGGGTCCTTACCCCTCCTGCTCCCTCAGCCCCAGGGCCAAGGTGGGATGGGCACAGGTGCCCTGGGAACCAGGCTGAAGGACCTGGAAGAGACAACCAACTTGGGAAGCACAAAGGCTGGTGGTGACCAGTCATGTCACCTGGGTGGGTCCTCTGGCTTTGTGCCCATCCCCCTCCCCAGGCTGCTGAGAGGACTGACAAGGAACCCTGGTGGGAAGGCCTCTGAGGGTGATGCAGACAGCTAGCCATCTGCCCTTCTGCACAGCCTGGAGGTGTCCAGGACCGCTCTTTGTCCCCCGTCTCCCCTGAGAGCTTCTACGACTGCTCCTGGACTATCCACCTCCCTTCCTTCCCACCGACGCCTCAGTTCCCTGCCCCCAACTTCCCAGCAGAAGGCCTGGAGCCAGACAATGAGATAAGGGGCTTGTTTTCTAAGGGCCGGAATTCGGGAAGGGAATTCAGCACAGCTTGTGGGTCAGGGCTAGAAGGCCCTGCTGTGGAGAAGCAGGGAGCTTTTCCATTAGACGGGGTCCCTGGAGCCCCAAACCTGAAGGACTTGAGGATTTCACCCTTTCAGGACAGCTCTGCCATGCAATAGGGACAGGGATGGTTGGCCTTGACCCCGGAGGTGGCCTCTGGGCTGCACGGTTGCCCTTCCACACTTCTCCAGCCCCCTGGACTTCCTTCAGGAGGGCCTCCACACTGTGGCCTGTGCTGTTCCTGGCCCCGGTGCACTCTGGCCTCCACCGCTGCCTGGCTAGTGGCTAGCAGCATCGCCCTGTCTTCAAAGCTGCTCAGCCACCTCTCCCTCCAGGAAGCCTGCTCCGCAGCTGCCTCCTCTCCATCTCCCTCAACATTACTCCGCCTGCAGACAAGCAGAAGGAGGCCAGAGCCCCTGGCATAGGGAGGGGGCGTGGCCAGCAACAGAGGCTGGATGAGTGCCCCCTTCTACATGGAGCCTCTGCTCGGTGAGGCTGCCTTCAGAACAACTTTCTCCCTCTGCAGACAACTGGCGTCTGTGAAAAGGAAGCAACTGAGTGGGACTGGGTCCCCATCCTCTGTGAGGGAGGTCTGGGGGGTCAGACTGTACCTCACATCAGCAGCCTCCTCCCTCCTATTTCTCTCTCTCTCCCTCTCTTTCTCTCTCAAATAAATATATAAAAATATTTTTTTAAAAAAAAGAAAGCAAAACAGGGCTGAAGAAGTGGCTTAGAGGTTAAGACCTTTGCCTATGAAGCCAAAGAACCCAGGTTGAATTCCCCAGGACCCATGTAAACCAGATACACAAGGGGCACGCACATGAATCTGAAGTTCGTTTGCAGAGGGTAGAGGTACTGGTGTGCCCATTCTCTCTCTGTCTCTCCTCTCTCTCTCTCTCTCTCTGCTTTCAAATAAATAAATAACTTTAAAAAAACAAATAAATGAGTGTATTGTATGTTAACATGTAAACACATATATACATGTATACCCTGCCACTCAAACATGAAAATGTGTATACACACATATACCATTAAGGCACATGTGGGCACGCGCGCGCACACACACACACACACACACACACACATGAGTGCGCGTGCATGTGTGCGCGCCCAGGCAACTTCTCTGAGGCCAAGCCCCTGGCAAGATTTCTTCCAAACATGCCTCAATGTACACATGGGTCCTTACCCCTCCTGCTCCCTCAGCCCCAGGGCCAAGGTGGGATGGGCACAGGTGTCCTGGGGACCAGGCTGAAGGACCTGGAAGAGACAACCAACTTGGGAAGCACAAAGGCTGGTGGTGACCAGTCATGTCACCTGGGTGGGTCCTCTGGCTTTGCGCCCATCCCCCTCCCCAGGCTGCTGAGAGGACTGACAAGGAACCCTGGTGGGAAGGCCTCTGAGGGTGATGCAGACAGCTAGCCATCTGCCCTTCTGCACAGCCTGGAGGTGTCCAGGACCGCTCTTTGTCCCCCTTCTCCCCTGAGAGCTTCTACGACTGCTCCTGGACTATCCACCTCCCTTCCTTCCCACCGACGCCTCAGTTCCCTGCCCCCAACTTCCCAGCAGAAGGCCTGGAGCCAGACAATGAGATAAGGGGCTTGTTTTCTAAGGGCCGGAATTCGGGAAGGGAATTCAGCACAGCTTGTGGGTCAGGGCTAGAAGGCCCTGCTGTGGAGAAGCAGGGAGCTTTTCCATTAGACGGGTCCCTGGAAACCCCAAACCTGAAGGACTTGAGGATTTCACCCTTTCAGGACAGCTCTGCCATGCAATAGGGACAGGGATGGTTGGCCTTGACCCCGGAGGTGGCCTCTGGGCTGCACGGTTGCCCTTCCACACTTCTCCAGCCCCCTGGACTTCCTTCAGGAGGGCCTCCACACTGTGGCCTGTGCTGTTCCTGGCCCCGGTGCACTCTGGCCTCCACCGCTGCCTGGCTAGTGGCTAGCAGCATTGCCCTGTCTTCAAAGCTGCTTCCCTCCAGGAAGCCTGCTCCGCAGCTGCCTCCTCTCCATCTCCCTCAACATTACTCCGCCTGCAGACAAGCAGAAGGAGGCCAGAGCCCCTGGCATAGGGAGGGGGCGTGGCCAGCAACAGAGGCTGGATGAGTGCCCCCTTCTACATGGAGCCTCTGCTCGGTGAGGCTGCCTTCAGAACAACTTTCTCCCTCTGCAGACAACTGGCGTCTGTGAAAAGGAAGCAACTGAGTGGGACTGGGTCCCCATCCTCTGTGAGGGAGGTCTGGGGGGGTCAGACTGTACCTCACATCAGCAGCCTCAGGGTCCAGGGGCTCCAGGCCATGACCACCACACACAATGACAACAACAGTACCAATACTGCACTGGGCACCAAGGGCTGGGATTAAAGGTGTGTGTCACTATGTCCAATAAAGAAAATACTTTTAAAAAAATCAAAGCAAGGGCTGGAGGGATGGCTTAGCGGTTAAGGCGTTTGCCTGCAAAGCCAAAGGACCCAAGTTCGATTCCCTAGCACCTACGTTAGCCAGATGCCCAAGGGAGCACACATGTCTGGAGTTCATTTGCAGTGGCCAGAGGCTGTGGAGTGCCCATTCTCTCTCTCTCCCTCTTTTCCTGTCAAATAAATAAATAAATAAAAAGAAAATATTAAAAAAAAAAAAACTCAAGCTGGGCATGGTGGGCATGCCTTTAATCCCAGCACTCGGGAGCCAGAGGTAGGAGAATCACCATGGGTTTGAGGCCACCCTGAGATTACAGAGTGAATTCCAGGTCAGCCTGTGCTAGAGTGAGACCCTACCTCAAAAAACAAATCAAAACAAAACTATCTATCTATCTATCTATCTATCTATCTATCTATCTAATTTAAGATGATAAGACCCTATTGCTGAAGACTCCACATGCAAGGTCACTGACAAACCAAACTGAGCTGAAAACCTCCTCCCTGTAGACCATCTGACAGAAAGCTAGAAAAAGCTGCACAGCATGCAGCCCTATGGGAGACAGAAGTCATCAGTGGTGAAAACAGTGGACACTGCAGGCCTCAAATTTGGCCAGACAGGCCAAGTGAGCCAACGAGTGCAACAGTGGCATGTCTATTATGGGGGTAACCAACTGCTCTCCAGTTGGACTGGAGACCCACTCTATGGGAGGGAACACATGCCTGATACTGAAACCTAATCAAAAGCCTATGGTGGCCGGGCGTGGTGGCGCATGTCTTTAATCCCAGCACTCGGGAGGCAGAGGTAGGAGGATCGCTGTGAGTTCGAGGCCACCCTGAGACTACATAGTGAATTCCAGGTCAGCCTGAGCTAAAGTGAGACCCTACCTCAAAAAAAAAACAAAACAAACAAACAAACAAACAAAAAAGCCTATGGTGGGGGAGGTCATGAGCCTTAGGAGTGCAATGCCTGCTCTTGTCTGGCTAAATGCATATATTATGCTCACCAAACTGCCCTATAAACACTCTACTTAACATTCATACCCATATATTGATGCTACTCTCACTCTTGGTTAGAGAAGCTTCTCTTTTCAGATGGTGGTAATCACTGGGATGACCCAAAAGGCACCAGAGTGCTGTGAATTGACAGAGAAGTGCTCAGCACTGAAACATCTCTATCACACCCTCCAAGGCTCAGGGTCCATTGCAGAAGAGTTTGCAGAAAGAATATAAGAGCCAAAGGAAGGGTAGGACTGCTTACAATGCAATCGTCCACACAAATTGGCCTCGATATCCATGACCTCGCAGTGCCTAGCACTACCTTCACAAGACCCTCATAACAGGAGGAAAAGGCCTCGGCTTCCCCTTCAGTAAAAGCGCCTTTAATCCCAGCACTCGGGAGGCAGAGGTAGGAGGATCAGCGTGAGTTCGAGGCCAGCCTGAGACTCCATAATGACTTCCAGGTCATCCTGGGATACAGCAAGACCCCACCTCGAAAAAACCAAAAGAAGAAAGAGGAGGAAGAGAGGGAAGGAGGAAGGGAGGACAGGGAAGAAGAGAGGAGGAGAAACAGGAGGAGGAGGAAGAGGAGAAGGAGGGGGAGGGGGACGACGAGGAGGAGGAGGACTGAAGAAGCCTCAGCTGGGTGTAAAGTTCACCTAGTCGCTGCCGCAACCTAAAAACGAACTACAACTCCCAGAAAGCTGCGGGGCCCACTGAGCTCTTGAAGCACCCCCAAGATACAGAGCGGACCACAACTCCCAGAATGCCGTGGGAGAGAGACCGACCCACGCTTGAGAGAGAAAGGGAGAGAGAGAGAGAGAGAGAGAGAGAGAGAGAAGTAACGTACACTACAACTCCCAGCATGCCGTGGGACCGACCCATGCTTGGGGGGGAAACAGAGATGCGTGCAGAAGACTACAACTCCCAGCGCGCCCTGCGGCAGCCGGCCCAAGTCCGAAGCGGAGTCGGGGCAGTGGGGGCCGCGCGGGCCTGGACACTTGGCCGTCCTGGGCCGGAGGGGAGCAGCGGGCGGGCGGGCGCTGCATTGGCCATGCTCCGCATTCCGGCCCGGGCCGTGGTCCCGGGGCTCCGGGCGCCCTGGGCGCGGTGGTCGGGGAGTGGGGCGGGGGTCCAGGCCCACGTGGTGGACCTGCGCAGCGACACGGTGACCAGACCCGGGCCGGCCATGAGGCGCGCTATGGCCGAGGCGGTCGTGGGGGACGACGACTACGGCGAGGACCCCACGGTCGGCGGTGAGCCCGGCGGGTGGGCCGGGGCGGGGGTCGCCGGCGCTGTCCGTGGTGCTGGCGCGCGGGGCGGCCGTCGTCTGTCCGCGACGCGCCGTAGCCGCTCAGCCGCACGCAGTTTCAGGGGCGCCCCCGAGTATTTGAATCCTTTGGAAATGCAGGTCCCACGCAGGCCTTGCTAAGCCAGAATCTGCATTTCTTTCTTTGTTTTAGTTTTTTTCAAGGTAGGGTCTCACTCTAGCCCAGGCTGACCTGGAATTCACTATGTAGTGTCAGGGTGGCCTCGAACTAACAGCAATCCTCCTACCTCTGCCTCCCGAGTGTTGAATCAAAGGCGTGTGCCACCACACCCGGCTTCAGAATCTGCATTTAAATGGGACCACTGGGTGATGTGTGTGCGCGTCACTTGGTCAGCAGCTGACCCACAGGGGTGATGCCCAGTCTTGTCTGGAAGGGCTCCATGATGGTGAGAGAGGAGCTCAAGGTCACATATCTGGTCCAAGGAAGAGCCAGGCGTGGAGCCCTGAAACTGTTCACCCGTACCCGCTGCCCACCCTTCACGAAGACAAACCGAACCAGTCTACAGAAAGGACTTCTCCACGCGCTGCACAGCCCTGGAGGGATAACATAAAGCGTGTTTTAAGGAGACCGGGTACCCACAGTCCACCCAGGGTTGAGAGTTGCTGCCAAAGTGAACCCCTAACACTGCTGAGGTGTGTGTGGCTTTCCAGTGGGCCTTGGACAAGCGGTCACCACTGGACCCTCGCTCCAGGACTTTGATACCAGTCAGGGTAACCGCTGTAGGCTTTGCACAGGCTGACTCCTTGCCCTCCACCTGCACCCTTTATTGTCTGCCAACGCCCCAGAGACTCACCTTCTGAGGGGGAGAGAGAGGAAGTCAGCAGGGAAACCGCAGGACTTCACCTGCTGGGGCTGACGGGAAAGGAAGAAAAACAGGTGTGAGATCTGGGCAAGATAGAGGGGTTCAAACCACAAAGAGTTTCAATGTGTGTGTGGGGGGGCATGGCCCAGGAGGAGACGGGGTGCAGAGCGTTGACTGAGGAGCCTCTGGATCAGCTGGAAGGTGGGCTTCTGCCCCTGTCCTCTCCCACCCCTATCCCTCAGCTCACGGGGCCACTCACTGCAGCCCTGAGCAAGGGGCTGTCATGTGAACAAATCCTATAGCCCAAGCTATAGGACCTTCCTTCCCACATCAGGAGAGCGCTGGGATTCTGGGCATGCACCACTACACCTAGCAACAAATGCACTTTGTATGTTTTTGTTTTTCGAGGTAGGGTCTCACTCTAGCCCAGGCTGACCTGGAATTCACTGTGTAGTCTCAAGGTAGCCTCAAACTCATGGCGATCCTCCTACCTCTGCCTCCCAAGTGCTGGAATTAAAGGGGTGCGCCACCACACCCGGCTAGCAAATGCACTTTGAGCTGTGGGCTGGCAAAGGAGCAGGCCAGGGTGCAGCAGACCAGAGTGTAAATGTTGATAGATAATTCTGCCCCACTACCCCTCCCTGCTTCTCAGAGCTTCAAGAAAAGGCTGCAGAGCTGCTGGGTGTGGAACGTACTCTGTTTGTACCTACCAACACTATGGCCAACCTTATCTCTGGTGAGTTTGTCCTCCGTGACTTCAGCTCACGTTCTATCCCTCTGGGCAGGGGGCTATGACACTGGTAGACACTCTTGGTTTTCTGTTGGGTTTGCCCACTGAAGCACCCTGGCAGGTATAGATAGAGGGGAGTGATGTCTGCAAGTCTCGACTACTCCCCAGCTCCTCCTGGGTGCTCACCTTGTACCTGGCCCAAGTTTCCATAACCACCTGTTTGTTATTAAACACCTTTCCAGTTCCCCACTGTACTTGTGCTGTTCTTTCGGTCCCCCAGTGGCAGCCACAGGGCACTGATGGCAGGCTGTCTGTGCCCCCCATTCACAGCCCAGCCATCCCACAGTTGTGTGGTATACTGCTTTTCCGGCACACAGCAGGGAGGTGACTTGAGGGGTAGACAAAAGGCACTCTGAGCACACTGGTGAGCTTGGCCAAGCTGAGTAGGGGCTGAGGGACACCCTTGGACCCCGTGTCAAGTTCTGCCCTCCTCCCGTCTGTCTCAGTGATGGGTCACTGCCGGCGCCGGGGCTCCCAGCTCCTTCTTGGGCAGGAATGTCACCTCCACGTCTATGAGCAGGGCGGGGTGGCTCAGGTAAGGACCAGGCACAGCTCCCCTGGGGCTCTGGGCATCAGCTAACTAGGAGGCCCAGGTAGACATTATTCAGGCATCAAGCTGTGACCTGCAGAGGGGAGTAAAGGAAGCGCACAGGACAGCCTGCAGGGAAGAAAGGGGGGAAAGCCAGGTCCCAGATGTGTCCTGTGGGGGTGGCAGCAGCTCTGGCTGGTCCCAGGGACGCTGAGTAGACATCTGCCTTGGTTCTCTGCTGCCCCCTAGTGGGAAATTTAAACACTGGCGCTCCAGAAGAGAGTCAGACAGCAGCACCCCAAAGAAAACCCAGCCAGGGACCAGCTGTATGCAGATGCTCAGGACGAGCTGCGCATGAGTGGGCACAGAGTCAGGGCGCTGGCTCTTATTCCAGAGGAGCCCTCCTGCCAAGGGATCCCACTGGATTCCTGAACCTACAGATCCTGTGTTCTTTCACCTGCAGATCGCTGGGGTGCACTCCCACCCCCTCCCAGACCTGCCCCATGGCACCCTGGACCTGGACCAGCTAGAGAGAGCCATCACTCGGGGCGTCGGGAACCCCTACCACCCAGTCTGTGAGCTTGTGTGCCTGGAAAACACACACAACAGCTCAGGGGGCCGGGTCCTCCCTATCGACTACCTCCAACAGGTAGACTGCAACCTCCCCCCACCCCCACCCACTGGTCCACTGCCCTGGCCTAGAAGCATCCCCCATGGTGAAGCTCTCACCTGGTCTTTATCCTGGCCTGCACTAGCAAGGAAGTAGCATGTGTGAGTTCTGCTGCCTGGTCAGCTCTCTTGTGCTGCCCTGGAAGCTGGGATATTTAGAGTTTGGCCCTTGGCAAGAGCTGCATAAAGAACTAAGGCTAAGCCAGGCGTGGCAGCGCATGCCTTTTATCCCAGCACTCAGGAGGCAGAGGTAGGAGGATCACGGTGAATTTGAGGCCATCCTGAGACTACCTAGTGAATTCCAGGTCAGCCTGGACTGGAGTGAAACCCTACCTCCAAAAACAAAAAAAGAAAGAAAGAAAGAAAGAAAGAAAGAAAGAAAGAAAGAAAGAAGAGAGAGAAAGAAAGAAAGAAAAGGAAAAGAAAAGAAAAGAAAAGAAAAAAGAACTAAGGGAGGGGGGAGAGGAGGAGGGAGGAGCACTTGCCTGCAAAAGAAAAGGACCCATGTTTAACTCTCCAGGTCCCTAAGGCCAGGGGTACAAGATGGCAGCTAAACACTTGCCTGCAAAGACTAAGGCCCATGCATATAGTTTGATTGCAGTGGCTGGAGGCCCTGGTGTGCTGTGCCAATTCTCTCTCTTTCTCATAAAAAAAAAAGTTACCAAAAAAATAGAACTAAGGCTGGGCTGGGGATGTAGCTCAATTGGTATGATGCTTGCCTAGCTTGGTAAGGTCCTAGCTTCAAACTGCAATGCTGCATTAAAAATAAAAAAAGTTGGCCAAAAAATCCCAGCAACGGGAGGCAGAGGTAGGAGGATCGCCGAGCTCAGGCCACCCTGAGTATGATGCTTCCAGGTCAGCCTGGACCAGAGTGAGGTCTACCTCGCACAAAAAAATAAAAATAAATAAAAATAAAATGGAAGCCGGGCGTGGTGGCGCACGCCTTTAATCCCAGCACTCGGGAGGCAGAGGTAGGAGGATCGCCGAGAGTTCGAGGCCACCCTGAGACTACATAGTTAATTCCAGGTCAGCCTGGACCAGAGTGAGACCCTACCTTGCAAAACCAAAATAAATAAAATAAAATAAATAAAATAAAATATAAAATGGGAGGTAGGAGGATTGCCGTGAGTTCAAGGCCACCCTGAGATTACATAGTTAATTCCAGGTCAGCCTGGGCCAGAGTGAGACCCTACCTCAAAAAACAAAACAAAAAAATAATAAAATAAAATGGGGAGCCGGGCGTGGTGCCACATACCTTTAATTCCAGCACTCAGGAGGTGGAGGCAGGAGGATCGCCATGAGTTCGAGGCCACCCTGAGACTGCATAGTGAATTCCAGGTCAGCCTTGGCTAGAGTGAGACCCTACCTTGAAAAAAAATAAATAAAATAAAATGGAAGAGATGCCTTAATGGTTAAGTTGTTTGCCTGCAAAGGGTAAGGACCCATGTTCAACTCTCCAGATCCCACATAAGCCAGATGTACAAAGGTGAGGCAAGCGCAAGGTCACATGCCCACTAGGTGGCGCAAGCATCTGGCATTTGATTGCAGTGGCTGAGGCCCTGGTGCACCAATTCTGTCTCTCTTTCTCTCTGTCCCTCTCACTTTCTCTAAAAAATAAAAAATAAAATGGAAGCCAGTTGAAAAAATAAATAAAAAATAAATGGACTTGAGCAATGGCTCAGAAGTTAAAGGTACTTGCTTGCAAAGACTGACAATCTAGGTTTAGTTCCCCAGTACCCATATAAAACCAGATGCACAAAGTGATACATGCACCTGGAGTTTGTTTGCAGTGGCTAGAGGCCCTAGCAAATAAATAATATATATTTTTGGTTTTTTGAGGTAGGGTCTCACATGCTGAGCTGGAATTCACTCTGTAGTCTCAGGCTGGGCTCAATCTCGCGGTGTTCCTCCTACCTCAACTTCCCAAGTGCTGGGATTAAAGGCGTGTGCCACTAAGCCCAGCTAATAAATATTTTTTTTTAAAAAAAAGCATGATTGGGCTGGAGAGATGGCTTAGCGGTTAAACGCTTGCCTATGAAGCCTTAAGGACACTGGTTCAAGGCTCGATTCCCCAGGACCCACGTAAGCCAGATGCACAAGGGGAGCATGCATCTGGAATTCGTTTGCAGAGGCTGGAGGCCTTGGTGTACCCATTTCTCTCTCTCTCTCTTTATCTCTCTCTCTCCCTCTTCCTCTCTCTGTCTGTTGCTAATAAATAAATTTTAAAAAATGTTTTTTAAAAAAGCATGATTGCAAACATCATTGGGGAGGTAGAAGCAGGAGGATCAGAAGTTCCAGATAGCCTCAGCTACAGAGGCCAGCCTGGGCTACATAAGATGCTGTGTTTGGTAAAGAAGAGGCTGGGCGCAGGCCTCTAGTCCCAGCATTCGGGAGGCAGAGGTAGGAGGATCACTGAGAGTTTGAGGACACCCTGAGACTATGTAGTGAATTCCAGGTCAGTATAGGCTGGAGTGAGACCCTATGTCCAAAAAAAAAAGAACAAGAGGCCGGGCGTGGTGGCACACACCTTTAGTCCCAGCCCTTGGGAGGCAGAGGTAGGATCAGCCTGGGACTGCAGAGTGAGTTCCAGGTCAGCTTGGGCTAAAGTGAGACTCCACCTCGAAAACACATACACAAAAATAAATAAAGGATCTCACTTCTGGCTAGAGAAGCTTCTCTTTTCAGATGGTGATGACCACTGGGATGACACAAAAGGCAACATAGTGCTGAGAAGAAGGGATGGAGGAGTGCCCAGCACTGAAACACCTCTGTCACATCCTCCAGTGGCTCAGGGACCATTGCGGAAGAGGGGCGGATAGAATGGAAGAGCCAAAGGAAGGATATGACCTCTTACTCATGCAGCTGCCCAGACAGAAATTGGCCTCGATATCCATGATCTTGCAGTGCCTAGCAATACCTTTGCAAGACCCAAAAAAAAGAGAAAGATGATGTCATCAAATTAGGAGAGAGACTAATGGAGAAAGGGAGGGATATGATGGAGACTGGAGTTCTAAAGTGGAATGGGGAGGGAGGGAAATATCAGGTGGGTTTTTGGTATGTAAGATTAAAAATCAATAAAAATAAAAATAAAAAAATGCTTGTCCTGCCACAGCACGCAGTACTAAGGCTTGGACAGTGTGGCTGCTCAGGTCCCAAGTACCCAGAGCTTGTCACCAAACCAGGATCCTGACCCCAGACCCTTCATAGTACCTCAAAGAGCCTAGAGACCTGTCCTGCCTCTTCCCAGCCCCCTGACCTCGGCCTGCCCTCTGCTCGCAGGTGCACCACTTGGCCCACACCCACGGGGCCCAAGTCCACCTGGATGGGGCCCGGCTGATGAACGCAGCAGTGGCTCTGCGTGTGCCCCCCGCCCGCCTGATGGAGTACTGTGACTCGGTGTCCTTCTGTTTCTCCAAGGTAGGCTGGCCTTCCCAAGACAAATGGGCTAAGAGAGCACCCCACAGAAGTCAGAGTTGGGTCCCTGAGCTCCTGTCCTGCCAGCCCCGAGCTGCAGGGGCTGTAGCATGTGCCGCTCCCCAGCTCAGGAGTGGGCTGCATGCTTGGACGAAGCCTCAGGAGTCTGTCTGCTTCCCCTCCCCAGGGACTGGGGGCACCAGTGGGGGCCCTGGTTGGAGGATCCAAGGACTTCATTGAAGAAGCCTGGCGTCTGCGGAAGGCCCTGGGTGGGGGCATGCGCCAGGCTGGGGTGCTGGCCGCTGCTGCCCTGGTGGGACTGGCTGAGGCTGAGGAGGTGTTGCTGAGGGACCACGGGAATGCTCAGAGATTCGCCAGAGGTGCCTGGGCTGGCTCCTTCCCAGTTGGGTGTGGGGGGTTCCCTGTAGCAGGGTGGATCCCAGGTCTGCATCCTGAAGCCTGGCTATGTTGAGTCTCCAGGGAGGGTCCCAGGCCTCCTGTTCCTCATGGTGCCTGATGCACGGAAGTACGCTGTACGGTAGAATCAGGAGCCTTTGCAGAGGGCCTGGAGCCTCAGACACAATGATACCATGATGTTTCCACTTTACTGAGGCCCAGAGAGATGATCTCATCTGTCTCAGGGCACACAGCTAAAATGGCAGACAAGTCCATGTGAACCCAAGGGCCACACTGGGTCTCAGGGTCCTTTCCCCACCACGACAGTTGGGCTGCCCCCCCCCGCCTTCCTCAGGTGACACTGGGGTGGTAGTCTTGGGGTTAGGCTGTGCTCATCACAGACTCTGGCTCAGGGCTCCAGGAACTGGCGTCCCCCATCTGCTCCGTGGACCCTGCGGCTGTGGAGACCAACATTGTGCTGGTGCAGGTGGATGGGCTGTCACCGGTGGAGCTGTGCCGGCGCCTGCAGGCTGTGAGCGCTGAGGAGGTAGCTCAGACTAGCCATGCCGTGCGTGTGCTGCTGTTCCCTGGACAGAACACTTTGTGCGTGCTGTGTGGCACCGTGACGTCTCCCACAGGACACTGAGCTGGTGCTGAGGAAGTGGGAGTTTGTGCTGAGGCAATCAGGCCTCTAAGGACAGGGCACTGGGGCCTCGGCCCTGGCTGTGGTCAAAGTGGGAAGTGAGGTATTTAGGACTTCTGGCCTAGGACAGGCCAGTCCCCACTGGGGACAGTGATACCAAAAGTTACCAAAAAATAGAACTAAGGCTGGGCTGGGGATGTAGCTCAATTGGTATGATGCTTGCCTAGCTTGCATAAGGTCCTAGCTTCAAACTGCAATGCTGCATTAAAAAATAAAATGGAAAGCCGGGCGTGGTGGCGCATGCCTTTAATCCCAGCACTCGGGAGGCAGAGGTAGGAGGATCGCCGAGAGTTCGAGGCCACCCTGAGACTACATAGTTAATTCCAGGTCAGCCTGGACCAGAGTGCACAAAAAAATAAAAATAAATAAAAATAAAATGGCCGGGCGTGGTGGCGCACGCCTTTAATCCCAGCACTCGGGAGGCAGAGGTAGGAGGATCGCCGAGAGTTCGAGGCCACCCTGAGACTACATAGTTAATTCCAGGTCAGCCTGGACCAGAGTGAGACCCTACCTTGCAAAACCAAAATAAATAAAATAAAATAAATAAAATAAAATATAAAATGGGAGGTAGGAGGATTGCCGTGAGTTCAAGGCCACCCTGAGATTACATAGTTAATTCCAGGTCAGCCTGGGCCAGAGTGAGACCCTACCTCAAAAAACAAAACAAAAAAATAATAAAATAAAATGGGGAGCCGGGCGTGGTGCCACATACCTTTAATTCCAGCACTCAGGAGGTGGAGGCAGGAGGATCGCCATGAGTTCGAGGCCACCCTGAGACTGCATAGTGAATTCCAGGTCAGCCTTGGCTAGAGTGAGACCCTACCTTGAAAAAAAAATAAATAAATAAAATAAAATGGAAGAGATGCCTTAATGGTTAAGTTGTTTGCCTGCAAAGGGTAAGGACCCATGTTCAACTCTCCAGATCCCATATAAGCCAGATGCACAAAGGTGAGGCAAGCGCAAGGTCACATGCCCACTAGGTGGCGCAAGCATCTGGCATTTGATTGCAGTGGCTGAGGCCCTGGTGCACCAATTCTGTCTCTCTCTCTGTCCCTCTCGCTTTCTCTAAAAAATAAAAAATAAAATGGAAGCCAGTTGAAAAAATAAATAAAAAATAAATGGACTTGAGCAATGGCTCAGAAGTTAAAGGCACTTGCTTGCAAAGCCTGACAATCTAGGTTTAGTTCCCCAGTACCCATATAAAACCAGATGCACAAAGTGATACATGCACCTGGAGTTTGTTTGCAGTGGCTAGAGGCCCTAGCAAATAAATAATATATATTTTTGGTTTTTTGAGGTAGGGTCTCACATGCTGAGCTGGAATTCACTCTGTAGTCTCAGGCTGGGCTCAATCTCACGGTGTTCCTCCTACCTCAACTTCCCAAGTGCTGGGATTAAAGGCGTGTGCCACTAAGCCCAGCTAATAAATATATATTTTTTTTTTAAAAAAGCATGATTGGACTGGAGAGATGGCTTAGCGGTTAAACGCTTGCCTATGAAGCCTTAAGGACACTGGTTCAAGGCTCGATTCCCCAGGACCCACGTAAGCCAGATGAACAAAGGGGAGCATGCATCTGGAATTCGTTTGCAGAGGCTGGAGGCCTTGGTGTACCCATTTCTCTCTCTCTCTTTCTCTCTCTCTCTCCCTCTTCCTCTCTCTGTCTGTTGCTAATAAATAAATTTTAAAAAATGTTTTTAAAAAAAGCATGATTGCAAACATCATTGGGGAGGTAGAAGCAGGAGGATCAGAAGTTCCAGATAGCCTCAGCTACAGAGGCCAGCCTGGGCTACATAAGATGCTGTGTTTGGTAAAGAAGAGGCTGGGCATGGTGGCGCAGGCCTCTAGTCCCAGCATTCGGGAGGCAGAGGTAGGAGGATCACTGAGAGTTTGAGGAGACCCTGAGACTATGTAGTGAATTCCAGGTCAGTATAGGCTGGAGTGAGACCCTATGTCCAAAAAAAAAAAGAACAAGAGGCCGGGCGTGGTGGCACACACCTTTAGTCCCAGCCCTTGGGAGGCAGAGGTAGGATCAGCCCTTACTATGCAGCTGCCCAGACAGAAATTGGCCTCGATATCCATGATCTTGCAGTGCCTAGCAATACCTTTGCAAGACCCTCAAAATAGAAAGAAAGATGATGTCATCAAATTAGAGAGAGACTAATGGAGAAAGGAGGGGATATGATGGAGACTGGAGTTCTAAAGTGGAATGGGGAGGGGAGGAAATATCAGGTGGGGTTTTTGGTATGTAAGATTAAAAATCAATAAAAATAAAAAAATGTAAAAAAAAAAAAAAAAATAAATAAGCTCAGGTCCCAAGTACCCAGAGCTTGTCACCAAACCAGGATCCTGACCCCAGACCCTTCATAGTACCTCAAAGAGCCTAGAGACCTGTCCTGCCTCTTCCCAGCCCCCTGACCTCGGCCTGCCCTCTGCTCGCAGGTGCACCACTTGGCCCACACCCACGGGGCCCAAGTCCACCTGGATGGGGCCCGGCTGATGAACGCAGCAGTGGCTCTGCGTGTGCCCCCCGCCCGCCTGATGGAGTACTGTGACTCGGTGTCCTTCTGTTTCTCCAAGGTAGGCTGGCCTTCCCAAGACAAATGGGCTAAGAGAGCACCCCACAGAAGTCAGAGTTGGGTCCCTGAGCCCCTGTCCTGCCAGCCCCGAGCTGCAGGGGCTGTAGCATGTGCCGCTCCCCAGCTCAGGAGTGGGCTGCATGCTTGGACGAAGCCTCAGGAGTCTGTCTGCTTCCCCTCCCCAGGGCCTGGGGGCACCAGTGGGGGCCCTGGTTGGAGGATCCAAGGACTTCATTGAAGAAGCCTGGCGTCTGCGGAAGGCCCTGGGTGGGGGCATGCGCCAGGCTGGGGTGCTGGCCGCTGCTGCCTGGTGGGACTGGCTGAGGCTGAGGAGGTGTTGCTGAGGGACCACGGGAATGCTCAGAGATTCGCCAGAGGTGCCTGGGCTGGCTCCTTCCCAGTTGGGTGTGGGGGTTCCTGTAGCAGGGTGGATCCCAGGTCTGCATCCTGAAGCCTGGCTATGTTGAGTCTCCAGGGAGGGTCCCAGGCCTCCTGTTCCTCATGGTGCCTGATGCACGGAAGTACGCTGTACGGTAGAATCAGGAGCCTTTGCAGAGGGCCTGGAGCCTCAGACACAATGATACCATGATGTTTCCACTTTACTGAGGCCCAGAGAGATGATCTCATCTGTCTCAGGGCACACAGCTAAAATGGCAGACAAGTCCATGTGAACCCAAGGGCCACACTGGGTCTCAGGATCCTTTCCCCACCACAACAGTTGGGCTACCCCCCCCCCGCCTTCCTCAGGTGACATTGGGGTGGTGGTCTTGGGGTTAGGCTGTGCTCATCACAGACTCTGGCTCAGGGCTCCAGGAACTGACGTCCCCCATCTGCTCCGTGGACCCTGCGGCTGTGGAGACCAACATTGTGCTGGTGCAGGTGGATGGGCTGTCACCGGTGGAGCTGTGCCGGCGCCTGCAGGCTGTGAGCGCTGAGGAGGTAGCTCAGACTAGCCACGCCGTGCGTGTGCTGCTGTTTCCCTGGACAGAACGCTTGGTGCGTGCTGTGTGGCACCGTGACGTCTCCCCACAGGACACTGAGCTGGTGCTGAGGAAGTGGGAGTTTGTGCTGAGGCAATCAGGCCTCTAAGGACAGGGCACTGGGGCCTCGGCCCTGGCTGTGGTCAAAGTGGGAAGTGAGGTATTTAGGACTTCTGGCCTAGGACAGGCCAGTCCCACTGGGGGACAGTGATACCACCCAGCTTCATTTCGCCCATGAAGGAGACAGAGGTAGGAGGATGACTGAGTTCAAGGCCAGCCTGGGACTACAGAGTGAGTTCCAGGTCAGCCTGGGCTAGAATAAGATCCTACCTCAAAAAAAAAAAAAAAAAAAAAAAAGGAGGAGGAGGAGGAGGGGGAGAAGGAGGAAGAGAAGAAAGGAAAAGAAAAGAGGGCTGGAGAGATGACTCAGGGGTTAAGGCTCTTGAATGCAAAGCCTAACAACCTGAGCTCAAGTCCCCCTGGCACCACATAAAGTCCAAAGCACAAAGTGGCCCATGTGTCTGGAGTTCATTTGCAGTGGCTGGAGGCCCTGGCGCACCCATTCTCTCAATCTCTCAAATAAATATTAAACAAATAACTTTTTTAAAAGTGCTTGCTGCTCAAATTCAAGTACCAGAGTTCAGTACTCCTCCGATCCCACATAAAAAGCCAGAGGAAGCCTGGCATGGTGGCACATGCCTTTAGTCCCAGCACCCTGGAGGCAGAGGTAGGAGGATCACCATAAGTCCAAGGCCATCCTGAGACTACATCATGAATCCCAGGTTAGTCTGGGCTACCTCAAATAAAAAAAAAAAATTCCAGAGATGGTTCTGTGAAAAGAATAATGAAATGACTCCCAGTCCCACTCGGGAGCCGTTCAAGGACGAGAGTCATTGTGTGTGCCTGTAGTCCCACCACTTGGGAGCCGTTCAAGGACGAGAGTCATTGTGTGTGCCTGAGTCAGCCGTTCAAGGACGAGAGTCATTGTGTGTGCCTGTAGTCCCACCACTCGGGAGCCGTTCAAGAACGAGAGTCATTGTGTGTGCCTGTAGTCCCACCACTCGGGAGCCGTTCAAGGACGAGAGTCATTGTGTGTGCCTGTAGTCCCACCACTCAGGAGGTGGGGCCAGGAAGATGCGGGGTGGGGGGGCTCAGCCACACAATGAGTTCAGGGCCACATCAGACATTGTCTCAGAGAAAGAGACATTTCTGAAAATATAAAAAGAATAAAAGTTGGCCGAGCATGGTGACACACACCTTTAATCCCAGCACTTGGGAGACAGAGTTAGGAGGATCGCTGCAAGTTTGAGGCCACCCTGAGATTATAGCGAATTCCCAGGGTCAGCCTGGGCTAGAGGAAAAAAAAAAAAAAGGTTATGGTGGTGCATGCTTGTAATCCCAGCCCTTGGAGGTAAAAGCAGGAGGTTCAGGAGTTCAAAGTCATCCACAGCTACCTAGTGTACTTACATTTCAGTATTCTGAGTGTGCATGCACACGTGTGAATCTGAGTGTGTGCAAGAAGGGAGCTATGTGCAACAGCTTATCCATCCCCGGAATAATCACCAGGGATAGTCAGCTTATAAAAAGGTTTGTTTTGGCTCCATCTTTCAGTGTAGGATCAGTGAACCCCTTGCTTTGGGGCCTGTATGAGGCAGAGCATCATGGTAGAGGTGCCTACTGCATGGATCTTTGGGAGACAAGATCTGACCTGTAGTCCTGTGCCATCACTCCAGTGTCTACAGAGTGTTCATAGAACCCGAGGAGAGCCAGGCGTGGTGGCACACGCCTTTCATCCCAGCACTTGGGAGGCAGAGGTAGGAGGATTGCTGTGAGTCTGAGGCCACCCTGAGTCTACATAGTGAATTCCAGGTCAGCCTGGGATAGGAGACCCTACCTTGAAAAAAATGGTAAGAGGTGGCGAGAGAGCTCAGCAGTTAAAGGTGCTTGATCTCAAAGCCTGATGGTCTGAGTTCAATTCCCTAAAGCCAGATGCACAAAGCAGCACATGTGTCTGTAAACTGTTTGCCCAGCAAGAGGTCCTGACATGCCTATGTTCATACTCATTCTCTCTCCCTCTCTCTCCCTCTAAGGAAATGAATTAAAAAAAAAAAAAAAAAAAAACACCTGATAGAAAAGCTTGGTGGTGTATACCTGCAATCCCAGCACTCAGGAGGCCAAGGTTACATAGTGAATTCCAGGTCAGCCTGTGCTAGAGCAAGATCCTACCTCAAAAAAACAATATAAGGGCTGGAGAGATGGCTTAGTGGTTAAGGCGCCTGCCTGCTAAGCCTAAGAAACCTGGTTCCAATCTCCAGGTCCCACGTTTAGCCAGATGCAAAGTGACACAAGGGCACAATGCCACACTTGCCCACAAGGGGGTGCACGCATCTGGATTTTGTTCGTAGCAGCTGAGAGACTGCTGGTGCCCATCTCTGTCTGTCTCCCTCTCCCTCTCTCTCTGTCTCTCTGTGTCTCTCTCCAAAAAATAAAATAAAATAACAAAAAAATTAAAAAAAAAAAAAAGCCAAGCTGGGCGTGGTGGCGCACGCCTTTAATCCCAGCACTCGGGAGGGGAGGCAGAGGTAGGAGGATCGCTGTGAGTTTGAGGCCACCCTGAGACTACATAGTGAATTCCAGGTCAGCCTGAACCAGAGTGAGACCCTACCTGGGGGGGAGGGAGGGAACAAGGAAGAAAAGAAACCCCAGAGGACACTGGATAAAGGAGTAGGCCACCCTGAGCATAGTTAATTCCAGGTCAGCCTGGACTCGTGAAACTCTACCTCGAAAAACAAAAAAAAAAAAAAAAAAAAAAAAAAAAAAAGGAGTAACTTCAGCATAAGAGCCCCGAGTCGACGCCCTGCATGCAGGTGGCTGGGAACCCTCAGGAAGCACAGGCATGACACAGAGAGAGACCCAAGGCAGCATGGAGAAGACTTGGCTTGGATGCACTGCAGAAGGGGCCTCTTCTGATCCGCCCCTTGGAAGAATCTAGATCTCTCTTCTGCAGATCCAGGATCTGGGACTCCCCAGGGTCCAGAGCTGCAAGCCTGTGTGCCAGGCCATAGTGGGGAAGCAAGAAAACCAGCACCTGCAAGCTGCTCCCTCGTCCTCGTGCTGCTCCGCGGGGGACGAGCACCATCAATGTGCCCTGTGTCATGACTGCCCAGTGTGGAACAAATTCCCCCAAACATGCTAGCGCCTTAGTCCTTCCCTATTTCTCAGAGTTTCTGGGGCTAGGATCCGAGTGGCTTAGCTGAGCACGTCTGCTGGGCCCTTCTCCAGAGGCTGCAGGCCAGACCCCATCAGGAGCGAGCACCCCGCGTGACGTGACGAGTCCCCCTCCATGTCTGGCCTCAGAACCTGTCTGTGTAAGCCAGCCTTTTCTTGGAGCTACTTCTGTATCTTCACGTGATGGTGATGGCTGGCTCCTTCTAGCGCCAGCAACTGAGAGAGAGGCAGGGTGCTCACTTCACAGGTGATACTCAGTCTTATCCAATCAGCTCTCTACTCTGGAGCCAGCCCCCCCAGACCAATCAGCTTTCAGACTCACCTGATCTGAAGGTAAAGTCCATCAAGAAAGATTATAAATAGACCCTTACCAGGTGGGTTTTTCATCTCTCCAGAACTTCCATGTCCCTGCTCTGGCAAGCCCCCCTCATCTTGGCCCTGCCAATTGAGGACCCCAACTCCTACTCTCACATGGGCTCCCGACCCCTCCTGCCTTCCACACGGCAGGAGCTCTGTGTTCTCTCCTCTTTCCCTCTCTTAATCTAATAAAGTCTTACCCTCTGGTCTATTGGTGTCTTGACAAGAAACCTCAGCACTCCCATCACACGCCCAGGAGAGGCCATGGCCATCTTCCCCATTTCGGCCCTGGTGGCATCAAAGGCTAGTGACCAGAGATGCCCATAGAATTGACTCGAGGAAGGAGAAGACAGAGAGGGAAGGTTACAGTCCCTGGAGACTGTGCGAGTTTGAGGAGGCGTTCTCCATGCTGGTGAGGGGGCTTCTCAGCCGGGTCCACACACTTGGCTGCAAGAACAGAGGCCCAGAGGCCCACTCAGGTGGAGCCCCCTTGCCTGCGGGAACTGACCACCACAGCGGCTAGTTCTGCTAAGTGTCTGTGAGCTCCTGTCCTCTCTTTTTGTGTAAGCCATGTGGTACCACTGGACTCCCAGCTCCTTTTGGGTAGCTCTTAGCTGCCTTTTCTCTTTTTAAAATTTTTTAAATTTATTTATTAACAAACACAGAGATAGGAAGAGAATGAGAATGGGTGCTCCAGGGCCTTTAGCCACTGCAAACAAATTCCAGATGCAGGTGTCACCTTGTGCATCTGGTTTTACATGGGTACTGGGGAATCAAACTTCGGTCATTAGGCTTTGCAGGCAAGTGTCTTAACCACTGAGCCATCTCTCCAGCCCTAAAAAAAAACTTAATTTTTTTTGTTTGCTTGTTTGAGGAAGGGTCTTGTTCTAGCCCAAGATAACCTGGAACTCACTCTGTAGCCCCAGGCCGGCCTTGAACTCACATCCATTCTCACACCTCAGCCTCAGTACTGGGATTAAAGGTGTGCTTTTTCACCTGAGCCACACAGCCGGGTCACCTAGTGACCAGTGAAACAAGATACCACCTTTGGGCTGGTCACTACAGACACTAGTTCATCAGAATGAGGGACTCTTCTGGCCTCAAAGTCCTCTGCTTGCCCACACGCCCTGCACACAAGCATAAGCACACCCTTAGGTGATGGCGGAGGTCCTGGCATGGTGTGTCTTCCTCAGTGTCATAGCTCCAGAGCCCGAGCCCTCAGCAGTCAGAGAGGAGTAGGCTTAAACTCGGCCCAGCTTCACAGCAGGCAGAAGCCTCCGTAGACACTCTGGGCTAAGCCCAGAGGAGAGCAGGGAGCCTTCCTCCCAGTCAGGATTGTCCACCGCCAGCCAGTTTCCTGCCGGAGGCCCAGGGCTCCGCCCAGCCCCTGCTGCCCTGGGAAGCAACAGGCTATTGTGTTTGCAGAGGACATCATAAGATGCACATGCACACAGCGCATCTCTCATGGAAGGTCACATGTGTACACAGGACAGTGTGATAGACACATGCACACGTGCATGTCTATTTTTGTTTTTCAAGGTAAGGTTTCACTCTAGGCCAGGCTGATCTGGAATTCATTCACTCTGTAGTCTCAGGGTGGCATGGAACTCATGGCGATCCTCCTACCTCTGCCTCCTGAGTGCTGGGACTAAAGGCGTCCGCCACCACGCCTGGCCCCAAACATGGCATCTCTGATGGAAGGTCACACATGCACAGAGGACAGCTGTGATGGACACACACAGGGCATCGCTGATGGAGGGTCACGGGTGTATAGGGACAGTTGTAATGGACAGACACACAGGCACACGTAATGGCATTCATTTGCCTTTGTATTGTTCGTGAGACATACTATTTTTCAGGAAGAACAGTTTATGGAGAATGCTGCGAGAGGGCAGCAGGCTTGGCAGTAACTAGAGTAGTGTCTGTAGCCTATATTTTCCTATTTTGAAAAATTCTGGACTGACCATGAGAGTACATGCATGAAATCCCAGCACTAGGGAGGCAGAGGCAGGAGTATAGGATATTCAAGGCCAGCCTGGTTACATAGTGACCTTATCCTCTCCCCCACTGCCCCCCCCCAAAAAAAACTCTAAAAGCAAAACAAAGGGTGCATATAACACACAGCACAGCCACAATTTATTCACAACACTTGTCAGTCCTCCTACGTGGGATAGCAGAAGCTTGAACATGAATTGGAAGGGAAGCCCCGCCAGCTCCAGCCCTTTGTCCTTCGTGGGCTCCATCAAAACCATGCAGGTCCCCAGGAGCTTCCTACAGCCTCAGAATGGATAAAAGGTGGGAGGAGGGGAGAAGCATGCTTCAAGAAGCACACCCCCCGGTGCAGGAGAGATGGTTTAGCAGGTAAGGCGTTTGTCTGCAAAGCCAAAGGATCCCGTTTTGATTCTCCGGACCCACAAGGTGGCGCATGCATCTGGAGTTTGTTTGCAGTGGCTGGAGGCCCTGGTGTGCCCATTCTCTCCCCCTCTCTCTGTCTCTTTCTCTCTCATAAATAAATAAATAAATAAATAAATAAATAAATAAATAAATAAATAAATTTTTTTTTTAAAAAAAAGAAGCATACCCCCAAATTCAGGAAGAGCCCAGACCAGGAAAGGCTGACCAGAGCTTTTGGGTGCTGCATAGTCTCTGCGGCCCCTAACCTACAACCACCTGCCTGTCCACTCCTGTGTGACCCAAGATGACTCAGGGAAGCTGGCTGGAGGACCATCTCCCATAAGTCCAGTCCTTGGTCCAGAAGCAGGGCTGAGCCTGCAAGCACGCCCACCCAGCTAGGCTTCTGCCCTGTGCTCCCAAAGTCTGCAGCCAGAGCTCCAGGCCTGGCCTCCATCCCTCTGGCTGACAAGCTCCTTCCTCCAGGCCATGCACGGAGCAGGCTGGGTGTGGCCCGAGCCATGGTGCCTAAGTTCTGGCCAGTCCCAGACTGCTGAAGGGAAGGGTCAGAGGCCAGCAGGAGCAGCAACCGCACGGGGACAAGGACAGAGACCCAAAGGATCACTCTGCCTGGAAGCTGTCAAGAAATGATGACCAGCCCCAATAACAAAGGACAGGCGAGTTGTATTTAGCCAACGGTGGCTCTTGTGACCCCCGCCCACACACAGCCTCCTCCCACCAGCCTGCCCTCCAGGGAAAGGGAACAGAAGAGCTCAGGGGTCCTGACAACCTGCGAGAGCATTGGGTTCTTTGCTCCGGGGTGCTCTGGCCTTCCCTCTCTAACACGAGGTGAATGAAAACTACCACCTGGGTCGTGGGGGACGGAGAGGCAGCGGGGCACATAGGCCAGTGCCTAGCACAGCGTGTTTAATCAACACCTACTCTGTCTTACTGAGTCCTGCCCGGGGATGATTCACCTTCTAGGGATAAGCAGGATTGATGAGGGAGGTGAGAGTCCAGGCCATACCCCTGCAAACCCAGGAACCCGTCATCCCCACCCAACTTTGCCACCAAGAGCCCTTGTGAGCCCTGGGCTCTGCCGCTTGTCTGACTCCTTTCCTATGCTGAGTGGACTGTGAAGGGACCCAGGTACTTCACCAAATACACTCTCTCGGGGGGCTCCTTCTCAGCCAGAACTCCAGCAGGCACCAAGGGCAGCTGAATCCTCTCCCTGACCATCTTGCCACCCCCAGAGCTTAGATGACCACAGAGTGGGGTGCGTCAGGACGTCGGCTCAGGCTGAGGGCTCTAGCAGCTGTGAGCAAGAGGGCACCGCTGAGCGCCTCAGAGGCACAGGAGCCCCAGGCCAGGGCCAGCGACCAGCCAAAGCTGATGTTCACGGCCTGCACGTGCTGTGCACCGTATTGGCGGGCCGTCTCTGTGAAGGCCACGTGTGAGTAGCTGATGTAGACGCTGACCCCCGCCAGGGTCAGGGCACCTGTGGAGAGACGCAGCAAGGTTGCTCCCTGTCACCAGGAGACTCAGCCTTCAGGACTGTCCCCTCTCCTGGTCAGCTTGGCTGGCCCTCTGTCTGGCTCTTCCTAGAACACCACCTTCCTAAGACAGGCGAGGCGTGTGAACTCAGGTTTGGAGAATGGAGCATTAGCGGGTTCCATCAAGTCCTCCAACTAGAGACCTCCCCTCACCATCCCCCTGGGCAGACACTCCCACCTGTTCCCTCAACATATGATCCTCCGTTCACATACCCAGTGCACAGGGTAGCTCCAAGAGCCAGCATCCCTGCCTGTCCCAGCCCTTTGTTCCCAACTTCCCTCTCCCCCTGCCTCCTTCCAGAGCCTCCCAGCTGGAGTGACTAGCCCTCCACTCCCTGAGCCATGGCCTGCCCCCAGGGGAGACGCTCTGCCCTAGGCCCCATTTCTCCCTTGAGTCAGCTGTCTTCAAGGGCAGAAGATGGACTTTGCAAAGGTGTTGGTGACCCTTCCTCTGGCACTTCAGGATCCAGCAAAGAGCTGGGCAGTGGTCTCTGCCCCACAAGCCCAGGGTAGTTCCTGTGTTTCATGTTCAGGAGGCCCAGCCAGGCAGCCACTTTGTCCTCCAGCTGCAGGCTGCTGTCAAGGCCAGTCCTTAATTCCCACCGTGGACACAGGGAGCTGGATAGGAGCCTGATGGGAGCTGACTTGCAGGCTGTGACTGACACTCACAGGTGGCCAGGGAAGGACATGGGGCGGCCTACACTACACTTCCTGCATCCCTGACCTGGGTGTGGGTGGACAGCTGCGAGCCCATGCAGAAGTCACAGGTTTCATGTGGGGAAGGATATGAAGCCACATGGAATGGAGAGGGCTTGGGGAGAGACCGGGATGGGGATCAGCACGCCTAGGGTGGCATCCACTGTTCTCAGGCTCGACGCAGGTGGTATGCACCTCTCCTGAAGCACCAGACCTGTTGGCCAATCATGGTCCAGTTCCCTGCTGCCTTCAGACTGCTCCCCACAAGCCAGCTAGGCTCTCTCCACACACCCAACGTCTCTGTCCAGCTGGATCACAGATGCAACACAAGGCCAGAGCAAGGGGCATGGAGGAGGAAGCCCCTAAGCAAGTAGCCGGCTCTTTGGAATGAGAATGGGGACTCAGATCCTGGTGACCTGTCCCTCAGCCCCAGGCCTGTCAGCAGTGCATCTGCCAGCTGGCTCCAGAAGCTTCAGTTGACCCTGAGTGCCCTCCATCCCGACCCAGACTTAGGGCAGGGCATCCTAGTCTGTCTCCCTCCCTCCGTGGGTGGAGGACTCTCTGCCAGGGGGAACAGAGGCAGGCCTCCCCAAGCAGCCGCTCCAGAGGTCTGTCTGTGTGAGTGCTCTCAGGCCAGGCAGGGCGGAGGTTCCGTGTCACCAGAGGTTTCCTAGTTACAATCTCAACCCAATTACTGCTCTTAGTGGCTTCCTGCGTCTTCTTAATTGGGTTTTGGACACTCGGTCTCCTGGGTCAGAGCCATAGCTGACACTGTCATTACTCCCAATTTTATCTTCTAGAGACCTGGACTTCCGTGCTGTCCTCACTGGCCTGTGACCAAGACCAAGGCAGCTGGTTCCCCAGTCTTGGCTCCTGGGAAGGCGTACCCCAGCCTGACAAAGGCTTCTAGAAGAGCCCCGTGTCTCCTGTGTAGGGAAGCAGGCCCGTCTGGGAGGGGGCCCAAGCAAGAGAGTAGAGTCAGTTAGAGCCACCAGCCCTGGCCCAAGCCTGGCTCGAAGGGGCGGGAGGGACCTGCTAGGACTCACCCTAAGGAGCCACCTTTTGTGACAGCCAGCCTAGAGCAGTTGGGGGGGAGGGAAGGAACTGAGTGGCTGGGACAAACTATACTGAAAGGCACTGAAAAGGGACCTAGGTTGAGTATCCTTCTGACTCTACAATGTTCTGGGAGCCTCCAGTCCCATGTGTGTCGAGGTGGCCCCATGTCCGCTGTGGAGTCCACTGCAATGCCTCGGTGGGGTCTGAGCCAGAGACTGATGCCCATGCATGTCCTGCCTAGTGTCTGACCTGCCTCTTCTATCCAGAGTCCTGTCCTGCCACCTACCAGGACAGGTTGGCAGGAGAGGAGCATATGAGGGTTCCCCTCACCATCTGCCCAGCACAGCCAGCTGCAGTCACAATGGAGACCTTCAAGTCTCCACTCTGGTGCCCCTGTATGCCCAGGACCCAACCCCAGCCAAGAAGTTCTGTTGTTGGAACAACCCCAGGGTAGGGGCATAGGCTTTCCAAAGCCCACAGAGAGGGGAACCAAGGCGAGGGCAGAGCGCCACTCCCAGGACCTATGGTCTGAGCCACGTCTCCAGTGGACCTCAGACTTACCCCCCAGCAAGAAGTAGCAGCCAGTGACAAGCAGCAGAGGGACACTCCGGGCCAGGGAGCTGAGCAGGCCACAGACCCAGCCACATACGATGAGTACAAGGCTCAGGGGCAGGACCACCATGACCACGCGGTGCAGTGCTGTAGGGAGAAAGGGCTCAGTGATGTGCAGGGGGACCTGCCCCCAGAAAGGGGAGGGGAGGGCTGGAGAGAAGGCTTAGCAGTTAAGGTCCAAAGGACCCCGGTTTGATTCCCCAGGACCCAGTAAGCCAGATGCACATGGTGGCACATGTTTCTGGAGTTCGTTTGTAGCAACTAGAGGCCCTGGCGCGCCCATTCTCTCTCTCTCTCTCTCTCTCGTTCCACCTCTCCCATATAAATAAATTAAAATATTTTTTAAAGTTTTTTTAAAAAGAAAAGAGATGGGAGCAGCCTGGAGGACAACTATGTGTTGGTGGGTCCACCTGCTCAGGCCAGGGGTGGAGTCAAGCAAATATATATCTCCATGGTCACCACTAGACTCTCCCAGTGGCCACCTCCCTCCTGGCATGTTTCTTGAGACCAGGATAAGGAAAGCTCTCCGCACCCTCTCTGGAGCATCAAGCACCTAGGGCCACCCTTCTGGAAAGGTAAAGGAGAGTCCAAAAGGGAGCTAGTGAGCCCTCAGATCCAGTCATGTCAGAATAGTCTCCCTTTGGGCTGGAGAGGTGGCTTAATGGTTAAGGCACCTGCCTCCTAAGCCTAAGAACGCTGGTTCCAATCTCCAGCGGTTCCAATCTCCAGGTCCCACTTTTAGCCAGATGCAAAGTGACTCAAGGGCAGCACACGCATCTGGATTTTGTTCGCAGCAGCTGAGACACTGCTGGTCCGCCCATCTCTGTCTGTCTTCCTCTCCCTCTCTCTCTGTGTCTCTCTCCAAAAAAAAAAAAAAAAAAATGGTCTCCCTTCCTCAAAGGCAAAGAGGTGGCCTCTCGCCACTGAAAGGAAAGCAGGTAGGACGCCAGCAAGACCTGCTGGGATTTGAGCACCTTTGGTCAGGAGCCAACACCAGAGCACAGAGGGGCTATGATGAAGCATCCTCTGGGACTGTGGGGCCTCAGAAGCAGTTGGGTGAGCTGGGCTGGGCAGGGTGGCTGGAGTGGGGCTGCCAGTGCCTGAAGAACCATGGATGGCTCAGTCCCAGGACTCACAGAGGAGATGCTGCACGGAGGGTGAGACGTCCAGGCTCTCACTGGAGAACGGGTCAATCAGGGGGACGCAGCTCTTCTGCCCTGGAAAGCCAAGATACAAAGCAGGAGCTGGGCACGGTAGGCACTCAGCAGCCCTCAGGGCCACCTACATGTATCACAGCCTTGAGGCCCTGTGACTCTTGTCCATGGAACTTAGGGTCAGGACTCACTCCGAATGGGATTAGCGGCAACACCTCTGTTTGATTTATGGCGATAGACTGGTCCTACGTGCATAGATATGAGTTTGAAATCTCAGACACTCCCCAGAGGCTCCTTCACGCCTCAGACCCTGCAGGGAGGCCAGACTCAGCTGTGGAAGGAAAAAGATGTGTGCAAATTGGCTCCCTTAGAAGCCTCACACTCTGAAACCTTCCTGACATGCAGACTCTCTGGTTCTCACACATGAGCACAGGCACATACACAACCCGTGTGTGAATACATGTAAACACACAGTCGTGTCAAGGTGGATATATAAAGATTGGTCCCCTCCCCCCACCCTAGCACACGTGGGAAGAAGCCACAGTGCACACTTACACCCCAAAACAACCCCTAGTTACATGGATGAAGGGCTGTGGCCTTCCCTGAGGCCCCAGCATCCCACACCTGGATTTCCTGTCCCACCTCAGCCCCACTGCCCCTCCTCCAGGAAGAGGTCAGCCCTGAGGAGCAGCTGCGTGGACAGTCACTGAGCCCAGGAGCTGGGCTCCTTTAGCCCCCATCTTCTTTCCCCGGGAGCCTCAATTTCTTGGAGGTACCACGACTTGGACGCTTGAGGAGGGACAAGGTCCCAAGTTATCAGTGGCAGGCGATCTGCCATCTTCCATGGGCTGATACCCCAGCTCTACCCAGCCGGGCCCCAGAGGGCGGTTCTTGAACCTAAGAGACACATGCTGTTCCATTTCCCAGCCTGGCCCCAAGTCCGAGGCCTGTCATTGGGCAGGACCTCTCCTTCAGACCCCTCCCCAGCCGTCCGACCAAGAGCTCTAGGAGGAGGGAGGTGCTGGGTGGGAGTGGGGGTCCCAGGGGACGCCGCTCACCTTCGCAGGTGCGCCAGAGCCCCGAGTGAGAGGCGAGCGTGGGTTCCGCGCCGCCCGCGTCCGCCACCTCCAGGATGTACCAGTAGTCGCTGGCGACCGCGGCGGCCAGCAGCGCGAAGCTGAGCAGCGCGCCCAGGGCGGCGGTCAGGAGCAGCGCGCCCAGCCTCGCCATGCGGCCGCGGGCCCAGAGCGCAGGGACGGGCGAGGGGCCCACGAGGAGCGGGCAGCCGCGAGCCCGGGGCCGGGACGCGGGAAGCAGGGGATGGGGGTCGAGGGAGCTGGGGTGCGGGGAGCGGAGAGAGGACGGAGCGAGGTTTAGGCGGTGGGGGCGCGCGGGAGCCCGGGCAGGGGAGGGATCCGAGGCGGGAGGGAGGGAGGAGCAGAGCCAGGGCGCAGGAGGGGCCCTGCCGGAGGACCTGCCGTGCACAGCCCCCACCCCAGTCCCCCTTCTGCTCCGTGGCTGGCCACGCAGTGTCCTCGCGCTCGCGGGGAAAGCGAAGCACTTGTTGTCTGTGCCGGCCAAGCTCTCCAGTGCGGGAAGGGGGTACCGGAACTCAAATACCAGGGTTGCCACAGCAGGCACAGAACCTCTCAATCTCTCGCCCGTCAGCAGCCAAGTGGACACGTGCGTGCCCGCCCCTCTGAGCTGCATTTGAGAGGATGAGAGGTGTGGCTGAGACCGTCCCCAGAGGATGCGCAGCAGTACGCAGGCAGACCACCACGCACGCAGCTCACGGGAGCATTTGCAGGGAGGGTGCAGATGGACCCAGCCGGGCACGTGTAGGGGCTGACCACTAGGTCCTGGTTGTGTATATTTTGCTGGGGATGGAACCCAGGGTCTCAAGTGCTCTCCTGCTGAGCTACACCCCCAGCCCTGGGGTTCTGGTCCTGTCAGTACGACTCAGTGTGCCATGGGGCTGAGCTGCCGCTGCATAAAAAAGCATCGCTTTACACTTCTTGGCATTTAAATGCCACATCTGGCAGGCCAGCTTCAACCTGCCACTTACTGGGAATGCATACAGAACCAGGTGCCAGTAGTGGGCATGGGAGCTAAAGGAGTCCCAGAGGCCTCTCACCTAGAAGCAAGCCCTATCCAGGCATGGGAGACTTGGCCAGAGCTAGGCAGCCACAGCTGGGTGACATCTCGGAGGACGGAAGGGTCTCCCCTGGATCACTGCCCCCGGCCTGGACAGAGTCTGAAGAGGGGCGAGAGGGTTGAAGTGGACATTCTCATGGACAGTGGCCTCTTGACCACAATAGCCTTATGGTTTCTGGTTAACCAAGCTTCTCCTAGAAGTGTTTGTCTAGAGTTTGTCTCCTGCTCTGCTAGGCGATTATTGGTGTGTGGAACAGTCAGGAAATGAGAGCGATCCCAGGGAAGTTATTGAAACAGTATTTCAAATGGAATTCAGACAGCCTCATGGAATTGCTTGAGCATTTTGTGGGCTGTTCATTCTTCCACATGTATCATAGGCCATCTTCAGCCTCATTGGCCAATTCCCACACCCTTCCCACACCCCTGCCCTGGAACCAGGTGGTAGCCAATGGGATCAGAGGAGGTGAAAGCCCAGCAGGGGCTCAGGAGCTGCAGCTGTCCTGCTGTAGGGGCCTTCCCCTCCAGCCCCAAACTCGACAGCTGGGGAGTAACTGTGACTCACGAACAGTTGCCCCACAATGAGCAAAATGAGCATCAATATTGCTTTGTTAGGTAGGGGCAAAGCCTCCCTGTGCATACAATGGAAATCAACATTTTGGCTCCTGCCGGTGAGTCCCCTGCCCCAGCTGGTTTGCAAGGCTGTTCTCATTCCCACTACAGCCCTAGCAGGCGGGATGCAGCTTTCCCGATGGACAACAGGCACGTCTGAGGCCACTGCTACCCTCAAGGAGATGACAGAAGAGGCCTGGAAGACATGGGTCTCGGCCCTGGTTGCTTGGAATCTGGCCGTCTTCCTAGTCCACCACTGCTGGGTTTCCAAGCCAGTCTGGTGCTCTTTAAACTCCCAGGTGGGGTTAGAGCCACTGATTACTGCTGCCCTAGGCAGCAGGCGTTGGTCCTTGAGGGGCCACTTTGATGAATCCGGCCAATGTACTTCCCTTGAAATGGATCCAGATGACACCCTGCCAGTCTGAAGAGTTGCTACTTCAGAGAGACCCATTGTTTTTCATGATTTATACTTTCATCAGCTTGTAAGCCACACTGGGTAGAGTGCAAGCCTGTTTGGCTATAAGGGGCTCCTCAAAGCCAGCATCAGACCACCATTGCAAGAAGGACAGAAAAGGACTTCTGGGAAGGGACAGTCCAATTGCAAGTGACAAAACAAGGCTGCATCTAGCCTATTCTTAACTAGGTCACGTCAGCAGCTGGAACTGGAACGGGAGGCCTGGCCTCAGAGATGGCCGTCTGGCAGATGAGCCTCTTGCCCAAGGCTAATGACTGGCTATGGCCTCTAGCCTGGGATTGGGGAAAGCAGCGGGAACTGTCAGCTAAATTACCCTCTTAGCGCTGTCTACTACAGGACAGCTCATTTCACTGCACCTCCTAGAGAAGAGCCTCACTCCATCGCCCTGCCCACGAGGTCCAGTCATGCAGCAGGGTGCAGGATGAAGCTGGCTCAGCCGTGCAAAACCCAACTCTCTAAAGAGTTGCCAAGAGCTGGAGGTCGTAGGTTGGAAACACAGCTTTTCATTTCACTCCAGTGAAAAAACAAAACAAGGCTGTGTTTGTGCGTGGCTAGGGACGTGCTCTACCACTGAGCTGGGCAGTAAGTGTCCTTTGAGATGTGACCATGATTGGAGGCTACTGAGTAGCAGGTGGCCCCATCTCCACGTGGAACCCACAGGCCTGCAAGGTTGGAATGGCTGTGCTGGCCTCCTCAGCATCTGTCCAGGGAGCATGCCGAGACAGGCAGAGGGCCCTTGCACCACACCCCTCCCCCAAGGCCGAGAGCACCTTCAGTGACCAGAATGCACATTCCACTTGCGGCCCCAGAGACTACCCCTACTGGTCATCCTGGCAGCCTGACAGGGGCTTCCTGTCAGCAGCCCAGGACAGGTAATCTCCCCTGTCTTGGTGTTCTGGTGCACCCACCCCATCAGGGCCCTCATTGCCTGTGTCTTCCCACTGCTTAGAAAACAAACTCCATGGGCTGCGTGAGGGAGCAGGGCGCAGCGCCGGATGTTCAGTGGTACACAAACACATGCACACGTCACACTTTGGGAGAGCAACAACCCCGCAGGCCAAGGCTGTTAGGTCTCTCCGGGCTGAAAGAGGCAAGTCTGCAGCTCAATCCCAGTGTGCAGAAAACCCGAAGCTGGGCTGGCTCTCGGCTTTCCCGACAGCAATATTAGCCACTTGAGTCAGAAATCCTCACAGAAGACTGGCTGGCCGCCCACCTTGCCACTTCTCAGATGGACTCTGAATGTTCAGTTTACAATGAGGGGAGAGCAAGGGCACTAGGACCCCTTGAACTACGCACCGCACCCTGTGGCCCGCTCCGAAGCAGTGGCACAGTAATACTAGAAGCCTTGGAAGGCAGCATTCATCCATGGTGGGCTCCCTGGTAAGTGAAGCACGTGACCTCAGCCACCTCAAGCCTGACAGTGCCACCTTTAGGGCCAGACTGCCTAACCCAAACCGCTAGTGTTTGCTTGTCACTGAATCTCGGACCGTTTTCTTCTGTGCTAAGGATGAAGCTAGGAACGTGCTCTCCACTTCGCCCGCCGCTACACCCCAACACACCTGGCTCATTACTTCTCTTTAAGTCAACCACGGTGGCCAACATGAGGCAGCTCATGGCATGTCAGTCTATGGGCTCGGATGGAGCTTTTTCACATCCTTGGTCTGTCTCCACCTCCTGAAGATGGAGGAGGTCTGACTCCCAGGCTGGACTGTGGGGCTGTGACCTGCAAGCTGGCGGCACAAATGAACCTCCCCAGCCACAGCCCACAGCCGCCCACACAACCGTCCCAGAGCCCAGGCACGGAAGGGAGCGGACTTGGAAGCGGACAGCATGGCCTCACCGATGAGGGCACGAGGCTTTACGAGTGCATGTTAATTACACCGATGGCCATTCTCTAGCAGAGGGAAGGAAGCAGCGGCTAAGATGGACAGCGGGTCAGCTGCAGCTCCCAGGACTGATGGAGAACTGCACCACTCTCCACCCATCAGCAGAAAATAGAACAGGAGCCGGGCGTGGTGGCGCACGCCTTTAATCCCAGCACTGGGGAGGCAGAGGTAGGAGGATCGCCGAGAGTTCGAGGCCACCCTGAGACTACAGAGTTAATTCCAGGTCAGCCTGGACCAGAGTGAGACCCTACCTCGCAAAACCAAAAAAAAGAAAATAGAACAGGACACTGTTTTCTTCCGCTGCTCTAAAAGCACATGTGTCAGGACCAATTGTCAAAGGGCCCTTTTGTAGACGGGCACAGATATCAAAGGAAAGCAGCTCAGGTGAGCACTGACATTGGAGTGCTTTTCTTTCCGGCTTCTAGAGATGGGCTCACTCTGTAGCCCGGGCTGACTCCCAACTCAGTCTTCACGCCTCCTGAATGCTCAGACAGGAACGCTTTTTTTCCCCACCTAATAAAAACCATCGTAGCCAGGCGTGGTGGCAACGCCTTTAATCCCAGCACCCAGGAGGCAAAGGTAGGCAGATCGCTGTGAGTTCGAGGCCACCTTGAGACTACATAGTGAATTCCAGGTCAGCCTGAGCTAGAATGAGAACCTACCTTGAAAAACTAAAAAAAGCAAACATTGCAGTCAGAGTTCTCTGGCACTTATCCGTAATCCCAACACTTGGGAGGTGGAGGCAGGAGAATCTTAAGTTCAAGGTTATCCTCAACTACATAGTGAGTTTGAGGTCAGCCTGGAATACTTGAGACCATTCCAGAACAATAACTACTTAATATTCTCCAAGCACACAGATACAAACACCCCTCACCCTGGCTGAGATGGGCAGGACTATCAGCCTGGTGTACACTTTACACAGCTGGCTGTGCTCCAGTCCAGACAATGCCAGAGTCCAGAGCTCAAGCAATTGTCTCCCTGCCTCACCAGACCTGGGGGAGAAGGCTGGCTGGCAGGCTAAGTGGTCACCATAAAAAACTGACAAATCTTGAAGACCCACAAGGTTAGGCGAGGACTGGAGAGATGGCTCAGCAGTTAAAGGCACTTGCTTGCAAAGCCTGACAGCTGGAGGCTCGATCCCAAGTACCCACATAAACCAGATGCACAAAGTGGTGCATACATCTAGAGTGCCTTTGGTGTAACAAGAGGCCCTAGTATGCTCATTCTTTCTCTGTTTGCAAATAAGTGGATAAAAATAATACCCAAGGGGCTAGGAAGATGGCTCAGTGGGTAAAGCACTTGCCATGTAAGAGGGAAGACCTGGGTTTGGAATGCCAGCATTCATATAAACTCCAGTGAGCATGGCAGCCTGCCTGGAATCTCAGAACAGAGACAGGGACTCCCAGGGGCAAGCTGGCTAATTAGACTAACTAAATTGTCAAGCTCTGGGTCTAACCCAGAGACCCTGCATTCGTGAATAAAGGGGAGAGAGAAGCCAGGCGTGGTGGCACACACCTTTAAGCCCAGCACTCAGGAGGCAGAGATAGGAGGACCATTGTGAGCTCGAGGCCACCCTGAGACTACACAGTGAATTCCAGGTCAGCCTGGGCTATAATGAGACCCAACCTCGGGGGGAAAGAAAAGGTGTGTAGGGGTAGAGGGAGACACCCAAAGTCAACCTCTGCCCACACCTGCATACACGCATGCATGCACAGCACAAACATGCAGACCCCCCCAACTCAAGAGGGCTTTGCAGCAGTGTTAGACACGATGACACAGATGACCTGCAGCAGTTTCCGGCAGGACTGAACGATCCAGCCTAACTGTTGGAAGGTTGCTAGCAAACCAACTCTACCATCTCAGAGTCAGTCTCCGGAGCTGCAGCAGCCCAGTGAGGCCATGGTGCCAAGCCAAGTAATTTAAAAAGGATTCAGGCCACTGCACTTTCCTCTGGCAGGAATGATGTCATGTACCCACGCTCTCACTCAGCTGTCTCCTAGGGTGGCAGTTCCAGAATGAGCTGCTCTAGACATCTGCTACCTATTTTCAGAGCCACCTGCTGGTCTCCCAGAGGGCTTAGAACAGCCCTGTCCTTACTTTTCTTTGTAGTTTGTACTGCTCTATGAAACAAGAATGCAAACAAAATAAGAAAACCACTGCAATGTGCAAAAGGCACTGGGCCTTTGTCACCACCCTCAGCCGTTACACAGAAACCCTATCTACCAGAAGAAATAAGGGAAAAAGCAGAGCCAAGGAGACGGCATGGGTGTGGAAGATGTGACCAGGGCTTTGGGCACCAAGGCCACAGGTGAGCAGAGGTAGGACAGGCCTACCAGCCTGGCAGGTTCTGTCATAGGAAATATTTTCCACTGTTCAAGATGCACTGTTCCTGCTGGGGTTGAAAATCAAACGCTACTGCATTAATGACCTTGAAAGATTGTGAACATAAATTACTTAAAAAGCAAAAACGGCCGGGCGTGGTGGCGCACGCCTTTAATCCCAGCACTCAGGAGGCAGAGGTAGGAGGATCGCCGAGAGTTCGAGGCCACCCTGAGACTACATAGTTAATTCCAGGTCAGCCTGGACCAGAGTGAGACCCTACCTTGAAAAAAAAAAAACGGTCTGGAGAGATAGCTTAGCAGTTAAGGCACTTGCCTGCGAAGCCTAAGGACCCAGGTTTGATTCCCTAGGACCCATGTAAACCAGATGCACAAGGTGGAACATGCTTCTGGAGTTCGTTGGCAGTGGCTGGAGGCCTTGGTGCATGCTCTATCTCTGCCTCGTTCTCTACCTCTCTCTCAAATATGTAAATAAATAAAATAATTTTTTAAAAAGCAAAAGCAGCTGCATATAGTGGCCCACGCCTTTAATTCCAGCACTGGGGAGGCAAAAACAGAGGTAGGGAAGAAGGCTGAGCAGCTAAAGGCACTTGCTTGCTTGCAAAGCTTGCTGGTTCAGGTTCAATTCCCAAGCCGCCCATGTAAGCGAGATGCAAAAAAGTGGCACAACTGGGCTGCAGAGATGGCTTAGCAGGTAAGGCGCTTCCTCACACAGCCGAAGGACCCAGGTTCAATTTCCCCAGGACCCACGTAAGCCAGCTGCACAAAGTGGCGCATGCACCTGGGGTTAATCTACAGTGGCTGGATGCCTTGGCGTGCCCATTCTCTCTCTCTCTTCCTCACTCTCCTTCTTTCCCTCTCTCTCAAATAAATAAATAGAAATGAAAATAAAAATATTTTAAAAAGAAGAAAATAAGTGGCACAGGCATCTGGTGTTGATACGTAGAGGCAAGAGGACCTAGTGTAGATGCATGTGGGCACACATGCACGCGCGCACGCACACACACACACAGGCAAATAAACAAGCAGCATCTTACTAGAGCATGGCACTTGAGGAAGAAGATAGCAGAACAGGCTAGAGAAATGGTTCAGTAGTTAAGAGCATTTCCATGCAAGCAGGGGGCCTGAAGAGGCCTATGAGACTGCTAGAGTGTGAGAACCCACATAAATAGCTGGGTGTGGCCACACCCCCCTGTAACCTCAGGCCCAGAAAACCACTAGGACTCAAGGAAAAAAAAAAAAAAACAAAAAAACTCCAGGATCAGTAAGATAGTCTGGCTCAAGTAGGAATGGGCAGAAAAGCAATGTTTGTATCAAGCAACACTTCAAGTTCCCCTGCAGCCACCAAAGGCAAACCCGCCCTGCTGGGGAACACACAGGAGCCACATACAGTTGTGAAACACCATACCACACACATGAGCAAGCACCAAAAGAAAAAAATAAAACAATACTGAGTGTTCTGGCGCACGCCTATAATCTTAGCATTTGGGGGGAGACGAGAGAATCAGGACTTGAAAATTATCACTGGCGACACAGTGAGCTCCAGGTCAGCCTGGGATGAGACCTTATGAAGGCTGTCAACTTGACAGGCTTTAGAATCGCCATGGAAACACATCTTTGGTCAAGTCTGAGAGAGGTTTAATAGATTGGATGAGGCAGGGGGACCCACCCAAAATGTGGCTGGCACCATCCCATGGGCTGCGTTACTGGACTATACAAAAGAAGAGGGAACCGGGCATGGTGGCACACACCTTTAATCCCAGCACTCAGGAGGATCATTCACCATGAGTTCCAAGCCAGACAGGGATAGAGTAAGACCTTACCCAGAAAGAAAACAAAAAACAAACGTATGGCGTTGAGCTGAAAGCCTCCTCCCTATTAATTGTGGAGATGCTGGAAAGAGTTGCGCAGCACGTGGACAAGAAGTCATCAATGGCCAGGTGAGGTGGTGCACGCCTTTGATCCCAGCACTCAGGAGGCAGAGGTAGGAGGATTCGACTGCATAGTGAATTCCAGGTCAGCCTGCGCCACAGTGAGACCCTACCTCAAAAACCACACCACCACCACCACCACCACCACCACAAAAATCAATGGTCTCAACCAGTAGTGTGCCCTGTAATCTTCACGGCTGCACAGCCAGGCCAAGGTACCAACTGGTGCAATAGTGGGATGTCTGTTTTGGGGAAAACCAATTGTTCTCTGATTGGATTTGAGGGCCACTCCAAGGGAGGGAATTCATGCCTGGTACTGAAAACCTAGTCAAAAGCCTTTGGGTGGACTGAAGATGGCTCAGCAGTTAAGCCTAAGAATCTGAGTTCGATTCCCCAGTACCCACATGATGCCAGATGTACAAAGTGGTACATACGTCTGGAGTGTTTGTAGTGCTGGAGGCCCTGATGTCCTCTCAAATAAATAAAAAAGCTTATGAGTGAGGAGGTCATAAACCTAGGAGGAAAACTATTGTTGTCTGGCTAAACAGGAATATATTATGCCTACCAAACTGCTCTCTAAATACTTATGTCTGTGCCCATGTATTACTGCTACTCTCATTTTGGTTTGCCAACCTTCTCTTTTCAGACAGTGGTGACCACTGGGGTGACTCAAAACTCACCAGTATTGAGAAGTGATAGTGGAGTGTTTAGCACCTGAGATCTCTCCATGACACCTTCCAAGGCTCAGTGACCATTGTGGAAGAGGTGGCAGAAAGAAGAGTCAAAGGAAGAGGAGGTCTGCTTACAATGCTGTCATCCAGACACAGAGAAGCCTTGATATCCACGACCTCACAGTGGCTGCTGCTACCTACACAAGACCCGCATTATAGGAGGGGGAAAACGACATCAAAATAGAAGAGAGACTAATTGGAAAGAAGGGACTCAGTGGAGGAGGAAAAGGGGAGTGTGAGAGGGGATTATGACCATAATATATTATCTCTATTTGTGGAAGTTGTCAATACAAAGTTAACAAGAGGGCTGGGAGATGGCTCAGTGATTAAAGGTACTTGCTTGTAAAGCCTGCCAATGCAGTTTTGATTCCCCAGGACCCACATAAAGCCAGATGCACAGAAGGGCACACGTATCTGTTGTTTTTTACAGCAGAAAGAGGCCCTGGCACTCTCTCTCTCAAATAAAAATATTTTAAAAGGGCTGGAGAGATGGGTCAGCAGTTAAAGGCACATGCCTGCAATGCATGATGGTCCGGGTTCAGTTCCCCAGAACCCATGTAAAGCAGAAGCACAAAGTGGAACATGTGTATGAGTTCTTTTGCAGCAGCTAGAGGCCCTGATGTGCCCATACTCTCTGTCTGACTCATTCTGTGTCTGTCTCGAGTAAATAAATAAAAATAATTTTAAAAAGGAACGAGCTGGCTGAGCATGACCAGGCGCACTCCTCACTGCTGACCCACTTTAAGCTCCTCTGGCCATACCTCACCCACTATGATGGGCTGTAACCTGGAACTCATGCCAAAACCAGCCTTTCTTCCCTTAACTGATCTCTGTCAGGTATTCTGTCCAAGCAACAAGAGAAGTTAATACAGACCTGTCTTTAAAAACGAACCCAGCAACCTGGGCTCGATTCCCCAGTACCCATGTAAAGGCAGATACACAAAGTGGTGCATAAATCTGGAGTCTGTTTGCAGCAGCTAGAGGCCCTGGCAAGCCCATATTCACTTTCTCTCCCTCTCTGCTTAAAGGTACTTGCTTGCAAAGCCTGTTGGCCTGCGTTTGATTCCCCAGCACTCATATAATGCCAGAACCAAAGTGGTGCATGTATCTGGAGTTCATTTGGAGTGGCAAGAGACCCTGGCATGTGTGTGCATGCACACACATGGACACAAATAATTTTTTAAAAAAATATTTTTATTATTTATTTGAGATAGAAATAGAATGAAAGACAGAGAAAAGAGTATAAGAACAGCCGGCCCTCCTGCCACTGCAAACTCCAAATGCATGTGCTACTTTGTGCATCTGGCTTTATGTGGGTACTGGGGAATTGAACCCAGGATGGCAGGTTTTCCAAACAAGCACCTTTAACTGCTGAGCCATCTCTACAACCCAATAAATAAGTAATCTATTAACTAGCTGGACAGGTTAATTTATGCCTATAATCCAAGAACTGCAGGGGATGAAGTAAGATGATCACCTTGAGTTCAAGGCCAGCATGGGACTACGGAGTGCGTTTCAGGTTAGCTTGGGCTAGAGTGAGACCCTAACTCCAAATAACCAAAAATAAATAAGTTTCCCCAAGACAAAAAGGGGTTTGGCCCACTTTTTGAATGAATTTATTTCATGGCCCTGTTTGGGCAGACTCATGTTAGAAAGAGGTGAGCCATCAGTGTCTGATGCACAGAACCATGGCTACCGAGCCTGGGAAACTACAGTTGTTCAGAGTGCTAGAAATAGGAGGACCAGAAACTCCCTGTATGGCTTTCCCCTCCCCCACCCCAAACCAGGTCCCATCACAGGGACGCTGCCCTGCTCCCCCTTCCTCTCCTCCTGAGATCAGTCCAGGGCTCAGCAGAGAGAAGCCACATAGACAAAGGAGCACTGTGACCACAGCACCAACAGCACAGGCTGAGGCCACTTTCAAGCAGGTCATGTTTCAAAATACCGGTGTTCTTCTTCCCTAAGATACTGTCAAGGGTTCAGAGAAAGGCTGAGAAAACTGGAGAACGTGGTGTGGACAGGGTATGTCCCTCGGGACCAGGTTCCCCAGCAAGGGTTCAGTCCAAGGCAGCCAACTGCTCGATGGCAAAGCGGACTTTCTTGGCAGTTTCTTCAAATTCTTTCTGCTTGCTGTTGGTCTCCTTTGCCTGGAAATAACAAATGGACACATTGGGGCTGAGGTGAGGCTCATCGGGAGAGGTTTGCCTAACGTGTGTGTGATGTCTGGGTTCCAGCTCCAGCACCACAAAGTATGACAGCTATAACAATAATGATTGAAAGAAAATTTTAGGGACTGGAGAGGTGGCTTAGTGGTTAAAGAGTTTGCCTGCGAAGCCTAAGACCCAGGTTCCATTCCTCAGTACCCACGTAAGCCAGATGCACAAAGTAGCACTTCCATCTTGCTTTTGGAGTTTGTCTGCATGGCTGGAGGCCGTGGCACACCCATTCAGTCAGTCAATTTCTCTCTCTCCTTGCAAATGAATAAATAAAATATTTAAAAAAGAAAGAAAGAGGGCTGGAGAGATGGCTTAGCAATTAAGGCATTTGCCTGCGAAGCCTAAGGACCCCAATTCAAGTCTCCAGGTCCCACATAAACCAGATGCACAAGGGGGCACATGCATCTGGAATTTGTTTGTGGTGGCTGGAGGCCCTGGCACGCCCATTCTTACTCTCCTTTTTCTCTTTCCCTCTCTCCATCGTTAATAAATAAATAAATAAAAATAAAATCTTAAGCAAGAAGGAAGGGAGGGAGGGAGGGAGGGGAGGAGCCGGGACGGGAGGGATTCCAGCAAGACAGAGGTAGGAAGATCACCATGTGTTTAAGGCCATGAGGTGTGTCAGGTCAGCCTGGACTTAATTCCAGCACTAATGGAGACGGGAGGCAGAGGAAGGTGGATCACTGTGTTTAAGGCCACCCTGAGACTACATAGTGAATTTCAGGTCAGCCTGAGCCAGAGTGAGACCCTACCTCAAAAAAAAAAAAAAAAAAAAAAAAAGCCAGGCATGTTGGTGCACGTCTTTAATCCCAGCACCCGAGAGGCAGAGGTAGGATTGCCATGAGTTTCAAGGCCACCCTGAGACTACATAGTGAATTCCAGGTCAGCCTGAGCTAGAGTGACACCCTACCTCAAAAAACCAAAAAGAGAGAAAGAAAGAAAACTTAGGCTGAGGAAAATTGCTCAGCGGTTAAAGGTGCTTGCTTGCAAAATATGTCAGTAGAGGTTCAATTCTCCAGTGCCGAAGTAAAGCCAGATGCACAAAGTTTGCAGTGGCAAGAAGCCCTGACATACCCATTCTCTCCACCACCCCCTCTCGGACCTCCCTCTCTCTCTGGTTGCAAATAATTAAAAAGAAAAAAGAGGAAAACAATACATTTTTTTTACACTGCTGAGATTTGAACCTAGGACCTTTCATATGCTAGGCAAGCACTCTACTTCTGAGCTATGTTCCCATATCCCTAGCATTCACTCTGGTGCAAGCTGAGACAAGATTTTATGTAGCCCAAGCTGACCTTGAACTCACAGTGATTCTACCTCAGCCTGCTGAGTACTGGGACTAAAGGTGTGTGCCACCACGCCCAGTGGGTTTACATCTCCACCCAGCCTGTTCAGCCATGCTGTGGACTAGGGGCCAGAGACTGAAAGGCTTTTTCTGGAAGGCTGATGGCCCAGCTCTTATCTTCTATTCCTATCTAGTCTCCTTAATCTCTTCTCCCAGGCAGCTGGACTTCGCCTCAGGCCATGTCTTCTACCCCTGGACTACTGGAGATGAACACCAGTCCCTGTGGATATGAGCTGTCCTTGGCATTTTGAAACTGCACTGCATCACAGCATGGTGCTCCCATCTCCACCTGAGTTCCTGCCTTGCCCAACTGCCCATACCTAGGTTCCCTCTCATGCCCTGCACAAGCAATGTCACACAGGTTCCCAAACCCTGTCATGCCACTGCTGTCAGAAGCACCCGGCCATAACTGTCACCAGTGCAGGAAGGTGAGCCTAACCTTCACCGCCTTCCCACCAGTCCAGGAACACATGCTGGATACCCCTTTCCTAAGCTTTGTCTGACTACACAACCCCAAGCCCACCGTCCAGTGGCACCTGTCTGCCCTTGGTGTGTAGAGGACACTTCAGGTGCTCCCAGGCCTGTTCCCAATGATACCTACAATTTTGTTCTTGGCTCTTTCTTTGTCCAGCTTCAAAAATTCACTAAGGGTTAATTCTTCAAACTGCTTCTTGACAGTGAGAAATGTACACCCAGATGAATGCTTCTTATGTTCCTCTCTAGAAAAATCAACGCACCAACATGTCAACATGGGCCACTACGTGGCTCTACTTCAAGAGGACGGCGCCAGGCCCACAGTGTGTCTGTCACCAGCGCACCCCACAGCCTTTCTTCTCCCTAGGCGTGTGTCTCCTCCCATCATGATAGCTAGAACATTTTTCTGGAGTCCCTGAGCAATCAATAGGGAAAAGGTTGTATAATTTTTTTCTTTTTTGGTTTTTTGAGGTAGGGTCTCACCCTAGCCCAGGCTGACCCGGAATTCACATATAGTCTCAGGCTGGCCTTATGGCAATGCTCCTACCTTTGCCTCCCAAGTGCTGGGATTAGAGGTGTGCCCACGCCTGGCTACGTTGTATAATTTAAAGCCAGAGGAAATGTATGTCAAGTACTTCTAAAGATCTCAAGGAACTCTTGAAAACTGTTATTTCACAGTAATGCTCCCACAATGCACTGGTTCAGAAAAGGGATGAATTGGCCAGGCTCTCCCAGAGGACAGTGCTCCCTCGCACACTGCACTTCATCAGAGCATGTGTATGCAAGCAGCCCAGGACTGGAGCAAGAAGACAGCACACAAGATCCAAAAGGACAGGCAATGATAAATTTTATGTGAAAATGCTTAAAATAAGACATCTATCCTCAAGAATGCCACCAGGATTTCACACTCACCACTGGTGGGGCCACCGTGTCATCCCAGTTAATACTTGATCACACACACCGGGGAAAACTGCAGCACTTGTAGGAACAAGAGAAAAACTCTGCTGTTCTCTGGGGTGGGAACTGAGACTGCAGAAGCAATCACTTCTGACAGAAAAGAGATGTGAGAAAACATGGAGAGGCATTATCAAAAATAGACATAGTAGTCTAAGTGAATACCTTTTTGTTTTGTTTTTGTTTGTTTGTTTTTGAGGTAGGGTCTCACTCTACTGCAGGCTGACCTGGCACTGACTCTGTAGCCCTAGGCTGGCCTTTAATTTATGGCTATCCTCCTACCTCTGCCTCCTGAGTACTGGGATTAAAGGCCTGGTAAACCAGTTTGTTTTTTGAAAATAAAGTGTCAGGGCTGGAGAGATGGCCTAGCAGTTAAGCGCTTGCCTGTGAAGCCTGAGGACACCAGTTTGAGGCTTGATTCTCCAGGTCCCACGTAAGCCAGATACACATGGTGGCACATGCATCTGGAGTTCGTATGCAGTGGCTAGAGGCCCTGGCATGCCCATTCTCACTCTCTCTCCCTTTCTGTCTCTAATAAATAAATAATAAATAAATAAGATTTTTAAAAAAGGTCTGCTATTAAAAAAAAAGAAGAAGAAAATGAAGTATAATGCTGAGCATGGAAGCACACACCTCTACTCCCTGCATTCAGGAAGCTTGGGCTACATATTGAAATCCTGTCTCAAAAAAGCAAGGGTCAGGGGGATGTAGAGAACTTGCATAGTGAATGCAAGGTCCTCCTTTAAACCATAGCACAGAAGGGGATAAAAAAAAAAAAAAAAAAAAACTAGGGGCTGGAGGGATGGCTTAACGGTTAAGGCGCTTGCCTGCAAAGCCAAAGGACCCAGGTTCAATTCTCCAGGACCCACGTAAGCCAGATGCATAAAGTGGTGCATGCATTTGGAGTTCCTTTTCAGTGGCTGGAGGGTGCTCTCTCTCTGTCAAATTAATTATTAATTACAAAAAAAAAAAAAAAACACATAACAAAACTAGAGCTAGGCACAGTAACACACACCTTTAATCCCAGCACTTGGGAGGCTACAGTAAGAGGATAGCTCTGAGTTCAAGGCCATTCTGGCATTACAACAAGAGTTCCAGGTCAGCCTGGACTAGAGTGAGACCATAGCTTGAAAAAAATCAAACAAACCAAAACACAAAACAGGTACCTTGAAAAACAAAATCCAAAACAATGCTGACGCATAACTTTTAAAAAGGTGATTTCTGACCCAGCCTTTAATCCCAGCAGTCAGGAAGCTGAGGTAAGAGGATCTCTGAGAGTTTGAGGCCAGCCTGAAACTACATAGTGATTTCCAGGTTAGCTTGGCCAGAGCAAGACCCTACATTTAAAAATGCCTGGAGCGACAGCTCAGCAGTTAAAGGTGCTTGCTTGTGAAAACTACTGGCCTGAGTTCAATTCCCTAGAACCCAGAGAAAGCCAGATGCACAAAGCAGCACATATGTCTGGAGCTGTTTGGCAGTAGCAAGAGGCCCTGGTGTGCCCATACATTTTCTTTCTCTCTCTGAACAATAACAATATATATATGTACACACACACACACACATATATATCCCAGCACTCAGGAGGATGAGGTAGGAAGATTGCTGTGAGTTCAAGGCCACCCAGAGACTACATAGTGAATTCCAGGTCAGTATGGGCTATAGTGAGACCCTATCTTGAAAAAACAAAAACAAACAAACAAAAATCCCAGGCAAGGCTGGGGAGATTGCTTAGTGGTTAAAGGCGTTTGTTTGCAAAGCCTAACTATCTCGGTTCAATTCCCCAGTACCCACACAAAGCTAGATGCATGCATATGGAGTTTGTTTGCAGTGGCAGGAGGCTCTTGAGTGCTTACTATCTCAAATACCCATACACATACATACAAACATACATACTTTTTTTTTTCTTTAAGTTTTTTGAGGCAGGGTCTCACTGTAGCCCAGGCTGACCTGGAACTCACTCTGTAGTCTCAGGGTGGCCTCAAACTCACAGCAATCCTCCTACCTCTGCCTCCCAAGTGCTGGGATTAAAGGCATACAGCATCACACCCAGCTCCATATATGTATTTTTTTTTTTAATGAGAGCAAGAGGGAGAGAGAGAGAGAGAGAGAGAGAGAGAGAGAAAATTTGCATTGCAGGGCCTCCAGACTGTAATTGAACTCCAGACACATCCACCACCTTGTGTGCATGTGCAACCTTGCATCTTGTGTGTCTGGCTTACGTGGGACCTGGAGAGTTGAACATGAGCCCTTAGGCTTCACAGGCAAGTGCCTTAACTGCTAAGCCATCTCTCCAGATATTTTATTTATTATTTTATTTTATTTTATTTTATTTTATTTTATTATTTTATTTTATTTTATTTTATTTTATTTTATTTTATTTTGAGGTAGGGTCTCACTCTAGCTCAGGCTGGCCTGGATTTCACTATGTATTCTCAGGGTGGTCTTGAACTAACGGTGATCCTCTTACCTCTACCTCCTGAGTGCTGGGATTAAAGGCATGCACCACCAGGCCTGGCTCAGATATTTTATATACATATATACATATTTTTAAAATTTTAATCCCAGGCAGATCCATCCATGTTATCAAACACCTATAATCCAAACAGAAAACTTGGCAGTACAATTAACAATCCAAGGCTGTGGGTGGTGGTAAGATGGCTCATTGGTTAAAGGCACTTGATTGCAAGCTCCCAAGCCACCCACAGAACCACATAGTCCCGACAAAAAAATGGTACATGCATGTGATATATTTGCAACAGAAAGAAGCTCTGGTGTTTATGTGCGTGTATGCATGAAAAAAAATTAATAAAACAGGGATGGGCATGGTGACACACGCCTTTAATCCCAGCACTCGGGAGGCAGAGGTAGGAGGGTCACTGTGAGTTTGAGGCCACCCTGAGACTACATAGTGAATTCCAGGTCAGCCTGAGCTAGAGTGAGACCCTACCTCGAAAAACAAAACAAACAAACAAACAAACAAAAGATTAATAAAATAAATAAAATCAATTCAAGGCTGGGCTGGAGAGATGGCTCAGTGGTCAAGCGCTTGCTGCACAAGTGTGAAAACCCAAGTCTGGGATCCCCAGCACCCACATAAAAGCTGGGCATGGGAGCATAAGCCTGTAACCCCAGCACTGGAGAGCTGGAGACAGGAGGCCTAGTCTAGTTGAAGCAGTAAGCTCCACGTGCAGTGGGAGCCCATTTCAAAGTAAGGTGGAAGATACTAGAGGAAGATGGATGCCCAATGCCAACTTCTAGCCTCCATGCATGCACACACATAGATGAGTGCACACACACCCCAAAGATGGATGCCCAGTGCCAACTTCTAGCCTCCATGCATGCACACACATAGGTGAGTGCACACACACCCCAAAGATAGATGCCCAGTGCCAACTTCTAGCTTCCATGCATGCACACACACATAGATGAGTGCACACACACACCCCACATGTGTAAAAGAGAGAGAATCCAAGGCTAGGTTGGCTTGAGCTTCAAAACAAGCTGAAGGCTAGTCTGGCATACAAAATGAGACCACATCTCAATAAAACAAAGCCAGCCGTGGTGGCACATGCAGAGGTGGCGCAGGCAGAAGGCTGATGTAGGAGGATCTCAGTGAATTGAGGTTTACAGAATGAGTTCTCGGTCACCTTGGGCTACAGTGACACCCTGACTTGAAAAAACAAACAAATAAATATAAAAACAAGCTGGCCAGGCGTGGTGGCGCACCCCTTTAATCCCTTTAATCAAGGACACCCTGAGACTACATAGTGAATTATTCCAGGTCAGCCTAGGCTAGAGTGAGACCCTACCTCGACAAACCAAAAAAAAAAAAAAAGCTCGATGTGGTGGCATACACCTTTAATCCCACGCATCACTTGAAAGGCACAGGTAAGAGATTAACTGTGATTTCAAGGCCAGCCTGAGACTAGACTGGTTTCCAGGTCAGGCTGGGCTAGAGTGAGAGCTGGAGAGATGGTCAACGGTCAAGGCATTTGCCTGTTGTACAGTGAGACTCTACCTTGGCGGGGGGGGGGGGGGGGGACCAACAAGGACTGGAGAGATGGCTTAGAGGTTAAGGCGTTTGCCTGCAAAGCCAAAGGACATCGGTTCGATTCCCTAGTACCCATGTAAGCCAGCTGCACAAGGTGGCATATGCAGCTGGAGTTTGTTTGCAGTGGCTGGAAGCCCTGGCGCACCCATTTTTTCTCTCTCTCTCTCAAATGAATGAATGAATAAATAAATAAATAAATAAAAGCAACCCAAGTGGCAAATGCACTTGCAGATTCCTGGGAGTACACAGAACAGAAGCAGGTCCTATATTGGGCTGACCGCTCAACAGACACCCAGTACCTCAGACATAGCGGGCCTTTCTTTAATACCCACTTTGAAGGATGTTCTGGCCATATCAGATTTGGCTAATCTGTAAGTGTCACCAAAACACCAACACATGTAGACATGAAACTTCACACCAGCCATTTAGCGCCAAACAAAACAAAACAAAACAAAAACAACAGGTTGGGAAAACTATGCTCCTGCACTTGCTTAGAACCTTACAAATTGACATCTCCGTCCAGTTCCACCCAAAAAGGTTCCAGATGGAACCAAAGCACCGGGAAGCGCAAGGAGGGGCTGGCGGGGCGGGGCGGGGCGGGGGGACACTTACATGGGGTTGTCATCTGGCTCCCAGCCTTCCAGCTCCTTGAAGCAGAAGAAACATTGGGCCAAATCAGGCTCGTTCTCGGTGGGGCAGTGGATGAAGCCAGCCTCGGCCATCTGCAAGGGACAGAGCAGCTCGTGAGTGGGAGCGACACGGTGGCACCGGGACTCGGCCTGGATGGGGCTGACAGCTCCGGGAAGAGGTCGTCCCGAGCCTCGCTGGGGACAGTGCAGGGTGCGGGGACTCTCGGGCCTGGAGACAGTGGGGCCGGCAGCGGCCTCCACGAGGACGGAGCGGGGTCGGGAAGGAGCCGGAACTCAGAGGAGGAGGGACGGCGAGGCCCGCGGCCCCGACCCGGTGCTTCCGCTCCGGGACGCGGCGGGCTGCGAGGCCGCGCGCACTCACCCGTTCCGGGGTACAGGCGCAGCCCTCGAGGAACGGCCAGTTCTTGAACGTGGAGATGCGGTGGTCCTTGAGATAGAGCTGCCAGGCCGGGGGCAACGCCGGAGCCCCCATGCCACCGCCACGGCCCCACGCGAACGGTCGCGCGATTCAAATCCCGCGGGCGGCGCCGCGCCGCGGTGCGTGCCGGGAAGGCCCCGCCCCCAGCCCCTCTCCCCGCCCGCGGCCTTCTGGGAGGGTGCGGCGCGGGGCATGCCGGGAACGCTTCCCACCAAATGGACACCGCCCGCGCGCGCGGAGCCTTCTGGGAGTGGAGGCGCGGGGCGTGCTGGGAGTCGTGTCCTTCTCAGTAGGACTGCTTGGGAGTGTCCTCTGTGCGCTTCCGACTTCCCCTCCGCCGCGGGAGAGCTGAGGGTCGAGGGAGTGGCCCGGCACACTTGTCAAATTGTCAGTGTTTTAAAATATTTTTATTGGTTACACCAAAGCCTCTGCCACTGCAAACGAACTCCAGACGCTAGTGTCACTTTGTGCATCTGGCTTTACGTGGTACTGGGGAATCGAACCTGGCCTAGCCAGCTCTGCAAACAAGCGCCTCTAACCACTGAGGCATCTCTCCAGCCTAAAATAAGTTTTTTTAAAAAAAATATTTTTATTTGCAAGCAGGGAAAGGTAGAAAGAAGAGAGTTAGGCAGACAGAAAGGGCTCGCCAGAGCCTCTAGTCCCTGCAAACAATGCCACTTTGTCCATCTGGCTTGCTTTATGTGGGTACTGGGGAATCAAACCTAAGTTGTTAGGCTTTGCAGGCAAGCGGCTTAACCTCTGAGCTATCTCTCCAGTCCCGGCTATATATTTTTTAAATATTTATTTATTTATTGTTTATTTTTATTTATTTACTTGAGAGCGGCAGACAGAGAAAGAGGCAGAGAGACAGAAAGAGAGAGAATGAGCGCACCAGGCCCTCCAGTCACTGCAAACAAACTCCAGATGCATGCACCACCTTGTGCATCTGGCTTACGTGGGTACTGGAGAATCAAGCCTCGAACCCGGGGTCCTTAGGCTTCACAGGCAAGCACTTAACCGCTAAGCCATCTCTCCAGCCTGCGGCTATATTTTTGTTTGTTTGTTTGTTTGTTTGTTTTGTTTTGCGAGGTAGGGTTTCACTCTGGTCCAGGCTGCGGCTATATTTTTAACTGTTCAGTTTACATTGCATTTGTGTTGATGGGAATGAGCCCCTGTACACGGATTAGTCGTTTGATACTAATTAGCCCTGGTACACGGATTAGTCGCTTGATACTTTAAGAGGCTAAGGGGATAAAACGCTCGCTAGGCAAATTTCAGTGTGATTTGAGTAGCAGAAAAGCACAGGTGACAGCAAGCCTGGGAAGGGCAGTGAGGCAGGCTAGGTGAAGACGGCACAGGAGACCACAGGAGAGAAAAATGTAAGGAAGCCCATCGACATATATAATGGGCTGGAGAGATGGCTTAGCAGTTAAGATGCTTGACTGCAAAGCCTAAGGACCCAGGTTCAATTCCCCAGTACCTACATAAGCCAGATGCACAAGGTGGTGCATGCATCTGGAGCTCATTTGCAGTGGCTGGAGGCCCTGGCATTCCTATTCTGTCTCTCTTTCATATAAATAAGTAAAAATAAATTTAAAAAAATTTTAAAAATTTTATTTGCAAGCAGAAAGAAAGTGAGATAGAGAAGAGACAGACAGAGGAGAATGGGTGTGCCAGGGCCTCTATCTGCTGCAAACAAACTCCAGATGCATCTGGCTTATGTGGGTACTGGGGAAATCAAACCTGGATCCTTTGGCTTTGCAGGCAAGTGCCTTAACCACTAAGCCATCTCTCCAACCTCCCCCCCCCAAAAAAAGTTTTGGTTTTTCAAGGTAGAGTCTCAGTCTAGCCCAGGCTGACTTGGAATTCACTCTGTAGTCTCAAGGTGGCCTCAAACTCACAGTGATCCTCCTACCTCTGCCTCCCAAGTGCTGGGGTTAAAGGCATGCGCCACCACATCCGGCTAAATAAAATATTTTAAACATATATATGCTGAGAAAACTGGAGTTTGAGATCCATTTTAGTAAGACTTTCATGGTAGGGTCTCACTCTAGCCCAGGCTAATCTGGAACTTTGTAGTCCCAGGCTGGCCTCAAAGTCACAGCAATCCTCCTACCTCTGTTTCCTGAGTGCTGAGATTAAAATTGTGTGCCACTATGCCCGGCCCCCCACATCTTAATTTGTAAGAAAATTGTGGGCAAAATTTTGCGTGTGTGTTTGTCCATGTGGTGCATGTCACCCCATGCACTCATGTGCAGTGGCCAGAGGGAAATGTAGGTTGTCCTGCTCCATCTGTCTGATGTCCATTCTTTTTATTTATCTACTCTTTTTATTTTTTGTTTTAGAGAGGGTGAGAGACAGACAGAGAGAGAGAATTGGCACCGCAGGACTTCAGCCCTTGCAATTGAATTCCAGACGCTTGCACCACCTAGTGGGCATGTGGGACCTTGTGTTTGCCTCACCTTTGTGGTCTGGCTTATGTGAGATTGGAGAGTTGAACATGGGTCCTTAGGCTTTGCAGGCAAGTGCCCCAACCGCTAAGCCACCTCTCCAGCTCCGATGCCCATTTTTTTTTTTTTTTTTTTTTTTTTTTGGTTTTTCGAGGTAGGGTCTCACTTTGTTCCAGGCTGACCTGGAGTTCACTCTGTAGTCTCAGGGTGGCCTTGAACTCACGGCAATCCTCCTACCTCTGCCTCCCGAGTGCTGGGATTAAAGGCGTGCGCCACCACGCCCAGCTTTGATGCCCATTCTTAATTGAGCAGAAGTCTGTTACTAATCCTGGGCTTTGCCATCGCTCTGTGACATCCCCCACCTCAACTCCCCCGTGAGCTCTGGGAGAGTCTCTCTTCTACATGTTCTGGGTATGCCCAGCTGTTTATGTGGGTGCTGGGGATTGAACTTGTGATCTCTCAGGCCTCATCAGGTCCTCATACTTACACAGGAAGTGCTCTTAACCACTGAGCCATCTCTCCAGCCCAATTGTGTGAAACAGCATTTTGTGAAACAGAATAGGGAGAAAAATACACAGAGATTAACAAAGTGACCACATGAGGTCAGATGGGGGAGGCTGTTTGCCCTGTAGGTCAGAACCACTACTTGACGTCCCAAGCGTCCTTGTTTTTCCACAACTCTGCGTGAGGGGACGAAAATGTCACAATACCACGTAAGGTCTAGCACGTTGAACTTTGCCCACCTGAGAGTCCACTGCAGCCTGTGTTTATAATCTGTTTTTTTTTTTTAAGATGGCATTTCATTTTAGACTAGGCTGACCTGGAACTCACTCTATACCTTCAGGCTGGCCTTGAACTCACAGCAGTCCTCCTACTTCTACCTCCTCAGTGCTGGGATTAAAGACCTGTGCTTAGTTTAGTCTGTCTTTTATTCAAAAAGAAAGCTTGGGCTGGAGAGATGGTTTAGCAGTTTAAAGTTTGTTTTCAAGTAGAGCTTTTCTTCTTTCTCTTTTTATTTATTTATTTGTAGGTGTGTGTGCACGACTGGTGTATGTGTGCATGTTTGTGTGTGCATATGGGCACAGGCATGTGCATATGAAGATTGGAGGATAACACACTTTCCACCTTGTGTGAGGCAGAGTCTCGTTCTCATTCCTATTGTTCACTGCTGTGTCCACCAGGCTCGATGACCCATGAGCTTCTGGGAAATTCTCCTGTCTCCACCTCCCTCGTTCCCATCAGTGTTCTGGGATTACAGAAGCCTGCTATGGCTTTCACCCGGGGCCTGGGGATCTGCATTCATCTACTCAGCCTTGGATCGCAAGCTCTTTGATCCACTGAGCCATCTCTCCAACCCCATTTATTGATTTTTGGGACAGGGTCTCATTTAGCCCAGGCTGGCCTGGAACTCTATATGGCTGATGACAACCTTCAATTTCAGATCCTCTGCCTCAACCTCCCCAGTGCTGGGACTATAGGTGTGCACCACACCTGGTGTATGCAGTGCTGGGATGGAACTCAGGGCTTCACACATGCCAGGCAAGCACTCCATCCCCTGAGCCACATCCCCAGCCTCAGTCATCTTTATCACTTTTTTTGCTTTTCTTTTTAAAAATATTTTATTTATTTATTTATTTGAGAGAAGAGAGAAAGAGGAAAATAGAGAGAAAGAGAATGGGCGTGCCAGGGCCCCCAGCCACTGCAAATGAACTCCAGACGCATGCACCCCCTTGTGCAGCTGACTTAAATGGGTCCTGGGGAATCAAACTGGGGTCCTTAGGCTTCGCAGGCAAATGCCTTAACTGCTAAGCCATTCCCCAGCCCTGACTTTTGTTTTTCTATTTGGAGTTTGATTTAGTCATGCTTGAAGAGACATTTTCCCTTTTAAGATTTATAGAAAGTTTTTCTAGTTTGGATTTTTTAATATTTTATTTTATTTATTTTATTTTATTTTATTTTATTTTATTTTATTTTATTTTATTTTATTTTATTTTTGGTTTTCTGAGATAGGGTTTCACTGTAGCTCAGGCTGACCTGGAATTCACTATGTAGTCTCAGGGTGGCCTCGAACTCATGGCGATCCTACCTCTGCCTCCCGAGCGCTGGGATCAAAGGCATGTGCCACCACGCCTGGCTATTTTTTATTTTATGTATTTGAGAGTGACAGACACAGAAAGAGGCAGATAGATAGAGAATGGAGAATGGGCATGCCAGGGCCTTCAGCCACTGCAAATGAACTCCATATGCATGCACCACCTTGTGCACCTGGCTTACGCGGGTACTGGGGAATCGAGCCTTGAACCGGGGTCTTTAGGTTTCACAGGTAAGAGCTTAACAACTAAGATCCCTCCAGGCCCTAGTTTGGGTTTTTATATTGAAGTCTCAGCCCTCCTGGGAAGTATGCTGGTGAAAGGACTGTGAAAAGGTTGGTTTTATACTTTCCAAGGTATGACAAAACATCACCCACACTTGTTCAATAACCAACTTTGTACAATAGACTTATAGCTACTAAACCCCCCAATGGTAGACCTACTTGCACAGGCTGGGTCCTGACCATTGGTCTGTCTGGCTGTTAGTGCTCCAGCCAGATTACCTCATTGGTGAGGGCAGGCAGAAAGCCAGAGATGCTGGCAGACACGTGGGAGGTATGAGAGTCCGGGTGCAATCAGATGTTCCGAACAAATCCATGGACAGCTCTTGGATGCGAGGCCACTGGAGTGCTCCAAGACAGGCTCCAGAAAACAAGTTTTATAAGGCCCCTCAAAATACCCCCAAATGCACATAAAGGACCAGTGGCCAGGGCAGGAGGCCTGCGTGTCTAAGAAAGTCACCTTCTGGAGCCTGGGGGAAGGAGGCAGGACCACAGAGAGCCAGGGAAAGCTCTGATAGGTACAGCCTATGCACAGGGCCGGCTCTCCACTTCCCTCAAAGCAGTGTGCCCAGGAACAGTAAAAATTCTACAGTCTAGTAGAAGTAATCAGTCACACTGTGTTGAAACAGGGCCTTCGGAGTCACTGGTCAAGCTGGAGGGGTGAAGGACAGTGCCTCTCTCATCCTTAGGCCAAAGATAAAAGGTCTTACAGTCTTCCAGCCCTGTGCCAGGCTGCTGACTTCTAATACAATAACTGTTTGATAACTTTTGTTTTTTTGCTTTTATTTATTTGTTTTTTTGAGAGAGAGAGAGAGAAGAGGCAGAGAGAGAATGGGCATGCTAGGGCCTTTCAGCTGCTGTGAACGAACTCCAGATGCATGCACCCCCTTGTGCGCATGTGTGACGTTGTGTGCTTGTGTCACTTTGTGTCTGGCTATACATGGAACCTGGGGATTTGAACAAGCATTCTTAGGCTTCACAGGCAGGTGCCTTAACCACAAAGCCATCTCTCCACCCCTGTTTTGTTTTGTTTTTTTCATTTTGAGACAATGTATTACTGTGGTGCCTGGTACTCACCAAGTATCTCAGGTTGGTCTTGAACTTGTAGCAGTCCTCCTGCCTCAGATTCCTGAGTGCTGGGAATACAGCTGTGTATCACATTTGACATGACATTGTTTTGTTTTATTGAGGTAGGGTCTCACTCTAGCCCAGGTTGATCTGGAACTTACTCTATAGCCCAAGGCTGGCCTTGAACTCAGAGGGATCCTCCTACCTCAGCCTCCTAAGTACTGGGGGGGATGTGACTTTTTAAAATATATATTCATTTATACATTCATTTATTTAAGAGAGAGAATAGGCACACAGGGGCCTCCTGCCACTGCAAAGATGCATGTACCATTTTGTGCATCTGGTTTTTTGTGGGTACTGGGGAACTGAACCCAGGCTGTCAAGCTTTGCAAATAAGTACCTTTATCACTGAGCAATCTCTCCAACCCTCAGGATGTGACTTTAAAAAAATATTTTAGGAGCTGGAGAGATGGTTTAATGGTTGCCTGCAAAGCCAAAGGACCCAGGTTCAGTTCATCAGGACCCACATAAAGCCAGTTGCACAAGGTGGCACACACATCTGGAGTTCATTTGCAGTGACTCGAGGTCCTGGTGCTCCCATTCTATCTACCTCTCTCAAACAAACAAACAAATAAATAAATATGCATTAACAAAAAAACATATTTTGGGGCTGTAGAGATGGCTTAGTGGTTAATCCACTTGCCTGCAAAGCCTAAGAATCTAGGTTTGATTCCCCAGAACTCATGTAAGCAAGATACACATGGTGCACATGTGACTGGAGTTCGTTTGCATAGGCTGGAGGCCCTAGTGCACTCATATTCTCTCTGCCTCTAATAAATAAATAAAAATATTATAAAAATATTTTATTCATTTATTTGAGTGAGAGACCCAATATGTGAGTCAGGACCTCCTACCACTGCAAATGAACTCCAGATAGAGGTATTCTGTTATAGCTACCTTCTTGTTGCTGGAACGAAGCACCAGACCAGAGGCAGCTGATGGGAGGAAAGGGTTTATTTTGACTGACAGTCTTGAGGGGAAGCTCCATGATGGCAGGGAAAAGTGTGGCATGCGCAGAGGCCGGACATCACCTCTGCCACAGCAGGAGGCAAACAGCAACAGGAGAGTGAACCAACACTAGCAAGCTACGGGCTAATAAGCCTTAAGGTTCACCCCCAGTACACACCTCCAGCAAGGCTCCACCTCTCAAATTGCTACCAGCTGGGGAACCAAGCATTCAGAGTACACGAGTTTATGAGGAACACCTAATTCAAACCATCACACTCCACTTCGTGCCTCTGGCTTGATGTGAGTACTGGGGAATCAAAGCTAGGCCATCAAGCTTTGCAAGCAAGCACCTAAACCACTGAGCACTCTCTCCAGCCCATGACTATTTCTTTATTCATTATTTATCTGTGCGTTTTGGTGATGCTGGGGATGAACCAGCGCCTGACGAATGCTAGGCAGGTAGCAAGCCTCTACCGTTGAGTTATAGCCCCTAGCCCCAGTCACTTCCTTTTCATAGTAACATACGGTGGCAGACAGCAGGCAGAGGTAAGTCAGTATGTTGCGCCACATCAGCGGGCAGAAGGGGCTGAGGGGTGGCTCCCTGCATCTCCCAGCACCAACCTGTGGACCTTCCTGGAGCACCATCCACGCTGGGGAGAGGGAGGACACCAAGGCCCCTCCCAGCACTCACAGCACTGAGAACAGACCAGGCCGGGGGGGGGGACACCACGACTGGACAGTCCAGTCATTTTCTTTGCAGAGGTTCTCTGCAGTGCACCTGAAGTCCAGGTGCCATCACAACTTCTGGAAGATAGTTTGCAAAATGACCTGCAGAGAAGAAAGCCCAGGAATGGATGGCCTCCTGATTAAAGACACGGGTCTCTCTCTCTCTCTCTCTCTCTCTCTCTCTCTTGTTTTTTCTGGTTTTCCAAGGTAGGGTCTTGTTGTAGCCCAGGCTGATCTGGAATTCACTCTGTAGTCTCAGGGTGGCCTCGAACTCATGGTGATCCTCCTACCTCTGCCTCCAGAGTGCTGGGATTAAAGGCGTGCGCCACCACACCCAGCGAGGCAGGGTTTTACTGTAGTCCAGGCTGACCTGGAATTCACTCTGTAGTCCTTGGTTGGCCTCAAACTCATGATCCTCCTGCCTCTGCCTCCGAGTGCTGGGGTTAAAGGAGTTGCCCGCCTCACAGGCCACCCTCTTTCTGAAGCTATTAAGTTGTATAAGTGTTTGTTTTTCTGTAGTTAAAAGAAAGGGAAGGGGGCTGGAGAGATGGCTTAGCAGTTGAGATGCTTGCCTGTAAAGCCTGAGGGCTCAGGTTCAATTCCCTAGTACCCACATAAGCCAGATGCACAATGTAGCTCATGCATCTGGAGTTTGGTTGTAGTGGCTACAGGCCCTGGCATGCCTATTCTCTCTCTCTCTCTCAAATGAATAAATGAGTAAATAAATAAAAATATTAAAAAAGAAAGGGGTGGGCTGGAGAGATGGCTTAGCGGTTAAGGTGCCTGCCCCCTAAGCCTAAGAATGCCGGTTCCAATCTCCAGCGGTTCCAATCTCCAGGTCCCACGTTTAGCCAGATGCAAAGTGATGCAAGGGCGCAATGCTGCACTTGACCACAAGGGGGGCGCACACATCTGGATTTCGTTCACTGCAGCTGAGAGGCTGCTGGCACGCCCATCTCCATCTTCCTCTCCCTCTCTCTCTGTCTCTCTCCAAAAAAAAAAAAAAGAAAGATTAGCCGGGCGTGGTGGCGCACGCCTTTAATCCCAGCACTTGGGAGGCAGAGGTAGGAGGATCACCGTGAGTTCAAGTCCACCCTGAGACTTCATAGTTAATTCCAGGTCAGCCTGGGCTAGAGCGAGACCCTACCTCAAAAAACCAAAAATAAATAAATAAATAAATAATAAAAAAAGAAAGAAACAAAGAAAGAAAGACGGGGGGCTAGAGGGATGCTTAATGACCCAGATTCTATTCCCCAAGACCCACATAAGCCAGATGCACAATGTAGCTCATGCGTCTGAGTTTGTTTGCAGTGGCTGGAGACCCTGGTGCTGTACCTATTCTCCCTCCCTCCCTTCCACCCTCTCTCTCTCTCTCTCTCTCTCAATATATATATATTTCTCAAATAAATAAATAAATAACAATAAATGTAAAAAAAAAGAAAAAGGCAGGAAGTCAGGTATGAGTCAGGCGTGGTGGCACACACCTTTATTCCCAGCACTTGGGAGGCAGAGGTAGGAGAATCACCGTGAGTTCAAGGCCACCCTGAGACTACATAGTGAATTCCAGGTCAGCCTGAGCTAGAGTGAGACCCTACCTCGAACCCTCCGCCCAAAAAAAAGAAAAACCAAAGGATGACCGTGAGTTTCAGGGTAGCCTGAGCTACCAAGTGAGTTCCAACAACAATAACAATAACAAAAATGTAATAAACATTAGCCACGTCCGTCTGTCCTTCCTCAGTGCAGCTGGCTTTGAATTTGGGTCTAGACACACGTCAATATTTCTCCCACTTGTTCCTTCCATGGTGGCCATGGCTATGTGACATCCTGTCTGGCCACCATTCCCATTGCAGGAGAGGGACTACAGGAAGCCTGAGTGGCATTTGATTCCCATGTCAGGGCCTAGGGGCCCCAATCTTCAGGATGCTACAGCCTAGGGAAGTGGCAACTCCAAGCAACCCCCCCCCCTTGTGTGTAAAGGTGATGCGATGGACCCATGCTGCTCACCCACGCTGCTCACCCACGCTGCTCTGCCGCCAGTAGTAAGAGCCAAGACCCACCTGGATGAGCACGTCACCCTCTTGGGTCAGATTCTCAATGATATCAAAGTGATCCACATCCTGCACTTCCTGTAGTGAGGACTTCCACCCTGCCCGGCACAGCATCTGGACAGGAGACACAGAGGAGGGTAGACATGGACTGTAAGGAAGGAAGGGGGACTCTCTGAGTGCCTGATGCCTAGTGGATACTCATCTAACATTTATTGAATAAATGACTGTCTTGGGGCTGGAGAGATGGCTTAGCTTTTAAGGTACTTGCCTGCGAAGCCTAAGGACCCAGGTTCAATTCTCCAGTACCCACATAAGCCAGATGCACAAAGTGGCGCATGGGTCTAGAGTTCGTTTGCAATGGCTGAAGGCCCTGGCACACCCATTCTCTCTCTCTCTCTTTGCCTCTTCCTCTCTCTCTCCCACCCTCCCTCTCTATCAAATAAACAAATAAAATAATGACAGTTTTGATATGGTGGCTTGATGTAAAAATGACCCCCATAGGCTTGTTTGGATATTTAATCCTAAATTGGTGGCTGTCCTGGAAGGTTGTGGAACCTTCTGGAGCTTTGCTGGAGGAAGGGTGTCACTGGGGCGTGACTCTTGAGGTTTATAGCCTAGTGGCTGTTCTCTCTCTCTCTCTACTTCCTTCCTGCCGATGTGATGTCATGATGCTGGCTTCCTGCGCTCTCCCAGAGAGGCAGCTTCCCCTGTCATGATGGCTCTTCCCTGTGGATCGATGAGCTGAAATAAACTCTTTCCTTCCCTAAGACTCTTCTGGCCGGGTATTTTATCCTAGCAATGAGAAAGTAACTGATATACTTAGGTCCATTTGGGCAAAATATCATGCTTATAAGAATAAGTAAGTATACGTATTTCAGCACTGAGGGTTGAACCCAGGGCCTTGTTCATGCTCAGCAAGTGTTCTACCAGTGACGGTCTCTGTATGTTGCCCAGGCTGGTTTTGAGCTCATTCTGTAGCCTGGGCATACCTTGACCTCGTGATCCTCCTGCCTCAGCCTCCTGAGTAGCTAGGACGACAAGTGTGCATCACCAGGACCAGCTCATATGGGCAAAATAAAGAGAAAGATGACAAGCTGGGTGCTGGGGGTACCTGATAGAACTCTCTGGACTGTCGGTGGAATTCCGGGGAGTCACGCTGGCCCACAACCACCACTACGGGGCAGGCTGGATCGGCAGGCTGAGCTGGAGCCTCCTCCAGGCGCCGCTGCGGGCTGTTTCTCCGCGCATCCTCTCTGGGATTCCGGGAGCAGGGAGATCAAAACAAGGGAAGCCCCCGCCTTGGGTGGGTGAGGGAAATGGAGGGCAAGCTACTCACAGCGTTAGGTGGAGAGGGGCATTCTGCGAGGTGAACAGGATGGGTTCCAGGTCATAGATGCCACTTACCAGGAGAAAGCCTGGGAAGGGGGGTAACTCAGAGCCAGGTGGGGCAAGAAGAGTGGGCAACACTAGGGTTGAGGGGCGGAGAGGAAGCCAAGAAGGTCCTGTCCCTTCCCCCAGGGCTCAACATTTCCAAGCCATTAGCATTTGGACCAGCTCCCAACCCTAGCCCTAGCACCCTCAGGGGAGGGTGAGGGCCACCCAGCCAGGTCATGTTCCCACAGAAACCTTGGAGGTTAGGGGTGACACCATGCACTGTCCAGTTGGCGAGAAGCATCATGGAAGCCAGGTGAGCCCCTGCAGAGTGCCCGCACAGGTAAATTCCCCTGGGATGCATCAGACAGAGAGCCCGTTTGTGTCGCTTTTCCCAAACCATCAGGAGTCCCCAATTACTCCTGCTCCATAGACAATATCTGCTGTCCTCCACCCACCATGGTCCTGCAAGAACACGGGCAGCCGCACCTACTTGTTGCGTGGGTACCGCTTCTGCAGAAATGCGACACTGCGGGTCACCTGGTCCACCATCTGGTCCAGGGTGCCTGAACAGACAGCAGAGCTGGGTCAGCATTCTTTTCCCCACAAACCCCAGTGGCCCTCAAGTCTTCAGCTGCCACCCTGATTACCTTTGGGCGCAATGTCATAAGCCACTATCACCACAGCCACTCCCTGGGCCGTCAGTGGGTTGGCCATGAAGGCTGATTCATCTTTACTGTAGGAAGACAGAGGAGGGAACAAGGGGAGGCTACTTGCTCATATCGCTGTTTCATAGCGTTCTGGATACACTGCATGCCAGATGGCCCATCACTCAGAGCATTGGGAGGTGAGTTAAGAGGGCAGGCTCTGGCCTCACATCACAGTAGTCGTGGCCACTTGGGGACTTTATTTAACCTGTAAACCTTGTTCCCTCACCAGGTAAAATAGGAACCATTAAGTCACCCGAGAGCTTTGCATGCAATAAATTCAGCTGTTAAGATGAACATGTTTGGGGCTGGGAAGAAGGCTACATAGTTAAGAGTGCTAGCCGGGCGTTGTGGTACACACCTTTAATCCCAGCACTTGGGAAGCAGAGGTAGGAGGATTGCTGTGAGTTTAAGGCTACCCTGAGAATACAGAGTAAATTCCAGGTCAGCCTAGGCTAGAGTGAGACCCAACTTCGAATTAAGCACAGTTGTGCAAGTAAATCCAGCATTGAGGAGACCAGAGTCAGGATTGCTGGGAGTGGTGGTTTGAATCAGATGTTCCCCAGAAACTCATGTGTTTTCAATGCTTGGTCCCCAGCTGGTGGCAATTTGGGAGGTGTGTTGTAGGAGGTGGAGCCTTGCTAACGGAGGTGTGTTGTGGGAGGTGGAGCCTTGCTAACGGAGGTGTGTTGTGGGAGGTGGAGCCTTGCTAACGGAGGTGTGTTGGGGGGGGGCTTTGGGATGTTATAGCACCTCCCTCTTGCCACAGCTCAACTCACTCTCCCACTGCTGTTTTTCACTTGCTGTGGCAGAGATGATGTCCGGCCTCTGCTCGCGCCACGCTTTCCCTACCGTCACGGAGCTTCCCCGCGAGACTGTCAGCCACAAAACCCTTTCCTCCCATCAGCTGCTTCTGGTCAGGTGCTTTGTCCCAGCAACAAGGGCACTGCAACAGTGGGGCTCACTGGTCAGCTAGTGCCACCAAAAAAATGAGACAGATGCTGATGCCCGAGTCTTTGCCTTTGCAAACACAGAAGTGGAGTGATAAAGCCGCAAGCAAAGGACCACGTGGGTCCCTAGAAGCTGTAGCACCCTCCCCACAGGCTGCAGGAGAGCTTGGCCCCTAGGGTACTTTGGTTTCTGACGTGTGGCCTCCAGAGTCTACATTGGTTTTTGGTTTTTGTTTATTCCTACACGTGTGTTGTGTACATGCATGTGTGCATGTTCATATGTATGTGGGGTGCACATGTGTGCATTTCAAAGCCAGAGGACAACCACAGGTGTTATTCCTCAGGAATGCCATCCATCTCTTTTTTGAGCACTAGCACTGGGATCACAGGCACACTCCTGGGTCATATTTGTTTATCTATATATTTTATATTTTTACCGTTTTTTTTAAACCTTTTTTTTTTTTTTTTTGGGTTTTCAAGGTAGGATTTTGCTCTAGTCCATACTGACCTGGAATTCACTATATAGTCTTAGGGTGGCCTTGAACTCACAGTAATCCTTCTACCTCTGCCTCCCAAGTGCTAGGATTAAAAGTGTGCACCACCATGTCTGATTTATGTTTATTTTTTAAATTTTTTGTAGGCAAGCCCAACAGAATGGGTTTTTTTTTTTGTTTGTTTTTTTTGTTTCTTTTGAGGTAGGGTCTCACTCTGGCCCAGGCTGACCTGGAATTCACTCTGTATTCTCAGGGTGGCCTCGAAATTATGGTGATCCTCCTACCTCTGCCTCCCAAGTGCTGGGATTAAAGGCATGTGCCACCACACCTGGCTCAGAATGGCTTTTTTTTTGTTTTTTTTTTATTTATTTGAGGGTCTCACTCTGGTCCAGGCTGACCTTTAATTCACACTGTAGTCTCAGGGTGGCCTCAACTCGAGGCCATCCTCCTACCTCTGCCTCCCGAGTGCTGGGATTAAAGTGAGCACCACCACGCCCGGCTCAGAAAAAAAAAAAATTTTATTTATTTATTTAAGAGAGAGAGGAGAGAAACAAATAGAGAGAATGGGTGCGCCAGGGCCTCCAGCCGCTGCAAACAAACTCTAGATGTATGTGCCCCTTTGTGTAACTGGCTTACGTGGATCTTGGGGAATCGAGCCTTAAACGGGGGTCCTTAGGCTTCACAGGCAAGCATTTAACCACTAAGCCATCTCTCCAGGCCCCCATGTTTTTAATTTTTAAAATTTATTTATTTATTTGGCTTCGCAGGTAGATGCCTTAGCTGCTAAGCCATCCTTCCAGCCCGTCAAGGGTCGTTTTTTAAACATGAGTTCTGGGGATTGAACTCATGTCCTCACGCTTGCAAGGCAAGCACTTTCCTGGATAAGTGTCTCCCCCGCCCGACATTTCTGCTTTTGGGAGAGCAAGCTCATAGCAGTTTCTCTGCAGCAGCCTTGGGAACACCAAGAGTCCAGGGAGATGTAGAACTCCTTTTGCTCCAGGCACTCAAATTCCCCACTCACCTTCCACTCTGCCAGTACCCTCCATGAATGAACACGAAGAAAGGCAAAGCTGGAACAGAACACGGCTCTGGGTAAGGCCACCACCTGGCTGGCTCTGCCGCTGACCACCAGCCCTGCCTGGCTCACCTTCAGACATCTCGTCAGGAAAGTAGATGTCCAGTGTCTCCCCTTCGCCATGCCCATAGGGGACGTGCAGCTCGTTCTTCCTGATGGCCCGGGCCTTCCTGGTGGCTGCCCCAAGAAATAAGACAAGTCAACTGTTTGATTTTTTTATTCTTTTTTTTCAAGGTAGGGTCTCACTCTAGCTCAGGCTGACCTGCAATTCACTATGTAGTCTCAGGGTGGCCTCAAACTCACAGTGATCCTCCTCCTCTGCCTCCCAAGTGCTGGGATTAAAGGTGTGTGCCACCACACCCAGCTTTTCTTTTCTTTTCTTTTCTTTCTTTCTTTCTTTTTTTTTCTTTCTTTCTTTCTTTCTTTTTTTTTTTTTTTTTTTGTGTGTGTTTTTCGAGGTAGGGTTTCACTCTAGCCCAGGTGGACCTGGAATTCACTATGTAGTCTCAGGGTGGCCTCGAACTCACAGTGATCCTTCTATCTCTGCCTTTTTAAAAAATTTTATTTGCAAGAGAGAGAGAAAAGAGAGACAAAATGGGAGCACCAGGACCTCTAGCCACTGCAAATGAACTCCAGATGCATGTGCCACTTTGTGCATCTGGCCTTACATGAGTACTCCAGATGCACAAAGTTGTCTGGAGTTCATTTGCAATGGCAGGAGGCCCTGGCACACCCATACCCTCTCTCATTCTCTCTCTGTTTGCAAATAAATATGTTTTTCCGCCGGGCATGATAGTATACGCTTGTGATCTAGCACTCAGGAAGTAGAGACAGGAGGATCAGGAGCTTAAGGTCTGCTACAGAGTGCACTTGAGGCCAGCCTGGACTACATGAGACCCAGTCACAAACAAACCAACCCGGAGGAATTCGAATGAGATGGAGCTTCTGGGCCTGTTTTTGTTTTGTTTTGTTTATTTTTTTGAGGCAGGGTCTCTCTCTAGTCCAGGCTGGCCTCAAACCCCCCAGCCAGCTGTGGTGGCTCACACCTTTAATCATAACAATCAGGAGGCAGAGGTAGGAGGATCGCTGTGAGTTTGAGGTCACCCTGAGACTCCATAGTGAATTCCAGGTCATCCTTGGCTTCAGTGAAACCTTGCTTTGAAAAACCAAAAATAAAACAAAAACTCTCCCTGTGATCCTCCTACCTCAGCCTCCTGAGTGCTGGGGTTTTAGCCCCCTCTGCCCAGGAATAAATTCTTGGGGTTTTTCCTAAGTTTTGACACTCTGAGTTGTCATCCTGTAAATCCAGTTTCAGCTTTGTAATAAAGTTTATCCTGGGGTATCTCATTGGAGCCCTGCTGTGTTCCTGTCTTGGGGTTCACACTCTGGGGGAGGCTATGTGTCACCTGACTGTCTCATCTCAGCTGCAGTCCTGCCTGCTACCCACTGAGCCACCACCCAGCCCCATGTGGTGTCTCGCCCTCGGTGTCAGTGGAGTTTTTAATAAGCCAAGATTTATATGTGTTAATGAGCACCCGCAGCGGCTTTGTTTTCATTACTTTTCAATTTAGAACAGAAAATGCAGTTTAGCACCATGAAATCTAGTCCATCCAGACAAACAACTGCCTTCATGAAATCACTGAATCTTTTTTTTTTTTTTTTTTTTTGCAAGGTAGGGTCTCACTCTGGTCCAGGCTGACCTGGAATTACCTATGTAGTCTCAGGGTGGCCTCGAACTCTCAGCGATCCTCCTACCTCTGCCTCCCGAGTGCTGGGATTAAAGGCGTGTGCCACCATACCCAGTTTAGGAATTGCATTTTCATTCTGAGCACACGGCCAATGCCAAATGTATGGTGTGTGCCTAGGGTAGTCAACAGAAGGGTCAATCAAGATTCAGTGATTTCAAGCCAGGCGTGGTGGTGCACGCCTTTATTCCCAGCACTCGGGAGGCAGAGGTAGGAGGATTGCTGAGAGTTCGAGGCCACCCTGAGACTACATAGGTAATTCCAGGTCAGCCTGGACCAGAGTGAGACCCTACCTAAAAAAAAAAAAAAATTGCATTTCCCTTCCAGCCCAGGGGATCTCTGAGAGTCCTTCCTCCAGGTGCTTGACATACATACAACCCTGCCGGCTTGTATGTCACAGCGCATGCATGGACACAGCCCAGAGGCCTTTCACAGTAGGTCTGCAACCCTAAAAGGACTCTCCCCAGACCCAACTGCTGGCCCCTTGGTCTTATACTTCCACCCTGGAGAAGTGTGAGGAGATACAGTTTTTCTGTGTAGGCCCCTCCTAGGGGTATGTCATGACAGCCTTAGGTGACCAATCCCAGGGCTCAGGACAGATCTTGGCCAAGGGGTGTTGAAACGGGACGTCTGTTGTAACACTCATGGCTGTTAAGTCCAGGAAGAAGCGGGAAGGGCAGAGAGGGGTGTTGCTGCTTTTCAGGGACAAGAGATGGTAGAAGGAACAGTTCTCAGTGGGTGGTCTCAGTGCTGCAGGGGCGAGGAGAGCCCTTCAGATAGGAGGGCAGGAGAGCACTAAGGATTCCTGCTGATCACATGAGCTTTCTGAGGGAGGAGCTGTGGACAGTGGTAGGGTAACTGGCAGAGCAACTGGGTGAGTGGATGAATGGAGGATGGAGGGCCTGGCACACCTGCGTGTTTGAAGAAGCTTTTGGGTTGGATGGTTTTGCTTGGATGGTTTGTTTGCTTGCTTATTTATTTGTTCTTAGAGACAGAGAGGGGAGAGAGAGAGGGAGACTGGGCACGCAGGGCTTCAGCCACTGCAGTGGAACTCCAAACGCTTGCACCAGCTAGCGGGCACATGTGACCTAGTGCTTACCTCACCTTTGTGCGTCTGGCTTACATGGGCACCTGGGTCCTTAGGCTTCTCAGGCATGCGCCTTAACTGCTGAGCCATCTCTCCAGCCCTTGTTTATTTATTTTTATTTATTTGCAGTGCTGGGGGATTGAATCCAAGGCCTGGCACATATTAGGGAAGCCATCTACCACTGAGCTATATCCCCAGGCCTTTTCTTTTTTCTTTCTTTTTTCTTTCTTTCTTTTTTTGGTTTTTCAAGGTGGGGTCTCACTCTAGCCCAGGCTGACCTGGAATTCACTATGTAGTTCCCAGGGTAGCCTTGAACTCATGGTGATCCTCCTACCTCTGCCTCCCAAGTGCTGGGATGAAAGGCGTGCGCCACCACACCCAGCTCTTTTCTTTTAATAGTTTTTTTTTTTTTTAATTTATTTGCAAGCAGAGAGAGATAAAAGGAAGAGAATCAGGTCCTCCAGCCACTGCAAAAGAACTCCAGATGCATGTGCCATTCCGTGCATCTGGCTTTACTTGGGAACTGGGGAATTGAACCCAGGTCCATAAGGCATTGCAGGCAAGTGCCCTAACCACTGAGCAATTTCTCCAGCCCCCTTTTGTTTTCTTTTTTTTTCTGTAGTCCAAACTGGCCTAGAATTCACTCAATAGCCCTGGTAAGCCTTGAACTCATGACCTCCATGCCTCAGACTCTGGGATTACAGGAGGGGCTACCATGCCCAGACAAAAAAGAAATGAAGTCGAACATGGTGGAGCATGCCTTTAACCCCAGCACTAGAGAGGCAGAAGTAGGAGGATCACTGTGAGTTTGAGGCCAGCCTTGGGACTATAAAGTGAGCTCAGCCTGGACTAGAGTGAAACCCTACCTTGAAAAAAAAAGAAAAGAAAAACAAATAAAACAGAATGGAACAGAATAAATAATAAATAAATCAATACAGTTTAAATGGCTGGGTATAGTGCTGGATCGCTATAAGTCTATATCTGACTTCTTTGCCTTAGCGTCGTGTCTTTGAGATTCATCTGTGTTCCAGCAGAGCACAGGACCACACTCCTTTCTGTGGCCGGTAATATTCCATGGTTTGTTTATCCTTCGATTCAATGCACTCAAGTGTTGTTTCTGCCTGTTGGCTCTTGGGAACAAGCCAGTCAGCATTGGCACGAGCACAATCCTTTTGCCCGGCTGTGCTGCGTGTGTTCTCAGTACCGGCCTTTACTCTCTGGTCGTTGTGGGCCAGCAGCAAACATCAAGGGTTCCTCACCGCACCCAGCCAGCTCAGCTCAGCTCAGCACTTGTCTGCGTCTGCCTACTAGGAAATGGTTGGCAATGAGCACTTGGGAAGTGGAGGCAGGAGGATTACCGCACATCTGAGGCTACAGTGTGGGCTACAAAGTGAGCTTCAGGCCAGTCAGGGCTGCAGAGTGAGACCCAATCTCAAAATAAAATAAGAATAAAGTAAATAAAATAAAATACAGCTGGGCGTGGGTGGTGCACTTTAATCCTAACACTCAGGAGAAGGAGGTAGAAGGATCGCCATGAGTTTGAGGTCAGCCTGGGCTGGAGTGAGACCCTACCTCAAAAAACCAAAATAAAAGCCGGGCGTGGTGGCGCATGCCTTTAATCCCAGCACTCGGGAGGCAGAGGTAGGAGAAGGATCACTGTGAGTTCAAGGCCACCCTGAGACTATACAGTTACTTCCAGGTCAGCCTGAGCCAGAGTGACACCCTACCTTGAAAAACCAAAAAAAAAAAAAAAAAAAAAAAAAACCCTAAATAAATAAATAAATAAATAAATACAGAGCTGGTGGCTGAAGAGATGGCTCAACAGTTAAGGCGCTTGCTTGTAAAAACCTAATGGCCCAGGTTTGACTCTATTTCTTGAATAAATAAAATATTTAAATTTATTTTATTCTACTTATTTGCATATGTGTGTGTACACCAGTGTCTGCAACCAGTGGCTGCAAACATATGCCCACCCATCTAGCTTTGATGTGGGTGGCTGAGGAATTGAACACAGGCTGGATGGCTCTGAGCCGTCTCCCTAGCCCCACCTTTTTATTTTTTTATTTTTTATTTTTCAAAGTAGGGTCTCCCTCTAGCCCATGCTGACCTGGAATTCACTCTGTATGTAATCTCAGGGTAGCCTTGAGCTCACAGCAATCCTCCTACTCTGGCTTCCCAAGTGCTGGAATTAAAGGCATTCACACCATGCCTGGCCTTTAAATTTTTTTTTTTTTTAATATTTTATCAGGGCTGAAGAGATGGCTTAGCGGTTAAGGCACCTGCCTGCTAAGCCTAAGAACCGGGGTTCCAATCTCCAGGTCCCATGTTTAGCCAGATGCAAAGTGACGCAAGGGTGCAATGCCGCACTTGCCCACAAGGGGATGCACGCATCCGGATTTCATTCACAGCAGTTGAGAGACTGCTGGCACGCCCATCTCTATCTGTCTCCTTCTCCCTCTCTGTCTGTCTTTCTCTGTGTCTCTCTCCAAAAATAAATAAAATAATAAAAAAAATTTAAAAAAATATTTTATCAGGGGCGAGAGAGATGGCTTAGTGGTTAAGGCACTTGCCTACAAAGCCAAAGGACCTTGGTTCAATTCCCCAGGACCCACATAAGCCAGATGCACAAGGTAGCGCATGCGTCTGGAGTTCGTCTGTAGTGGCTGGAGGCCCTGGTGCACCCATTCTCCCCCACCCCCACACATACTATCTCTCTTTGCCTCTCTCAAGTAAATAAATAAATAAAAATAAAATATTAAAAAATAGCTGGGCATGGTGGCGCACGCCTTTAATCCCAGCACTTGAGAGGCAGAGGTAGGAGGATCGATGTGAGTTCGAGGCCACCCTGAGACTACATAGTTAATTCCAGGTCAGCCTGAGCTAGAGAGTGAGACCCTACCTTGAAAAAACAAAAAGAAAAGCAAAAAAAAAAAAAATAGCTGGGCATGGTGGCACACACCTTTAATCCCAGCACTTGAGAGGCAGAGGTAGGAGGATCGATGTGAGTTCGAAGCCACCCTGAGACTACATAGTTAATTCCAGGTCAGCCTGGGTCACTGTGAGACCCTACCTCAAACCCCCCCCTCCCCTCCCCTCAAAAATATATATACATATATATGTGGTTAATTTGCAAGGAAAAACAGAGACAAAAAGAATGGGGACCTCCAGGGCCTCCAGCCACTGCAAATGAACTCCAGATGCATGCATCATTTTGTACATCTGGCTTTACATGGGCACTGGGGAATCGAACCCTGGTCATTAAGCATTGCTGGCAAGCGCCTTAACCACTGAGCCATCTCCCCAGCCCCGCCTTCTTTTTTGAGACAGGGTCTCTCTGGCCCACAAGTTTCCTGATTCTCCTGGCTTTGCCTCCCATTGACATAGGCAGGTTGGCATCACACGCAGACACATGGGTGCTGAGAAGCTGAACTCAGGGTGACAGGTTTGCAAGCAAGTGCCTTTAACCATTGAGCAATCTCCTTTGTCCATGGAAAAATAATCTTTTTTTTTTTTTACCTTCTTACTTAATTACTTTATTATTTTTGTTTCTTTTTTTTTTTTTTAAATTATTTTATTTATTTATTTGAGAGAAAGAGGCAGAGAGAGAGAATGGGCATGCCAGGGCCTCCAGCCACTGCAAACGAATTCCAGTTGCATGCGCCCCCTTGTGCATCTGGCTTACGTGGATCTTGGAGAGTCAAATTGGGATCCTTTGGCTTTGCAGGCAAGTGCCTTAACTGCTAAGCCATTTCTCCAGCCCCTTGTTTGTTTTTTCAATGTAGGGTCTCATCTGGCCCAGGCTGATCTGGAATTCACTATGTTGTCTCAGGCTGGCCTTGAACTCATGGTGATCCTCCTACCTCTGTCTCCCTAGTGCTGAGACTTAAGGTATGTGCCACTATGCCCAGCTTAACCATTTTTTTCTTTTGAGACAAGGTCTCATGCATCCCAGGCTAGCCTTGACCCCCAATTCTCCTGCCTCCACCTCCTGAGAGCTCAGATTACAGGTATATACAATTACAGCAGACCTGGAAAACCAGTCTTTCACAGAACCAAACAGAAACTCCCTTGAAATAGATAGAAGACGAAACATGATGAAGGCTGAGCATATAGCCTAGTTGGCAGACTGCTTGCTTAGTTGTATGAAACCCTAGTTTCCTAGTTTCTCGAGAACTACATAAACTGCGTGTTTGGAGGGATTTCTTGTTGCTGTTTTTGTTGTTGACTGAGGCAGGATCTCATCCTAGCTCAGGCTGACCTGGGACTCACAGTGATCCTCCTGCCTCAGCCTCCTGAGTGCTGATACTAAAGGCATAAACTACCATGCCAGGTGTGTTTTTGTTTTTGTAAATCTCAGATCCATCATCCATAATACAGTTTTTACTAGGTAAGGGCTTGCTTTGCCTAGCTCTCTACACTCAGGACCTGCTACACAGTAAGTGCGTCAAAGAAAGGTAAGGAATGAGTGTTCAGATAGACAGTGCTGGGTTGATTAAATATCCAAATGGGAAAAAATAGTGTTTGGGCTCCTACCTTACACCATACACAAAGATAAGCTCTAGATGTACTACAGATAAGACAATGGGCTTGCAGAAAAGTAAACAGGTCCTCCTGGACCTGAAGTCAGCAAAGACTGCCTTGCCTAAACAGTGCCCCAGAAATGAGAGTCAGAAAAATAAAACAGAGCCAGGTGTTGGGGTGCACGCCTCTAATCTCAGCACTTGGGAGATTGAGGCAGGAGGGTGTACAATTTTAGGCCAGCCTAGGCTATACAATGAGCCTGTCTCAAAAAACAAGAGGGTGAGGCTGGAGAGATGGCTTAGCCACTAAGGTGCTTGCCTGCAAAGCCATAGGACTCAGGTTCGATTCCTCAGGACCCACGTAAGCCAGATGCACAAGGGGGCGCATGTGTCTGGGGTTTGTGTGCAGTGGCTGGAAGAACTGGTGCACCCATTCATTCATTCATTCCCTCTCTGTCTCTCTGCCTCTTTCTCTCTCAAATAAATAAATTAAATTAAAAATAAATTTAAAAAAAAAAAAAGAAGGGCTGCAGAGATGGCTTAGTAGTTTCGTTACTTGCCTACAGAGCCTAAGGACCCAGGTTCAATTCCCTAGGACCTATATAAGCCAGATGCACAAGGTGGCACATGCATCTGGGGTTCGTTTGCAGGGGTTGGAGGACCTTTTTACATCCATTCTCTCTATATCCACCCACTTTTCTCTTTCAAATAAGTAAAACTGAATTTTTTTATTTTCATTTTTACTTATTTATTAGAGACAGAGAGCAGGGGAGAGAAAGTGAGAATGGGCACACCAGGGCTCTAGCCACTGCAAACGAACTCCAGATGCATGTGCCACCATGTGCATCTGACTTACGTGGGACCTGGAGAATTGAACCTGGGTCTTTAGGCTTCACAGGCATGCACCTTAACCACTAAGCCATCTCTCCAGCCCTGAATTTTTTTTTAAGTAAAAAACAAGAGAATTTCAGAGATTACTGACTAAGATTTCCTCTATAACACTCTTAAGTCTTTGTTTTTTTTTTAAATATTTTTATGTATTTATTTATTTGTATGAGAGAGAGGAAAAGAGAGAGAGAGTGAGAGTATGGGCACACTAGCGTTTCCTGCTGCTTCAAACAAACTCCAAGTGCATGTGCCACCTTGTACATCTGGCTTTACATGGGTGCTAAAGAACTGAACCCAGGATGGCAGGTTTTGCAAGAAAGTGCCTTTAACTGCTGAGCTATCTTCCCAGCCCTATAATTCAATCTTTCTAAACTTCAAAAAGAAAAAAGGGTGCTGAAGACATGGCTCAACAGTTAAGGCGCTTGCCTGAAATGCCTAAGGACCCCGGTTCAATTCCTCAGTATCCACATAAGTCAGATGCACAAGGTGGCACATGCATCTGGAGTTCATTTGCAGTGGCCGATGCACCCTTTCTCTCTCATAAATAAATAAGCACTCGGGAGGCAGAGTTAGGATAATCTCTGTGAGTTCGAGGCCAGCCTGAGACTACATAGTGAATTCCAGCCAGAGAGAAACCCTACCTAAAAAAAAAAAAAAAAAAAGAAAGAAAGAAAGAAAGAAAGAAAGAAAGAAAGAAAGAAAAGAAAAGAAAGAAAGAGGGAAAAAAGAGTATTAGAGTATTTTGTGCTGGTTAATTTCAGTTGCCAACTTGACAGGATTTAGAATCACCATGGAAACAAATATGGTATCCATGCCACGGTTTTGATTTCTCTTGGCCTTGAGCAGCAGCTGAAGGAGAGGCAGCCCACTCTTACAGCTTACGGTCACTGCACAAACAATGCATACAGCCTCTCAGCCCCATGTGTCCCCACCTACAGTGCTGACCTCTTGGATTTTTGGCATCCGTCTTCCACTTGAGAGAAGCGCCTTTCTGTTTGGACCACTGTGATCACTGAGGCAGGGTGGGGACAGGGGCCTTCAGGGAGGTGGAGCTCAAGTTTCAGGTCAGCTCTCTAAATTCTCTCTGAAGTGCAGGCTCTGCTGGAGACACAGCGTGGGAGGAGCACCCCCTGAAAATCCTCTTGTGGGTTCTGAACCATGTACTCACTACTTCCTCAAGAGAACAACTCATGGCATTCATTAAAAAAAAAAAGCTCAAGCCAGGCATGGAGGCACATGCCTCCATGGGCACCAGCACTAGGCAGGAGGAGGAAGGAGGATCATTGTGAGTCCAAGGCCAGCCTGAGACTACATAGTGAATTTCAGGATAGCCTGGGCTAGAGCAAGACCCTACCTTGAAAAAAAAAAAAAAAAAAAAAAAAAACCAATAAAATAAAATAAAAATACTCAAGCCAGGCATGGTGGTACATACCTTTAATCCCAGCATTCTGGAGGCTAAGGTAGGATTTTAGTGAATTCGAGGCCAGCCTGGGCTACAGAGTGAGTTTCATGTCAGACTGGGCTAAAGGGAGACCCTGACTCAAAAATAAAAATGTTGGGCTGAGGAAATGGATTAGCAGTTAAGGCATTTGCCTGCGAAACCTAAGGACCCCTCTTTGATTCCCCAGGACCCATGTAAGCCAGATGCACAAAGGGGTGCATGTGTCTGGAGTTTGTTTGCAGTGGCTAGAAGGCCCTGGGTGTGCCCATTCTCTCTTTCTCCCTCTTCTTCTCTCTCTCAAATAAATAAATAATAATAAATAAAATAAAATGTTCAAGGGGGTTGGAGAGATGGCTCAGCAGTTAAGGCGCTTGCCTGCAAAGTCTAAGGATCCAGGTTTGATTCCTCAGTAAGCACATAAAGCCAGATGCACAAGGTGGCTATGCATATGGAATCCACTTGCAGTGGCTAGAGGTCCTGGAGCACCCATTCTCTCTCTCTCCCTCTCATAAATAAATAAATAAGGTGGGCGTGGTGGCACACGCCTTTAATCCCAGCACTTGGGAGGCAGAGGGAGGAGGATCACTGTGAGTTTGAGGCTACCCTGAGACTGCATAGTAAATTCCAGGTCAGCCTGGGCTAGAGTGAAACCCTACCTTAAAAAAACAAAAATAAATCAATAATATTTTTTTAAATGCTAGAGGGGGCCAGGCGTGTGGCACATGCCTTTAATCCCAGCACTTGGGAGGCAGAGGTAGGAGGATTGCCATGAGTTCAAGGCCACCCTGATATTCAGAATGAATTCCAGGTCAGCCTGGGCTACAGGGAGACCCTACCTCGAAAAACAAACAAAAAACAAACAAAATGCTAGAGGGCTGAGGAGGAAGCTCAGCAATGAAGTCCTTGCCTAATGTACAAAGCCCAGGTTTGATCCCCAACACCAAAATTCTATCTATCAACCAATAAATACATTTGGGAGCAGAAGCACATGCCTGTAATCCTAGCTAAGGCAGGAAGATTGCAAGCTTAAGGCCAGCTTGGGCACCACAGCAACACCTCCTCTCCAAAAATAAACAAATGAATGAATGATTAACGCCCAACCAGCACATCACTTTCAGGTGAAATTCCCTCTATATTTAAACACGACTGACAGGGTACAATTAAGCTCTCAGTAAAGGCTTCTTTCCATAGTCACCACATATATGATCTCATTCACAGAATTTGGTTCAAATCAAAGAGATATTTTTATCAGGAGGCTCGGTGATTGAGTGCTCGCCTAGCACATGCAAGGACCAGGACTGGAGTTCCATCCCCCACAGCACCATCAAACAGATAAAACTGCCTCCTTCTCTTGGATGGAGCCTCCAAGCTGTTCTGCATATCTGAAGAAGTTCCTGGATTCTCATTTCTTTCCTTTCCTTTTTTTTTTTTTTTTTTTTTTTTTTTGAGAGAGACACAGAGAGAGAGGGAGACAGAGATGGACGCATCAGCAGCCTCTCAGCTGCTGCGAACGAAATCCAGATGCGTGCGCCCCCTTGTGGTCAAGTGTGGCATTGCGCCCTTGCGTCACTTTGCATCTGGCTAAACGTGGGACCTGGAGATTGGAACCAGCGTTCTTAGGCTTAGCAGGCAGGCACCTTAATCGCTAAGCCATCTCTCCAGCCCTCCTTTCCTTTTTTTAATTTTTATTTATTTGCAAGCAGAGAAGAACATGAATGGACACACCAGGGCCTCAAGCCACTGTGAACTAATGAACTTCAGATGCATGTGCCACTTTGTGCATCTGGCTTTATATGGGTACTGGGAAATTGAACCTTGGTCCTTCGACTTCGCAGGCAAATGCCTTAACCGCTAAGCCATTTCTCCAGCCCGGTTAGTTGCTTTTATAAGCAGCAGCAGTATATGCTGGGTATAGCGGCACACACCTGTGATCCCAGCACTCAGGAACTGAGACAAAAGGATTTCAAGTTCAAGGCCAGTCTGAGCTACGTCGAGAAACCCTTTCTCAAGGAAAAAAAAAAAAATATCAGAGGCTGGGAACATGACTCAGTGGTTAAAGACTCTTACTTATAAAGTCTGCCAACCCAAGTTCAATTCCGAAGTCACCCACATAAGCCAGATACAAAAAGTGGTGTATGGAAAAAACAAAGTGGTATATGTGTCTGAAGTATGCAGCAACAAGAGGCCCTGGCCCTTCTACACACATGCAAATGAATAAGTTATAAGAAAATGACAAGTCCAGGCTGGAGAGATGGCTTAGTGGTTAAGACACTTGCCTGCAAAGCCAAAGGACCCAGGTTCAATTCCCCAGGAACCATGTAAGCCAGATGCACAAGGTGGCACATACATTTGGAGTTCGTTTGCAGTGGCTGGAGGCTCTGGCGTGCCCATTCTCTCTCTCTCTCAAATAAATAAATAGACATAGCAGTAACATGCTTCCTGACCGTCTCACATCACTTTCCTACATCACCCACAGCATATAGACCTAGGAACCCTGGAGCCTGGGCAAGCTTGAGCCTGGCAATCCCTGGAGGGGAGGCCAAGCATGCTCACCTGAGCCTCTCCAGCCTCCACCTGTCCCGAGGCAAGGGATCCTGACCACCTGGCCTTGAGCAGAGGCGGCTAACCCAGTGCCTGGTGTTTGGAAGATGCCCCTTGGAGCTCAGGAGGAGCAGCTTCTCTCCCTCCCCCCAGTCCAATGAACCACTGTCACTTGCTAAAGGTGAACCCAGGTGGCCATGGTGAGGTTCCACAGTACCCTGGCTTCCTATCTGTATGTAGGTCTTCACGGCTTCCTCTGCTTTCAGTCGGATGACCCATCTGCTGGGTGAGTATTGCTTCTCCAGCTCCTGCAGGACAGACACGGGCTCCGTGAGACCTTCCTTCTCAACTGGCTGGGCTCCAGCCCTCCTCTGAAGCTTCTCTACCTTGCGAACCCTTCCCAATAACCTCTGCTTCTTGTGAGTTCCCTCAGCTTCCATCCTGGCCACTCACGCCTCTCCCTGCCTTGCTAGCTCCACAGGAGGCTCAGACAGTGGGGTGGTCACTGCCCACAAAGTGGGGAATCAATTTTCCAGAGAAGGCACAATTATGAGTGACATAGTGGTCCCAGGGACAGAGGTGAAGAGGAGGGAATCAAAGCTCAGTTTGTGGGCTGGAGAAATGGCTTAATGGTTAAGGTGTTTACCTGCAAAGCCAAAGGACCCCGGTTCCATTCTCCAGGACCCACGTAAGCCAGATGCACAAGGGGGCGCATGCATCTGGAGTTTATGTGCAGTGGCTGGATGCCCTGGCATGCCCATTCTCTCCCTGTCTCTGCCTCTTTCTCTCTTTCAAATAAATAAATAAAATATATTAAAAAAAAAAACTTGAGCCGGGCGTGGTGGCGCACGCCTTTAATCCCAGCACTCGGGAGGCAGAGGTAGGAGGATCGCCATGAGTTCAAGGCCACCCTGAGACTACATAGTGAATTCCAGGTCAGCCTGAGCTAGAGTGAGACCCTACCTCGAAAAACCAAAAAAAAAAAAAAAAAAAAAAACTTGGGCTGGAGAGATAGCTTAGTGGTTAAGGCGCCTGCCTGCTAAGCCTAAGAACGCTGGTTCCAATCTCCAGCGGTTCCAATCTCCAGGTCCCACGTTTAGCCAGATGCCAAGTGACGCAAGGGCGCAATGCCGCACTTGACCACAAGGGGGCGCTCACATCTAGATTTCGTTCACAGCCTCTGAGAGACTGCTGGCGCGCCCATCTCTGTCTCCCTCTCCCTCTCTGTCTCTCTCTCTCTCTCTGTGTCTCTCTCCAAAAATAAATAAAATAATTTAAAAAATTTAAAAAAAAAACACTCAGTTTGTAAATGCTGCCTGGCCAGATGGCTGAAGCAGAGGGGAGGAAGAGTCCACAGGGTCTTGAATGTGGGATCCAGATGTTCACAGTTAAGTCAGACATAGTAGCCTAGATCTATAATCTCAGCTACTCGAAATCTGAGGCAGGAGGATCCCAGGTTCAAGGCCTGCCTGGGCCTGCAGAGTGAGTTTGAGGTCAGCTTTGGCAACGTGTACATCTGTAATCCCAGCACTCAGGAGGCAGAGGCAGGAGGACTGACACCAGTTCAAGGCTAGTTTCATCTACATATCAAATGCTAGGCTAGCTAGGGCTACACAGTGAAATCTTGCCTCAAAAAAAAAAAAAAAAAAAAAAAAAAAAGCCAAAACAGGTTCCTGAAGTTGCTGTGGGATTTGGCTTATGGCTCCCCTCTCTGCTTGGACCTGTGAATGCAGGCCAGCCTCTTCTTCAATAAATATCCCTTCTTCTATTAAAAAAAAAAAAAAAAGCCCAAAACAGCCGGGCATGGTGGTGCACACCTTTAATCTGAGCACTTGGGAGGCAGAGGTAGGAGGACTGCTACCCTGAGACATAGTGAATTCCAGGTCAGCCTTGGCTACAGTGAGATCCTATCTCAAAAAAAAAAAAGCTAAAAACCCCAAAATAAAGTAAAAAGAGGGAAGCCACACATGGTGGCCCCTCCAGCACTCAGGAGGCTGAGGTAGGAAGATTGCTGTGAGTTCAAGGCCAGCCTGGGACTACAGAGTAAGTTCCAGGTCAGTCTAGGGTAGTGTAAAACCCTATCTCCAGCCCAGCGTGGAGGCGCAGGCCTTTAATCCCAGCCCTTGGGAGGCAGAGGTGGGAGAATCACCATGAGTTCGCCCTGGGTTCCATCCCCAGTCCAGACATGGGAGATGTCTGATAGATTGTGAATAAAGGGCCCTCAGCCATCAACAGGATCCTTGGAGACTGAGCGGCCTCACAGAAAGGCTTGGGGGCCAGATGCCAGTGGACCTCCCTCTCTTACTGGCTGCCTTCCTCTGGGCAGTTTCTCCATTGGTAGGATGGCTTTATTAGCTGCCTCACAAGGCTGAAAGAGAAAAGGTGTAAACGAGAAGTAAAGGGAACCATTCAAACGTGGTTGCCTCTTCTCTCGTGCAATAGGGGTCGAGGCTGGAGGTCCCCAGAGCTATATTTTGTTGTGACACTTCATGTAGCCTCAAGCTCGCTATGTAGCTGAGATGACCTCAAATTCCTGATCCTTCTGCCTCCATCTCCCATGTGCTGGGATTACAGAAATGAGTCACCACACCTGGCTTGCCATCATCTTTACTGCTACTAATTGTGTGTGTGTGTGTGTGTGTGTGTGTGTGTGTGTGGAAGCCAGACGTTGACATCCAGTTATTGCTCTGTACCTTATTTTTTGAGACAGTCTGTCACTGAACCTGGAACTCACAAATGTGGATAGACTAGCTAGTCGGCAAGCCCCAGGGACCCTCCCATCCCTACCTCCCCAGTAGTGGGATACTGGCACACATCACCATGCCTGGCTTTTTATGTGGACGCTAGTGATTAGAACTTGGGTCTTCATGCTTGAGCGGGAAGTATTTTACCCACTGAGCCAGCTCCCTAGCTCCACTATTTATAATGATGATACACAGGGTTTCTGAGAGTGCCCTGATACTGTAGACAAGTGTGTGTGTGTGTGTGTGTGTGTGTAGAGAGAGAGAGAGAGGGAAGGAGAGGGAGAGATTTCTTGAGGCAGTACCCTTAACTTTCATCAGCTTCTTAGAGTTCTGCTGAGGTGTCTATGATTTTAAAAAATTGCTTGAATAATAAAAAAATAATTGGGTAACTCCTTAGGAAATCATGATAGTTACAGCTAAGTGCCGAGCATCGTGTTGTGTGCTTTGCGTGTAACTGTTAACTTTTGCAACAGTCTGCAGGGGTTCACTTCTTAGTGTGCAGTACTCTTGGGCATGCCCAGTGTGCTTCAAAGTTTTGGGTGAAAATACAGGATAATCTAGTTGCATAAATTCAAGTGTCCGCCTTTGAGGATGCCTGCCTTGCTCAGTGGTGCGAAGCAGTGGCCCTTGGCCTCTGACATTTTTCAGCCTTTAATTATTAGCAGAAACCCAGACACATTGCACAATTTCAGGTTAGGGTCCAAAACTTCCGTCCTAACCTCTGCTGGCCTATGGAGAGTGACACTGCCACAGGACTTTAATTTTTCGCTATCTGTCCTCAAAACAGGACACACACACACAAATCTGCCTCGAGGTGAAAAATTAAATATATCTGGTGCTCAAGCCTTCAAGGCCTGAAGGAATGATCTAGTGGTTTGCAAGCTTCTTAGAATTCCTGCCCATTGCCAGGTGTGGTGGTGCACGCCTTTAATCCCAGCACTCGGGAGGCAGAGGTAGGAGGATCGCCACGAGTTTGAGGCCACCCTGAGACTCCATAGTGAGCCTAGGCTAGAGTGAGATCTCACCTTGAAAAACCAAAAATAAATAAATAAATAAAAGAATTCCTGCCCAGTCTGTTTGCTGAGTTCCATGACCCCAGCCCCTCTGTGCAACCTGCCTACCTCTGCTGACATCTTCTTCCAGGGAGCCTCGTCAGGGACACCAGGAGCTTCCATAGTGAAGTCCAGGGAGTGGGGGCGGAGCAGGGGCGGGATCCAGGATGACCACGTCCTCAGAGCCACGCCCACCGCCTGGCCATCGCGCATGCGGAGTCGGCTCTTTTCCCACGATTGTACCGAACTCTCCCGCCTCCGCGGGCTCAGCGGTCTGCCTGCGATCTGATTGGCTCCCCCGTGCCTCTGGCGCTGCCGATTGGCCAGCGCGGAGCGCCGAAAGGAGAGCGGGAACGGCGGGCGCCTGCGGAGTAGTCAGTGCAGCCAGCCCTGCCCGTGGCCACCATGAGTTATGTCAACCTGCCCACCGTGCTGCCCGGCTCCCCCAGCAAGACCCGGGGGCAGATCCAGGTGCGGGGTCCTGCTCCCCAGGGGTCGTGGGGGAGGGTTGATGCGCGGTGTGGGCGGGGAGGACCTCCGCGAACTGACTCCTTCTCTCCTAGGTGATTCTCGGGCCCATGTTCTCAGGAAAAAGGTAAATGGGTTTTCGGGCGGGAGGGTCTCCGCGTCCCTGGCCACCCCTCGCCCCTCTAGGGCCTGCTGCCCTTCCCCAGAGTCCGGAGCAGGGCGGCCGGCCGCGCCTGGCCTTGGCCCAGAGCCTTCCCGCCCGAATTCCTCTCGGCCGGGGAATCTGGCGTCCTGCCCGGCCAGATCAAACCCTCCTCCCGGGGGCTCCTGACGCTTCCTGGAGCCGGTCTCAGATGGCCATAGCCGAGCCCCCACCCCAAATCCTCAGAAGTCCGTTGTGCCCACTCGGGGCGAGGCGGTGTGTGGACACCCTTGCACCACAGCTGTTTATCTTTTCTTTTAAAAATATTTTATTTATCCATTTCAGAGAGAGAGAGAATGGGTGCGCCAGGGCCTCTAGCCACTGCAAACAAACTCCAAACGCCTGTGCCACCTTGTGCAGCTGGCTTATGCGAGCCCTGGGGAATCGAACCTGAGTCAGGCTTCGCAGGCATGCGCCTTAACCACTAAGCCATCTCTCCAGCCGGACAGTAGTTTGCAAAACAATTATCCCCACCCCACCCCCGCCCTCACTAAGTCATCTGAAGCCAGGGAGCCTCCTTGTTTTCTCTGAGCTGAGGGGGCTGTGCCCTAGGCAGAAGGCTCAAGGACCCCCTCACCCTCTTGAATAGCCCTGCTCAAGCTCCCTGCCAGTAGGGTGAGGCTCAGGGTGGAGATCTGGGACGCAGAAACACGCCCCTTGGGTGTTGTCTCAAAAGACTTTAGTGGCCGGGCGTGGTGGCGCACGCCTTTAATCCCAGCACTCGGGAGGCAGAGGTAGGAGGATCGCTGAGAGTTCGAGGCCACCCTGAGACTACATAGTGAATTCCAGGTCAGCCTGGACCAGAGTGAGACCCTACCTCGCAAAACCAAAAAAACAAAACAAAAACAAAAGACTTTAGTTAACTCACAAAAAAAGCAACAGCTGTGCAATGAGACTCTCTTGGGGCGAAGCTTGCCTCCATCTTCCCCAGACGGTTCCGTGAGATCCCTACTCCTGCGACCCTTCCCAAGCATGTTCCTGGACACGGTCCCCATACAGAGCTCTGACTTGCAGTCCCGTGGCATGGTGGGTACCCACGTCAAGGGATGCTCAGCGCTGGGCTGGGTCTTATCTCTGGACAATGAACTCGGCGGGCCCGCGTTCTTACTGCCCACGCCCTGCAGTTCAGGCTCTCTGCCACTAGAAGGTGCTGGCGGCGAGCCGGCGTGTGCGGAGGCCTCACCTGACCCTGCCTGTCTGTCCGTCTGTCTGTCTGTGTCCTTGCAGCACTGAGCTCATGAGACGAGTCCGGCGCTTCCAGATCGCCCAGTACAAGTGCCTGGTTGTCAAGTATGCCAAGGACACGCGGTATAGCAACAGCTTCTCTACACATGACCGGTCAGTCCCTGACTACATAGTGGAAAATCCAGTAGCACAAGGCATATTGTCCAACCTGTTTGGTGGGGTAGTTGGTATTTTTACGGATTTATTTATTTATTTATTTAAGAGAGAGAAGATGGTCGGTATTTCTGATACCTGGTTCGGATTAGCGAACTCTCCAGGATGAAGACAAGGCAGGCTAAGGCTTGGGTGCTCTTTGCCCCAGCAGGAAGGGGATAGCAGGCTGCTGGTGTCAGATGGGTAGGGGTCCTGGATGTTCTCCAGTGCCCACCACTCAGATTTTTCTCTCTAGCTGGCTTCCTGCCATCCTATGGCTTTCACACTTCCGGGTTGTATGCTTCTCTGCCTGCGTGCTGGACATTTCTGTCCAGCACAAGGCGGGAGTTAAATTGAGTGGTTTGGCAGCAGGTTTGAGGGCTGGTATTCTGAGCCCCAGGCACTTGCGTCCTCAGTGCCCTGGGTCTGCCCCGAGAACCTTACTTCCTGTACCCGTGGTGCTGACACTGCATCTGACGGTTGCTATGGGCTTGTCCAAGGGTGGGCGCTGCAGGGTTTCCAAAGGTGGGCTGCAGGTGAAGTGGAGGATTCTCTGCACCCCAGGAATTCAAGTGATGCTTTGCGGTGGTGTTGCAGGTCATCTCTGTGGGGCCCACCACACAGGGATGGGGTGAGTGGGAATGGTCACAGTTGTAGCATCACAAGTGTAGCAGTGGGTCAGAACTCATGGGTCACAGTCACTAAACACAGGCTGTTGGCATTGAAGCCATGGCCAGCTTGTGGCCTGTCTCTGGTCTTGTACTGGAAGAGGGAAGAGGAGTTTCAAATGCTTGGAATACTGTTATGTGTTCTTCAGTGTTTGCTTTATTTTGTTTGTAGCTTTTTCATTTTTAAAAATATTTCTAGGAGCCGTTAACGCACACTGTTAATCCCAGCACTCGGGAGGCAGAGGTAGGAGGATCGCCATGAGTTCGAGGCTACATAGTGAATTCTAGGTCAGCCTGAACTAGAGTGAGACCCTACCTCGAAAGACCAAAAAAAAAAAAGAAAGAAAAAAGAAAAATATTTCTAGGGGCTGGAGAGATGGCTTAGCGGTTAAGGCGCCTGCCTCCTAAGCCTAAGAACATTGGTTCCAATCTCCAGCGGTTCCAATCTCCAGGTCCCACGTTTAGCCAGATGCAAAGTGACTCAAGGGTGCAATGCCGCACTTGGCCACAAGGGGGCGCACGCATCTGGATTTCGTTCACAGCAGCTGAGAGGCTGCTGGCAGCCCATCTCTATCTGTCTTCCTCTCCCTCTCTCTGTTTCTGTCTCTCTTAAAAAAAAATATATTTCTATTCATTGAGATAGAAAGAGGGAGGGGATGTGTGGGCCAGGGTCTCTTGCTGCTGCAAACAGACTCCAGAGGCATGCACTACTTTGTACATCTGGCTTTATGTGGGTACTGGGGAATTTAACCCAGGCTGGCAAGCTTTGCAAGCAAGCTCCTTTAATCGTTAGACCATCTCTCCAGCCCTTTTTTCTTTTCTCCTCCCCTCCCCAACCAAGGTAGGGTCTCGCTCTAGCCCAGGCTGACCTGGAATTCACCATGTAGTCTCAGGATGTCCTTGAACTCACGGAGATCCTCCTACCTCTGCCTCCGGAATGCTGGGACTAAAGGTGCCTGGCTCTGCAACCTTTTTCTTTTGGAGTTTTTTTTTTTTTTTTTTAAGATTTTTTTAAAGTTTTTAAAATTTATTTTTATTTATTTATTTGATAGGGAGAGAGAGAGAATGGGCATGCCAGGGCCTCCAGCCATTGCAAACGAACTACAGATGTATGCACCCCCTTGTGCATCTGTCTTATGTGGGTCCTGGGGAATCAAACCAGGGTCCTTTGGCTTTGTAGGCAAATGCCTTAACTGCTAAGCCATCTCTCCAATCTTAAAATTATTTTTATTTTGAGAGAGAAAGAAAGAGGCAGAGAGAGAGAATGGGCACACTAGGACCTTCAGCCTGCTGTGAACGAACTCCAGACATGTGCACTCCTTTGTGTGCATGCATGTGCGACATTGTGCATTTGTGTCACTGTGTGTCTGGCTACGTGGGACCTGGATATTTGAACATGAGTTCTTAGGTTTTGTAGGCAAGTGCCTTAACCACTAATCCATCTCTCCAGCCCTTTTTTTGTGTGTTTTGTTTTTCGAGGTAGGGTCTTCCTCTAGCCCAGGCTGACCTGGAATTCACTCAGTAGTCTCAGGGTGGCCTTGAACTCTTGGTGATCCTCCTACCGCTGCCTCTCAAGTGCTGGGATTAAAGGCATGTGCCACCTTGTCTGGCTTAATTCCTTTTTGTTTTTTGTTTTTTTATTTTTTCGAAGTAGGGTTTCACTCTGGTCCAGGCTGACCTGGAATTAATTATGTAGTCTCAGGTGGCCTCGAACTCTCAGTGATCCTCCTACCTCTGCCTCCCGAGTGCTGGTATTAAAGGCGTGCGCCACCACGCCCGGCTTTGGCTTAATTCTTTTTATATTTTATTCATTTGTTTATTTTAGAGAGAGAAAGAGAAAATATGCCAGGGCTTCTACCCATAGCAAACAAACTCCATATGCATGCACCACTTTGTGCATATGGCTTATGTGGGTACTGGGGAATCAAACCTGGGTTCTTAGGTGTCCCAGACAAGCGCCTTAACTACTAAGCCATCTCTCCAGCCCATATTTTTTGTGTTTTTTGAGATTGGGTCTTATTCTAGTCCAGGCTGATCTGGAACTCTGTACTCTAGCCCCAGTCTGGCCTTGAACTCAAGGCAGTCCTCCTTCTTGCTGGGATTAAAGTGAGTTACCATGCCCAGCCCAATTCACTGTTTAGTCTCAGGCTGGTTTTAACTCACAGTGATCCGCCCACCTCTGCCTCCTGAGTGCTGGGATTAAAGGCGTGCGCCACCACACTCAGCAAATAACTGGTTTTCTGAACAAGGCTCTTTATTCTCCCATCCCTCCCCCACAGGCCACACTCCAGTCTGCACTGTGGCATTCTGAGCCGAGGACTCTGGCTGCCCTGGCTTTGCTCACACTCTGGCCTTCTCTTCCCAGGAACACCATGGATGCCTTGCCAGCCTGTCTGCTCCGGGATGTGGCCCAGGAGGCCCTGAATATGGCTGTTATTGGCATCGATGAAGGACAGTTTGTGAGTTGGCTTGTATTATAACCCCTCCTAAGTTAACCCCTCTTTGCCCTTTTCCCTTGCTGCTTTCAAAGTTAGTTAGGTCTTTTAGGAAAGTCACAAAAATAACTGTTTTGACTAGGGTCTGAATGCCCTTGCTACTTTTCATACGATTATCATATGGGATTTATTTTTACCTTGCTTGTTTTGTCAGTGTGTGTGTGTTGTGTGTGTATGTGGGTTTTGCATGTGTGTGGGCAGATGGACACGCCCAGTGCACATGCATGCAGAGGTCAGAGAATGGTGGCTCTCCACTTCTGTCACGTTTTTATATTACTTCCTTGGAACAGCCTCACTAAACTGGACTTCTGTTTTCCTTCTTTTTTAAAATTTATTTATTTATTTATTTTTTGGTTTGTTTTTCAAGGTGGGGTCTTGCTGTAGCCCAGGCTGACCTGGAATTCATTATGTAGTCTCAGGGTGACCTTGAACTCACAGTGATCCTACCTCTGCCTCCCAAGTGCTGGGATTAAGGGCGTGTGCTGACCTGGAATTCAATATGTAGTCTCAGGGTGGCCTCAAACTCACAGTGATCCTCCTACTTCAACCTTCTGAATGCTGGGATTAAAGGTGTGTGCCACCACGCCTGGCTTTTTAATTTTATTTTTAATTTCATATATATTTGAGAGAAAGAGAAAATGAGCATACCATGGCCTCCAACCACTGCAAACAAACTCCAGGTGCATGTACCCCCTTGTGCATCTGGCTTATGTGGGTCCTGCTCTTACCCACAGAAGAGATTAATTTGCCTACTTCCTCCTTGGAGAGAAAAAGACCCTAGTTCAAATGTGTATTTATTTATAGATATGCTTGGGATTTGAGGCAGGATCTTGCTGGGTGGTCCAAACTGGCCTGGAATTCACAATCCTCCTGCCTCAGCCTCCTGAGTGCTGAGATGACAGACAGACTCTCCCAAGCTGACTTCTGAGTACCCCGGGCACCACCACTTTGCAGACATCCTTCCTGCTTTCTGACCCAGGCTCCAGGCCTTGGTTCTTTCTTTCTTTCTTTCTTTCTTTCTTTCTTTCTTTCTTTCTTTCTTTCTTTCTTTCTTTTCTGACGTAGGGTCTCACTCTAGCCCAGGCTGACCTGGAATTCACTATGTAGTCTCAGGGTGGCCTTGAACTCATGGTGATCCTCCTACCTCTGCCTCCTGAGTGCTGCGATTAAAGGCGTGCGCCACCACACCTGGCTGGGCCCTGGTTCTTTAACAGCTTCAAAACAAAAGGATTGCCCTTCCCACTTGTGGCCTTGCATTGGGCAGTGGGCAGAGCCTTGGCTGATCCCCCCACCCCAGGCCACAGCTGAGGGTACTGTGTTCAGATGCTGGTAGCAGCTGGACTCCTGGCTCCTGAGTCCTGCTCATTCTCCAGCTGCATGCTGGCCAGGGCCTTTGGGCTTCTTGGAGATAGTGGAAGCCATGCCTTTTATTTACTTTTTATTTTCATTCTTTAAAGTGTTTACTTACTTATTTATTTGCAATCTGAGAGAGAGGGAGCCATACCAAGGCCTCTTCCTACTGCAAATGATCTCCAGATGCATGCGCCACTTTGTGCTTTCCCTGGGTACTGGGGAATCAAACCAGGCTGTCAAGCTTTGCAAACGAGTACCTTTATTTATTTACTTATTTTTGGTTTTTGAGGTAGGGGCTCACTGTAGCTCAGGCTGACCTGGGATTCACTATGTAGTGTCAGGGTGGCCTCGAGCTCACTGGGATTAAAGTGCTGGGTTAAAGGAGTGTGCACCACACCAGGCTCCTATTTGTTTTTGTTTTGTTTCTGAGGTAGGGCCTCCCTCTAGTCCAGGCTGGCCTGGAATTCACTATGTAGTCTCAGGCTGGCCTCTAACTCAGTGATCCTCCTACCTTGGCCTTCTGAGAGCTGGGAGCAAAGGCGTGTGCCACCATGCCCTATTTGGTTTTTTTTTTTTTTTCCACCTCACCCCCATTTGTTTCTTTTTTTAAGATTTTGTTTTTTTGATATTTTATTTATTTACTTGAGAAAGAGAGAGAGGAAGAGGCAGAGAAAGAATGAGCATGCCAGGGCCTCCAGCCACTGCAAACAAACTCCAGAGGCATGCGGCCCCTTGTGCATCTGGCTTATGTGGGTCCTGGGGAATCGAACTTGGGTCTTTAGGCTTCGCAGGCAAATGCCTTAACCGCTAAGCCATTTCCTCAGCCTCCCTCCCCCCGCCCGTTTGTTTTTTGAGGGTAGGGTCTCATTCTTCCCTAGGCTGGCCTTGAACTCACTGTGATCCTCCTATTTCAGCCTCCTGAGTTCCTGGGTTTAAAGCCTTGAGCCACCACACCTGGATTTTCTTAAAAATTAATTAATTATTATTGTTTTTTTGTTTTGTTTTGTTTTGTTTTTTTGTTTTTTAAGGTAGGTTCTCACTCTGGCCCAGGCTGACCTGGAATTCACTCTAGTCTCAGGGTGGCCTTGAACTCACAGTGATCCTCCTACCTTTGCTGGGATTAAAGGCGTTGCCATCACGCCCGTCTTTTTTGTTTTTTTTTTTTAACTGGAACCAAGTGATAGAGATGTTTGTTTTTGTTTGTTTTTTGAATGTGATATATGATTTTAAGTTAAAAGGAGATATCACTTAAAGAATGTTTCTGCACATGTATGTGCCCCATGAGCACATGTGTGGCGGACAGAGGACAACGTCAGGTTTCCTCCTCTGTTCCTCAGCTGCTCTCCTTGAGACTGGATCTCTCTCAACCTGGAGCTGCCTGTTTTTAGACCAGCTGACCTATGAGCCCGGGATTCTCCTGTCCATCCCCCACCCCCACCCAGAACTAGGGATACAGGCATGCGTGGCCCTGCCCCGCTTTTTACATTCGTGCTGGGGTTGAAGTCAGGCCTTCATGCTTATACAGCAAGTTCTTTTACTTACTGAGTCATCACCCTAGCCTCAGGGGAAGCCATGCTTTAAAAAAAAAAATCTTTTCTGTTTTACATAAGTAATGCTGGTCTTAATCTGGGCAGCGTGATAAGCACACACAGGAAAAGGAGGGCCGCATTTGACCGCATCAGTGCCTTGAAGCAGAGGCTACCGGGAATGTCCCTACGTGCAGCAGTGCGGGCTTCTTACCTGTTGCAGGCCTTTGTGTGTCCTGGAAACATGGTGACGGTGGTTTTGAGAAGGGGAGAGGGCTAGAGAGGATTTCAGTTTCTGTGTAGGGTTTGGGCTCTTTGGGGTCCTTAGGCAGGCTGGCTTTGCTAGGGACCAAGATTTTTCACGAAGGGGATTCTGGGATCTGAACATGCACCAGTGCTGTGGAAGGGGGCCTGGAGGAGCTTGATGCACCTTAGCCAGGAGAGGAATGTGGCTTAACTGTGTTTTGTCTGTTGAGAGGAGACTACGGAGGGGTCTGTCTGGCGTGGTCCTAGTCTAGATGGCCTGAGGAAATGGCTGTGCTCAGCCAATCCCAGGGTCCTACAGCTGCCTTCCTTCTCCTCCCTTCTCAGTGTGCAGGCCCAGTCCTTCAAATAATACATGTGTGGTTTTGGTTTGTTTTGTTTTTTTTCTAGGTAGGGTCTCACCCTAGCCCAGGCTAACCTGGAACCACCCCGTAGTTCCACACTGGTGTCAAGCTCACAGCAGTCCTCCTATCTCTGCCTCCCAAGTGCTGGCATTATAGGCATTCCAGCCTCGGCCTTTGAGTTTTTCTTTGTCTTCTCATGTAGTCTTTATCTTTGGGAATTCGTTTTCTCACTTGTTACATCCTCCACTCCTGTCCTCTGGGGCTTTGCCTTTGAACTCTGAACATCAGGAATAACTTCCCCAGAAAGCAGAAGCATTCTGCTAGGCCATGAGTAAGCCCAGTCTGAGAAGCTGAAGATGAAAATATTCATTCATTCATTCTTTTTTTTTTTTATTTATTTATTTTTTTTATTTTCTGAGGTAGGGCCTCACTCTAGCTCAGGCTGACCTGGAATTCACTATGTATTCTCAGGGTGGCCTCGAACTCACGGCGATCCTCCCACCTCTGGCTCCTGAGTGCTGGGATTAAAGGCGTGCGCCACCATGCCGGGCTATATTCACTCATTCTTTAGTGCTTTGGATGGAAACCAAGGCCTCATACATGCTGGGCAAGCACTCTGCACAGAGCAATACCGCCACCTTCCCCCCCCCCTTTTTTATTTGAGACAGAGAGGGAGGGAGGGAGAAAGAGAGAGAGAATGGGTATGCTAGGGCCTCTGCAAATGAAGCTCCACCTTAAATGTAACCTAACACAGCACAGTAGATGAGTCTTAAGCACAGAACAGTTCTGGAGTTCTGACAGTTCTGGAGGCCAGAAGACCATGAGCAAAGCCCTGGCAGGGCCTGCTTCTTCACAGGACTGTGAAGGAAGGGTCTAGGCCCACTCCTTAGCTCGTAGGGGCCCCTGTGGGTGCCAGGTCCTGGGTATCAGGTTTAGGGCAGTACATGAAGGCTGGCTATGAGGAGCTGGGTGGTGGTGGGCGTATGTGCCATGCAGATGGGGCCTCACAGGACTGATGGTGCTGCCTGGCTCTCAAGCTCCAGGCGGCCACTGGTCAGGGCAGCTTGTTCACCCTCTTCCTGTCTGCCCTGCCAGTTTCCTGACATCGTGGATTTCTGCGAGGCTATGGCCAATGCCGGCAAGACGGTAATCGTGGCAGCGCTGGATGGAACCTTCCAGAGGAAGGTAAGGCGCCTGACCCAGGCCTTGTGCTGGTACCTGGCAAGTAGTGGGAGGGTCTCACTGGTCTGAGTGCCTTGATGCTGCCTGAGTCCAGGAAGTCCCTGGTCTGCCCAGGGGTGGGTGTGTCCAGGCCAGGTGGCATCTGTTGGCAGGTGCTCTGAACTAGCAGAGGGATGGGGAGCAGGGTGTGGTTCCAGCAAAGCAAGGTCAAGGTGTTTTATTTTTTCCTGGTGTTGGTGCGCATGAGTCAAAGGGCTTAAAAGAGAATCAAGGCCGAGCATGGTGGCACACACCTTTAATCCCAGCACTTGGGAGGCAGAGGTAGGAGGATCACCATGAGTTCAAGGCCAGCCTGAGAATACATAATGAATTCCAGGTCAGCCTGGGCTAGAGTGAGACCCTACCTTGAAAAACCATTAAAAAAAATTTAAATAAATTCATAAATAAATGAAAGAGAATCACAGCTGGCCAGGTAACTGAGCACACTTGCTGTTCTTCTGTGGGGTACAGGCTTTCGGCAGCATCCTGAACTTGGTGCCCCTGGCCGAGAGCGTGGTAAAGCTGACTGCTGTGTGCATGGAGTGTTACCGGGAAGCCTCCTACACCAAGAGGCTGGGCCTGGAGAAAGAGGTAGCTCCAACGGCCTTCTGCTTGGGGGTTGGGATGGGCTTCTGCTTCCTGCTCGTTTCACACATCCCTTTCCTATCCACCAGGTGGAGGTGATCGGTGGAGCAGACAAGTACCATTCGGTGTGCCGCCTCTGCTACTTTAAGAAGTCCTCCATCCAGCCTCCCGGGCTGGACAACAAAGAGAACTGTCCTGTACTGGGAAAGCCGGGGGAAGCCTCTGCTGCCAGGAAGCTCTTTACCCCTCAGCAGGTACTGCAGTCCAGCTCTGCCAATTGAGGGAGACTGGGCCTGCTTCCAAGGAGCTGTCAGATCCTTTCCACGTGCTACAGTGTGGACTCCAAGAACAGGCTCAGAGGAGGAGCTGGGGCAACTGTTTGAGGAACATTCTGCCCTGGGATGGGGCCTGCTGGTCACATCCTCCCTCCTGGCCCTTTCTTAGTTCCTCTCCCAGCTGCTGGGAACTACCTGCCCCAGGCTAGAGCTGGCCACGGTCTGACGGTGTAGGGTCTGGTGTTCCCCACGGGATGAGGACAGAACCTCATGCTGTTGTGACATTGGTGCTGCCGACCTCTTCCCCCTTCATGGCTTTCTTTCACTGCTCAGTTTCTGTTCTTGCTGGGAAGCTGACACCTCTGAGCCTTGCCCCACACCAAGGCTCCACCGCCCTCCCTCCACTGAGTACGGCCTGGACTCCGGCCCTCTTGCTCACTGCGCTTTGTGCTGAAAGTCCCTCCTCCATGCTGGTTACAGTCTGCGGTCACCTCATCTTTTACCTGAGTGGCACTGGCCCTGCCAGGCCTCAGACCCCAGGGCTTTGGCTCCTAAATTGGAGGGAGGAATAGGACCAGAGCCCATGCTTCTTTTGCTATAGTGTGTGAAATTAATGATTAATATTAAAGTTTACTACTTGATGGGGCCATGTTTCTCTGTAACCTGGGTTTCCCCAAGCCTTGCAGGCAGCAGCTCCAACATGATTTAGGTGGGGATTTCTTCCCAGATCTTTTTGTAGTGCTCCTGGCTTCTTAACCACAGCCCTTCTGAAGTGATTGTGCAGTGTATCCTAAGAGAAAGGCACCCCCCTTTCTGTCTGGCTGGTTTCAGGACAAAAATAATAAATGGGGCATGGCGGCACATGCCTTTAATCCCAGCACTTGGGAGGTAGGAGAGGTAGCTCCAACGGCCTTCTGCTTGGGGGTTGGGATGGGCTTCTGCTTCCTGCTCGTTTCACACATCCCTTTCCTATCCACCAGGTGGAGGTGATCGGTGGAGCAGACAAGTACCATTCGGTGTGCCGCCTCTGCTACTTTAAGAAGTCCTCCATCCAGCCTCCCGGGCTGGACAACAAAGAGAACTGTCCTGTACTGGGAAAGCCGGGGGAAGCCTCTGCTGCCAGGAAGCTCTTTACCCCTCAGCAGGTACTGCAGTCCAGCTCTGCCAATTGAGGGAGACTGGGCCTGCTTCCAAGGAGCTGTCAGATCCTTTCCACGTGCTACAGTGTGGACTCCAAGAACAGGCTCAGAGGAGGAGCTGGGGCAACTGTTTGAGGAACATTCTGCCCTGGGATGGGGCCTGCTGGTCACATCCTCCCTCCTGGCCCTTTCTTAGTTCCTCTCCCAGCTGCTGGGAACTACCTGCCCCAGGCTAGAGCTGGCCACGGTCTGACGGTGTAGGGTCTGGTGTTCCCCACGGGATGAGGACAGAACCTCATGCTGTTGTGACATTGGTGCTGCCGACCTCTTCCCCCTTCATGGCTTTCTTTCACTGCTCAGTTTCTGTTCTTGCTGGGAAGCTGACACCTCTGAGCCTTGCCCCACACCAAGGCTCCACCGCCCTCCTCCACTGAGTACGGCCTGGACTCCGGCCCTCTTGCTCACTGCGCTTTGTGCTGAAAGTCCCTCCTCCATGCTGGTTACAGTCTGCGGTCACCTCATCTTTTACCTGAGTGGCACTGGCCTGCCAGGCCTCAGACCCCAGGGCTTTGGCTCCTAAATTGGAGGGAGGAATAGGACCAGAGCCCATGCTTCTTTTGCTATAGTGTGTGAAATTAATGATTAATATTAAAGTTTACTACTTGATGGGGCCATGTTTCTCTGTAACCTGGGTTTCCCCAAGCCTTGCAGGCAGCAGCTCCAACATGATTTAGGTGGGGATTTCTTCCCAGATCTTTTTGTAGTGCTCCTGGCTTCTTAACCACAGCCCTTCTGAAGTGATTGTGCAGTGTATCCTAAGAGAAAGGCACCCCCCTTTCTGTCTGGCTGGTTTCAGGACAAAAATAATAAATGGGGCATGGCGGCACATGCCTTTAATCCCAGCACTTGGGAGGTAGGAGGATGGCTGTGAGTTCGAGGCCAGCCTGAGACTACACAGTGAATTCCAGGTCAGCCTGGGCTACTGTAAAACTCTAGCTCAAAAACAACAACAAAAAGCTGGGCGTGGTGGCGCACGCCTTTAATCCCAGCACTCGGGAGGCAGAGGTAGGAGGATCGCCGAGAGTTCGAGGCCACCCTGAGACTACATAGTTAATTCCAGGTCAGCCTGGACCAGAGTGAGACCCTACCTCGCAAAAAAAAAAAAACCAAAAACCAGTAAATGAAACTGCCTAGAGACACCCGTGCCGCCCCCCCAATACACACCAAGGCTGAGGTGGCGCTGCTGTTCCCTGCCCAGCCTGGAGGTCAAGTTTTGCTTGTGAAACAGACACTTGATAGTTGGTGCTCAGTGGCAATTTGGAAAGTGGGCTGTGGCAGCTCCCTTGGAGGCCAGTCTGCTGGGGTTTGGGGTGCTTAAGACAGATTTGGGCCACGCCTACATATATCCCTATGCAGACAGCAGCATTCCTAGCTTGTCCCCCACCACTGCAGGACGGTGTGCTGTAATGGGGAGATCTGCCACTCGGAACCCAGGACAGAGCCCTCTTAAGTGTGGGCCTGGGATTCAGAAACTGTCCACTCTAGACAGCTGCCTGTCATTGCAAAAGAGAAGTCAAGAGTTGCCTCAGGCAGGGGTGGAGGGACTACTTCCTGCTACAGATAGGGCCACTGTCTTTCTGGTGGCCAGGCCCACTCCCTGCCATGTCCCAGGAAGGGATTCAGAGGGGCTTGGCCTCACCTCTTCCCTATCTCTGATGGGAAAGAGGTATCTGGAGGGGCAGCTCCCAGAAACAGCAAATTCTAGGAAGGCAGCAGACCCTGGCAAGCAGTCCAGAAAAGTCTGTCTTGTTTACAAGCTGAGCACAGTGGCTATTTTGGGATGCTGGTGGAAGGCAGTGTGAGGAATGAGACCCCAGGAGGGGAACTGCCAGCTGTTGCACATAACAAATCCTAGAGCCAGGTGTGGTGGTGGGGCATGCTTGTAATCCCAGCACATAGGAGACTGAGGCAGCAGGAGGACTGGAGAGATGGCTTAGCGGTTAAGGTGTTTGTCTGCAAAGTCAAAGGACCTGCGTAAGCCAGATGCACAAGGTGATGCATACATCTGGAGTTCATTTGCAGTGGCTGGAGGCCCTGGCGCACCCATTCTCTCTCTCAAATAAATAATTAATTAAAAAAAAAAAGTAACAAAGCCAGGCATGGTGGCACACCTTTAATTCCAGCACTTGGGAGGCTGAGGTAGGTGTTCAAAGCCAGCCTGGAGCTACAAAGTGAGTTCCAGGTTTGCCTGAGCTAGAATAAAACCTTGCCTAGAAAAATCAAAAAATAAAAAAGCTGCAATGTAAATTCTACAAGGGTGTCCTGAGTGGACTTCTATCCCAAGCTGAGGCCCAACCAAGGACTATGGACACAGAATATGAGAAAAAAAAAAAAAAACAAACATTTATTCCCTCTCCAGACTAGTCTACAGAACCCAAGGGCAGGGGTGTCCCCAAGGCTCTAATACATTCATACAGCGTGGGTGCTCCGGCCCTCCCACACTTGGAACTAACCTTTGCAGAGAATATTTACATAAAGCTGGGTGTTTTCTCCAAGCAAAGCCCCTCCCTACAGCCAAGGGGAGCAAGGAAGAAGTGCTGTCCTGGCCTCCTGGAGTGGACACCAGCAGTCAGGAAGGCAGCCTGGAGCAGTTGGCACAGTGGTGAACACAAACCCAGCCCAAGGCTGGGTGTCAAACCTGAGTGAGGAGGTGGGGAGCCTGAACCCAGCACCTCAAGGAGACATGTAAGGATCCTTGACCTCATCTTTGGCAAAAAAAAAAAAAAAAAAAAAAAAAAGCCAAATAATAGGGGCTCCCATGGCCTCAGGCTGAGCTCAGCCTTTGGGCTGTGGGGTGCTACAGCACTTGGAGCACCATTCTGCCTTCAGCCGCTGAGTGGAGGTGGGGGTTATCACAAGTGATGGGGAGCAAGAACATGGCACAGTGGTGGAGCACATGGCTAACATGGACAAGGCCCTGGGTTCCATCCAGGGTACTCTCAAAAGCCAAACAGTGAGAAAAGATCTAGCTAAACCTTTCCGAGCAAATGTCCTGGAGCAGTCAGCAGGTGACTGAGGCCCCATAGGGCACAGGCACTGGAGGTGTGTTCTGCTGGCTATAGCTGGGGTGTGGGAAGGCAAAGGGCTTCCTGGGCTACCAACTGCCACAGGCAAGGAGCCAGGAAGAGGGCTGTGGCCCCAGGAGGCAAGCCTTGAGAAAACAGTCCAGGGTGAGGGGCATCCTCCCTGCCTCCTCAACATCCAGCCCCAGGCTGCTCAGTACACAGGGGGCTGGTACCCCTCCGTGGTCTCGGTGTTCTGGGTAAAGGGCGGCTGCTGGTAGTTTTCTACGGAGGCGCCGGGGTAAGAAGCGTAGGCTGTGTTGGGGTCTGGGGTGGGGTCCACGTAGTTCTGGATGAAGGCGTCCACTCCAGCCTTGTAGCGCTGGTAGGCCAGGGAGGCTAGCATACCCTGCAGGGAGACCCACGGTGTGAGCAGGGCGAGAGGACCTCAGCCTTCAGCAAAGGTCACAAAGCTGCCCGCCCTGGCCAACCTACCCAAGAGAAGATGGAGAAGAAGCTGAAGGTGATGGCTGCCCGGGCGGAGTCGGCTCCCACCAGCACATCTTCTGGCTTGGTGGCTGCCCATTGGTTGGTCAAGAAGCAGAAACCAACAAACCACAGAAAGGTCCAGAGCGCTGGGAAGAGGACGGAGAGAGGGAAGGGTCAGCCCAGGGAGGGTGGGGCCACCCCAGACCCCGGGCGGGACTCTAGAACAAGATGCCCTTAAGTCAGGACTGCCAGAGCCTTGGGCTGTGGAAGCTACAGAGGCTGGGAGAGGTGACAGCCCAAAGGGTCAGCTTGCTGGGTGGGAGAGATGCAAAGCTGAGACCTGGTGCCAGGACCCACCCTTGGTCTCTAACACTCTTGGGTTTCATCAATCAGCCTGCTCAACTTAGACTTCTAACCCTGGGCCCCTCTACCGAAGGTACCAAAGCCCCACAATCACAGGCCCTGGTGCTGAGAGCTCTGGAGCCCGTGCACCGGCCAAGAGCAGAAAGCAGCGTCTCAGGCAGATACCTGAGAAGAGCAGGTCAGCGATGACCAGGTACTTGCGGTCAGTGGCGTTGCTGATCTGGGGGAAATAGATATCCACCACAAAGAAGAGCGCCGAGGCCAGGAAGGCCAGCACCCCGATGGCACTGCCATAGCGGCACGCGTCCTCGTTCCGGTTGAAGACGCAGCGCAGCTGATCCGAGTCGTGGGTGTTAGTGTAACCCTCACCAAAGATGCATGAAAATACAATCAAGGCGAAAACCTGAGGGGAGACAGGGATGGTAGATGGGTGGGCACTATCCCACAGACCCCTGCGGGATATATCCAGGGTATACCTCCTAGGGCCAGAGACCAGGACCCTGGCTGGACGTGGGGATGCCCTCCGGTCCCTCTACTGCTGTCCCCTTCTGAGACTGGCAATGAAGCCCTTCTGGACTTGGAGGTGTGAGGCAGTGGAGAAACTGCCTTGAGGATCACCAGATGCCTGGCACTTACCAGGGGCCTGCCAGGGGGTTCCTGGGATGGAGAGGCCTGGGCAACCGGTGGGGATCTCCTGGGAGGGGACTTCCCCACCAGTGGCCTGCCCACAGATGTTATCTCATTTAGGTTCATGATGGAGCAAAGGGCAAAAGGCAATCTATACTTGAAATGAGTTTTTTGTTTTTTCAAAGTAGGGTCTCACTCTAGTTCCAGGCTGGCCTCAGAGTCACGGCAACTCTGATTCTCCTACCTCTGCTTCCAGAGGGCTGGAATTAAAGGGTTATGCTCCCAAGCCGGGCTTTTTTTTTTTTTTTTTTTTTTTTTTTTTTAATTTGAGAGAGAGGAGAGACTAAGAGGCAAATAGAAAGAGAATGAGTGCACCAGGGCCTCCAGCCACCGAAAACAAAATCCAGATGCATGTACCACCTTGGGCATCTGGCTTATATGGGTACTGGAAAATCGAACCTGGGTCCTTAGGCTTCACAGGCAAGTGCCTTAACCATTAAACCATCTCTCCAGCCCTGAGGTTTCTTTCTTTTTTTTTTTTTTTAATACTTTTTAAAAGATTTTTTAAAATTTTTATTTATTTGAGACAGAGAGAGGGAGAGAAAGAGTGAGAATAGGAGCACCAGGGCCTCCAGCCACTGCAAATGAACTCCAGATGCATAAGCCACCTAGCACATCTGGCTAACGTGGGACCTGGAGAATTGAACCGGGATCCTTAGGCTTCACAGGCATGTGCCTTAACTGCTAAGCCATTTCTCCAGCACCCCCTTTTTAATGCTTTTTTTCCTTCGAGGTGTGGGGGTTCTCGTTCTAGCCCAGGCGAACCTAGAATTCACTATGTAGTCTCAGGCTGGCCTCAAACTCACAGCAATCCTCCTACCTCTGCTTCCCAAATGCCAGGATTAAAGGCGTGCAGCATCACACCTGGCTTTTTTTTTTTTTTTTTTTTTGAAGTCTTCATGAATAATTTATTCTATTTGAAGTTTTTTTTTTTTTTTTTTAAGTATAAACCTTTTCATTTCCTCAATCACAATTTGTATAGCTCAGTGTTATGGACACCTGGCTTTTTTTTTTTTTTTAATGCTTTTGACTTATAACTTTTCCTTTGACCAAACAAACAAATAACTTTATTTATTGGAGAGACAGAAAGAGGCAGATAGAGAAAATGGGCATGCCAGGGCCTCCAGTCACTGCAAATGAACTCCAGACGCATGTTCTACCTTGTGCACCTGGATTATGTGGGGAATTATCTGGGGAATCAAACCCGGGTCCTTAGGCTTTGCAGGCATGCACCTTAACTGCTAAGGCATCTCTTCAGCCCCTTTAATGCTTTTTGAAGACAGTCTCATGTAACCCAGGCTAAGTAGTTAAGGATGACTTTGAACTTCTGATCCTCCTGCTTCAACTTCTCTAGCCCTGGGATTACAGATATGTGCCACAAAACCTGGGTTTGTTTTTTGTTTTATTCCTGGGGCAGGGTCTCACTCTAGTCCAGGCTGAGCTGGAACTCACTCTGTAGTCCCAGGATGGTCTCAAATTCCTACCTCTGCATCCTGAGTGCTAGAGATTAAAGGCTTGCACCACTATGCCTGGCTGGTTTTTGTTTGTAGTCCAGGCTGGCCTCAAATACTATATAGTCAAAGATGACTTTAAATTTCTACATCCTGATTTTTTTTTTTTTTTTTTTTTTTGGCTGAGATTACAGGAATGTATCATCACCTTCAATTTCTTTTCCTGTCCCCCCCCCCTTGGTTTTTCGAGGTAGGGTCTCACTCTAGCCCAGGCTGACCTGGAATTCACTCTGTATTCTCAGGGTGGCCTTGAATTCATGGTAATCCTCCTACCTCTGCCTCCCAAGTGCTGGGATTGAAGGTGTGCACCACCATGCCAGCTTCCTGTTTTTAAAGATTTATTTTTATTTATAAGAGACAAAGAGAGGGAAAGAAAGAGAGGGAGAGGGAGAATGGGCGCACCAGGGCCTCTAGCCACTGCAAACGAACTCCAGATGCGTGCACTCCCTTGTACATCTGGCTTTATGTGAGACCTGGAGAATTGAACTAGGGTCCTTAGGCTTTGCAGGCATGCGCCTTAACCACTAAGCAATTGCTCCAGCCCTCTTTCCCTATTTTTTTTTGGATTTCCCTATTTTTTGAAACAGGATACCATATAGTCCAGACTAGCCTCAATTCCCTAGAAGCCAAGGTGGGCCTTGAATTTCTGGTCCTCCCGAAGGGCTCCAATACTTGGATTAGGCTGGGCGTGGTGGCACACACCTTTAATCCCAACACTTGGGAGGCAGAGGTAGGAGGATCATGGTGAGTTCAAGGCCACCCCGAGACTACGTAGTGAATTCCAGGTCAGCCTGAGCTAGAGGGAGACCCTACCACAAAAAAAAGAAAGAAAGAGGGAAAGAAAGAAGGAAAAGAAAATAAATAAAGAAAGAAAGAACTGGGATTACAAGGGTACAGCTCATATCTTGCTAAAGTTTTGCCTGTTTGGTTTTGGGATTATTTATTTATTTATTTATTTTTTATTTATTTATTTATTTTTTTTTTTTTTTTTGGTTTTTCGAGGTAGGGTCTCACTCTAGCCCAGGCTGACCTGGAATTAACTATGTAGTCTCAGGGCAGCCTTGAACTCACAGTGATCCTCCTACTTCTGCCTCCCGAGTGCTGGGATTAAAGGCGTGCGCCACCACACCCGGCTTGGTTTTGGGATTTTTTTGTTTGTTTATTTTTGGTTTTTCTGAGGTCCCACTCTAGCTCAGGCTGACCTGGAATTCACTCTGTAGTCTCAGGGTGGCCTTGAACTCATGGCGATACTCCTACCTCTGCCTCCAGAGTGCTGGGATTAAAGACGTGCACCACCACACTCGGCTTGGGTTTCTTTTTAATTTGTTTGTACATGTATGCCTCTGTGTGTGTGTGTATACTAGGGCCTAGTGCTGCTGCTGTAAAGAAACACCAAATGCATGTGTCACCTTCTGTATCTGGCTTTACATGGGTGCTGTGGAATAGTCCCCTGGCCAACAGCCCTTGCAAGTAAACACCTTTAACCACTGAGCCATCTTCCCAATGCCTGCTTGGGGCTAGGTTGTTTTTGCTTTTTTCAAGGTCTCACTCTACCCAGACTGACCTGGATGGAACTCACTATGTAGCATCACTCTAGATGCAAACTCACGGCGATCTTCCTACACTCCAGCCTGCCCAATGCTGGGGCTTAAGATGACTTAAGATGAGTGCCTTTTAAAATTTATTTTATTATTTAATTTTACTTATTATTTTATTTTATTGAGGTACGGTCTCACTCTAGCCCAGGCTGACCTGGAATTCACTATGTAGTCTCAAGAAGCTGGCCTTGAACTCACAGCAATTCTCCTGCCTCTGCTTCCAGAGTGCTGGGATTAAAGGTGTGAGCCACCACGCCCCGCTGGCCTTGGTGGGTTTTTTTTTGTTGTTGTTGTTGTTTGGTTGTTGTTTTTTGTTTTTTTTTGTTTGTTTTTTTGAGACAGTCTTTTCTAGCCCAGGCTGACCTGGACCTACGTAGGCTCGGACTAAACTCAAGCTCATGGTAATCCTCCTGCCACAGCCTCCAGAGTTCTGGGATTACAGAATTTACAGTCTTAAACAAGTGGGCCACAAAGTCACAGCCTAGACTCAGAGTCTCATCCAACCCCCACCCTAACACCCTGCACCGACATCTGCAGGCTCGGGAAAGCAAAGTCAGGGTCAGCAGAGCAGGACTTCTCCAACCCCCCTCAATGCTTTCCTGGGTTTCCCTGGACGAGGGAGGAACGCCCCAGATGGTTAGCCTACTCCCTACAAGGACTTCCGGCTTCTTTGGCACGCTGGCCCCTCCCCTCATGGAGCTTCAGTCTGTGCCCAGCCCCACAGTGGCTGGCATCTGCACCAGACACTCCAGGTGGTCTGACCCACAGGCCTGAGGGCCCAGCGCTGCACGCAGACTCCTTCAGGAGCCAGGGGGTTCCTCAGCTGGAACTTCCAAGAGGGGCCCCAGCCCCTACGGAATAGTCTCAAGTCACCTTGCCTCCTCCACGAACTTGGAGCCCATGTCCACCCCACCGCTCTGGATGCATCTGGGTCTGTGGACACTCGGCTACCTCTGAGATGCCCCATAAGGCCCGAAGCTTGCCCTCCCAGGGAGCTCTCCATGGGACTCTGGAGCTGGCAGCCACAAGCCCCGCCCCCAGCGGGAGATGAAGCCGGAACTTCCCTCCCAGGGAGCAGTGTGGGACAGAACTCCTGGCACTGCCATCCCGGCCCGCAGGACATCTATCCGCTCCTTGGGCACCGCCTACGATGAGCCCATCACACCCCAAAGCCAGAGCCGGGGTCGGGGGAGCCAGGGGCCCGTCAGAAGGCTCCAGTCCCAAGCAGGCCCCGCTCCCGGCCGGGCAACTGTCCAAAGCCTTAAGACCGCCTATACACACCTGGCACTTAGAGGGTTGGCCTAGCTTATGGGTAAAACGGAGACAGAGCCCGGGGTCACCGCCATCCCCCCTCCACGTACCCCACGTGGCTTCAGAAAGTCCCTTCCAGGTGATCTCCCCAAGCTAGGAGTGGCGGCGTGCGGGCCACCTGCTTTGGAGTCGCCCCAAGCTCCGCCCACTGCCAGCAGGGCCGCAGGCCTGCCTCCCCGCAGCGCCCCGGCGACACCCCCGCCAACTGGCCGGCGGGTCCCCGGGGGTGCGACGGGGTCCCCCGGGGAGGGAGGGGCAGGCGACAGGATCCGGAACTACCCGGTGGGACAAGGCGACGGGACCTAGCAGGACTCAGAGGAGGCCGAAGGCCCCGGGACAGGGAGCGTCCGGGACGGACAGGCCCGGGACGCACGGCCGCCACCGCCACGGCCACCTGTCGCCGTCCCCGGCTGGGGGCCCGCAGGTCCCGGCAGCGGGGATCGGGGTGTTCCCGGCCGGCTCCCCGGAGACTCACCAGGCTCAGGGCGCGCGCCACCACCTGAGGCTGCGTCACGAAGCGCCGCAGGTCGAAGGAGCCGCCCGCGTTGGCCGCGCCGTACGCCCCGCTCTCCATGTCGCCGTCTCCGCCGAGCAGCCCAGCGAGCGCCCAGAACCAGCCCGACGGAGGCTCCGCCCATGGGGCGTGGCCAGAGCGGGGTGGGGCGGGCCAGAGCGCAGGCGGGGGCGGGGCCACTCGGCCACCAGGCATGGGCAGCAAAGCTGGGCCCTCGCGAGCCGCTCTTGCGCTTGGAGCTGCGGGGCTGGGGGCGTGGGGGCTCAGATCCCGAGGTTCCCCTGCTCTGCTGCCCGGTAGCACAACCACAAAGGGTCAGTCCCCAGGAAGAGGAACTCACAATGGCCCTCCTTAAACGTGCCCTTGCTCCTGGTCCCTCCCTCCAGGAAGCCCACCAGACACCGGTTTCGAACCCCACCCGCCAAAATCCCAAACTCATAAGCAACTAACCTCACCGTTCAGCTCTAAGCCAAGGGCCAGGGAGGGTGTAGCTAGCACAGCACGTGCTTAGCATGCAGGAGGCCCTGGGTTCCATGCCCAGGACAATAAAATGAAAATGGTTGCAACCTAGGCCACTGCCTGGGCCCCCTCTTGGCGGCTACTTGTCCCTGTTTTCTGGAGCCAAGCCTGGGATGTAATGGAGACAATCCCCCCCCCAATTCTTCTGATCTGGGCAGGGAAAGGGTTGTGAAGGGCAAGGGGTTTGCACGCTACCACGCACACAGAGCGCCTTGTGGTGTCACGCACCTGTAATCCCAGCACTTGGGAGTTGAAAAAGGATCAGTTCAAGGCCAGCCTTGAATTTGAGGTCAGTCTAGGCTTTGTGAGACCCAGTCTTAAAACATACAAACCGGAAGATCACTGTGAGCTCAAGGCCAACCTGAGACTACATAGTGAATTCCAGGCCAGCCTGGGCTACAGTGAGACCCTACCTCATAAAAACAAACACAAGCCAGGCGTGGTGGCACATGCCTTTAATCCCAGCACTTGGGAGGCAGAGGTAGGAGGATCACCGTGAGTTCAAGGTCACCCTGAGAATACAGAGTGAATTCCAGGTCAGCCTGGGCAAGAGCAAGAACACCTCAGAAAAAAAAAAAAAAAAAACCAAAACACACACACAACTGTGAACACAAGAATCCAGGTTTCCATGCCAACACACACCAAATAAAAGCATTTGAAAAGGGAAGGCTGATGCTAGACTGCACCCAAAGCTCTGTGGGGACCAACGGGGACTCCAGAGGCCACATGGGGACACCCACAAGGCATTAAACACACCCTTTGCTAGGGTCAGTTAAGGAATGTGGGTGTGCCAGGTGAGCTGGACAGTGGGAGAACTGAGCAAGAGGCCTGGGCCACCAGCAGCGGGGGCCACTGGAGGGAAAAGGTGAGCAGGTGTGGAGGAGCTAGGTCTTTTTTAGAAAATACATTTTAATTTTATTATTATTTTATTATTATTATTTTTTTTTTTTTTTTTATTTAAGAGAGATGGCCCAGGCTGAGAAAGGATCAGGGAGCCACTGCAATGAACTCCAGATGCTGGGATGCTTTCCCAGCATAATTTGTTTATTTTTAAGGAATTTTATTTTTATTTATTTGGGTGCAGAGAGAGAAAGGATGAGCCCTGGGAACTCCAGATGCATGTGCATCAGGCATGTGAGTTCTAGGGAGTTGAACCTGGCCTTAACCAGGCAAGTGCCATCACTCCAGCATCTCTCCAGTTTATTTCTTTGTAAACAGAGAGAGACAGAGAGGGAATAGGTACACCAGGGCCTCTTGCATTTTAAATGTACTTCAGATGTACCACTTTGTGCTTCTGGCTTTATGTGGGTACTGAGGAAATGAACTCAGACCAGCAGATTTTGCAAGCAGCACCTTTAACCAATGAGAAATCTCCCTAGCCCAAACTGAGTCTTTTCATAGTATACCATCCAACCTCTCCCCACCCTTGGGTGGAAGGAGACAAGGCACGGGGAAGGGAGTGAGCTCTAGGCCAAGATCCTGCCTCTAGCTACCCATCTTCTTTCTTTTTTGTTTGTTTTGTTTTTCGAGGTAGGGTTTCACTCTAGCCCAGGCTGACCTGGAATTCACTATATAATTTCAGGGGGGGGCCTTGAACTCATGGTGATCTTCTTACCTTTGCCTCCCATGGGCGCCACCATGCCTGGCGCTACCCACCTTCTAAAATCCACACTCAAGAGTCTGGAGTGGTGACGCATGCCTTTAATCCCAGCACTGGGGAAGCAGAGGATCACCACAAATTCAAGGCCACGTAGTGACTACATAGTGAATTCCAGGTCAGCCTGGGCTAGAGTGAAATCCTACCTTGAAAAAAAAAAAAGCTTTAGAGCCGGGCATGGTGGTGCATGCCTTTAATCCCAGCACTCAGGAGGCAGAGGTAGGAGGATCGCCGTGAGTTCGAGGCCACCCTGAGACTACATAGTGAATTCCAGGTCAGCCTGAGCCAGAGTGAGACCTTACCTCGAAAAAAAAAAAAAAAAAAAAAAAAAAGCTTTAAAATCCACACTCAGTGGGTGTGGTGGCTCATGCCTTTAATTCCAGCACTTAAGAGGCAGAGGAAGGAGGATCTCTGTGAGTTCCAGTCAGGCCTGCACTAGAGTGAGACCCTACCTTGAAAAACAAACAAAAAAAAAAAAAAAAAAAAGAATTCAGGGCTAAGCCTAAGGACCAACCTTCAATTCTCCAGTACCCAGGTAAACCAGATGCACAAGGTGGTGCATGTGTCTGGAGTTCATTTGCAGTGGTTAGAGGCCCTGGCACATCCATTCCCTCTCTATATCTGCTTCTCTCTCTCTCATATAAATAAATAAATTTATTTAAAAGTTTTTGCCGGGTGTGGTGGCACATGCCTTTAATCCCAGCACTCGGGAGGCAGAGGTAGGAGGATTGCCCTGAGTTCGAGGCCACCCTGAGACTACATAGTGAATTCCAGGTTAGCCTGAGCTAGAGTGAGACCCTACCTCGAAACACCAAAAAAGAAAAAAAAGTTTTTTTTCAAGGTCGGGTCTCACACTAGCCCAGGCTGACCTGGAACTCACTATGTAGTCTCAGGGTGGCCTTGAACTCAAGGTGATCTTCCTACCTCTGCCTCCAGAGTGCTGATTAAAGGCGTGCGCCACCACACCCGGCTCTGAATTCTTTTTTTTTAAAAGCTGGGCGCATGTTTTTAATCCTAGAACTCAGGAGGCAGAGGTAGGAGGATCACTGTGAGTTCAAGGCCACCCTGAGGGGACATAGTGAGTTCCAGGTCAGCCTGAGCTACAGTGAGACCCTACCTCGAAAAAATAAAACAAAACAAAAACAACAAACAAACTTATTGCAGATGAACGTGCTTATGTATACATCATGAACTAAATCCTGGCTGGACATTACTGAAGGATGCATAACATCCTCAGTGTTCTTTGGAGTTGATCAATATTCTGATTTTACAGACATCGGTATTAAGAATACTGGCTGCACATAAATACAAAATGGCCAAACTATGCTTATAGCCATCTCAGAAATGGTTGGAAATGATTTCCTAATTCTAAGCCAAAGTCATGAATTATTATTGTTATTATTTTTTTATTTTTTTTGTGAGGTAGGGTCTTGCTCTAGCCCAGGCTGACTTGGAATTCACTATGTAGTCTCAGGTTGGCCTCAAACTCATGGCAATCTTCCTACCTCTGCCTCCCTTCTGAGTGCTGGGATTAAAGGCGTGTGCCACCACACCTGGCTCTATTTTTAATTATTATTTTTATTATTTTATTTTATACTATTCTATTCTATTCTTTTTTTTTTTTTTTTTTTGATTTTGCAAGGTAGGGTCTCACTCTGGTCCAGGCTGACCTGGAATTAACTATGTAGTCTCAGGGTGGCCTCGAACTCTTGGCGATCCTCCCACTTGTGCCTCCCAGAGTGCTGGGATTCAAGGCATGCGCCACCACGCCCAGCTCAAAAGGTGTTTTTTTTGGGGGGGGGAGGGCGGGTTTCAAGGTAGGATCTCACTCTAGTCGGGGCTGACCTGGAACTCACTATATAGTCTCAGAGTGGCCTTGAACTCACAGTGATCCTCCTAGCTCTGCCTCCCCAATGCTGGGACTAAAGCCATGTGCCACCATGCCCAGCAATCTCTATTTATTTATTTATTTATTTATTTATTTATTTATTTATTTATTTATTTATTTAAAAGAGGCAGAGAGACAGAGAGAGAGAGAGAGAGAGGGAGAGAATGGGTGCTCTAGGGCCTCCAGCCACTGCTGGAAACAAACTCCAGATGCATGTGCCACCTTGTGCATCTGGCTTCTGTGGGTCTTGGGGAATCGAACCTGGGTTCTTTGCAGGCTTTGCAGGCAAGTGCCTTAACCATTAAGCCATCTCCAGTTCCCCCGACACTTTTTTTTTAATGTAACCCAAGTCAGCAACTCCAACAGCAATTCTTCTTGAGGTAGGGTCTCATACCAGCTTTCAAACAGCAATCTTTAAAACCAAATATTCTAAAGCTGGGAGTGGTAGTATACACCTGCAGTTCCATCATTTGGCAGACAGGCAGAAGGATTGCTGCTAGGCTGTGAGTTCAAGGCCACCCTGAGACTACAGAGTGAATTCCAGGTCAGCCTGAGCTAGATCAAGACTCTACCTCGAAAAACAACAAAAAGAAAAAGAAAAAGAAAAAAAAAGAAAGCAAAGCAAAGCAAAGAAAAGAAAAGAAAAGAAAAGAAAAGAAAAAGAAAAAGAAACAGAGGGGCCTAGCTGGGCGTGGTGGCGCACGCCTTTAATCCCAGCACTTGGGAGGCAGAGGTAGGAAGATCACCGTGAGTTCAAGGCCACCCTGAGACTACATAGTGAATTCCAGGTCATCCTGGGCTAGAGTGAGACCCTACCTTGAACCCCCCCCAAGAAAAAAGAAAGACAAAGAAAAAAGAAATAGAGGGGCCCAGAGATGGCTCCATGGTTAAAGGTGCATACTTGCAAAGCCTGATGGTGGGGGTTTGATTCTCCAGGACCCACATAAAACCAGATGTACAAAGTGGTGCATGCATTTGGAGTTTGTTTGCAGTGGCAGGAGGCCCTGGCACACCATTCTTTCTCCATCTTTCTTAAATAAAGAGTATTTTTTAATATTTTATTTTTATTTATTTATTTATCAGACTTAGAGTGAAGGAGAAAGAGACAGAGAGTGAAAATGAGCATGCCAGGGCCTCTAGACACTGCAAATGAACTCCAGATGCATGTGCCACCATATGCATCTGGCTTATGTGGGACCTGGAGAATCAAACATGAGTCCTTAGGCTTCGCAGGCATGTGCCTTAACTGCTAAGCCATCTCTCCAGCCCAAATAGATTTTATTATATTTTTCTGAGGTAGGGTCTCACTCTAGCTCAGGCTGACCTGGAATTCACTATGTAGTCTCAAGGTGGCCTTGAACTCTCAGTGATCCTCCTACCTCTGCCTCCCGAGTGCTGGGATTAAAGGCGTGCGCCACCACACCGGGCTTGTTTTTTGTGTTTTGAGGTAGGGTCTCGCTCTAGCCCAGGCTGACCTGAAATTCACGCTGTATTCTCAGGGTGGCCTCGAACTCATGGCAATCCTCCTACTTCTGCCAAATAGTTTTTTTTTGTTTGTTTGTTTGTTTTTTTACAAAAGAAAAAGTAGGGGCTGGAGAGATTCCTTAGTGGTTAAGGTGCTTGCCAGCAACGCCAAAGGACCCAGATTTGATTCCCTTTTACCTGTGTAAAGCCAGCTGCACAAGGTGGTGCATGCGTCTGGAGTTCCTTTGGAGTGGCTAGAGGCCCTGGCACCCATTCTCTCTCTTTATCTGCCTCTTTCTCTCTCGCTCTCTCAAATAAACAAATAAATATATGAACTTTAAAAAATAAATAAATAAAATTTCATATGTACAGTAAAAGTACTGCAATTCATAGCATACACTAGTCTCAAATCTGACCCAAGGCATTCCAGGCAGCATTTGTTGGCATTGTGTGGTGTGACATGTACGATGTGAAGTCCACATGTTGTATGCTCAGAACTAGGGCTGCACTGAAGTCCCACAATGCAACACAGGTGAGCACCTCCAGAAACACCTGATTCACTACGAGTTCTATTTTGAAAAAAATACATTTTTTTATTTGAAAGAGAGAGAGCTGGGCGAGATGGTTTATACCTTTAATCCCAGCACTAGGGAGGCAGAGGATTGCTGAGTTCAAGGCCAGCCTGGGACTATAGAGTGAGTTCCAGGTCAACCTGGACTAGAGTAAGACCTTTCCTTGAGAAAAATGAGAGGGGGGAGGAGAGCAAGCAAGCAAGCAAGCAAGAGAAAGCATGCACATGCCAGGACCTCCTACCACTGCAAACAAACTCCAGATGCATGCACCACTTTGTGCATCCGGCTTTACATGTGTCCTGTGGAATTGAACCTAGGCCATCAGGCTTTATAAGCAAGTGCTTTTAACCACTTCCAAGGTAGGGTTTCACTCTAGCTCAGGGTGACCTGAAATTCACTATGTAGTCTCAAGATGGCCTTGAACTCATGGTGTTCCTCCTACCTCTGCCTCCTGAGTGTGGGGATTAAAAGGATGCACCGCCAAGCCTGTCTGATTTTGAATTAATTTTTTTAATTTTTATTTTTATTTACTTATTTATTTATTTGAGAGAGAGAGAGAGAGAGGTTGCATTAGGGCCTCTATCCACTGCAAACAAACTCCAAATGCATGCGTCACCATATGAATCTGGCTTACATGCATACTGGGGAATTGAACTGTGTCCTTAGGCTTTGCAGGCAAGCACCTTAACCTCTGAGCTATCTCTCCCAGCCCTTGAATTAATTTTTTTTTGTTGTTGTTTTGTTTTCCGAGGTAGGATCTCACTGTAGTTAAGGCTGACCTGAAATTGAAATTCACTATGTAGTCCTTAGGGTGGCCTCGAACTCACAGTGATCCTCCTACCTCTGCCTCCCAAGTACTGGGATTAAAGGCGTGCAACACCATGCCCAGCTCTTGAATTAATTTTTGGTCATTGTTTCTTCAGAAACTTTTTTTTTTTCTAAAATATTGTATTATTTATTTATTTGAGAGAGAGAGATACAGAAATAGGCAGGTAGAGAGAGAGAGAGAAAGAGAGAGAGAATGGGTGCGCCAGGGCCTCCAGCCACTGAAAACGAACTCCAGATGCATGCACCCCCTTGTGCATCTGGCTTACGTGGGTCCTGGAGAATTGAGCCTCGAACCGGAGTCCTTAGGCTTCATAGGCAAGCATTTAACTGCTAAGCCATCTCTCCAGCCCCAGAAACTTTTTTTTTTTTTTAGATTAGGTCTCATGTAATCCAAGCTGGCTTCAAACTCAATATGTAGCCAGCCCAGATCCCACGTGCAATGCAATTTTATTCCCTGTGGGTCTCATCTAGACTTGTGCACCACATGCCTTTGCTGTTGCATGTCCCCGTCTTACGCCTGCCCTTTTCTCCCCCACCCCTAAGACTTCGCTTCATTCTGATGTTGGCTTCTTCTCTAGGACGCAAGGAAAGCCCAGGGCACTCCACGGGACTCTGTCAAGCCTGTATCTTCTGGTCACAACCTGATGACAAGAGAGGTGACATTTCAGGTTAGGCGGACTCACCTCTGAGCCACTCAGTTAATAGTGGCAAACACATCAATGCCTGAGATGTGAGGCTTACTCACCCCACTATATGCAAGGAGCAGTGAGTCACCAAGAGGCCAAGCACTGGTCCTGGGTCACATGGTCAGTGGGAACCTGACCTCTGCATCCCTTTTTGTTGTTTGTTTTTTTGAGGTAGGGTATTGCTGTAGCCCAGGCTGACCTGGAATTAACTATGTAGTCTCAGAGTGGCCTCAAACTCTTCGCGATCCTTCTACCTCTGCCTCCCGAGTGCTGGGATTAAAGGAGTGCACCACCATGCCCAGCTGCATCCATTTTTACAGAAAGGAACACTAAGGCTTACAGAGGTCATATACTGTACCGAGAGTGTGGGCTCTGGAGAAGACAGACTTTGGGACCCAAAGATATAGCAAGTGCTAAAGTGAGACGTTTAAGGAGGCAGAGGCGACTACCACTCCAGGCCAGTGGTGGGCAAGCACAGAGGCCTGTGGCACCTGAAGCCAGACAACACAAAGGCCCTGCCATTTCCATGTCAACAAAGAGGTGGCTTTGGTGAGGGGAATCCCCTGAAAGGCCCATCCCTGGAGAAAAGACTGACCAGTGGGAAGCTCAAGTTCAGGCCCACCCAGGTCCCTAGGTGTCCCCATCGAAATATAAGGAAACGCCCCACCCCCAGAAGTCGGCTGGCAGCTGACTTTAGGTCTTCTCTTTCGGTCCTTGGTAAATGGTGGGTGTGATAAGCAGCAATATACCGAACCCTTGTTGTGCCTTGATGGCATCTTTGCCCCAGAGCCCGCTAACCCACTGACCCACTACTCCCAGCCAGGGCCTCAGCTGATCCACAAAGGTGGTGGGCAGCTCTCCCCAGCCTCCCACGGAGCCCACATGGCCTACCTGGTCCAGCCCAGCATCCCGGAGCCAATGGCTGCAATGGAGACGAGGCTGCCGGCCAGCACGATGGTGGCTCCCAGAGGCAGCTCCCCTGTGAGGGCAGTGAGAAGCCTGGCCAGGGTCAGCGTGCATCCTGGGGACCCTTCTACTCTGGGAAGGAGCCAGTCTGAACTGATCCCTTCTCCCAACTTTCCTCCTCAACTCGGGCATAGCCCCACTCCCAGCTCACGGGCCCTTTACCTGGGGCCAGCAGCATGAGGGCGCTCTTCTGGACACTGACTCTGTTTTCAGCCTGACACTGGAACCAGCCTGACATCTCGGACAGGGGGATGGAAAAGATGGCAGGCTGCCCATGGAGTTGCCTCTCCTGTATATATACATGCCCGTCCTTCCCAACCAGGCTGTAGGTGATGGGTGGGCTGCCAGAGGATGCCAGGCAGGACAGCTTCACCGTGGGGCCTTTGTCTGTGTCCACGAGGGCCAAGTCAGCCTGCACCTGGGACACGGGCTCTGGAAGGGTAGGAAGGGGGTAGCACAGCATGGTTGGGAGGCTCACACGGCCCTCGTTCGTTCTCTTGATAACATGGGAGCTTGGCGGACCCGAGGCTTGGCTGAGCCTCCCATCTTGGTAGCCTGCCAGAGTCCACATGCCACTGTGCATCCTGCCTTTAGACTGTCTCTAGTGTACTAGATGATTTTGGTTTGGGGTTTTAGTATTTTGTTTCTAGAAGGGCATTTTGAGACAGAGTCTTGCTAGGTGTCCCTACCTGACCTGGAACTCGCTATGTAGCCCAGGCTACCCTCAAACTTGCAGTGGATCCTACTGTCTCTGCTTCCCCAGTGCTGGGATTACAGGTGTGTGTCACCGTACTGACCTCTTTTCTTTTCTTTTCTTTTCTTTTCTTTTCTTTTCTTTTCTTTTCTTTTCTTTTCTTTTCTCTTCTCTTCTCTTCTTTTCTTTTCTTTTCTTTTCTTGTCCTTTGCTTTCCTTTCCTTCCCTTCCCTTCCCTTCCTTCCTTCCTTCCTTTCTCTCTCTCTCTCTCCCTCTCTTTCTTTCTTTCTTTCTTTCTTTCTTTCTTTCTTTCTTTCTTTCTTTCTTTCTTTCTTTCTTTCTTTGTGTGTGTGTGACCATGCCCAGCCTCTAGCCAAGGCCTCTAGCTACTGCACTACCTTGTACATCTGGCTTATGTGGGTACTGGGGAATTGAACCTGAGTCCTTAAGTTTCACAGGCAAGTGCATTAACTGCTAAGCTATCTCTCCAGCCCCTGTTATTTGTGTGTGTGTGTTTTTGTTTGTAAGGTCTCACTCTGGCCCAGGCTGACCTAGAATTCACTCTGTAGTCTCAGGGTGGACTCAAACTCATGGCGATCCTCCTACCTCTGCCTCCTGAGTGCTGGGATTAAAGGTGTGCGCCACCACGCCCGGCTCCTGTTTTGTTTTTTGAGATGGTCTCTTGTTGTCCTACTTGGCCTGGAACTTGCAGTAATACTCCTGCCTCAGTCTCTGAAGTGCTGGGAGCAGAGATGTGTCCCCCATGCCTGGCTCATGGTTTTATTCTTGTATAGTCTATTTCAGGCTTCTGTACTCAGCAAATAAAAATGCCAGGCAGGCACCCAGTTAAATTTGAATTTCAAATAAATAATGAGTACACTTTTAGCATCATTATGTTCTATGTAAATGTGTCTGGAAACCCTAATTCAATTCTTTCAGTAAGTAAAAATTAGAGGAACTCATTGGCTTAGACTAAGTTCCTGCACAGACAAGGCTAAAAATAAAAATGGAGTCACACATGCTAAAGGTCCACGTCACCAAGCTAAAACTAAGTGGCTTATCTGACCTCCTGAGAAATCAGGATCAGACGGGACAGCCAAGTTTCTCAAATGAGTGGCTTTCAATTGGCATGGTCAATGACGTTCCCTCCACAGTAACCTAGCTAGGTGTGAAGGCAAAGATTCAAAGTCGACCTTGGCTGCTTAGTTGGTTAGACACCAGCTTGGGCTACAAGAGACCCTGTCTCAAAAAAATAAGTAACTGAGAGCTGGAGAGATGACTCAGGGATTAAATGCCCTTTCTACACAAGCAAGAGGGCCTGAGGGGGGCTGCAGATCTTGGAAGGCTGAAATAGGAACACCACTGAGTTGAGACCAGCCTGAAGCTCTACAGTGAGCTTTCGGTCAGCCTGGGCAAGTAGGAGACCCTAACTCAAAACAAACAAAACCTTCATGTCCCACTTAAACTAGCTGGGTGTATCCATATGCACCCATAACCCCAGTCCTGCAGGGGAGCAGAGACCCCAGAATCTTCAGAGCTTTGCAAGCTATTTAATCAATAAAAAAAAAAAAAAAAACTCGATTTGCCTATGACCCAAGGTTCATTTCCAAGTAAGCCAGATGCACAAGGTGACCTATGTGTCTGGAATTCATTTGCAGTAGCTGGAGGTCCCAGTGTGCCCATTTCTCTCTCTCTCTCTCTCTACCTATTTATCTACTCCCTCTCTCATAAATAAAAAAATTAATTAATTTTAAAAAAGAGACTCCGGCTGGGAGTGGGCGTGGAGGCACACACCTTTAATCCCAGCACTTGGGAGGTAGAGGTAGGAGGATCACCATGAGTTCAAGGCCACCCTGAGACTACAGAGTGAATCAGGTCAGCCTGGGCTACAGTGAGCTCTTACCTTGAAAAACCAAAAGAAAAAAGAGAGAGAGAGAGAGTGACTCCAAAACAAGAGCAAGCATAATGGAGCAATCACACCCTAACCCTCACAGGCAAGTGTGTATGGGACATGGCAAATATACACACACATGCATATACTATGCACACATAGGCAAAAAATAAAATAAATAAATAAATAGGAAGCTTGAGAGATGGTTCAGTAGTTAAAGATGCTTGCAAAACCTGATGGCTTGGGTTCAATTTCCCAGTACCCACATAAAGCTGCATGCACAAAGTGGTGCATGCATCTAGAGTTTGTTTGCAGTGGCTAGAGGCCCTTGCATGTCCATCCTCTCTTTCTCTCTCTGCTTGCAAATAAAAAAATCCATTTAAAAGAAAATAAATAATAGGATGGTATTGTATACATGTAAGTAGAAGAACAGATTAATGGGGGTGAAAAGGCCCAAGTGAGGTCAGGGGAAGAGATTGAGCAGTGGAAACGTGGAGGGAGGGCTATCAAAATCTAAGAGGAGATAAATAAGTCATATGGAAACCTACTTTTCTGGACAATGGAACACTCAGAAGCCATAGATTGTTACTAGAAAATTTTCAGTGCCAGGGATGGGATACCTTCCAGTGAGTTGTTGGCCAGGGATGTCACAGATACCCCCAAAACATTATAGGCCATTGCTGAGGCCCTTGGTTTCCCACCAGGAATAGATGGTAAGACCCTATTGCTGAAGACTCCACATACTTGGGCTGCAAGGTCACTGAGAAATCCTGCTAGAGCTGAGCTGAAAGCCTTCTCCATGTAGACCAGCTGACAAAAAGCTGGAAAAAGCTATACTACATGCAGTTCAATGGGAGAGAGAGAAATCACCAGTGAATATACTCAACAGTGAATACTGCAAGCTTTAAATTTGGCCAGCCAGGCCAAATGAGCCAATGGGTGCAATAGTGGCATGTCTGTTATGGGGGAAACCAACTGCTCTCTAATTGGACTGGAGGCTGGCTCCATGAGAAGGAATACATCCCTGATACTGAAACCTACAACACGGGTAGTCATGAGCCCTAGGGGTGTAAAGTCTGTTGGTGTCTGGCTAAATGTATATACTATGCTCACCAAACTGCCCAGTAAGCACTTCTCTTAATGTCCACACCCATATATTAATGCTACTCTCACTTTTGGTTAGAGAAGCTTCTCTTTTCAGATGGCAATGACTCAGAAGGCACCATGGTGCAGAGAAGAAGGGACAGAGGAGTGCTCAGCACTGAAACATCTTGAACCCACCTTCCAAGGCTCAGGGTCCATTGCGGAAGAGGGGGGTGGAAAGAATGTAAGAGCCAAAGGAAGGATAGGACACCTTACAACGTGCTCCTCCAGACACAAAATGACCTGGATATCCATGACCTCACAGTGCCTGACACTATCTACACAAGACCATCGTAATAGGAGGAAAAGATCATGACATCAAACTGGAAAGAGAGACTGATTGAAAGGGGCAGGGGATATGATGCTGAGTGGAGTTTCAAAGGGGAAAGTGGGGGGAGGAAGGGAAGTACCACGGGATATTGTCTACAATTAAGGAAGTTGTCAATAAAAAATAATTAAAAAAAATTTTAAAGTAAATAAATAAGCCAGGTGTGGTGGCACACACCTTTAATCCCAGCACTTGGGAGGCAGAGGTAGGAAGATTGCCAAGAGTTAGTGGACACCCTGAGAATACAGAGTGAATTCTAGGTCAGCCTGGCCTAGAGTGAGACCCTACCCCAAAAAACAAAAACAAAAAAAAAAAAAAGAAAGAAAGAAAGAAAAATAATAAATAAGATTAAAAAAAAATTTTTTTAAAAATAAGCCGGGCGTGGTGGCGCACGCCTTTAGTCCCAGCACTCGGGAGGCAGAAGCAGGAGGATCACCATGAGTTTGAGGCCACCCTGAGACTACATAGTGAATTCCAGGTCAGCCTGAGCTAGAGTGAAACCCTACCTAGAAAAACCAAAAATAAAAAAAAATTAAAATAAAAATAAAAGTAAATAAACTAAAATAAGCAGGTGTGGTGGTGCGTGTCTTTAGTCTTAGTACTCAGGAGGCAGAGGAAGGAAGAAAGGAGAGAAAGAAAGGGGTTTGAAGCCGGGCACGGTGGCTCACACCTTTAATCGCAGCAGTCAGGAGGCAGTGGTAGGAGGATCACCGTGAGTTCAAGGCCACCCTGCAACTACATAGTGAGCTCCAGGTCAGTCTGGACTAGAGTGAAACCCTACCTCGGAAAAAAAGAAGAAGAAGAAGAAGAAGAAGAAGAAGAAGAGGAGGAGGAGGAGGAGGAGGAGGAGGAGGAGGAGGAGGAGGAGGAGGAGGAGGAGAAGAAGAAGAAAGAGGGATTTGAAACCAGCTTCTGGGAACTTGCAGGTTGTCTGGGGCAACTGCTTCCACTTCATCAGTTCATCAGTTCAGCTTTGCAAAGTGGAGCTGAGGCCGCCTCTGAGTGGTTGCAAAGATACTCTAAGATAATTTGAAAACGTTTCTGGTTTACTGGACCCAGGTTAGGCCTTGGGCCACTTCCACCATCTCATTGTCCCCACAGGACCTGAGCATGGCCTTGGGAGACCAGTAGCCTGTCTTGTCTTCACTCTGCTGTCCAGCCCCTCTTTCCTGTCTGACACTCCCAGAGTGCACTGTTCCCTCCCCCATGTGGAGGCATCCTGCCAGCCTCCCTGGCCCGTGTCCCCTGCACTTACTGGCCCACAGCTCCCAGTACATGTGCAGCTTGGCACTGAGTCCGTGGATGCCCTGGGCAGAGGATGCCTGGCAGGAGTAGATAAGCAGGTCTGGGCTGGAATTGAGTGTCACGTTGATGTTGAAGAAGACTGGATTGTCGTTGTTCATCACCTTTCTGATCACCTGAACACCCCTGCTGGCCAAGAGGGTGTAGGTGATGGGCCGGGGTGCTTTGGGCGCATAACACGTTATGAGCACTCGACGGCTTTGGGGATAAACCTCCAGGACTTTGTAAGTGATGCTGACATCTAGGAAGAAAAGAAAGAGGCCACTCATCAAGTACCCTGGGGAAAATGCTAGTCAGGGGCTGGGGAGATAGCTTGAGTAATCAAGATTGGATCTCCAGAACCCAGGCAAAGTCAGACGCAGCAGCGTACATCTGAAATGCCAGTGTGGAGCCGGGCATGGGGGTGCACGCCTTTAATCCCAGCATGTGGGGAGGCAGAGGTAGGAAGGTCACCGTGAGTTTGAAGCCACCCTGAGACTACATAGTAAATTCCAGGTCAGCCTGGGCTAGAGCGAGACCCTACTTCGAAAAACAAAAACAAACAAGAAAGAAAGAAAGAAAGAAAGAAAGAAAGAAAGAAAGAAAGAAAGAAAGAAAGAAAGAAAGAGAGAGAGGAAGGAAGGGAAGAAAATGAAATGAAATGCCATGTGCTTATGACAGTACGGGAGGAGAATCCCAGAAGCTCCTGGCCAGCTAGCCTGGCATACTCAGCAGTGAACAACCAAAGGCCCTATGTCAAACAATGTAGAAGGTGAGGACACATGCGAGGTTGTCCTCTGATGACCTCCACACATGCAGTGCAGCATGTGTGTGCATGCACCCATGCATGTGATCACACACACATTTAATTTTTTTAAAAATGATGATTTGGCAGCTTCAGAATGACTGACTCAGCCGTTGTATCCTGGACACATCCCGACAGAATTAAAGACTCACATGACAGATGCAGGTGCACACGTCAGAGCAGAAAGCAGCTATGGTCTCAGCTGCTAAGGGGTGGAGACGGGCCTCAGAATTAGAACAGTGAGCCTGGCGTGGTGGCACACGCCTTTAATCCCAGCACTCAGGAGGCAGAGGTAGGAGGATGGCCCTGAGTTCGAGGCCACCCTGAGACTACACAGTGAATAACAGGTCAGCCTGAGCCAGAGTGAGACCCTACCTCGAAAAACCAAAAAAAAAAAAAAAAAAATTAGAACAATGTAATGGATAGATAAAATGTGGCGGGTTCTCGTGAAGGAGTATGATTCATTCTTGAAGAATACTGAGGTTTTTGTGGGGGGGCAGTTCCATTGTAGAGACTGTGCTTGGCATATACAAGGCCTTAGATATAATCCCCAGCACCAGTAATAATAATAATACAAAGTCATAAATAAAGTCCCTGCTGCAACATGAACCTTAGCATTGTGCTGTTGAAGTCAGACAAAAGGGAAGTTATTATGTGAGTCCGTTCATCCTTTATTTATTTATTTTGCTTTTGTGGGACAAGGTCTCCTATGTAGCCTAGGCTGGCCTCAAGCTCACAATCCTTCTGCCTCAACCTCCTGAGTGCTGGGATTACAGCTGCAGCAGACCTTTTGAAGGATGGGAGATGGTTCTACAGTGGCATGTTCACAGTGCCTAACCGAGTGTGTTCCTCCTTGGGCCCAGGGAGGCCTCGTGCCCTCCCCCTGGGTCCAGCAGGCTTCCTCTTCTGGACAGCATTCCTGCTCACAAGTTCCCCCTCCCTCTTCTTTCTTTTCTTTTCCTTTCTTTTCTTTCTTTTTTCTTTTTTTCTTTCTTTCTTTCTTTCTTTCTTTCTTTCTTTTCTTTCTTTCTTTCTTTCTCTTTCTTTTTTTTTTTGGTTTCTTCATTTTTTTGGTTTTTCAAGGTAGGGTGTCACTCTAGCCCAGGCTGTCCTGGAATTCACTATGTATTCTCAGGGTGGCCTCAAACTCATAGCGATCCTCCTACCTCTGCCTCCTGAATGCTGGGATTAAAGGCGTGCACCAACCACGCCCGGCCCCACCTCCCTTTTCTTGAGGTAGGGTCTTACTCTAGCCCAGACTGACCTGGAACTCACTTTGTCGCCCCAGGCTGGCATGAAACTCACAGTGATCCTCTCATCTCAGCCTCTAAAACTTTTTAAAAAATATATTCTTTATTTGTTAGTGAGAGAGAGAATGGGTGAGCCAGGGCCTCTAGCCACTGCAAATGAGCTCCAGATGCATGTGCCACCTTGTGCATTGGGCTTATGTGGGTCCTGGGGCATCAAACCTGCATCCTTAGGCTTTGCAGACAAGCACCTGAACCACTAAGCCATCTCTCCAGCCCTTCTTTTTTTTTGGTTTTGCGAGGTAGGGTCTCACTCTGGTCCAGGCTGACCTGGAATTAACTATGTAGTCTCAGGGTGGCCTCGAACTCTCGGCGATCCTCCTACCTCTGCCTCCCGAGTGCTGGGATTATAGGTGTGTGCCACCACGCCAGGCTGTTTTAGTTTTTCAATTTGTTTAATTATTATTTTATTTATTTATTTATTTATTTGTATATTAGAGACAGAGAGAGGGAGAAAGAGAGAGAGTGGTTGAGAATGGGTGTGCCAAGGCCTCTAGCCACTGCAAATGAACTCCAGACACATGTGCTACCATGTGCAGTTGGCTTATGTGAGACCTGGAGAATTGAACTAGTGTTCTTAGGCTTTGTAGGCATGTGCCTTAACCACTAAGCTATCTCTCCAGCCCCTAGTTTTTCAATTTTTGAGGTGGGGTCACTCTAGCCCAGGCTGACCTAGAATTAACTATGTAGTCTCAGGCTGGCATCAAACTTACAGCAATCCTCCTGCCTCAGCCTCCTGAGTGCTGGGACTAAAGGTATGTGCCACTACTTCAGAGAGAGAGAATAGTCCCACCCGGTCCTCTAGTTGCTGCATATGAACTCCAAATGCATGTACCACTTTGTACATCTGGCTTTACACAGGTACTGGGGAATTGAACCCAGGTCATCTGTTAGGCGTTGCAGGAAAGCACCTTAACAAATGAGCCATCTCCCTAGCCCTAATACATACATACATACATACATACATATATATATATACATGGGGTTTTTTTTGTTGTTGTTGTTGGTTTTCTGAGGTAGGGTCTTGCTCTAGCTCAGGCTGACCTGGAATTCACCATGTAGTCTCAGGGTGGCCTCGAATTCATGGTGATCCTCCTACCTCTGCCTCCCCAGTGCTGGGATTAAAGGTTTGTGCTACCTCACCTGGCTCTTAAGAGACAATTCTTGAAGATCCCAAAACTTCTTTTTTTTAAAAATAACATTATTTCTCAACTGATGAGTGGATAGTAAAGATGTGGTACATTTATTCAATGGAGTTCTATTCAGCTATAACAAAAAATGAAATTATGAAATTTGCAGAGAAATGAATAGACATAGAAATAATTATACTAAGTGAGGTAACCCAGGCCCAGAAAGCCAAATGCTACATGTTCTCTCTTATATGTGGATCCTAGCTACAAATGTTTAGAGTTATCTGTGAATTGGAGCAAAAGTCAGTAGCAGAGGCCAGTAAAGTAGAAGGGGGCTATAAGGGAGGAAGGAGAGGGGAGGGCTTAAGGGGATGGTATTATACATATGTAAGTAGATAAACAGATTACTGGGGGTGGAGTGGCCTAAGTGAGGTGAGGGGAAGAGATTGAGTAAAGGAAGGATGGGGGGAGGGTTAATCAAAATTTAAGATGGCCAGGCATCTCTGGAGGCAGAGGTAGGAGGATTGCTGTGAGTTCAAGGCCACCCTGAGACTACATAGTGAATTCTAGGTCAGCCTGAGCTGGAGGGAGACTCTACCTAGAAAAAAAAAAAAAAAAGAGGAGCTGGAGAGATTGCTTAGCGGTTAAGGCACATGCCTGCAAAGCCTAAGGACCACTGTTCGATTCTCCAGGTTCCATGTAAGCCAGATGCACATGATGGCGAATGCATCTGGAGTTCCTTTGCAGTGGCTAGAGGCCCTGGCGCACCCATTCTATCTCTCTCTCTCTCTCTTTCTCAAATAAATAAATAAATAAATAAAACCTTAAAAATAAAAAAATAATAAAAAGAATGGGGTGGGAGGGATGGCTTAGCGGACGAGGCATTTGTCTGCAAAGCCAAAGGACCCAGGTTTGATTCCCCAGGACCCACGTTAGCCAGATGCATAAGGGGGTGCATGCATCTGGAGTTCATTTGCAGTGGCTAGAGGCCCTGGTGCACCCATTCTCTCTCTCTCCCTCCCTCTCTCCCTCTTTCTCTGTCAACTAACTAAATAAATAAAAATTTAAAATATATATTAAAACAAAAAAGAACCAAGTGTGGCACGCCTTTAATCCCAGCACTTGGGAAGCAGAGGTAGGAGGATCACTGTGAGTTCAAGGTCAGTCTGGGACTACAGAGTGAGTTCCAGATTAACCTGGGCTAGAACAAGACCCTGCCTTCAAAAAGTAAAACAGGGCTGGGGAGATATCTTGGTGGTTTAAGGCATTGGTTTGCAAAGCCAAAAGATCCAGGTTCAATTCCCCAGGACCCATGTAAGCCAGTGATTCTCCTACCTCTGCCTCCTGAGTGCTGGGATTAAAGGCATGTGCCACCACGCCTGGTGTTAAATTAATAAAATATTAATATTAGCTGTAGTGGTGCACGCCTTTAATCCTAGCACTTGGGAGGCAGATGTAGGAGGGTTGCCATGAGTTCGAGACCACCCTGAGACTACATAGCGAATTCCAGGTCAGCCTGGGCCAGAGTGAGACATACCTCGAAAAACCAAAACCAAAAAAAAAAAGAGAGAGAGACAATTTGTCCACTTAGGGAGGCAAGCAGTGGTACTGAGCCCAGCATGACTCTGCGCCCTTCAGGACGCCTCCTCCACTTCCCCACCGACTTTGTTTCCTTATAACTGAAAGCTTGGCCCCAGTGACTGACATCCTCTAGACCGGAAGCAGGGCCCAGGGCTTTGATTCTGAGCAAGCAGTCCTGCTGTTGGCGGTTGACTGCAACAGCCTCCAGAAAATTCCATTCGCAGTACTGAAGTGGTGTGTGTACTGACGCGCGCTGATGCCCCACTCCAGCTGAGCGGAAGCCATGCTGGATTACATCTAACAAGAAGAGGACAAGAGACGCAGCAGAGAGGCGCGCCATGTGACAGAGAGGACCTAGCAAGAAGCTGGCAGAGAGGTGACTGAGGTCCCCGTGAAGCCTTCAGAAGGACCCAGCCTGCCAACCCTGGGCTTCCCACCCTGGGCCTGGAACGTGCTTCTGCTGTTGCCAGCCACCAAACTATGGCCTTTGCTGCAGCAGCTACAGGAGCCCAAGAGGTTTCTACACAGTCCCAGACCCTCACTCAGCAATACCGGTTGGCCTGAAGGGGAAATGGGGTCCTTGGCTATCTCTTAGGGGATTTCAACTAAACAGTCCTCCAGGGGAATGAGGGCATTGTCGGGCTGCTCTCATCAAGCTTGTGAGGAACCCCAGGCTCTCAAGTCCCCTCTTCCTGCCCTCCCTGGTAGTTCCTCCTTTGAGCCCTCTGGTACGCAGGCTCAGTGGTACTCAAAGCCCCATACAGCTGCCTCCTGCTGATACCCTCAGCTGTCTCAGGGGTTGGTCAGTCCCCACATCTCTCATGGCCTGGGACAACAGGAGCCAACATCCTCTTCCTAGTTCTTTTCTCTCTTTCTCTCTTGAGTTTTTCAAGGTAAGGTCTTCATCTAGCCCAGGCTGACCTGGAATTCACTATGCAGTTTCAGACTAGCTTCAAAATCACAGCGATCCCCCCATACCTAGCTCCTCTTTATATAAATATAAATATAAACATAAACATAAATATAAATATAAATATAAATATAAATATATATATAGGGGGAGTGTTTTTATTTTCTTGAGGTAGGGTTCCACTCTAGCCAAGGCTGACCTGGAATTTACTATGTTGTCTCAGGGTGGCCTCGAACTCACGGTGATCCTCCTACCTCTGCCTCTGGAGTGCTGAGATTAAAGGCGTGCGCCACCATGCCGGGCTCCTCTTCATATTTCTAGACTAGTCTCCTTCTATCTCCCTACACACCGGCCGCAGCTTCAAGTCTGTGTATACTCCTCCCTGCCTCTTTGAGTCAGTGATCTCCAAACCATCACTCCTGTCCTGGTATCCCACACTTAACACAATTCTTGCTGAAATTTCTGAAGATAACTAATGCCATTTCTCCAAGACTCTAGCCCTCTGCTCCTTAATGTTAGAGACCTAGTGTCCAAGCTCCCACTCCCCTTGCAGCTGTTTCAGTTGTCTAATATCTCCTCAGCAGGCTCTGGCCAAGGGTCTAGAGCCCTCCTCAGTGGCTGTCTTTGCATCCTGTGCCACATGCAAGTTCTTGCTTCTCTCTAGAAGCCTAGAAGCTCCTTAATCAATCCCCTCTCCCTCCCCTCCTTCTTCTCTGACTTCCTCTGCCCATACCTCCTTCTGTCTTCCTTCCTTCCTTCCTTCCTTCCTTCCTTCCTTCCTTCCTTCCTTCCTTCCTTCCTTCCTCCTTCCTTCCCTCCCCCTTCCTTCCTTTCTTTCCTTCTTTCTTTCTTTCTTTCTTTCTTTCTTTCTTTCTTTCTTTCTTTCTTTCTTTCTCTTTCTTTCTTTCATAGACAGAGAGAGAAAGAGGCAGAGATAGAGAATGGGCACACCAGGACCTTCAGCCACTGCAAACAAACTGCAGATGCATGCACCGCCTTGTGCATCTGGCTTTACAGAGGTAAGAGGGAATTGAACCCAGGTCCTTTGGCTTTACAGGCAAGTGCCTCCCTCTCTTTCTTTCTGACAGGGTCTCATGTAGCCCAGGTGACTTCTAACTCATTATGTAATTAAGATTGAAGTCTAACTTCTTTTTTTTAAATTTTATTTATTCATTTGAAAGAGAGAGAAAGAGGCAGATAGACAGAGAGACAATGGGTGCACAAGGGTCTGCAGCCACTACAAAGGAACTCCAGACGCATGAGCTACCTTGTGCATTTGGCTTATGTAGGTACTAGGGAATCGAACTTGGGTCCTCAGCCTTCACAAGCAAGCACCTTAACAGCTAAGCCATCTCTCCAGCCCGAACTCTAACTTCTTTTTTTTTTTTTTTTTTTTTTTTGGTTTTTCAAGGTAGGGTCTCACTCTGGCCCAGGCTGACATGGAATTCACTCTGTAGTCTCAGGGTGGCCTCGAACTCTCGGCGATCCTCCTACCTCTGCCTCCCGAGTGCTGGGATTAAAGGCGTGTGCCACCACGCCCGGCTCCCGAACTCTAACTTCTGATCCTTCTGCCTCCACCTCCCCAGAGCTGGGATTATAGGCATGCACCTCTGTACCTGGCAAAATTCTTGAATTCTAATACACAGAAGAGACTTATTTTCACTTCCTGTCTCACAGCCCCACTAGGATGAAGGGTACATGAAGGTTCTGTCTCTGCACCCTGCTCTATCATGGTGGCTCAAAACTGTCTGTGACCAAACACATCCTCGGCAAGTATTTGTGGAAAGAATGAGTGATTTATCAGTCAACCTTTTAGGAGTTTCCTTAGCAGGACTTGGTCAGCAGAAATCTGAGCAGAAGTCACAGGCTGAGATGATGTATGAGGCAGAAACGTCTCTGCCCAGGTACTTTCCTGAGACCCAGCCACGGGCTCTTATTTTAGCTTAAACACCAACACTGTGTTTCTTTTTTATGGCAAATGAGGAAACGATAGTTCTGCTTAGCCTCATTCAAGTGAGACCCACGTCAACACGACCAGGTATCCGCCCTTAAGCAGAACAGAGGGGATGTCCAGCTCTGGCTTGAAGGCTCAGTTACATGAGTTAAATGTCAAGACAGGGAGGTGACAGACTGCCTCCACCCTGAGGGACACAGGGGCTGGACATAAATAAGGCTGAGAGGAGGGAGGCAAGGGTGAGTCAGTGCAGAGCAGAAAGGGGCAGTGGACGGGCTGGGACAGGCCAGGAGCTATGGTCCTTCCCCAAATCCCCTCCTCCCTGGCTGATTGAGGAGGAGAGAGGGAGGGAGGGAAGGAATGATCCTCAGTAGCTCCCCGCCCCCCAGGCCAGCTGCCTTCCAGAGCAAGCCCAGGCTGGACCCTGGAAACCCCCAGATTCTTTCTCCAGCCCCCTACAGACCTGAGAGTCTCTCCTCCCTGGGCCAAGCGCTCTCCTGACTTCCCCAGCCTGGAAGAAATGTGAAGCTCCAGATGGGGTGAGAGTTTTATTCCAGATCCAAACCCGAGGCCCAGCTACTGGAGTGTATCTGTTCCAGTATAACCCCCCCCACCCCACATTCTCCAAGACACCCACACTGGACCTCTCAGCCTGCTGACCCTCAGGGCCCTGCAGAAGTGGAGGCTGGATTCCAGAATTATCTATCTGGGTCTACCTGTATCCAGTCTTGCCATCAGCAACCTCCTCCCGACCAAGAAATCTGTGGCAGATGTCTGTTTTGGGGTCCCCAGCTGAACCCTTCTCGCTGGAAGGGTGGTGGTGGGTGGTGGGGGTGGGGGTGTGGTACTCACCTTCTGTCTGCTCCTCGAGGAAGCTGTCTGCAGCAGCTGTAAAAGAGATGAGCTGGTTAGGAGCCTGGTAGAGGAGGAGGGACTGGCCTAGGCTGCCCCTGCTGAGACAGACAAGGAGCAGACCTCAGGTAGGACTCAGCCAGACCCACCTCTCAAAAGCTCTTTGGAGTACCAAAACATTTGGGATCACCACATTTGTAGTCTTTGGGGCTGCTCTGAGTCTCTGGCTCATAGCCTTCCCCTCTGTCCCTGGCTTCCAAGATACTCCAGCCTTCAGGCCCTACTCTCCTGGGCTTCCCAGCTGCCCATTTCCTGAGCCCACCATCTCAAGGCCCCAGCAGCAGCTCTTTCCCCAAGGTCCCCAGGGGGCTCACCCAGCGTGGCCAAGCACAGCAGCCCAAAGAACCTCATCTCATCTGTCTGTGGGAGTGGGTCTGTGTGGGGCCTTGGCTCAGGCTGGCCAGGCCTTCCTAGTCTGGGCCCTCCACCCTGGGGCCCCTGTGACGCTGCCTGCAGGGAGGCGATAACGTGGAGGCTGCAGATATCTAGGGGCTCAGCCACCAGGGTTTGGGCCGGAGCATCCCAGAAGGCCACAGCAGACAACTGTCTCCTCAATCCCAAGAGAGAAGGAGGGAATTTGGGCCTTGGAACCAAACCAGGACTTAACGCAGCCGTCACTCACTGCTGAGCTTAGGCCCTGGGCTCGTGTGGCAGGTGGAGGACGTCCGTGTTCTGTTTCCTGGACCTGGCACAGGGGCACGGTGCTGTGAGGTTGTACCTGCTGTGTTTGGGATGGGTGATAATCTTAGGATATCTGAGTAAAGGTAATGTGATCATAAAGGGTCCTTATAGGGAAGCCAAAACAAACTGGGGGGGGCTGCAACCCTGCTAGATTGACAAGGAGGGGTATTTATTTTTATTTATTTATTTATTTATTTATTTATTTATTTATTTATTTATTTATTTATTTTAGTTGAGGTAGAGTCTCACTCTAGCTCAGACTGATCTGGAATTCACTATGTAGTCTCAGGGTGGTCTCGAATTTACGGTGATCCGCCTACCTCTGCCTCCCAAGCACTGGGATTAAAGGCGTGTGCCACCACACCCAGCTAGATTGACAAGCAGGAGGGATATTTATGCCCAGGTCATATTGGTTTGCATCTAACCATTGACTAGATACCTGCTACAAGACTGATGCTATATCCTATCCCAAAGTTAGACCTCAAGATAGATGAGGCCCTGGATCACTCTGAGACTGTATGCCCAAGTGCCGTCCTTAAGGAGTTCAAAGGGGCAGGGTATGAATGTTCACCCCCCCCCAGGGACCTGCAGCCAATCATAACTAGACAAAATGGAGAGCAGGCCATGTCATCAAAGTTGGTGGCCTGCAGCAGAGCACACTAGAGAGATGGTAGGGTGACCAGGGCCTTCTTGCTGTAAAACCGTACCAAGGCCAGACCCACTGGGTCTGAGGGACACCAAGAGCCAAGGAAAAGATGGGATGGGAACCAGGACCTTCCACTCCCACAGCAGGCCCCTTGTGTGCCTGCCTCAATGGCCCCACTCCTCATCTGGAGCTCTGGACAAGCCTGTGGCTTTGGGGACAGGCTCAGCGATTATGTGCATACCCACTTTGGCTGCCCTCTCATGGATGAGGTGACTCACCTGTGTCCGGTAGAGCTGCTCTGCAGAACCCGGCTGGCAACAACACCCCCACCCCGGGCCCAGCTGATCCATCAGAATGTGCGGCTGCCCCGGGAAGGCTAACCTAGCCCTGGCCCCTCTTGCCATTCTTGGGGGATCCACGGAGGTCTGGGGTTATCAGGAATCTGTCTGGAGGGGTGGACCTGTGACCAGAGAGCAGCAAGGACATCAGTTGTGTCCCTCACAGTGACACCCTTTCCCCTCAATCCCTTCCCACCCGCAGCTCTGGCAGTTCCCCTGGCATGGACGCTGTACCCTGCCCAGCCCTACCTCTGCTCTCATTTTTGTTGTTGGGGGGCAGGCATTTTGTTTTAGGTCCTAGCAAAATTCCCTTTTAAAGGTCTCTCTTTGCTTCTACTGGGGTAGATAAAGGAAGTGAGAATTTTTGTAGGGTTAAACAGTACATATTCTGGGGTGCTGGGAACGGAGCCTGCAGCCTCACGCACTCTATGTCAGCACATCCACTGAGAGGACACAGGGAGCAGGATGATGGGGAAACTGGCCAGCTGGCCATGACGTCTCAGGCTGAGGAGGTCAGCTGTGTGAAGGCTCAGAAGCTCATGTCCTCCATGCCATGGTGCTCAGGGAACCTATACGTAAGCATAGGTGTGTTTGAAGAGCCTCTAGTGTTCTCAGTATTTGGAGCTCAGAGTCAGAGGAGAGGGCCACGGGGCAGAGCCCGTGAGTGCCTGGCACACAGTTTTGATTTTTTTTTTTTTTTTTTTTTTTGGTTTTTCGAGGTAGGGTCTCACTCTGGTCCAGGCTGACCTGGAATTAACTATGTAGTCTCAGGGTGGCCTCGAACTCTTGGCAATCCTCCTACCTCTGCCTCCCGAGTGCTGGGATTAAAGGCGTGCGCCACCATGCCCAGCTTCAAGTTTTGATTTTTTTAAACTTTTTTTTTTTATTGACAACTTCCTTAATTGTAGACAATATCTCATGGTACTTCCCTTCCTCCCCCCACTTTCCCCTTTGAAACTTCACTCTCCATCATATCTCCTCCCCCTCTCAATCAGTCTCTCTTTAATTTTGATGTCATCATCTTTCCCTCCTATTATGATGGTCTTGTGTAGCAAATTTCAGGCACAGTGAAGTCATGGATATCCAGGCCATTTTGTGTCTGGAGGAGCATATTGTAAGGAGTCCTACTCTTCCTTTGCCTCTTACATTCTTTCCGCAACGGACCCTGAGCTTTGGAAGGTGTGATAGAGCTGTCTCAGTGCTGAGCGCTCCTCTGTCCTTTCTTCTCAGCACCATGGTGCCTTCCGGATCATCCCAAGGTTCAGTTTTGATTTTTGTCCACACATCTTCCCGAGCTCTCCTTACTTCCCTCACACCGTATTCCTGGAAGGTTCCTGGCAGGTAGGTCTGCCATGCCTTGTGAAGCTGGGGAGAAACCTCTTAGGCTGGGTAGCTAGTCTAAACCCTCAAGTTTTTAGGCACTGGTACTTCTGTCACCTGCAGGGGGTGCCAGTGCTGTGTGACCGTTACCTCTGCCCTTCTGGGCTGACAGCCTCTTGGCGTCCTGACATCCCCTGGAAGTCCTCTGCTGCATGCACCACATGCCACATGGATGCTGGCTCCTTTGCCTACCCACAGGCAGGGCCTCAGGGTTCCAGCTTCCCCAGCTTGGGTCACACACCACCTGCAAACCTTCCTCAACATCTCCCATGTCCTGATTTTTATTAAATATCACAGGCTTTTTTGTTTGTTTGTTTGTTTTTCTTTTTTTTGAGAGAGACACAGAGAGAGAGACAGAGAGGGAGAGGGAGACAGAGATGGGCGCACCAGCAGCCTCTCAGCTGCTGCGAACGAAATCCAGATGCATGCGCCCCCTTGTGGTCAAGTGTGGCATTGCGCCCTTGTGTCACTTTGTATCTGGCTAAACGTGGGACCTGGAGATTGGAACCAGCATTCTTAGGCTTAGGAGGCAGGTGCCTTAACGGCTAAGCCATCTCTCCAGCCCTGTTTGTTTGTTTTTGAGGTAGGGTCTTACTCTGGCCCAGGCTGACCTGGAATTCACTATGTAGTCTCAGGGTGGCCTTGAACTCAGAGATCCTCCTACCTCTGGCTCTCGAGTGCTGGGATTAAAAGTGTTTTTTTTTTTTTTTTTTTTTGGTTTTTCGAGGTAGGGTCTCACTCTGGCCCAGGCTGACCTGGAATTCACTATGTAGTCTCAGGGTGGCCTTGAACTCACGGTGATCCTCCTACCTCTGCCTCCCGAGTGCTGGGATTAAAGGCGTGCGCCACCACGCCCGGCCTAAAAGTGTTTTTGAGTTCATGATCTTGCTGTGTAGCTGAGGTTGGCCTCAACCTCAAAATCTTCTTGGCTCAGCTTCCTGAATGCCGGTATTAATGGTGTGAGCCATCTCACCTGGCTCACAAGACACTACTGCTGCCCCCATTGCAGAGCTTCTGATTTAGGAGGGTGGGGCAGGACTTGAGAATCTGCATTTCTGGCCTGTCCCCAGGTGAAGCTGCTGCAGGTCTGGGAGCTGCTGGGTAGCATGTGTCACTTTACCTGGGCCTGTCACCCTCAGACTGATCACTGAGCCTGTGTCCCTCACGGCCTCCACGCCAGGCTCCAGAACAGGGTCTGGCATTTAGCAACACTTGACTGGTGTTTGGTGACGGATTGGAGGGTAACGTGATGCCCTGGGAGCAAGGTAAGGTCCATCATAGGATGGCATGAACTGGCCAAGTGTTTGATAGTCACCTGAGAAGCCTCCAGCCCACAGGGAGTCTGGCTTGAGCCAAGTGGTCACATCATCTAGGCAGGAAGACAGCCAGAAGCTGGTCTCTTGTGGGAGCCTCAGGCTTCTCGAGCACCTCCTGGGAGCCTGGTTTGTAATCCCAGCATTCAGAATGTGGAGGCTGGATTATCAGCTCAAGACTAGCCTTGGCTGAACAGTAAGTTCAAGGCCAGCCTGGACTACATGAGACCATGTTTCAAAAAAAGGGGTGGGGGCTGGAGAGATGGCTTAGCGGTTAAGGCGCTTCCCTGCAAAGTCAGAGGACCCAGGTTTGATTCCCCAGGACCCACACAAACCAGATGCACAAGGTGGCATATGCATCTGGAGTTCGTTTACAGCAGCCAAAGGCCCTGGTGAGCCCATTCTCTCTCTCTCTCTTTCTTTGTCTCCCTCAAATAAATAAGACAAAACAAAACAAGGATAGGAATGGGGAGATGACTCAGTGGTAAAGGCACTTGTTTGCAAAGCCTGACAGCCTGGATTCAATTCCCTAAGTAAAAGCCAGATGCACAAACTGGCTCATGCGTCTGGAGTCTGTATGCATTGGCAAGAGGCCCTGGCACACCCATACTTTCTCTCTCTCTCCCTTGCAAATAAATAAATAAATTTTTGTTGTTGCTATTGTTTTCAAGGTAGGGTATCACTCTAGCTCATGCTGAACTGGAATTCACTTTGTAGTTTCAAGCTGACCTTGAACTCACAGAGATCCTCCTACCTCTGCCTCTCAAGTGCTGTGATTAAAGGCATGTGCCATCACACCCAGGTATAAATATTTTTTAAAAAGGTGGCACGTCTTTAATCTCAGCACTCGGGAGGCAGAATTAGGAGGATGGCTGTGAGTTTGAGGCCACTCTGAGATGGCTGAGCAGCTGAAGGCCCTGGTAGGCCTGTTCCTTCTCTATCTGCCTCTTTCTCTCACTCACTCAAATAAACGACTAAATAAATAAAGTACTTAAAAAACAAAACAGCTGCACCAGGCATGGTGGCGCACGCCTTTAATACCAGCACTTGGGAGGCAGAGGTAGGAGGATTGCCGTGAGTTCAAGGCCACCATGAGACTACATAGTTAATTCCAGGTCAGCCTGGGCCAGAGTGAGACCCTACCTCAAAAAAAATCAAAAAATCCAACAAAACAAAACAAAACAAAACAAAACAAACAAACAAACAAAAAAACAGCTGGGCATGGTGGCGCACACCTTTAATCCCAGCACTCAGGAAGTAGAAGTAGGAGGATTCCCATGAGTTCAGGGAGGCCAGCCTGAGACAACATAGTGAATTCCAAGTCAGCCTGGGCTAGAGCGAGACCCTTGGAAAACCAAAACAGACGAACAAAGGACCTCTTGGGGTTACTTTTGGTTCTCCTGCATAGTTCTGCTTTCAGTGCTTGAGTCACGTGCGTGTTTTAGAATGTCCCATGGCTGGCTACGCCTAGATCAAGCACCTCACAGTCACTGGGGCAGCGCTGATTTCTGACAGCTTCTGGGAGAGGGTTCTTTCCACGGCTTGGAGCTGTGGGTTCAACTCCAGTGCAGTAGGAGATGGGATGGGACAGGAGTCTTGGAAAAGAATCTTGAAATGGTTCATGACTCTCAGACAGAGTCCTGGCATCCATGATGGTCCTGATGATTGTGCCACCTCCCGGGACCTCCCACAGCCCACAGTGCAGAATTATCCATGCCATTAAGACCCCAGCATGACACCTTCACCCCATGGATGCTCAAGGTCAACTCCATAAGCACATTGGGAGGCTAATAATTTGCAGAGGTGTGGCCACTGGCTCTGACTGCTTTCCCCAGGGCATCTGTGGGTGTGGTCTTGCAGGGTTAGAATATGGGGCAGTACCAACAGTAGCCAGCGGTGGTGACTCACACCTAGAATCCCAGCACTTGGGAGGCTGAGGTGTAGGATCATGAGGAGTTTGAGGCTGTCAGGCACCCAGACTTCAGCAGGCTCTGTGGTCAGGGTCAGGAGCTGCCTCAGTCCCAGGCATGTGTGGTGTGGCTTTGGAGTCCACACAGCTGGGTTCAACGCCAGCTCTGTCCCCTTGGTAAGCAATCTTTGAGCACTTCCAAAAGAGATTTTATCTATCTATCTATCTATCTATCTATCTATCTATCTATCTATCTATAGATATATATAAATTGTATTTGAGTTTCTATACCCATACATTATGTACACTATAAAACACTCAATAAACATATAGAGAATTTACCCATGTGCAAATTGGGACACACACACATACACAAAGGTGTTCTAGTTGGGAAAAGAACGGTTCAGTGGGAGTGGGAGAAGGATAAGAGATGGTAATGGGGGTGAATATGATCAAAATACATTACATACATATGTGAAAATAAATTTTTGTTGTTGCTATTGTTTTCAAGGTAGGGTCTCACTCTAGCTCAGGCTGAACTGGAATTCACTTTGTAGTTTCAAGCTGACCTTGAACTCACAGAGATCCTCCTACCTCTGCCTCTCAAGTGCTGTGATTAAAGGCATGTGCCATCACACCCAGGTATAAAATGTCATAATGAAACCCATTGTTATGTGTAATTAATATATGCCAGTAAAATTAAATTAAAGCCGGGCGTGGTGGCGCACGTCTTTAATCCCAGCACTCGGGAGGCAGAGGTAGGAGGATTGCCGTGAGTTCAAGGCCACCCTGAGACTACATAGTTAATTCCAGGTCAGCCTGGGCCACAGTGAGACCCTACCTCGAAAAACCAAAAAAAAAAAAAAAAAAAAAAAAATTAAAACATGGAAAATGTAAGCCGGGCATGGTGGCATACATCTTTAATCCCAGCACTCAGAAGGCAGTGGTAGGAGAATCGCCGTGAGTTCAGGGCCACCCTGAGACTACAGAGTGAAGTCCAGGTCAGCCTGGGCTAGAGCTAGATCCTACCTCGAAAAACCAAATCAAAACAAAACAAAAATAGAAAATGTAAAGGGATGAGATAGAGGTAGAATTCCCACATGTTTGTCATGCCATCCTGGGGATGTGCCCGGCCAGAGACTCAGGAACCAAGAGCCTGAGTGACCTATGAGGGAGGAAGGGCTGGAGTGGGCCTTCAGGTCCAGGCCTGGGGAGGGTACCATCCAGAGAAGAAGTGGATGCTACAGCTCCGGGCTGCTCCTGCTCGGGAAGCGGAATCTGGGCACGGGGACCGATACACCACGTGGCCCGGGGTTTGAGGAGTTCAGCCTGGCGGGATCCACACCCGAAGATCCTGGTCGAGGAGTCCTGGGGCCAGGGGAGCCTGGACACGGGAATCCAGGGCAGAAAGACCGCGGGCGCGAAGCTCTCCACAGAGGGGACTCGGGCCCCCAAGATTCAGCTGGGCTCAGATCGGGCAGCAGCCGCGACAGGTCCTCCACCAGGTGCCACTTCTCCTGGACCTGCTGCGAGGGGATGAGAGGCGGGTGGTGAGCGAGCCCCCACTGGGTGAGCCAGGAGACCACGCCCCTCCAAAGCCCCGCCCCATGCAGCTAGAGACCACGCCCACACCCAGCCCCCATGCAGCATAAGGCCCGCCCACACCCCTATAAATTCCCCAAACCCGGCCCCACGCAGCTAGAGACCACGCCTCTGCCAGTGCAGGGTTAGGCCACGCCCCCATCATGAGACCACGCCCCTCCGGGACACAGCCGCCAACGCAGCCACAGGCCCCAGGGCCAAGCCCGTCCCACGCCACCAGAGGCCCCGCCCCTTCCCCCTGCAGCCAGAGACCACGCTGGGGGCCCAGATCCGCCCCCATTCCGAGAGTAAACCCTAAGATCCTACCCCCAGGCCACCAGAGGGCACGCCCCTGTCCACAAGCTCTCTCTGCGGCTGGCTGGCAGGGACCTTCACCATCAGAGTCCCGACCCCAGGGTATATTTTTACTAGGTTCCGCTCCAGGCTGAGGAACCAGGTCCTTCCCTTCCTGTCTGGGCATGCCCTCTGGTAGGAAAGAAAATCCTGTCCCATCAGGTCTATACCAACAGTAAGAAAACACACTTCAAAGGAGTAGGTGTCCTCCTCAGACTAGGGGACACTCACCCACACCAGCTGCTTCTGGAGCCTGCGGATGGCCCTTGCATTGGCCCGGGCCTGAGAGGCACACACGGTCAGGACGAGGCTTCAGACAGATGGGATTAGGTCAGTCACCTCTGAAGACAGGTCCCCCCTGCCTGACTTCCTTATCCCTCACCCCGGGGCTCTCCTCCTCTGTCTCTGTCTTTCTCTGAAACAGGGTCTTGCTACGCTAGGATGGCACTGAATTCACAACAATCGTGCGTCAGCTTCTTGAGTGCTGGGATTACAGGAATGGGTCACCGTGTGCCAATCCACCCCCAGTCTCTTAAAAAAACTGTCCCAAGCCAGGCGTGGTGTGCATGCCTTTAATCCCAGCACTTGGGAGGCAGAGGTAGGAGGATTGCTGTGAGTTCGAGGCCACCCTGAGACTACATAGTGAATTCCAGGTCAGCCTGGGCTACAGTGAAACCCTACCTCGAAAAACCAAAAAAAGAAAACAAACAAAAAAACCCCAACTCTGTCCCAGGGTGGCCAGGTTGGATTCCCCAGCACCCATGTAACTCAGCAAGAGATCCTGGCATGCATATACACACACACAGACACACGTGCAAATAAATAAAAATTAAAAAAAAAAACCACCCAGGGGCTTTATGTGAAGCTAGGAACAACCCCTTTCCCTGGCTGGCCCCTCACTTCCTGCCCATCAGCGTGGACGGCTGGTAATGCCTCTTCCCCAGGTTGAGCTGTTTCCTAGTGATCAAGCAATCCCCAGAAGGTGAGTTCATGGGTGTCCACAGTACAAGGAAGGCAACCAAGACCTTCCAAGCCACCTGCTTTTATTCTTTTCTTTTCTTTCTTTTTTTTTTTTTCAAGGTAGGGTCTCACTCTGGTCCAGGCTGACCTGGAATTCACTCCGTAGTCTCAGGGTGGCCTCGAACTCTCGGCGATCCTCCTACCTCTGCCTCCCGAGTGCTGGGATTAAAGGCGTGTGCCACCACGCCCGGCTCTTTTTGTTTTTTTGAGGTAGGGTCTCACTCTGGTCCAGGCTGACATGGAATTAACTATGTAGTCTCAGGGCCAGGCCACCTGCTTTTGAGCCCCTATCTTCCTGGCTTTAGGATCCCAGTAGACTAGCTGGGCTGCCCAGGCATGTACCAGCCCCAGGAAGGAAGTATACCACCCCCCAGAAGGAAGTATGTCCCCCCGCACCACCCCAGGCTCTCCCTTGGCACCTGAGCAGTATGAGGAGAGGGAAGCTGAAGGCATGGGAACCGAGGTAGTGGAGGGCTCGCTCTGGTACGACTTGCCAGGGGGATGAGTAGTTGGTGTAAAGTCCACAGTCCCAGGAGGAGTGGATACTGGAGAGACAGAGAGGGTTGCCGGTGTCCATGGGAGGGGAGGCCTCGCCAGTCCCCCAGTCCCCAGCCTGCCTCACCTGCTGACCACGTAGCCCAGGGGCACTGCAGCCAGAAGCAGACCCAGGAGCAGCACCAGCTGGAAGAAGAAGGTGGAGCTAGAGGCCCTGAAGAGCCGCTGGGGCGACCTGCTGTTCCTCAGGAGGGTGTACTAGGGACAAACAGTGACAAACAGGACCCACAGTGTGCTTTGTGGAACCTGGAGTCTGAGCCCCAAGGAAGGGAGGGCAGGATCCACAGGCCTCAAAGAGCCCTGGCAGAGAACCATCTGCTCCCTGCCACTTGTGCTCTCACCTATTTATTATTTTATTTATTTATTTTATTATTTGAGAGAGACAGAGAGGAAGAGGCAGAGAGAGAATGGGCACACCAGTGGCTTCTCAGCCACTGTAAACAAATTCCAGATGTGTGCGCCCCCTTGTGAGCAAGTGCGGCATCGCGCCCTTGTGTCATTTTTTTTTTTTGTGTGTGTGTGTCTGGAAAAATGTGGGACCTGGAGAATCAAACAGGCATTCTTAGGCTTGGCAGGCAGGGGCCTTAACCAGTAAGCCATCTCTTCAGCCCTATTATTTATTATTTTATTTTGAGGTAGGGTCTCAATGTAGCCCAGGTTGACCTGGAACTCAAATTTGTAGCTCCAGGCTGGCCTCGAATTCACTGTGATCCTCCTACCTCAGCCTCCCAAGTACTGGGATTAAAGGACTATGCCACCATGCCCAAGCCATTCTCACCTTTTTGATGTAAAAGGTGATGAAGATGAAGACGCTGTTAAGGAGTGGCAGCAGGGGACAGTAGAAGAGGCCCATCCAGGTGACCGTCTGTGCCGCTACAATGTCCAGCACGTTCTTGGGCACCAGGAACTCCTCCCGGCCCAGCCATGTCCAGAACCAGCCTGTGAACCGCTCCACCAGCAGCCTGAGCGGTGGGGAGGGTCCAGATATCCATCAAGCAAGAAGACTGGGTGTGAGTCACATGGGTCCTGCCCATGGACTATCACAGCCTCACTCACAGGGACAAACCTGGCTTAACCTTGGCTATGATTTCAGACCATTCCCAGCCAAGTCCTTGTCATCCCACCCCCCCGCCCTGGGGAAGTCCCACGCGGCTTACCTCCGAGGCAGAGTGACCAGGAAGGCAAAGGCCACGGTGAGCAGGAAGTTGAAGATGATCAGCTTGTATAATTCCTCACCCACTGAGTTCTCCCAGCACTGGGGTGAAGAGAGAAGGGATCCATCTCCACCCTTGTACCCCCTTTGCCCAGGCTGAGCTGGAACTCACTATGTATTCTCAGGGTAGCCTTGAACTCATGGCGATCCTCCTGCCTCTGCCTACCAAGTGTTGGGATTAAAGGCGTGAGCCACCACATGCCCAGCTGACTCTTTTTTTAAAAAAATCATTATTATTTATTTGTGAGAAAGAGACAGACAGAGGGAGAGAGAGAGAGAATGGGCACTCCAGGGCCTGCATCTGGCTTTACGTGGGTACTGGGGAATCCAACCGAGGTCTTTTAGCTGTGCAGGCAAATGCCTTAACCACTAAGCCATCTCTCCAGCCTTGACTCAACTTGTGACTATACCACTAGGGCAGGGAACTCCCAGTCAGGGCATTCATTACATTGCATTCATAGTGTAGTGTGGGGCACCCCCTGGGGGCGTGCCACTGTATGGCAGCTTCGCTCACAACCACTCACCCAAGTGAGACCTGGGAGGTGCCCAAGAGACTAGAGGAGCAGGGAGAGGGCTCTGTATAGTTCCAAGCGGTGGGACTGGTGGAGGATGGGAGGGACAGACCCCAGGAGGACCGCCAGTCACCTGATAGTCACAGGCGTTGTAGCCATACGACTCACAGCTGGTCTTATTTCTGCCAATGCACAGGATGGTCTGACCCAGGGAGAAGGAGAACATGCCCAGGCTGGCCAGCTTCAGTACCACACACCTGCGATGGGGACATGAGAGCGTGGAGCTGACACTTGGACATTGAGCTGTTCCCAGCGGGAGCTGTTTACGGAGACTCAGACCCCTCTTAATCCAAAGCTCAGCTTCCTTCCCAGCCCTCTCTTTGCAGACAGGTCCAACCTTTTGGCATGATGACATGACATCATCTACAAAATCTAGTTGAGGGCTGGAGAGATGGCTTACCAGTTAAAGCGCTTGCCTGCAAAGCCAAAGGACCCAGGTTTGATTCCCCAGGACCCATGTAAACCAGATACACAAACAAGGTGGGGCATGCACTGGAATTTCCAGTGGCTGTATGCCTTGGCACACCCATTCTCTCTCTCTCTGTCTCTCTGCCCCTCTCACTGTGTCTTCTCTCTCTCAAATAAATAAAAAAATAAAATTATAGCCAGGCGTGGTGGCACACGCCTTTAATCCCAGCACTCCGGAGGCAAAGGTAGGATGATCACCATAAGTTCGAGGCCGCCCTGAGACTACATAGTGAATTCCAGGGCAGCCTGGACTAGAGTGAGAGCCTACCTCAAAAAACAAACAAATAATAATAATAATAATAAAAATAAATAAATAAAATAAATAAAAATTTAAAAATCCAGTTGAGAACCGCACAAATTACAAAAACAAAAACAAACAAAAAAACCCACAAATCAATCAAAAAAATTCTCAAGTTTTAGGGGATGGGGAGATGGCTCAGCAGTTAAAGGTGCTTGCTTGCTTGCAAAGTTTGCTGGCCTGGGTTCAATTCCTCAGCCACCCACTTAAAGCCAGACGTCTCCCCCCACAAAAAAGCGGTACATGCATCTAGGGTTTGTGTGCAGTGGTAAGAGATCCTGACACACGCCCTCACATGTGCAAATAAAGAATTTTTTAAAAACTCAGGCTGGGGCCAGGCATAGTGGCTCATGCCTTTAATCCCAGTACTTGGGAGGCAGAGATAAGAGGACTGTCCTAAGTTCGTGAGTTCGAGGCCAACCTGGGACTACAAAGTGAATTCCAGGTCAGTTTGGGCTAGAGTGAGACCATCCCTCAAAAGACAAACAAGCAAACAAAAAACCACTTCATGTTGGTCTGGGTAGATAGCTCAGTTGTTGAAAGCACTGGCTTGCAAAGCCTGCCAGCCCAGGTGCAATTCCCCAATGCCCATGTAAAGCCAGACCACAAGAAGTGGTGCATACACTGGCATTCATTTACAGAGGCAAGAATTCCAGGTGGGCTCATACATACACACACACATGCAAATAAGATTTTGATGTTTTTTTTTTTTTTTCAAAGTAGGATCTGGAACTTGTAGTGACCCTCTACCTTTGCCTCCCAAGTGCTGGGACAAAAGGTGTGTACCATAGAGCCTAACTAACTAATTTCTTTTAAAACCTCTTGTTTTGGGCTGGAGAGATGACTTAGTGGTTAAGGCGCCTGCCTGCTGAGCCTAAGAATGCTGGTTCCAATCTCCAGGTCCCACGTTTAGCCAGATGCAAAGTGTCGCAAGGGCACAATGCTGCACTTGACAAGGGGGTGCACGCATCTGGATTTCGTTTGCAGTGGCTGAGAGACTGCTGGTGCACCCATTCTCTGTCTCCCTCTCCCTCTGTCTGTCTCTCTCTAAAAAAATAAAAAATAAATAAAACCTCTTGTTTTAAGTAAGTTTATGATTTTTTTTTTCAGGGTAGGGTCTCACTCTGGCTCAGGCTGACCTGGAATTCACTCTGTAGTCTCAGGCTGACCTTGAACTCACAGTGATCCTCCTACCTCTGCCTCTGGAGTGCTGGGATTACCACACCTGGAAAATTTGAATTTATTTAATCACATGTGTTTATAACCTAGTCCGAAAATGCTTTTTTTTTTTTTTTTTTTTTTTTTGTGAGGTAGGGTCTCACTCTGGTCCAGGCTGACCTGGAATTAACTATGTAGCCTCAGGGTGGCCTCGAACTCTTGGCAATCCTCCTACCTCTGCCTCCTGAGTGCTGGGATTAAAGGCGTGCGCCACCACGCCCGGCCTGAAAATGTCTTAAAGCAAATCAGAGTTGATGTTGAGGGAAGAGCAAGGAAGGACTGGTGAGGGTTAGTGTGGAGGTGGCAAGAATGAGAGACGCTGCTGGAGCTGGGGGGCCATGCATGAGGATTTGTGGGTAAGGTTTGTTTTCGGTGGGAGTGGCCTTCAGCCTTGGCAGACTCAGTTTCTTTCCCTGCCAAACCAGGAAGATACCAGGAGGATGAGTGTCAAGCCCTCTGGACACACTGGAGCTGTATCCTGCATTGTGTGGTTTTGTTACCTGTGTACAACTGGGTACACACATCATTTGGCCCACTGAATGGTCCCTGCCAGGTGCAGGCTGGGAACTTCCTTCAGGAATGGACTGGGAAGCTGCAGACCTGGGCCCCTCTGCTGAGGTTTCTGGAAGCACCGCCCAACTTCCCTTCGGTATAGCAGTGAACAGGTGTTTCCCAGCTCAGGACCCTGCAGCCGGGTGACAGCAGCAGCAGCAGGATGCTGCGCCCTGGGCTCACCAGATCAGGGTGAGGTTGACCTCAGTGCTGGGTGGGAATTTCTCCAGCTGGATCAGAATCACAAACAGCTGAGGACCCAGGAAGTTGACCAGGGCGATGACCCCGGGAGGCAGGTACTGGAGCAGCAGGAAGAGAGACTCCTGGGGGAGGAGAAGGAAAAGTGCTTTAGCACCTGGAGGGTAACTCAGGTGCAGGGCCTTGACTTCCCCGAGCCCAGGTTGCCAGTTTAGACTGGAACAAAAGGAACAGAGTTGCCTGGCACCTCCTTGTTGTCCTGCGAGTACTTGGTGGCCCAGAAGATGGCGCTGATGGCCCCTGCCACCAGGAGTGCAATGAGGACGTTGACTCGCAGGTAGGTGAGCAGGTGGCAGGCCTTCTGCGCCCGGGTCTGCCGCTGTGCCAGCTCCAGGCGGAGGCCCTCCTCTAGCTCCATCTGTGGTGGGGGGAGGAGGGTGCCCAGAGGTGCTTCATGAGCGTGTGCCCTCACTTTTACACATCACACTCATAGACATACACATCCAGTCACACACCATCTCACACTCACTGCTCCAGCAACACTCTCTCACACACCTTCTTTTGTTAATATTTTACAAACAAAATAAAGAAAAATTTATGTAAAAAAAATTACATTATCTTGGGCTGGGGAGTTGGCTCAGCAGTTAAGGGCACCTTGCTTGCAAAACCTGCTGGTCAGGGTTCAATTCCCCAATATCCACATAAAGCCAGATGCCCAACGTGGCACATGTATCTGGAGTTCCTTTGCAGTGGCAAGAGGCCCTGGTGTGCCTGGTCATTCTCTCTTCCTCTATCTGCTTGCAAATAAATATATTTTAAAAATTTACATAATGCAAAAAAATTTTTAAAAATGGAGCTAGAGAGATGACTCAGCAGTTAAGGCGCTTGTTTGTAAAGCCTAATATTACCCAGGTTCAATTCTCAGGACCCATGTAAAGCCAGATGCACAAAGTGGCACTTGCACCTGGAGTTCATTTGCAGTGGCTAGAGGCCCTGGCATGCCCTTTCTCGCTCATTCTTTCTCTCCTTGGAAATAATATTTTTTTTTCTTTTTCTTTTTTTTTTTTGAGATAGGGTCTCACTCTAGCCTAGGCTGACCTGGAACTCACTCTGTAATCTCAGGCTGGCCTCGAACTCACAAGTGATTCTTGTACCTCTGCCTCACAAATGGTGGAATTAAAGGCATGTGCCACCAGGATTTTTTTTTTTTTTTTTGAGAGAGAATGGGCGCCTTCAGCCTCTCAGCAGCTGTGAACAAACTCCAGATGCACATGCCCCCTTGTGGGAAAGTGTGGCACTGCGCTTTTGTGTCACTTTGCATCTGGCTAACTGTGGGACCTGGAGAATCAAACAGGCGTTCTTAGGCTTAGCAGGCAGGTGCCTTAACCGCTAAGCCATCTCTCCAGGTTTTTTTGTTTGTTTGTTTATTCCTTATACTGATGCCTTTTTTCCTTTTTCCCCTTCTCCATCATCTCTGACAACCTGTACTGTTGATTTTTTGTTTTGTTCTATTTTTTTGAGGTAGGGTCTCACTCTAGCCCAGGCTGACCTGGAACTCACTCTGTAGTCTCAGGGTGGCCTTGAACTCATAGCCATCTTCCTACCTTGGCCTCCCGAGTGCTGGGATTAAAGGCGTGCGCCACCATGCCCGGCTCTGTTGATTTTTTGAGAGTCTTTGTTTTTAGTTCTGACTGGCTATCCTGGAACTCACTGAACAGCTCAGGTTTGCATTAGACTCATGGCAATCCTCTTGCTTCCACTCTCTGAGTGCAGGCACCATGCCTCGCTCCACTCACTTATTTTTTTTCAAGGTAAGGTCTCACTTTAACTCAGGGTGATCTGGAACTTACTCTGTAGCTCTAGGCTGGCCTCAAACTCACAGCCATCCTCCTATCTCTGCCTCCCAAGTGCTGGGATTAAAGGCTACACTCACATGTTTTTATACACATGCACAAATACTTATGCAATCAGAATACTCTTACACATTCACTCAGGTTCACACTTACACTTCTACAGCCCCACACATCTCCTGTCACATTCCTACATATTAGTTACACTCACACTCAGCCACACTTGCTCTTTTTCAGTCACACATACTCAACACGGGGTCTTATAGTCAAAATACATTCACACTCACACATTGTCACTCTCACCCAGCAACACATGCTTCCACACTCATGGTTTTTTTTTAAGATAGGGTCTCACTCTAGCCCAGGCTGACCTGGAATGCACTATGTAGTCTCAGGGTGGCTTGAACTCATGGTGATCCTCCTACCTCTGCCTCCCAGGTGCTGGGATGAAAGGCGTGTGCTACATGTTTTGATATTCACACATGCTATTGTAATGTCTGACATACGTTCGTGCAGATACACACTCCTCCATTCACCATCTACTCACTTGGTCACAATCCTGCATTGACACACAGGTACATGCTCAGTCACACACACACACACACACACACACACACACACACCCCATCACAGTGCTTTTGTGGAATTCACTCAGTTGCAAGTACACTCAGCTACACATCCAGTATTTTCTAGTCACACTGTACATTCACACCCAGGTGCACGCTCAGTCACACGTGTCATAATGCTTTTACAACCTCACATAGCCCCATACTCATCCACCCTCATCAGTCCATCACACAGATATACACTGTCTCACACTCACACACACCCTCACACGACTCCTCATTTGTCCACTTTTCATCCCAGCATCACACGCATGTGTGCGGCCTGTCACACTTGCACAACCTTGAGCTCATTGCTGATCTCGTGCTTCTTGATGGTGGCGGCTTCACGCACCCGGATGCAGAAGTCCCAGGAGGAGAAGACTTTGGCGCTGAGGGGCGACCGGTAGTGCTGGCCCAGGAGCGGCTTCTGTGGAAGCCCTTTCATCATGCTGGGGCGAGAAGAGGCAGGGACTGCTGTGGGGGCTCCTCCACCCCACAGTCCCAGCAGCAGCTCGGCTGGGATTCTGGCTTCAGTGAGGGGGGTCGGGGACACAGTGGCTCTCCTGAGGGCTGCGAGGGGCTGGAGCACCAGAGAGGGTCTCTCTGAACAGGGGCTGGGGCTTATCTGCCAAGTGAGGTCTTCCTGCCAGGAGAAGGGAGGTCAGGGAAGAAGGTCCATGGAGCACATGGGCTCTGCCCTTACCGCCTCAGCGTCCCACAGAAGCTCAGGAGCAGGCAGACCAGTGGGCAGAGGAGGTAGGCCAGGCGGATACTGTATGCTGAGCTGTGCTCGGGCCCTGCCCGGTATGCTCCATAGAAGAGATAAGTGTTGTTGAAGGCCTGGGGACAGAGATGAGGACTGTTTAACCTGGTGTAGGTTGAGTGTGATGATCTGTTCCAAGAGCCTGCCATGTATAAACTCCTGTCTCTGTCATCACAACCTGTCACATGAGTTTCTCTCTCCCCAACCTCCAACCCCACTTTTTTTTTTTTTTTGGTTTTTCGAGGTAGGGTCTCACTCTAGCCCGGGCTGACCTGGAATTCACTATGTAGTCTCAGGGTGGCCTCGAACTCATGGCGATCCTCCCACCTCTGCCTCCCGAGTGCTGGGATTAAAGGCATGCGCCACCACGCCCGGCCCCACTTTTTGATTTTGTTTTTCTTTTTTTTGGTTTTTCAAGGTAGGGTCTCGCTGTAGCCCAGGCTGACCTGGAATTCACTCTGTAGTGTCAGGGTGGCCTTGAACTCATGGTGATCCTCCTACCTCTGCCTCCTGAGTGCTGGAATTAAAGGCATATGCTACCAAGTCCGGCTCCACTTCTTGATTTTTAATATTTCACTTATTTATGTGTGTGTGAGAGAAATAAAGAGGTAGATACAGAAGATGGGTGTTCCAGGGCCTCTAGCCACTGCAAAAGTACAAACGACTCCAGACACACGCACCATCTTGTGCATCTGGCTATACATGAATGCTGGGAAATTGAACTTGGGTCCTTTAGCTTTGCTGGCAAGCACCTTAATGGCTAAGCCATCTCTTCAGCCCTGATTTTTTTTTTTTTTTTGAGATAGGGTCTCATTCTAGCCCAGGCTGACCTGGAACTCAACTTTGTAGTCCCAGGCTGGCCCTGAACTCACAGCAATTCTCCTACCGCTGCCTCCCAAGTGCTGAGATTAAAGGCGTGTGCCACCACACAGGATGCCTCCATGCAGCACTGGCTGGCCATGGAACTCCCTATGTAGCTCAAGCTAGCCTCAAACTTATGATCCTCCTGCCTCAGCCTCCTGAATACAGGGGTTCCCAGTGAGCACCACCATGTCTGGCTTGAAAATATCCCTATTTTACTGAAGCTCAGAGGCTTTAGGCATATAGCTTTGAGTTAGAGACAGGACTGGACCTTATCCTGGCCACTACTCAGTGGCTTCTGTCCTACTAGAAGCTTCCACGCTTTTCACCTTTTGTCCCTTGTACCCTCATCCCCGCTGGGTTCCAAGGGCCATGGACACATGTCCCCAATTACTGGCCTGGCCAATCTATCAAAGACACTTCCCCAGGAGCCAAAATGTCCTTGGAGGGGCTGGGATCCTCTTAGACTGGGGGGGTATCCTGGGTCCCTGGAGCACAGCCAGGGCAGATCCCACTTACCCTGCCAGTTAAAACATTCCAGAGTGGGTTATGGAACCTCGGAATACCACTCTGGGGTTGGTGGCTGCTGGAGCACTGGAGGCCTGTTGAGTAGAGAGAGGGGGGCCAACATGGAGGGATCCCCAAGACCCCATGGCTTGCAGCCTGACAATGGTGATGTGTCAGGGAGTGTGCCATTCAGAAGGTAGTCAAGTGTGACAGCCCGGGGCTGGCCAGAGCATGTCCAGACGAGTCCCAGAGGGTCAGAGCCATACCAGCACTCACTTAAGTTCAGGGCAGGACCTGGGTCATGGGGGTGGAGCCAGGCCAGGGGCAGCAGCACAAAGCTGGCGGTCAGCAGCAGGGTCAACAGGTTGAGCAGCAGCAGGAAGCGAAGGAAGGTGAAGTAGGACTGGATCCCTGTGCCGAAAAGGCCTATGGGAGAAGAATAGGGCAGGTCAGGCACCCAGGCTGAGGCTCTCAGGGTTGTCCACTATGAGAACTGACCAGCCCAGCCTGGGGACGTGTCCCCAGCAGCACCCGTGACAACCACCAGAGGGTGCTTGCCACCCACCAAGGTTCACGGTTAACTGGGAGCCCAATGGTTGTGCAAGGTTGGGAGGGACTGATTGGAAAGGTGGGAAGTGGGGATCCCAGTACAGTCCTACCCCCGATCTCGTAGAGAGAGCCCTCCCAGAGCCCGAAGCCCTGTTCCAGGCACCGCAATCCCTCTCTCAGGCGCTGTCCTGCCCTCTGCCTTCTGCGCAGCCACCGCTGCCAGCAGGACGGCTTCTCTCCCTCTGGCTCCTGCAGCTTCCTGCAAGACCGTGATGATGGGGCGCGCTTGAGTCACCCATCCATCCGACAGGTGCATCTTCAGGCGCTCCCCCACCTCCTCCACCGCCGGGCATGACCTGTGCCCCGGGGCAGCACCCACCGGATGAAGCGCCGGTCAACCATGGCGTAGGGCAGCGTCTGCACCGGCGCCTGGGAGGCTCGCAGCCGCTCCATCTCCTGCTCCCACAGCTCCTCGGCCGCCTGGGATTCAGGCCAACCTGGGGCCAGCCCCGACTGCATGGACCGCTGGCGAAACATCCTGGGGAGGGGGGTGCGGGGGCAGACACGACCCCTGTTTCCAGGAAGGATGTGGGGCGCCAGGTGGTGAGCCTCAAGGTCTTGGCCTTGTCATATCTGGAAATGAAGAGCAGCCTGCTGGAGCCGGATGTGGTGGTGCACGCCTTTAATCTCACCTCTCGGGAGGCAGAAAGAAGTAGGAGGATCTCTGTGAGTTCCAGGCTAGCCTGGGATTACAGAGTGTGTGACAGGTCAGCCTGGGCTAGAGCGAGACCCTACCTCGAAAAAACAACAACAAAAATCAATCAAAAGAAGTCTCCATGCCTCGAATAAACACAGGACCAAAGGTTTCAGTGTCCCCATTAGCCATGCGGCTAAATTCTGAAGGGCATGGAGAGGGTACTCAGGGGCGAGGGCAAATGATGCCTTGTCACAGGCCTTCCAGCCATTCTTGGTTAAAAACACAACGCCTATCTACTCTTCTCCCGGTCGCCCCTCTGGGAAGAAACCGCAGTCCTGAACGATCGTGCATCCTGCAATGTCCCAGCTTGGCACATGCTGGATCCCTTTTCTGTCGTCCTTCTTGGGGTCCAGCTTAATTCAGCTCAGGTCTCCTCAAGGGACCAAGATGAGGAGGCGCGGCTACAGCCCCCACGGTGGGAAATGGAGAAGAGAACCCCCCCCAAAAAAAAAACGCTCTTGAGGAGGCCACAGCCCCCTCCAGCCCCTTGGCCACAGTCTTTCTCTCTACACTGTATCCAGCTCACCTGGAGACGCTTGTGAAGGGCTCCCGCCACGCCAGGCGGGGCTGCGAGGGAGCGAGGTGGGGGCGGGTCCTCCCCGTCGCCTCCCCTCCACCCTCTCCCGCCTTCCTCGGCCTCAGTGGGCGCTTCCTGGGCGCAGAGGGGCCCAGAGGTGCAGGGGAGCAGCGCGCGCTGGGCGCGCTCGGGGCTGGCCTGTCTTCCACCCCGCACCTTTGCCCAGGCTCCGACTCCTTTTGGCCGGGCCGCCCCCAGCCGATGCAGCTCCCGCTAGCCCGCCCCTTTCCGGCCCCGGCCTTCCCAACCCCCACCCCACCCCAGGCCTGGCCGGGCGGGGCTGCACCCGCCAGCCAGTTATCTGTCCTCTGCAGTCACCCAGAAGGGCGCGATCGTGACATGACGGTGGGCCCCAGGGCACTGGGCTGCTACTGGCTATGCAACCCCTTGGCGTTATTTCTGAACTTCCCGCTTCGTCGGGGGCACCGCCCTCCCTGCTCCTGGCCCCGGGGAGGCGCTTAGGAAACAGCTCCACCCGCGCTGCTCCCAGGCTGATGGTTCAGGAGTCATCCAGGCTAGGTCCCGGGTCCCCCGGGTTTCCTGGGAGGCTCAGTAGTCCAGCCCTTCCCTGTCTTCCCTCAGTTCTGCCTCTGCTCAGCACCTTCGGGGGTCCCAGAGCCCTGCCTGTGCCAAGTCCCAAGTGGGTCCTTCACGCAGTGGTCCCAGCGAGGAGCGGCGGGCCAGACTGTTAAATAGGAAGTGGCCCCGTGTTCCAGGGCGCATGAGAAATGGGCTCCCCAGCGGAGGTAGCCTGCAAGTTGGGACCCAGGTCGTGCCAAGTTCACACTGTGTGATACTGCCCACAGAGGAAGCGGGGGAGGAGAGGATGGGATGGGGTGGGGTCTGAGCCTGCTGGCTAATGTGTCCCAGTCACGAAGCAGCCCGAGAGAAGTCAACTCGAGGATTTATAGGGACAGCTGCAAAGAAGCCATCGGTGGTCCCTCCCTCCTTGCCCACCTCAATCCCATCGCTTCAGGTCTTGCTTTCTGGTGCCTTTCTGGAGGCCTGTGTCCTTCCCTTCTGCTTCAAGCTCATGGTCATCCTGCCAGCTACTCGGGGAAGAGGGTTCAAAGTCAGTTTAGTCCATAGAGCTCCCTGGTGGCCAAGGATCCTAGGAGCTCGGGGCTGGTGGCACCCCAGAGACTGGTGAACGTTTCTCAACTTCAGTTACCTCATCGGTGAAATGGGGAGGCCGCTGCCTGCGTCCTGAATTGGGGGAGAATCAATCACAGAAAATCCAGCAAGGGGAACGGCAGTAGGGGACAGACGCCAAGTGTTACTCTTGGTTTTTGGTCTCCCCCTCCCCCCGCGCACCTGGTACACAGGAAGCTCTCAGAACTGTAGCTGCGTGAACACACCACGCCCAGGCGGGAGGTGCCCCAAACCCTTTCTTTGGTAGCAGTTAGCCGAGGCTGGGAGGAGGCTGACCCCATGTGGAAAAGCTCGGTTCTACTGGGAAAACCTGGGAGGTGGGTGTGTCTGGGGAATACCGTCCCCTTCAGAAACTTGGGACAACAGTCCCACAAAAATTGGAGACTTCAGCCTGGTGTGGTGGTGCGCACGCCTTTAATTCCAGCACTCGGGAGGCAGAGGTAGCAGGATCTCCGTGAGTTCGAGGCCATCCTGACATTACGTAGCGAATTCCAGGTCAGCCTGGGCTAGAGACCCTACCTCGAAAAAAACCAAGAACAAAACAAAAAGTTGGGGACTTCAACCAGAGATTGTATAGACCCAGACACTCCCGCTCCGAGTTCAGGGTAGGGTAAGCAGAGGGGAGGGGGTGCCCGAAGCTGGCTGGTTCCCCTCCTCCGGGCAGGAGCTGGTCACGTGACCGTCTGGGCCCAACGCCACGTGGGCGGGTAGAGCGGATGCTCCGCCCACCAGGCCCGGGACGCTCACCGGTTGCTCCCCTGGGCCTGTGGTCACTCCTCCTGGCTGGACATCCTCAGGTGGAGTGTCCTAGACCGCGGCTTCCGGCGGCCCCTGGGCGGACAAGGTGAGCGGCTCGGGGCGCAGGGCCGCTTCTCTACGGCGGCTGGGGACACTTGACGGCCAGGGTCCTCCTCCCTGGGTTTCCCCGGCGGACTGACCGGTGCCAGAACGGGGAGGGAATTGGCAGTCCTCGGCTATCCCGGCGGCGGCTCCAGGCTTCGAGGTCCCGACCCCCACCAGGGAAGGTTCCGGGCCTGCGTGGCCGCCGGCCGGGGTGCGGGTTCCTGGAAGCCGCCGCCCCTGGCTCCTCCCCGCCCGGCGCAGGGCGCAGGAGCTGTGCGCCCCGGAAACCGCGCGCACCTGGCGGGCCTGGCGCCCAGATCCCCAGCTTGCAGCTTCCGAGCAGGCACGCACCCCCCGGCAGAAGGAATCCAGGGCAGCCCTGGGGGCCTGAGCTTGGGAGGTACCGAGCGTGCGGGACGAGATCTCTGCCCTAGGCACTGGGAGGCCCTCACCCCGCCTAGCTGAGCTGCCTTCCACCCCGACTGAACCACCGGCTCTAGGCTGGTCTCCCCGCCTCTCACGGTGGCTAGCTCGTGCCAGTAAAGTGTGGACCCTGAGTCCCCCGGGGCGGAGGCGAGGACAGGGCTGGGCCTGAGTCTTTGGGGACGGAGCCCTGCAGGGGTCCGTTGGTGGACACCCATTTATACAGCCCACTCCCTGAGACAAGGAGCCGGGAGGACTAAGCCCCAGACAATGTAGTTCAGTTTCTCACTGCCTGGTGACCTCAGAGCCAGGACAAAGGGGCCAGTGTTGGTCCAGCACCCTCCCCCAGTGGACACTCTGCTTTGTTGGAATGTAGGGAGACCGTCTCCGGGAACGCAGGGACCTTGGAATAGAGTTGTGGGGGAGTGGTGGGTGGGGGAGGAGGGCGGGGCAACCCTCCAGTGTTTTGCTTCAGCTGTGTGGGCCCCAGTGAGCTGCCTGGCAGGATTTCCTGTTAGAGGAAGCACTTTGGGGTCACCGAGAGCCAGGGAAGGCCTCTCAGCTGCTCTGCCCCTTCTCCAAGAAGAAGGAGGTGTCCCACCCTGGGAACCAGTCTGAAAGGGGTAGTGTCCACAGACCTGGCGACATCCAGGAAACTGCAGGCCTCACACCCTTCCTTCCTCTTGTCCTTCCTCTTGTCCCCTCCCTGCAAGACCATGTGTTTATTTATGGGTGCAGGGTGGCGCCACTGTAGCACGGGCTCCCCAGGGAGTGAGGAGTTGGCATGCATGCGAGCCGTTGAAAACCATCTTTCTCTCTGTCCCATCAGATGGTCAGTTAGAGGTCCCAGGGATTGTGCCCGGGTTCTAAGCTGCCCTAGGTCTCTACGCCGCCGAGGTGTGCACCACAGACATGGCTCAGTCGCTGACTTTAGTTCTTGACGTTCCAGAGACTACAGGAGACCAGGAGTAAGTGCTGTGGGGCTTGGGGCTGCTGGGTGTGATGTATCTCCCTGCTGGAGAGGGATAAGGGCCAGAGCCTGGATTCCCACACCTACTTGTCCCTAGTAGCCTGGAGCCGAGTCCCTACGAGGAAAGTGAGGTGCATGACTCCTTCCACCAGCTCATTCAAGAGCAGAGCCTGCTGGCAGCAGAGGAAGGGCTGGAGCTGCTGCCAGTGGCCAGAACGGTGCGGGCCCCAGGTGAGCCCAGGCCTGGATGCTGATGCGGTATGGGCAGGACATCCCTCCTGGCAGGCTGGGGTGGGTGAGACATCTGAGCTACAGTGTTTCCTTCATTTCCAGACAAGGGCCACCCGACTCTCTTGGAGCCCGAAGGGGCCCCTGCCTACAGCTCAGCCACACTTCGCATCTTGGCCAGCATGCCCAGTCGCACCATTGGTGAGTTGGACCCTTTGCCCTTGTGCTGGCCTTGACTGCAGCCTGGGGCTGTATCTGGGCATCTTAAGTCTCTAACTCTGCCTGTCTGATGCCCAGTACAGCCCTGTCACTCTTGCTGGGTTCTAAAATTGACTTGAGAATCATAGGGGTAAAAATAGAGTCCTGGGAAAGAGGTAGAGGTTTCTGCAAGGTTTTCCCTGGCTCTGAGGAGGGCTGAGGGCTGGGGAACCTGGCCCTGCTCCCTTGCCCTGCCGCTGATAGAGGAATTAGGAGTGTTTTTGAGAGTAACAGAGCTTTTCTTAGCTCAGGACTTAGGGTGCCAGTGGCCTCCAGATTCTTGTCTTTTTTTTTTTAGGTTTTTCAATGTCTAGCCCAGGCTGACCTGAAAGTCATTATATATTCTCAGGATGGCCTCGAACTTATGGCGATTCTCCTAACTCTACCTCCCAAGTGCTGGGATCAAAGGCGTGTGCCACCATGCCACCAATGAAATCCATAGACCATAGAGGGTGAAGCTTAGAAAGATTTATTATTTATTTATTTGCTTAGATGGGAGCGGGGAATGAGAATGGGTGTGCTAGGGCCTCTAGTCACTGCAAACAAACTCCAGATGCATGTGCCACCTTATGCATCTGACTTATGTGGGTTCTGGGGTGTGCACTTGGGTCCTTAGGCTTTGTAGGCAAGCGCCTTAACTGTTAAGCCAGCTCTCCAACCCTAGAAAGATTTCATTATAGTGCTTAAGAGAAGGCTGGAAGGCAGAGAGGAGGGGCTCCCAGAATGGGGAATGCTTACCTGCTGACCCTGATTGGGGTCTTTTAAGGGAATTTAATGGGTAGGGGGGCTCAGCTCATCAGTTCAGTCTGCATGTCAGGTGATGGACACTGCCAGTTTTCTAGGAAAGAGAGTGATCCTATTACATTCCTAGGAAAGAGAATTATCCTTCTTGGAAAGGAGTGAGCTTTCAGAAATCTTCAGGCCTTGTTTTTTTTTTTTTTTTTTTTTGAGGTAGCTCAGGCTGACCTGGAACTCACTGTAGTCCCAGGTTGGCCTTGAACTCATAACCATCCTCCTACCTCTGCTTCCAGAGTGCTAGGATTAAAGGCATGTGCCACCATGCCTGGCTTTTTGACTTTTTTTGGTGTTTCAAGGTAGTGTAATGGGGTGCTTGGGGTTCAGGAGAGTCCTTGAACCCCAAACCCTAGGTTCTTTTCTAATTTTAAAAAATTACTATTATTTTTTAAAGATTTTATTATTTATTTATTAGAGATAGAGAGAGGGAGAGAGAGAAAGAGTGAGCATGAGCATGCCAGAGCCTCCAGCCACTGCAAAGGAACTCCAGATGCACGTGTCACCATGTGCATCTGGTTTACGTGGGACCTGGAGAATTGAACCTGGGTCCTTAGGCTTCACAGGCATGTGCCTTAACCACTAAACCATCTCTCCAGCCCTTAAATTATTATTATTATTTATTTTGTTTATTTATTAGCAACAGACAGAAAGAGGCAGGTGGGGGGAAGAGAATGGGTACACCAGGGCCTCTAGCCACTGCAGACAAACTCCGGATGCATGCGCCACCTTGTATGTCTGGCTTATATGGGTCCTGGGGAATTGAGCCTTGTACCGGGGTCCTTAGGCTTCACAGGCAAGTGCTTAACCGCTAAGCCATCTCTCCAGCCCAATTATTTTTTAAATTTTATTTTTATTTATTTATTTATTTGAAAGTAAGGTAAGCGAGCATGCCATGGCTTCCAGCCTCTGCAAATGAATTGCAGATGCATGTGCCACCTTGTGCATCTGGCTCGTGTGGGTCCTGGGAAATTGAACCTGGGTCCTTTGGCTTTGCAGGCAAGTGTCTTAACCACTGAGCCATCTCCCCAGCCCCCCCCTTAAAAAATTTTTTTTTTGTTTATTTGAGAGAGAAGGAAGAGGGAGATAGATAGAGAGAATAGACATGTTAGGGACTACAGCCACTGAAAATGAACTACAGATAAAATGCCACCATGTGCATCTGGCTTACATGGTTCCTGGGGAATTGAACCTGGATCCTTTTGCTTTGCAGGGAAGCGCCTTAAGCCTTAATCACTAAGCCATTTCTCCAGCCCTCATTTCTTTCTTTTTTATTTTTTTTTATTTTTGTTTTTCGAGGTAGGGTCTCACTCTAGTCCAGGCTGACCTGTAATTCACTCTGTAGTCTCAGGCTGGCCTCGAACTCACGGTGATCCTCCTTCCTCTGCCTCTGAGTGCTGGGATTAAAGGTGTGTGCCACCACACCTGGCTCTTCTTTTTCTTGTTTTAAAAAATATTTTATTTATTTGAGAGAGAGAAAGATTGAGGCAGATAGAGATAGAAAGAATGGGCATGCCAGGGCCTCTAGCCACTGCAAACAAACTCCAGACGCATGTGCCACCTTGTGCATCTGACTTTACATGGGTACTGGAGAATCGAACCTGGGTCCTTTGGCTTTGCAGGCATGCTCCTTAACTGCTAAGCCATTTCTCTGGCCCTCATTTCTAATTTTAATCAAATAATTTCATAAAAAAAGACTGAGGAGCCAGGTGTGGTGATGCATGTGTTTAATCCCAGCACTTGGGAGACAGAGCCGGGAGGAGTGAGATTACATAGTGAATTCCAGGTCAGTCTAGACTAGAGTGAGACCCTACCTCAAAAATTAAAATAAAAAGACCAAGAAGGATAATTATTAAATTATTATGTTTATTGACAGAAGTACAGAGCCAAGGAAAGGCATGTGGCTAGAGATCCCACATGGAGGGCCTGGGAAAACCATGGAGAGAAAAGAAAGTTCAAAGGTCCTTTGGCTTTGCAAGCAAATGCCTTTACCACTAAGCCATCTCTCCAGCCCCCTCTGACATTTTTTGTTTTTCTTTTTTCTTTCTTTCTTTCTTTCTTTCTGTCTTTCTTTCTTTCTTTCTTTCTTTTTTTTTTTTTTTTTTTTGGTTTTTCAAGGTAGGGTCTCACTCTGGCTCAGGCTGACCTGTTAATTCACTATGTAGTCTCAGGGTGGCCTTGAACTCACGGCGATCCTCCTACCTCTGCCTCCCGAGTGCTGGGATTAAAGTCGTGCACCACCACGCCTGGCTCCCTCTGACATTTTTTGTTTTTCTTTCTCTCTCTCTCTCTCTCTCTCTCTTTCTTTCTTTCTTTCTTTCTTTCTTTCTCTTTCTCTTTTTTGCTTTGTTTATTTGAGAGAGCGAGAGAGAAAGAGGGAGACAGAGAGAGAGAGAGAGAGAATGAATGGGTGCACCAGGGCCTCCAGCCACTGCAAACGAACTCCAGATGCATGTGCCACCTTGTGCATCTGTCTTACGTGGGTCCTGGGGCATTGAACCGGGGTCCTTTGGCTTTGCAGGCAAATGCCTTAACTGCTAAGCCATCTCTCCAGCCCCCTTTGACATTTAAAAAAAAATATTTTTTTAATCCGGGCATGGTGGCACATGCCTTTAATCTCACTAGGGAGGCAGTGGTAGGAGGATCACTGTGAGTTTGAAGCCACCCTGAAGTCTCTAGTGAATTCCAGGTCAGCCTGAGCTAGAATGAGATCCTACCTCGAGAAACAAAACAAAACAAGACAAAAACCAATATATATATGTATATATCTATATATAGATATAGATATTTAAGCCAGGTGTGGTGGCACACACCTTTAATCCCAGCACTTAGGAGGCAGAGGTAGGAGGATCACTGTGAGTTCAAGGCTACCCTGAGACTTCATAGTGAATTCCAGGTCAGCCTGAGCAAGAGTGAGACTCTACCTTGAAAAACAAAAACAAAAACAACAAAAAGAAGACAGAGAAAGATAGAGGGTGGGGGAGCAGCCTCCAGCCACTGCAATGAACTCCAGATGCATGCGCCACTTTGTGCATCTTGCTGTGGGCACTGGAGAATTGAACCAGGATCATTGTTTTTTAATATGTATTTTGTTTTATTTAATTTTAATTTAATTTATTTTAATTTATTTATTTGAGAGAAAGAGACAGAGAGAGAGAGAGAGAGAGAGAATGAATGGGTGCACTAAGGCATCCAGCTACTGCAAATGAACTCCAGATGCATGCATCCCCTTGTGCACCTGGCTTATGTGGGTCCTGGAGAATCGAACTGGGGTTTTTGGCTTTGCAGGCAAATGCCTTAACTGCTAAGCTGTCTCTCCAGCCCAAGGGTCATTGTGTTTTGCAGGCAAGTGCCTTAACCACTGAGCCATCTCTCCAGCCCCTCTTCTGGCATTGTTGGCTTCTAGCAAGGTGGAGGCTGCTAGGTCCTCTTTGGGGAAGAAAAGATAAGTCAGAGCCATGCTCTGTGTCATATGTTTAGGAACCCTCACACCTCTTGGTTTAGGGGAAAAGACCAGATTGCCCCTAACAGGTTCAAAGACATTCCTCATGTTTACATTTGGGGGCCCTGTTACCCCTAAACTGCCTCATCACCTGCCTTTGTAGGCCGCAGCCGTGGGGCCATCATCTCCCAGTACTATAACCGCACGGTGAGACTGCGCCGCAGGAGCAGCCGGCCCTTGCTGGGGAACGTGGTACGCTCGGCCCGGCCCAGCCTCCGCCTGTATGATCTGGAGCTAGACTCCACGGCTCTGGAGGAGGATGGTGAGTGAGTCTGTTGGGAGGGGGTCTGGCTGGCAGGGGAAGGGTGGTGCAGTGGGGCCAGCATTCCCTTCCAGCCATCTGAGAGCCTCCCCCACTATGCAGCTCCCCCAGAGGGACCCTGTGGCAAGGCACGGGGCGTACGCTACAAAGGGCGTGTTCAGGGCAGCAGGTGTTAAGTTGTGTTTGAGACGCACATTCCACTAATGTCCTCTGTCGTCAGCGTCCTGGGGATGCCTGGCGAGGCTTTAATGGTGTCTGGTGCTCGGGAGCCTTTCCGTAGCTCCTACGTGGTATACTGGTTAGGCAGCTGTGAGTAAGCAGGTGACTGCTGTACAAGCAGGAGAGAGGCTGCAGCTGAGCACCTGCGAGCCAGCCCAGGCCCTAGGGGTCCGAGGAGGTGGAGGCAGGTGCCAAAGCCCTGAGGTTGGAGCCCATCCAGCTTCCCTCAGCAGCTCACAGGAGGTGGGAATGTTTCTGCCTCCCTATTTACTCCGATGTCCTTGCCATCTTTTTTTTTTTTTTTTTTTTTTTCTGGTTTTGTGAGGTAGGGTCTCACTCTGGCTCAGGCTGACCTGAAATTCACTATGTAGTCTCAGGGTGGCCTCCAACTCATGGCAATCCTCCTACCTCTGCCTCCTGAGTTCTGGGATTAAAGGTGTGTGCCACCATGCCTGGCCCTGCCATCTTTTGGTTTCCCTCTCTTCCTCCCCTCCTGTGCTGGGATGGAAGCCAGGATGGGCCCCAGGCATACTAGGCAAGTACTCTACCACTGAGCTACCTCCCAAGCCTTGGGCGTTTTGAGATTGGCTCTCACTGTACAACTCAGGCTGGTCTTGAACTCACGATCCTCCTGGTCTGAAGATCATTTCTTTTTTTTTTTTTTTTTTTTGGTTTTTGAGGCAGGGTCTCGCTCTAGCTCAGGTTGACCTGGAATTCACTATGTAGTCTCAGGCTGGCCTTGATCCTCCTACCTTTGCCTCCCTAGTGCTAGGATTGAAGGCATGCGCCATCATGTCCCGGCCTGAAGATCATTTCTTATCTGCGAAGTTGGGATTCGAGTAGTGCCCATTATCTGGCTGGTCAAGATGGAGGAGGCAACTGTCCACTCTTGATGCCTAATGGGTGCTGACAACGGCCGTGAAGCCAGCCCCTGTGCCCTTGTGGCTTTGTCACTGCTCTTACCGCTGCCATGCAGGGCTTTAGACTCTTAGATGAGGGAGGACGGCGCTGGGTTCTGGAACTCTTCAGTCTTTGGCGTCTCTTGTCAGGCTTCCAGAGAAGTGGGTGAGGGTGGGTGGTAGCCTATCACTGGCCAGGCCCTGCCCTCCTCCACCCCACAAGGTCTGAGAACAGCTGGAGTGTAGAAGTTCATAGGGCCTTAAGGATGCTGGGTCTTGGGGGCGATGGGAAGAGGGGCTCCTGGGCTTGAGAGAAGGAGGTGAAGGAGGAGGGTGGTGGTTGGAGGAGTGGGGTGGGAGCCAGTGGGGGTTAGAGGGCTAGAAGTTAGTTTGGACTACTGGCCCGGGTCTGGCTTTGGCTGTCCTAGCAGAGAGGAGCCAGGTAGGCCTAAAACAGGCTGGAGAAGAGAGGATTACGTTGGGTTGGTGGCTGCAGGGCCCTAGTTCTGGGCAACACAGGGGGGATGCTGGACACTGGTCTCCCTCTCGGCAGAGAAGCGGAGCCTGCTGGTGAAGGAGCTACAGGGCCTTTCAGCGGCCCAGAGGGGCCACATGCTCCGAGGCATGCCCTTGAGCCTGGCTGAGAAACGCTGGCTACGGTGAGCGCCCATCCGCTTCGTCCAGGCTGATACCCACAGCCTTGCCTGGGATGCCTGAGCCTGCTGGTGGGTGGCCCCCAGGAGGGAACAACGCTCTCTCCCCACTCCCGTGATCCAGGCATCAATGGCTGTCTTTGTCCCCAGAGAGAAGAGCTGGGGCCCCAATGGGAAGCACAAGAGCCAGCCTGGGCGAGGTGGGAGCTTTTGCTGCAGCCGGCTCAGATACTCCTGCATTCTGGTAGGAGCCTCCTGGCAGAGCTACGAGGCCGTTTGCTATGAGGGCAGGGCAGGGCAGGGCTGGGCGCCTCCCCCGCTGTGGTCCTGTGGGGTCTTCTAGCCACAGCTTTTTCCTGGGGTGTTGGATGATGGGTCCTGTTGTCCTGGCCTTTAGGACAAACCTGCTACTGTTTACACAGGCCCTGCACAGCCTGGGGCTGACACTGCTCTCAGGCCTGCATGCTGCCAGGCCTTGGCGCTACACCCTGAAGCAAATCAGTGGCCAGTTCGGTTCCAGCGTCCTCTCCTACTTCCTGTTCCTCAAGACCCTGCTGGCCTTCAACACACTGCTGCTGCTACCGTTGCTGGCCTTCCTCGTGGGCGTCCAGGCCGCCTTCCCACCTGACCCACCGGACCCTGCCCCCTCCTTCTCTGGGCTGGAACTCCTCACAGGAGGGGTGAGGTGCCCACAGCTCCTGCCTAGACTCCCTCCTGTCCCCGTCCTGCTTGTCACAGCTTCCCTGTGGGGCTCCCACTCCACCCGTCCTGTGACTGAGTATCCCAGCCGGGTCTTCCCTTCTTCTGATCATCTATTGGAGTGGCTTGTCCATGCCTCTGGAGGCCTGAGGGTGGGGCGGGTGGATAGGGGGGAAGGTCCCTGACTGTCTGGCCTCCTGGCAGGGCTACTTTACGCACACCGTCATGTACTACGGGTACTACAGTAACACCACGCTAAATCAGCCGTGCGCCACCCCACAGGCCAGCAGTGGCCACTGTAGCTCCAGGACAGGCGGCCTGCCCTACAGTATGCCGCTGGCCTATCTCTTCACTGTGGGGGCAGCCTTCTTCATCACCTGCATCACCCTGGTGTACAGGTAATGACCCTTAACCACACTCTTCTTTCTTTTGTCCACACACCATCATCTGTCCATCTGTCTACCCACCCACCTGTCCATCCATCCACTCGCCCACCTATACGTCTGCCCACTAATGCATCCATCCATCTCCCGTTCTCCATTGTTCCCTATCTTCATCTGTCTACCTACTCACCTCTCTACTCACCCATCCACCCACCCATCTATCCATCCATCCGCCCACCTGCCCATCCATTCACTCATTCCCCATCTGTCCACCCACTCACTCATCCCTCCATTCACGATATCTATGTGCTCATCTGTCCACCCACTTACCCGCCTGTCCACCCATCCTCCATCCGTTTATCCATCTCCCATCTGCCTGTCCACCTATCCATCCCCCTGTTCGTCCATCTTTCCTTCTTGGTCCTCTTTCACCTAACTTCCTGTCCACCCATCCATCCTCTGACCATGGGACTTTGTCCTGTCTGTCTCTCTCTAGCATGTCCCATTCTTTTGGGGAGAGCTACCGGGTGGGCAGCACCAAGGGTGTCCATGCCCTCACTGTCTTCTGTTCCTGGGACTACAAGGTGACTCAAAAGCGGGCCTCTCGTGTCCAGCAGGACAGCATCTGTACCCAGCTGAAGGTGAGTAGCCAGTTGCCCTGTCCACAGCCCTGGACACCACTCTGCCACTCAGCTTCTGCAGACCTGGCCTTCATAGGACCAAATGGCCAGGCTGGGTGTCTGGCCATGAGCTGCCCTTGATGTGTTGGGCTGTGGGTGTCTTCTGTTGTCACTGATGGCACAGGTCTGACGTCCCTGCCCCTTGCCTCAGCTGGCCTGCCTCTGTGGTGTAAACCCAGGCTGAGCAACCCACAGGAGTCTGCATTTACAGACGTTGGTCTAGAAGGACAGGGAGCTCGGTCTGTTCCAGGGGCCCTTGCTTCCTGAAAGTGCTTGGCACTGTGAGAGCTGGCTCATGGGAGCTCCTGTGGGAGGGGCTGGCTCCCTGGTGAGCTAGGAGCCACCTATAACTGCAGGGGCCATGGCAAGGGCCTCAGGGTGGCAGGTGCCCTGTGTTCCCCTTGTCCCCGGCAGGATTGGATGTGAGTTGGGACCTGGGAGGAAAGGCCAGTTCAGGGGGTGGAGGGGACAGGGCAGCCGGCCTGGTCTTCATCCTGCCTGCGAGTGGGCTGGGTCTACTTGGATTGGGTGACGTGGGCACACTGCCACCCGCAGGAGCTGCTGTCGGAGTGGCAGTTACGCAAGGGTCCCCGGAGCACGTGTGGGCGGCTGCGGCAGGTGGTCGTGCTGGGGCTGGTGTGGCTGCTGTGTCTGGGGACCACGATGGGCTGTGCAGTGGCCGTTCTCACCTTCTCCGAGGTCATGGTCCAGGTGCGGCAGGGGACCCAGAGGGACCTGTTAGTGTCCCCTCTCCCAGGTGGTTTTCACGTCCCTTGCTGTCTCACTCTCACAGTCCCTTTCCTTTTTCCTTTTCCTTTCCTTTCCTTTTCCCTTTTCTTTTCCTTTCCTCTCCTTTCCTTTCTCCCTTTCCTTTTTTCCTTTCCTTTCCTTTCTCCTTTCCTTTCCTTTCTCCATTCTCCGTTCCTTTCCTTTTTCCCTTCCCTTCCCTTCCCTTCCCTTCCCTTCCCTTCCCTTCCCTTCCCTTCCCTTCCTTTTCTTGTTGTCTGTTTTAGCTTCTCTCCTTACTTCCGGGACTTTGGGACTGAGGCCTGGAGTGGGCTGTGTGCGTTGGGGGAGGGAAGTGGTGCTACCTGCCAGGGTGCCTCTGCCTTCTGGACCAGCCAGTATCTCCTTGTAGCCCCTGCCCCGACAGGGCACCTTTGTGACCATGTCCCCGTGGGTATCTTCCACGACTCAGCCCTCCTCTGCTGTCCTTACAGAGCCAGCAGGAGGTGGAGCTGCTGGCGTTGCCCCTGGTGGTCAGCGTCCTCAACCTGGGCGTCCCCTACCTGTTCCGTGGCCTGGCCACCCTGGAGCGGCACGAGTCCCCCGTGCTGGAGGTGTATGTAGCCATCTGCAGGTGTGTGGCTGGGCAGACTGGTGCTGCTGCTGTGAGGGGCTGCCGGGCACATCTGCCTGCCCCAGCACGGCCCCTCCAGCCTCCGTGTCCCCCTTCCTGTGCAGGAACCTCATCCTTAAGATGGTCATCCTGGGAGTTCTTTGCTACCATTGGCTGGGCCGCAGGGTGGCCACCCTGCAGAGCCACTGCTGGGAGGACTTTGTGGGCCAGGAGCTGTACCGCTTCATGATGATGGACTTAGCGTTTGTGCTGCTGGACACACTCTTTGGGGAGCTGGTGTGGAGGTGAGGGGGCCCTTGCTCACATTGTCCTTTGGGCTCCTGGCATCAACCTGGCAGGACAGGGTGGCGCAGGATTGGCTGGCCCATCGCACACATGGTGTGGTGGGCTGGGCTGCTCGCCTCCACGGTGCTGTGCCTGTCAGCCCTGGAAGGTCCTTAGACCGAGAAGGACATGCCGGACATGCGTTGGGAGGCAGGATGAGTGGTTTTTCAGAAGGGAAAGAAAGGCACCTGAGCTTTCAAAGTTCCGCATTGTCCTTGAAGTTGTTGAATCACAGAATGGGAGAGGAAAGGGGAACCTTTACACCCTTGTGGGCGGTGGTTTCAGGTTCTAGCATTTTGGGTGCTTTTTGTGTTTTCGTTAAGAGAACAGATTATGGGCTAAGGAGATGACGCAGTGGTTAAAAGTGATTGCTTACAAAGCCTGCTGGCCTGGGACAGAGAGGAGAGAGAGAGAGAGAGATGGGTTAGAGAGATGGCTTAGCAGTTAATGCACTTGCTCACGAAGCCCAAGGATCCAGGTTCAATTCTCCAGGACCCATGTAAGCCAGATGCACGAGGTGGCACATGCGTCTGGAGTTTGTTTGCAGTGGCTAGAAGCCCTGGCACACCCATTCTCTCTCTCTGCCTCTTCTCTGTCTCTCAAATAAATAAATAAAATGTTAAAAAAGAGAGAGAGAGAGAAGTATGGGCATACAAGGCAGGGCCTCTTGTCGCTGCAAATGAACTCCAGATATGTGCATAATTTGGTGTAGCTATCTGGCTTTACTATGGAATTGAACCCTGGGCCATCAGGCTTTGCAAGCAAACTATCTCTCCAGTACCCTAAAATTTTTTTAAAGTATTTTTGGTTATTTTTATTTATTTATTTGAGAGCAACAGAGAAAGAGGCAGAGAGAGAGAGAGAGAGACTGAGAGAGAGAAAAATGAATGGGCACACCAGGGCCTCCAGCCACTGCATACGAACTCCAGCTGTATGTGCCACCTTGTGCATCTGGCTTACGTGGGTCGTGGAGGATGGAGCCTCAAACTGGGGTCCTTAGGCTTCATAGGCAAGCACTTAACTGCTAAGCCATCTCTCTAGCCCACCCTAAATTCTTAAAAGTTTTTTTATTTATTTATTTATTATTTTTCTTTTTTCTTTTTGGTTTTTCAAGGTAGGGTCTCACTCTCTAGCTCAGGCTGACCTGGAATTCTCTATGTAGTCTCAGGGTGGCCTTGAACTCGTGGCGATCCTCCTACCTCTGCCTTCCAAGTGCTGGGATTAAAGGTGTGCACCACCACACCCGGCTATTTATTTATTTATTTTTTTGAGAGGAAGAAAGAGAGAGAGAGAATGGACATGCTAGGGCCTCCAGCTACTGCAAACAAACTCCAGACATACGCGCCACCATGTGGTCTGGCTTTCGTGGGTCCTGGGGAATGAAACCTGGGTCTTTTGGCTTTGCAGGAAAGCATTAACTGTTATGTCATCTGCCCAGCCCTAGATTTTTACAATTAGTTACTTTGCTGTTTGTTTTGTTTTCTGAGATAGGGTCTCACTATGCAGCCCAGGCTGGTCTCCAACTCATAGTCCTTCTTTGGAGTGCTGGGGTCATAGGCCTGTGTGACCCTGCCTGGCCCAAGAGTAACATTTGTGAGATTTAAAAATACATATTAATTATTTATTTGAGGGAGAGAGAGAGGCAGACACAGAGAATGGGCATGCCAGGGCCTCTTGCCACTGCAAATGAACTCCAGATACATATACCACTTTGTGCATCTGGCTTTATATGGGTACTGGGAAATTGAATCCAGGCCGTCAGGCTTTGCAAGCAAGTATCTTTAACTATTGAGCCATCTCTCCAACCATAAAGGTTTTTTTTTTTTGTTTGTTTGTTTTTTTGAGGTAGGGTCTTACTAGCCCAGGCTGATCTGGAACTCACTATGTATTCTCAGGGTGGCCTTGAACTCAAGGAAATCCTCCTACCTCTGCCTCCCGAGTGCTGGGATTAAAGGCATGCACTACCATGCCCTGCTAATTTTTTTTTAAAATTAATTTATTCAGGGCTGGAGAGATGACTTAGCGATTAAGGTACTTGCCTGTGAAGACTTAGGACCTAGGTTCAATTCCCCAGAACTCATGTAAGCGCATGCATCTGGAGTTTGTTTGCAGTGGCTAGAGGCCCTGGAGCACCCATTCTCTCTGTCATACACTTTTGCTCTCTTTTTCGCATAAATAAATCAATAAAAATAAAATTGCTGTTTAGCTTGTTCGTACATGTGGTGCTGGGTGGTGGTTGGGTAGGTGCGTAGGTGAACCAGTCTTGCTGCTGCCAACAAAGCCCATCTGCCGTGTGGCCGGGGAATTGAACCCAGGCTTTGCAAGCAAGGGCCTTTAACTGTTAAGCCATCTCAAATTGCCTTTTTAAAAAATATTTATTTGTTAGCCGGGCGTGGTGGCGCACGCCTTTAATCCCAGCACTCGGGAGGCAGAGGTAGGAGGATCGCCGAGAGTTCAAGGCCACCCTGAGACTACAGAGTGAATTCCAGGTCAGCCTGAGCCAGAGTGAGACCCTACCTCGAAAAAAAAAAAAAAAAAATAAAAAAAAAAAAAAAAAAAAGTAGGCAGAGCCGGGCATGGTGGCGCACGCCTTTAATCCCAGCACACGGGAGGCAGAGGTAGGAGGATCGCCGAGAGTTCAAGGCCACCCTGAGACTACACAGTGAATAACAGGTCAGCCTGAGCCAGAGTGAGACCCTACCTCACAAAAAAAAAAAAAAAAAAAAAAAAAAAAAAAAAATTTATTTATGGGCTGGAGAGGTGGCTTAGTGGTTAAGGTGCTTGCCTGCAATGCCAAAGGACCCAGGTTCAACTCCCCAGGACCCATGTAAGCCAGATGCACAAGGGGCGCATCTATCTGGAGTTCATTTGCAGTGGCTGGAGGCCCTGGCATGCCCATTCTCTCTCTCTACCTGCCTATTTCTGTATCTCTCTCTCTCAAATAAATAAATAAAAATAAAGTATTTTATTTTTTTAAAGATTTTTCATTCACTTATTTATTAGAGATGGAGAGAAAGAGAGAAAAGAGAGAGAGAGAGAATGAGTATGCCAGGGCCTTTAGCTACTGCAAATGAACTCCAGTTGCATGTGCCACCATGTGCATCTGGCTTACGTGGGACCTGGAGAATTGAACCTGGGTCCTTAGACTTCACAGGCATGCGTCTTAACCACTAAGCCATCTCTCCAGCCCCAAAATAAAATATTTTAAAAAATACTTATTCATTTGCAAGCAGAGAGAGAGACATACAGAGATGTATAGAGAGAATGGGCACAGCAGGGCCTCTAGCCATTGCAAATGAATCCCAGATGCTGCGTCCCCTTGTGCATCTGGCTTTGTGTGGGCGCTGGAGAATTGAACTGGGATCTTTAGGCTTTGCAGACAAGCACCTTAACTGCTAAGCCGTCTCTCCAGCCCTAAATTTTGTCTTTTAAGGCAGTACATTTGATGCTGCTTCTACATGTCGCTCAGGGTGTCCTAACCTGCTCAGAGGAGCCCTGGAGTACCAGCACTCAGGGGGCTGCTGGTTCGTGATGTGTGCCTGCTGGGGGCTTGGTATCAGCTAGCACGAGTTCACGTTTTCCTTGGTCGTGGGTCTTCCTGGGGACGAGGGTCTCCCCTGCCTGTCCCTCAGGGATGACTCCTCTTCCTAGGCTCATTGCACAGAAGAAGCTGAAGAGGAGGCGAAAACCTGAGTTTGACATTGCACGGAATGTTCTGGACCTGATTTATGGGCAGACGTTGACCTGGTAAATCCCCTCCTGCCTTTGGTGGTCTCCAGGTACCTCTTCCCCCTGGGTCCCAGAAGTCCTTCCTTGTCCTGGTGGTCGTTGGAGAGTGACAGTGGCTCTGTGTAGGGGAGGGTGCTTACTCGCAGGCCTCCGTCCCCCCAGGCTTGGTGTCCTCTTCTCCCCGCTCCTGCCGGCCGTGCAGATCCTCAGGCTGCTGCTGCTCTTCCATGTCAAGAAGGTGAGCGGCGGCAGGGCGGGCCTGGAAACCACCGAGTCTCTCGGGAGTGCACTTGGGGACTGACAGCCAGGACCTTGGTCCCCGCCCTGGCCCTCGTCTTGTGCATCCTCAGCTGCACAGTGGGGACAGCAGTGTTCTTGTTTGGGAATTGTGGCTCCAGAGTATTGGAGTTGCTGACTTCCGGTCAGCAGAGGTCAGCCCTGGTGCCCAGGCCCAGGCTCTGCGAGTGCTTCCTCTGTCTACTGAGGCTGCCATCTCCTGGGTGAGAGGAGTGGGGTGCTGGCTCTGGGTTCTAGGTCGAGGCCTTCAAGCTCAGCCTCTGTCTGCCTGGCCCCTTCCTCTCTCTCCGAGGTCCAGGTGTGGGGATGGGGTACCTGGTTGGATGGCACCCAGTGGCCATGATGGGGTGCAGAGCGCTGCTTTTGTTCCCAGGCGAGCTTGATGGCCAATTGCCAGGCTCCACGCAGACCCTGGCTGGCATCGCACATGAGCACCGTCTTCCTCACGCTGCTCTGCTTCCCTGCCTTCCTGGGCGCTGCCATCTTCTTCTGCTACGCTGTCTGGCAGTGAGTTGGCCGTGGCCCTGGGGATGTGGCTCTGGGGCGGGGCTTGAGTACCCTGGGGGTTGCCTTTGTCCAAGTGAGTGGGGAATCGTTGTCCAGGGTTCCCCGTTGCCCTCTTCCCCAGGGTGAAACCCTCAAGCACCTGTGGCCCATTCCGGACCCTCGATACCATGTACGCGGCTGGCACGGTGTGGGTGCGCCGGTTTGAGAGCGCAGGCGCGGGGGCCTCCTGGCTGCCCTGGCTGTATGGTTACCTGGTGGAGAACACCTTCTTCCTCTTCCTGGTGTCAGCCCTGCTGCTGTGAGTTCTGCAGGTGGGGGTGGTAAGGCCATTCGCTTGGGTGGGGCACCGTACCATCAGCCTCCAGCCTGAGCCCCCGTCTCCTCAGGGCTGTCATCTACCTCAACATCCAGGTCGTGAAAGGCCAGCGGAAAGTCATCTGCCTGCTCAAGGAGCAGATCCGGAACGTGAGTGCCCCCCCCCACCATCCCATGGTATCTGTGCCCTCCATGCCCTGTCTGGCCCCCCACCGGTGCCTCTCAGCACCCACCTTCCCCTGTGCCACCTTGCCTATGCTTCTGGGGTTTCGTTCTGTTGGTTATTGAGACAGGGTCTCGCTCTGTAGCCCAGGCTGTCCTGGAACTCACTATGTAATCAGACTGTCCTCAAAGTCAAGGTGATCCTCCTGCCTCACCACTCAAGTGCTGGGTTATAGGTGTGAGCCACCAGGGCCAGCCCCACTGGCATGAATCTGTGTGATTGGGGTGACATGACATGGTCTGGTCTTGAGGAGCAGGGACCCCACTGGGACTAGCCCTGGCCAGAAGTAATGTCTGCTTTTGCTACGGGGCCTGATTTGGGTTTGGTGGTGTCCCAAGGTGCTAGGTGTCTCTGGGGACCCTTGTAGAACATGGAAACTTATTAGATGTGGAATAAGGCTGAATGAGGTCAGATTTAAACTGAATTTTTTTTTTTCCCTGGGTAGGGTATCATGCCCAGGCTGACCTGAAATTCTCTGTTGTCCCAGGCTGGCCTCAAACTCTTAGCAATCCTCCTACCTCTGCCTCCTCTGGGGATTAAAGGTAGCTGAAAATAATTTTTTTTAATGACTTCATTATTATTTGAGAGAGAAAGAGGCAGGTGAGAGAGAATGGACATGCCAGGGTCTCTAGCCACTGCAAATGAACTCCAGATGCATTACCACCTTGTCTTGTGCATTTGGCTTACATGGGTACTGGGGAATCAAACCTGGGTTCTTAGGCTTCACAGGCAAACATCCTAACCACTAAGCCATCTCTCCAGCTTGAAAATAATGTTTATATTAAACATTTTTATTTATTTATTTGTGAACAGAGACAGGCTGAGAATGGGTGTGCTAGGACCTCTTGCCTCTGCAAGCAAACTCCAGATCCATGAGCCACTTTGCATCTGGCTTTATGTGGGTACTGGAGAATTAAATCTGGGCTGGCAGGCTTTGCAAACAATTACCCCTAACTACTGAGCCATCTCCCCAGCCCTGAAACCGTTTTTATTAAGGTGACATGGTAAGCCAGGTGGTGCACTCCTGCAATTCCACCTGCACGTGGGAGGTGGAGGCAGCTGATCAGGAAGGAGTTCAAAGTCATACGTACATGGTGAGGTTAAGGCCAGCATGAGCTACAGGAGACCTTGTCTCAACAGAACAAAACAAAAGCAGGCAAGCAGGAGATTCTCTCCATTAGGAAGTGGCAGGGCCAGTTTGAAATTGAGTCTTGCTGTCCCATGGGCTCCCATTGTGTAGTTGACCACATCCTTATTTTGGTACCTCTTTGGCCTTTTAACTTTTTTTTTTTTTTAATGCGAGAGAGTGAGAGTGAGAGAGAGAGAATTGGCGTGCCAGGGCCTTCAGCCACTGTAATCAAACTCCAGACATGTGTATCACCTTGTGCGTATGGCTTATGTGGGATCTGGAGAGTTGAACATGGGTCCTTAGGCTTTGCAGGCAAGCGCCTTAACCACTGGGCCATCTCTCCAGCCGCCCCCCCCCCCACTTAACATTTTGCTGCTGTGATGTTGAATGCCCTTCAGGAAGGTGGAACGGGCTGGCTCTGGGTGGGTGGAAGGATGGATAACTCCCGGTCTCTCACCCTTTGTGCTCTGCCCGTCCGTTGTAGGAAGGCGAGGACAAAATCTTCTTGATCAACAAGCTTCACTCTGTGTATGAGAGGAAGGAGAGGAGCAGGTGATGGCACGGGGCGGGGTGGGGCAGGGGTGGGAGGGTCCAGGGCAGATGTGCTGGGGAGGAGGAAGTGGTTAGGTGGGTGAGAAAGGAGAAAGTGGAAAGCATACCCTCTTGCGGGAGTGCCCTCTGCCTCACCTCTTCATGAGAGTCACGAGGGCCAGCTCCCCACCAGCCTTCTCCCCTTGAGCCACCTCTGCTGCCCCCCTGCTCCTGTCAGTGCCCGGTGGCCTCACTCTCCTGTCAGCCAGTTGGGGTGGTGGAGATGAGGTGCTGTGGGACTCAGGCACACTCTGGCAGCAGTGTGGTCTTTAGGCACCACCTGGGCCTTGACAACAGGGAGAAGGTCTCATGATCTTGCACATGTGCACCCTTGCGCAGACACACGGCTTTTCCTGTCCCCTTACTTCTCCCATGGGAGAGGGGTACAGACGGACGGGAGGCTGGCCCCGGAGTCCATGACTGCATGCCCCCCCCCCGGCTGCCACTACCAGGACTCCTCCCCCACTGCAGGCCTGCACAGGGAAGTGTCTCACCAAGCCCTCATCTTGTCCAGTCATTCACAGAACCCCGAGCCAGCCCTCGGGCCTCATGTTCACTCTTCAGGGTCCCAGCCTCAGTTTCCTCATGTCCCACCTGCTGGTGGACAAGGGTTCCTTCAAGCCCTGCACCAATGGCAGGCTTTTGTTGAAACAACACGGGCCACGATGGGGCTGCTATGCAGGCTGCACCACGTGAAGCTGCGAAGCTGTGACAGAAACTCAGAGCTTTAGGCCACAGGAGTGGCTGTTTCCTGTAGCTCAGCCTTCCTCCAAGAAAATGCCACACTTGTGAGCCCAGGTGGCGTCTGCAGTGCTCTGGGGGTCCTGATGGTTCCGCTCGGACTGTGTCTCCCAGAAGGGCCTCCAGGCCTTCAGTCACGCTTGGGTAGGAGGAGCATTGATGCTGGTTAGGTCCCCTGACTTCCCTTTCTGGCAGGCCTGACACAACCCAGGAGACTGTCACACCGCCTGCTCAGCTTGCGGACAGCGAGGGGCCTTGCACATGGCACAACCCCCCCAGCACGCGCAGTCGCCACAGCCGTGCAGGCAGAGACGAGGACTGAGAGGTCGGTCATGGGACACCGGCATGCTGCAGTGACTCTTTCCCTTGAACTGGTGATGGTGCTGCAAGCGTAGCCCGGGGGTTGGGTACCTCGGGGCCCTGCCCAACCCGAGACTTCTGATTAAGTGGGTTTTGCAGAGAGGGAGTGTGATCAGGGTGATGTGCCATGATCTGTGCAGATGCCAGGGACCTGCTGGGACGGCAGCCAGTCCTTCCCCCATTCCCTGTGGAAACTTCAGCCTGGTGCTCATGGAGGGCGCCCTCTGCTGGCTCAGCTGGGAGAGGGCGCAATCTCACATCCTCCAGGGCCATGGAAAGAAGGTCCAGTCCAGGTGGTACCCCATAGGAGCCAATAGTGGTGACACTTACTGTGACAAGAGAGGAAGACGGACTTAGGGAAGGATTCCGAGGGGACAATGTGAACTTTAGGGGAGAGGAGCTACCTGGCAGAAGGGCTGACAGCACCCAGTCTGGGAGTTGGATGAAGCTTGTGGGTTAAATGCCTGGTGTGGGGCTGAGCTTCTGGAGCCAGCAGGTGTTTGGAGGCCAAGGGCCCTTCACCATCCCCCAGCTTGTGCACTGCCGCCCCTTTCCGATGACAGGCCGCAGGTGCCTGGGTGCCTGGCAGATGGGTTTCCAGGCTGCGATGACTACTTCTAGCTCGGTGGAGCTTAGGGACCTCGGCAGGGAGCTGGCACTGGCCCTTAGTGGCAACTTTTATCTACATCTGTGGGCATGAGTGCTGATAGACAAAACTAGGTGGGCAGGCCAGACTATACAACCACCCTGGGTCTTAGACTAAAACCCATCCGATGCCTTACCCCAAGGCGCAGCCCCTCCCTTGGGACAGGAGTGGGTGACGTCTTAGCATTCTGTTTGGCCTCAACTCCAGGTGCATTGCCCTGTGCCTTGTCAGTCTCCTGTCAGCTGGGCTGGGTGGAGAGATGCCATGGACGTGGCTGCTGCCCTAGGGGACAGTGAGGGAGAGCCTTCGTGTGGGTGGGTCTTGTCCCAACTAGCTGAGGTCTGGAGAGTGAAGCTGGGTCTTCCCGGAGGACTTCCACTGTCAGAAACATCCACCCCACCCAGGCCTGCCCTGCCTGTGCCACATTGGCTTGCTGTGGGTGTGTGTGGAGGGCTGCGTCTCCTACCTCCAGCTAGCTAGTTGACCTGCGTTTCCTCCCAGATAGCCAGCCGTGTGGTGTCAGGAGGGAGGGCCTCAGTCGGCTGGCTCCCTTTGTCCATGCTCTGTGGCCTGCAAGCCCTAGCTCCTCCCTTCATGGGATGGGGTCGCTGCTCTCTGCCTCCAACATGGGTGCTGTGCTGTCAGAACAGTGGCCACAATACAGGGAAGCTCTGAGACTACCATTTCCTCAATCCTGGGTGCCAAGCCTACTTTCCACCCAGTACGGTCCCAGGAGGCCTCCCGGCTGGGCCCTCTCTCTGTTCTTCACTCTCAGAATCCAACTTAGCCCCAAAGGCCAGGGCAGTGCCACCTTTGTGAGGCCCGCTGCTTCCTTCGGAGGGCGTCAAGGCATGGAGGGGTTGACTGCAGAGACAACACAAGCCTGGATGCGCTGCTTGGCCTGGACTGCAGTGCAGGACCCTTCAGTTGGCTCTGCAGAAGCAGGCATAGACAGGCCCTGGGGCCCCAGTGCTCAGAGTCCTCTTCTGCAGCTGGTGCGCCTACACTGATGTCTTCAGTGCTGACAGCGCTCCCCACTCCCACGGGCTGTGGGGCAGGGTGGGAGCTGTCCTCAGAACATGGACTTGAGAAAGCAGACCAAGTGTTTCCATTTTCACTGACACATGAGATTCTGCCAGGGCTGTGAAGCATCCAAGCCCTTCTGTGCTGGCACTGAAGGCTCGTGGATGGTAGCCATGGCAGTTTTATAGATGATTAAGTGTCTAGTAAACACAGAAGGCCATTACTTTGTTTTTTTGGAGGTAGAGTCTTGCTTTAGCCTAGGTTGACCTATGTAGTCTCAGGGTGGCCTCCCACCTCTGCCTCCCAAGTGCTGGGATTAAAGGTGTGCACCACCACGCCAGGCAGGCTGTTACTTTTTTTTTTTTTTGGGGGTCTTGTTGTGTTGCCTGGCCTGGTCTTGAACTCCCGGGCTCAGGTACTGCCACCCTCAGCTTAAGTGTTGGGTCTACAAGTATGTAGCACTGTGCCCTGCTCTCAGAGTTTTCTGGACAATGCCAGGGTTGGAACCTAGGGAGGGAGGGTCTTGTGCATGCGAGGCAAATGCTCTACCACTGTGCCACACCCCAGCCCCTTGTGCCTCAGAGCATTCCCAGCAGCTGCTGCTGGCCGGGGCAGGGACACCATCGTCAGACGTATCCCATTCAGATGGCCACATGGACAGTAGGACTTGGTGCTCTACCTCCCGGGGGTCATCGGGATGCTCGTGTCACCAGCAGAACTGCAGAGCACTGCAAATCAAACAGCAAAGACCCTGAGTTTATGACCAAGTGCTTCAGTGTGAATACAGGGAACTGGACACAGCAGACATGGGGCGCTCCCAGTTTTGAGACACCAGGTGAAAAAGGGTAATTGTCTTTGAAAAATGAAAAAAAAAAAGCTGCATGAATTTGAATAGCCAAGAAAAAATTGCAATTTATTAAGATCCAACAAAGCGTTGTACTTTTGAAAGCAATGTTCGGTGCATGTCCAGCAGTCACATTCTATGAGGAGAGACATTAAGAGCCACAAACTCGCTTTTATCTTAAGAGTCACAGACATTTTAAGTTCAAAATAAAGGTCCAAGAAAAAGGGGAAAAATAAGAAAAAAACCCCACAAAAATTAAAAAACAAACAAGCAAGCAAGCAGATCCTTTACTCCCATCCCCAATTGCAAAACGACGTTTTTCTGCGACTCGGTGCTGAGTGGCAGCATGAAAAGTTGTATGTCTGGTGCACACGCACACGTCTGCAGGTGCGCGTGCATCAGACACAGAGCACACGGAACGTGAGGAGATGCATCACTGAGGTCCGCTCCTAGACGCGCCAGACCCTCGAGAACGCCGTCGGCAGTCTGTGCATAGTTCCCGACCCTCGAGAAAACAGGCTTCCGCCGCTCGCTTGCTCGGTGCTCCTGCAGGACTTTTTTTTGTTTTGTTTTGATAAAACCATTAAAAATCTAATTAAAAAACTGTAATGCACACGTTTCCTGATCAGGCAGGCGGGGAGTACAATGTTCATATATTTTTAAACATACTGGAGGGTATGTTATTCCATTGTCTTTCTTCCTTGCAAAACAATCAGAACATTGATCATTTTTAAAACATAAAGCAATTTTTAATATAAAGCACTCTTCAAACATCTATTTCTTTTGAGTCCATTATTTGGTAAATATGTAACTGCTACACATTAGAGATTAGGGATTTTTCTTCTTTGTGTTTTTTTTCTTTTTTTCTTTATTTTTTTTTTCTTTTTCATTTTTTAAATAACATCTTCAGTGCTAGGGGTTGGGTTTAAAAATACATGAAATGGTGTGGAGCTGCCCTCGGGAGCCCTGGCTTTCCTGAGAGCGAGCGCGCCGGCATGTGCAAGACCGTGACCACAACGCCTCATCACCTTGAGGAAGGGAGAGGACAATCGACAGAGTCCACGACGATGGCCGCAGGGGGACAGCAGTGTCCCATCCCAGAGCTCTGAAGAGACGTATCTGCATTCTGAAAATAAGTTTCTTTACGGCAGAAGTCTTTTTTTTTTTTTAATTCCTTTTTAATTTTTTTTTTAAAGTCAGAAGGAGAAAAAAAGGTCTGTAAACAGGTAGGAGCATGCCCCACAGCTCCTCCGACAGCGGTCACAAGCACGTCCGAGTGCTGGCCTCCGCTCCCGTCGCGGACGCCCCTCTCCACAAGTATCTATGGCCACAGTTCAACAACAGTTGTTTTCTCTTGAACTTTATATTCCACATGGAAAATGGTGCAATACTCTGGTAATAATTTTCTTGCATTAGTCCACAATAAAAAGCTGCTAAGGTAGATATCCATATTATTTCTCCAGAGATATACACTGTAATTTTAAACGCAATAACAGAGTCCTTGAGTAAACATTTACACGTGAATTGTCACCGGCCCTGTCCTGTGAATTCTCTTTAATGTTTAGGGTTAGCTAAGGAAGGGCAGGGACACCTCAGTGCAAAGTTAGAAGCTAATAATAATAGCAACGAACGTTTGACCAATGCGCCAAAAAAAAGCATATACTGAATAAAAGGGAAACCCACAGTTAAGTCCCTCACACACTCAAACACGCGCACATAGGAAGCGCGTACAGTGCAGGAGCATGTGCGCGCGCGCACACACACACACATTCACACATACACGCACACGTAGGCTATGAACTTAGAAGTTTTTCCTAGAGCCTGTTTTCTGTGTACTGATGTCGACCTGGAAGTGTAGAACTCGACTTGGAAAGTGTTCACATTTCATTATTGGCCTGCTGGATTCAAGTATTTGCATGTTTGATATGTCTTTTTTTTTTTTAACTTTTAAAAAATATTTTTTGGGATTAAAAAAAATGACATGAAAAAGTAATGAAACAAGGGTAATGTGCATAGGCGGATCTTGGGGGACAGAGAACAGCTGGCGCCCAGGGCCCGCTTGCTCAGCTCTGCCCGTGACCGCCCACCGCCTCTGGTAATGTGCATAATCATCACAGGCTCTCTTCACTAGGCTTCACGTCTCCCCACCCCAACGCCCGCCCGCCCGCGGTGAAATAACCCTTTCCAGCCACCATCTGAAAAGTGCCCTTCATGACAGAACTAGTCTAAGCAGCTTTTATACTTAAAATTCAAAATGACAACACACCATACAAACACAAGACGACACAAAATAAAAAGCTATGAGGAACATCCTGTCACTAGCACATGACACTGACCAAACACAGCCCGCACTGTTCTGGACAGTTCTCAAGGGCCATGGCCAAGGTTCATCTTCAGAACTGGACAGAGGTACTGGAAGGGGCCAAGGGCAACTTGTCCGCTGGGTGGAGCCATGGTGCCTGCTTGGCATGGTGGGTTCTCTTCTTCCCGATGACCGTGGTCCCTAGATGGACTCACCGCTGAGCAGGTCCCCGGGCAGCAGAGTGTTCAGTGGTGTGGGACTACCAATCACCCTGGCATCGTCAGCACTGGGTGGGCCCCAAAGGCTGCTGGAGTACTGAGGAACCCCGCCCCATAGCAGCTCACTGCTGCCTTTGCCACTCAGGCACGGGGTATTCCAGTGGGCAGCATCGCTGCGCACCAGGCCATGGGTGTTGCCCGAGGTGCCAAGCCGTGGCTGACTGCTCCCACTGCTGGACTGCCAGCTGGAGGTGGGTGGTAGGGCCTGGCCTTGGGCCAGGAACCGGTTCACTTCATCTTCACTGGCAAACTCGGCCAAGATGGTGGTGTTTCCTAGCACACACCTGGAAAGAAAAAGATCAGGTGAGTGCCACCCTGAGTCCTGAGGTTATACCACCATCACTAACTCCTTCCTTCAGTGTGTAAGGTGCATTTAACATTTTTTTTTTAAAGGTAGGGTCTCACTCTAGCCTGGGCTGACCTGGAATTCACTATGTAGTCCCAGGGTGGCCTCGAACTCATGGTGATCCTCCTACCTCTGCCTCCCAAGTACCACGCCCGGCTTAAAAAAAAATTTTTTTAAAGTTTTTTATTTGTAAGCAGAGAGAAACAGAGAATGAGCCTCCTGCTGCTGTTGTCATTAGGCTTTGCAGGCAAATGCCTTACACACTGAGCAATTTTGCCAGCCCGGGGGTGCATGTTTAAATAAGCCATTAAACTGGGGAAAGGCCTGGGCAAGGATAAAGCACTTGATGCTCAAGCCTGAGTAACTGAGTTTGATCTCTGGACCCCATGGTAAAAAACAAACAAACAAACAAACCCTAAAAAAAAAACCTGATGGGCTGGAGAGATGGCTTATCAGTTAAGGCACTTGCCTGCAAAGCCTAAAGACCCAGGTTCGATTCCCCAGTACCCACATAAAGCCAGATGCACAAGAATGTACATATGCTTGGAGTTCATTTATGGTGGCTAGAGGCCCTGGGGCACCCATTCTTTCTCCCTGTCTGTTTCCCTTTCAAACAAACAAATAAGTAAAATAAAAAAAAAAAAAAGCCGAGGGCTGGGGAGACGGCTTAGTGGTTAAAGTCACTTGCTTGCAAAGCTTGCCATCCTGGGTTCCATTCTCTAGTACCCATGTAAAGCCAGATGCATAAAGTGGCACGTGTGTGTGGAGTCAATCTGCAAGGGCAAAAGGACCTGGCACACCCAGACACACACACTCTTAACTCTCTTCACACACACACACACACACACACACACACACATGCTGGAAGCTGTGAAACGGAGACAGGATAATTCCGAAAAACAGCAGAGCGATCGAGAGAGAAAGCCTGTCTCAAGTGAGGCAGAAAAGAGAGGATCCATCCAAAAATTGTCCTCTGACCTGCACATGCAACTCATTCATACCCACAATCTTACACACACCAACATACACATACCTATATATACAATAGAAAAAAAACAACAAAAACACAAGCCAGGCATGGTGGCACACGCCTTTAATCCTAGTACTCAGGAGGCAGAGGTAGGAGGATCGCTGTGAGTTCGAGGCCAGCTTGAGACTACATAGTGAATTCCAGGTCAGCCTGGGCTAGAGTGAGACCCTACCTTAAAAAACCAACCCCCCCCCAAAAAAAACCCAGTAAACTTGTGGGGACAGTTAGCACCTGTGTAATTTACATCCTGGGCTTTAGAACCCAGGACTCATTTCTAGACCTTATATCTAGTGCTCCTCCTCAGCAGGCCCACTTCAGTCTGGGCAGAAGCGCCCTCTAGGGAGGGCATGGGCTTACTGTGAGAGTCCTGGCACCTGAGTGGGAAGCACCAGATTCTGGGCTGTTCCTAGTAAGACCTGCTTTCTACCCCTGGGCCCTGTGGGTGTGCCTTCGGAGTCTTAGGAACAGAGGGCCCAGCCTTGGACATACAGTGAGACACCTGTGATGAGCTGAACTGAAAGCCCCAACTTCACATGCTTAAGTTTGAAGAGCAGTGTTTGCAAAAGTTAATGTGTCAAAAGAGTCAGCCGGGCGTGGTGGCGCACACCTTTAATCCCAGCACTTGGGAGGCAGGGGTAGGAGGATTGCTGTGAGTTCAAGGCCACCCTGAGACAACATGGTTAATTCCAGGTCAGCCTGGACTAGAGTGAGACCCTACCTTGAAAAACCAAAAAAAGAAAAGAGTCTTTACCAAGGTTATTAAATGAGATCATGAGGCGGGGGGGGGGGGGCACTTGCGCTCTTACGTGGGGAGGTCAGGACGGACACACGGTGGCTAAGTGAGGACACGGCAGCTGCACACCTGTCTGCAAGTTGAAGATGGCGTCCGGAAAAGCCAAGGCTGACTACAGCCTGCTCTTGGATTTGCAGTCTCTAGACTAGGACAGGGTACGGTCCTATGGATTAAGGCACCTGCCTGAGGTGCGATTTGGGGGCAGCCACAGGACACTCCCTGCCCCCACCTAGCACACTTGGTAGTGTGGGCAGCTGAGGAGAAACATACATGTGTAGAGACTTCTGGGCCTTGGCGGCTTCTTCCTTGGAGCTATAGCGAACCACAGCGTTGCCTTGGGTCAGGTTCAGGTGGAATGTGATGAGAGGCCCATGCTGCAAACACAGTGTCCGCAGCGTAGAGCCATCGATCTGAGGAGGAAGCACAGGACACTATCCAGTTTCCTCTGGGCACTTTCTGCAACAGTATGGAAGTCCGATGCACTGGGCACTAGGAGAATGGTTTCCTTTGAAAAGCTGAGTGACATGCAACTTTCTGACAATAACGGATGCCTCCGGGCCAGGCATCTGAAGTGAGGAATACTTTATGTTAATCAGGAGTGCAAACCTTCCATTTGCTCCTGCTTCCTTCTCATGTGGTTTACAGCAGGCGCTGCGGCAGTGGCCTTGTAATCATGCACTCTGGCCCTAGAACGGTGACTGCGGCTGGCAGGTCTACACCCTTCCTGCAGCTCTTTACAGAGGTGTACCACCTGTTAGTCCCCAGAGGACCAGTGAGCACAGAACAATGCTGAAGGAAGGCCCCAGCTGTGTCTGCTCACACGTGCCCATGTTTTCCTAAGCCCCGGATGAGGATGCCTGCCTGTCACAGACCACCATCTGCTCCCAAGGCCAGTGTGCAAACTTCTTGGCCCTGCCCAGCCACTGGTGGCACTACGGGACAGCCCTCTTGCACGCGGACCCGTACCTGGGGGGTGAGGTTGCGGAGAACCAGCCAGCTGCTTGTTCTTCCTGAGGTGTCAGTACTCCAAGCAGAACCTGGATGACAAGCCCAAGGATCAAGAGCTTAGTTGACAGGTCATGTTCCATACACAGGAGGTGGTAACCCTTTCAGTCCCGTGGAAGCCATAGTATCTTCTGATCAAGCCAAATCAACCCATCCCAGGAGGCCTGTCCCTTCCACATGTGCCTGGGGGACCGTGTGAGGGAGTAGTGAGCATCCACTCCCACACAATGAACACACTACAACCCTGCCCTGCCTCTCGAGTGCTGGGATTAAGGGCGTGCACCAGCACACCTGGCTGACTCTGTTTTTTTCTTTCCAGTGATGAGAAAGGGACCCAATGCCTTGCAAATGCTAGAAAAGTCTACTGAACTAGTCCTCAGTTTTGTGCATTACTAGACCCCTTCTTTACCCCATAGCTATGTTTGGCACTCCATAGCAAGGGGGCCTACCGGGATAGCAGCATGGGACTGCTACCCTGGTCCAGCTTTAGTCTGCCTGATGGGAGAGGGGAGCCTAGGGTGGCTGAATGACTTCTGTGGGCCCAGCATGTGTGGCAGTGCCCACTGACCTGCAAGTCTGGGAGGCCAGCTCTCTCCTAACCTCTCTAGGCTCCAGAGATGCTGACAGGAGGAGTGGGGACAGAGCACCAGCACTTTCCCTACAGGGACAGGACAGCAGCCTTGAGCACCCTGTGCTAATGTGACCCCGAGGACAAAGCACTTACCGGAGGAGTAAGAACTGGTCCAGCCGAGAGGACTGGCACCCCAGGTGGAGGAAGGCTTGGGATTGGCTAATCCTGGAGGGGGCCTGGTGGGTGCAGCAGTGTTTCTGGGCACCTTCCACAGCTCGTGAGACAGAGAGGCTTGCGTGTGGGAGGCTGGGCTGGAGGACCACGTCGATTTAATGTCTGACAGTTTACCTAGAAGGCAGAGAGACAGCATATGCATTTGTAGCCAAGAGAGGTGACTGCAGGCTTGGGGGGGGGCAGCAGAGCACAAGGAGGCCCAGGGGTGCACTCTATTCTCATTCTTGTTTTTTTTTTTTTTTAATTATTTATTTTTAGAGAGAGCGAGAGACAGAGAGGGGATAGAGAATTGGCATGCCAGGGCTTCAGCCACTGCAATCGAACTCAGATGCTTGCGCCACCTGGTGGGCATGACCTCGCGTTTGCCTCACCTTTGTGCATCTGGCTAATGTGGGAACTGGAGAGTTGAACATGGGTCCTTACGCTTTACAGGCAAGTGCCTTAACCACTAAGCCACTTCTCCAGCCCTCTTTTTTTTTTTTTTTTTTTTTTTCTGGAGATTGGGTCTCACTCTAGCCCAGGCTGACCTGGAATTCACTATGTAGTCACAGGGTGGCCTTGAACTCATGGTGATCCTCCTACCTCTGCCTCCCGAGTGCTGGGATTAAAGGCGTGCGCCACCATGCCCAGCTTTGTTTGTTTTTTAGGACAGACTCTCCTAGCCTAGACAAGAATGACCTTGAACACTGTTGCAGAGCAAATTCCTCTGAACTGAAACACTCCCTCCTGGGGGAGGGAGTCGGGAGGTCGTGTGGACAAAGGTCCCTAGGACTATATAAAGGAAAACAACTGCAGTGTGCTGCAGACATGTAGTTGCCTTTGAGTCATCCATGCTCCTGAAAGCAGCCCCTAACCCTGCTCTGCGAGTTGTGGTGCAATCATACTTATCTATAAGCTGAGCCCTATCTGGGCTGAACAGATATGTGTTTGTGTTTCCCCAAGGGAAAAAGTTTCCTATGACAAAGTCTTGATCCTCCTACCTTCACATCCTAAGTGCTGAGACAGGCAGCCACATCTAGCTTACATGGTGCATACTAGGTGAGCACTCTGCCAACAGAACCACATCCCCAGGTCCTTTGTTTTCTGGATAGAGCCTCTTTGTGCTGCCCAGGCTGGTCTTGAACAGCTGGGCTCAAGCAGTCCTTCTGCCCCTATGCTTGGGTCTAGAGGCCTGTGCAGCCATTCTGTCATGCATGCTCTCATTTCTGCTCAGTGACACAGCATGTGCCCAGTGTAGACCTTGCCAGTATTGTTAGATTGCTAACATTTGCCATCAAGAAAACAGTATCCTGAAGCTCAATCTTTTATTTATTTATTTAAATATTTTATTTTTATTTATTTATTCACTTGAGAGAGAGATACAGAAATAGGTAGGGGGGAGGAGGAGAGAGAGAGAGAGAGGGAGGGAGAGAATGGGCGCGCCAGGGCCTCCAGCCACTGCAAACAAACTCCAGATGCATGCGCCCCCTTATGCAACTGGCTTACGTGGGTCCTGGAGAATCGAGCCTCGAACCGGAATCCTTAGGCTTCACAGGCAAGTGTTTAACCACTAAGCTATCTCTCCAGCCCTATTTATTTATTTTTATCATTTGAGAGAGATGAAGAGGCAAAGAGAGAGAGAGAGAGAGAGAGAGAGAGAGAGGGAGAGAGAGAGAGAGAGGGGGGAGGGAGGGAGAGAATGGGTGCACCGGCGGCTTCTCAGCCACTGTGAACAAACTCCAGACATGTGCGCCCCCTTGTGGGCAAGTGTGGCATTGCATGTGTGCATCACTTATGCATCTGGCTAAACATGGGACCTGGAGATTGAACAACATTCTTAGGCTTAGCAGGCAGGCACCTTAACCTCTAAGCCATCTCTCCAGCCCTTAAAATTTATTTTCTTCAGGGTCTTGTTATGTAGCTCTGTAGCCCAGGCTGGTCTCCCACTTGTGGTGATCCTCCCGAAGGGGGATAGGAGCTGTTCAGTTAGAGACTGAGGCCCAAAGAAAACCACAAGATGCCACCTTGCCCTGGCACAAGGGTGGAAATGAAACTGAGTCTGACTGAGACAATCCACAGTGCCCCTGCTGCCCACAGTCTAGCACGCCACCCAAATAAGTGGCGCAGTTGAGCTGGCCCTGGAGTCCGCCTTCCAAACCGACAAACCAATGGGATCTTCCCTTTGCATACCTGAGTCTAACACTATACAGGCTGTGGCCTTCTTGTCCCCCTTTCTCTTGCTGCAACCCCTGGTGCGCGTGCCTCTCCCTGGCTCTTACCTGTGCTGTTAGGACACATGTTGAGTCTGGCCTCTGCCCCCACCATCCCCATATAGCTGCCTCTCTTAGGACAGCCATATATTTTCCCGCACAGACTGCTTGAGAACTATGAATACTTGGACTTCACTGCTGAGAAATCCACGGTAACAACTGTACGCAGCTCCTCCAGGCAACATCACGTTTGCATCATGTCCAGTGCTCCATTCAAGTGCACCTATTTCCAGTCTCACTTACTGCCTGCCAGGTTCTCCTCAACACTGTTTATATGACTTTTGTCTGATCGTCATCTTCAAGTTTTCTAATTTCATTTTTTAGACAAGTTATAATTTCATACTTGCTTTTTCTCTCTCATTAAGTTCTGTAATCTCAAAGCTTGTTTTTCGTTCTTGGCAGCTTCTAATTTTTCTCTTCATTTCAAGTTCTACAACACTTCATCTCAGAACTCTGAACTACCGTCTTCTTCCTTAGCAGGGATGCTGTGGGCGTCTGACTGGAACAGATCTTTCATTAGGGTCAACGAAAAATATTTGGATACTCATTTCAAATTCATCCCATCCTGTTTTAGCAATTTCATATGGAGGGTTAGTAACAACTCTTAAGGGATCGTCATAACTTTCATGTAATTTAAACTGGATGTTCTTCACATATGCTGACATATCCTCATTCCTGTATGGTTTTACATGTCCACTGATGGAGCAACATTGCCAAAATCTCTTGGTTTAATGACAGTAACTCTCTTAAATTCAGCCATTCCCTTGAGCATCCTACACACTGTCCCAGGGAGGAAGCCACTGCCTCCAGGGAAACAGTCCAGCTGGTGAAGTTCCCCTCAGAGCTCCCACTCCTCCCTCAAGAGCCAAGGCAGAGGGCTGCAGGCTGAAGGAGGGCAGATAACCAGGCTCATGGGGCAGGGCCAGAGCAGAGCAGAGCAGAGCAGAGAGACATCTTCCTCAGTGGTGGTCATGCTCCAGTACATAAACCCCGCCCATGCTCATGCAAGCAACCCCAACAAATCAACAAAACTCAGTTCTTAGAAGTGGGACTAGTTAGGAAGATGGGGTTCAGTAGGGGGCAGTAAGAGAAGGTAATAGGGGTGAATATGATCAAAATAATCAAATATATACATGAAAATTGCCAAAAAAACAAAAAGAAAGAAAGCAAGCTGAGATGGTTGTATGTGTGTCTGCTTTTATTCATGTCTTTGTTTTAAGAAAGCTTTGACAAACCATTATCATGAGGGATTGTGTGGTCTGTGGTATCATGAATATGCCTTTTTTTTTTTTGGTTTTTCAAGGTAGGGCTCCAGGCTGACCTGGAATTCACTATGTAGTCTCAGTGTAGCCTTGAACTCACAGCGATCCTCCTACCTCTGCCTCCCGAGTGCTGGGATTAAAGGAGTGTGCCACCACGCCCAGCTGAATATGCCTCATTCTACACTCATGGAGTAGTGGAGCGTGGGCATGCTGGGGACCTGCCAGAGACTTTTCACCAGTATGATAAACGCAAGCGCACATTCCAAGGCACTGACTTCCTGTTTTGCCAAAGTCTTACCACATCCCTGGTCTTGCAGGTGTTCGGGGAAGCAGACCTACTTAGGGGGGAGTCTCATCCATCACACCCAACAAGGGGTATCACCTCCATTCTGCATGTGAGGATGCAGGTCCCCCGGCTGAGCTGGGCAACGTTCCTACCATGCTCTATCCCACATGGCCTTCCCGCCCAGAGGAACAAATGGACCAACACGAAAAGTTGGACCCTGTTCTGGCTTTGTTTGGGAAAGAAAGAAGAGGCTACCTGTGAGCCGAGCCAAGCGGCCTAGAAGCCAGTTCGTACCTGTCACACCAGGTGCGGAGGCCATGCTGCTGAACGGGCCACTGCAGCCGGAGGCGCCGCGCGGCCAGGCACTCGAGGAGGGCAGCGGGGCATTCTGAGAGCATGGCGGGGACCCTGCGGAACCAAACATGGCACTAAGAAAGGGCAACAGCAGTGTGCTGAGCAGCTGCAATGGCACAGGGCTTGCCTCCTGCTCGGAGTTCTCCACCCCTGGGAGGTAAAAAAGACGTTGCAGAAGATTCCAGAAGGCCAAGGCAGCATGGCATGGAGTAGATAACAGCATGAAGCCTGAGGGAAGAGAACTGCTGTCAGGATGAGAATCACGAGGTCAGGGTGGGGAAGGAACAGTGCTTTCCTTCCAGAAAGGAGAGAAATTTAAATGTAGGGCAACCAACATCCTTTCACAGCTCAAATAGAAAAAAAAAAAAAAAAAAAGCTTAAAAAATATCCAAGTTTGTCAACGCAAACTCTTGTTGTACTTTTCTGACCTTCCATGTCCCATTTCCACTTCCCTCTGAAACATGGGCAGAAGGGAGACAGCTATCCCAGTGATTGTGCTACGGGAGACTTTTTCCTTCACCTGGACACATGGAGGGGACACATGGGCATTTGGGCCATCCAAGACACCTTTGACCAGCTAAGCTCTGTGTGTTTTGGGGTAGTTTGGGTTGTCCCCTTTCACACAATCCTCTAAGGACATCAGGAGGCCGGGTCTTGGCGACAGGAGCCAGGGCACAGAGCTCTTGTGACTGGGGCGCGAACGCAGGCTGGCTGTGATGTTCACATCCCACACAGAATCGATGGCCTCTGAGAGCTGCAGTCCAGTCAGGGCCCCGAGAGTGGCTCCACGAGGGCCACAGGGCAAAGGCTCCCACTGTTCCAGACATGCGCCAGTGCTCGGGAGAGCTAACAGTCATTTGTGTTCTGTGGGTCTCAGTTTAAAAGGTGTCCATATCCTAAGCTCCTTCCTCAGTCATCAGTGGGTCATTATCCCAACATCCCAGGATGAAGACGCCCTGTCAGAGCCCCTTCGTAGTTAGCAACAAGGTACTTGGAGTCTCACAGAGCCCTGGTATGGGGATGTTCAGTTTCCACAGTGAAGTTTACCCTTAAAGAGCAGTTTCACTTCAAGAGGAAGTGTGGATGTCGTCATGTGGTGACATCCCCTAGCAGCTGTGCACTCTAATGATGTTTACCATTAAGGGATCAAATACAAACAGCACCCAGCAGATACAAGTTGACATGAATTGTTAATAAAAATCAGAACTTGGGCTGGAGAGATGGCTTAGCAGTTAAGGCACTTGCCTGCAAAGCCAAAGGACCCAGGTTTGATTCCCCAGGAGCCACATAAGCCAGATGCACGAGGTGGAGCATGTGTCTGGAGTTCATTTGCAGTGGCTGGAGGTGCTGGGGCATCCATTCTCTCTCTCTTAAATAAATACGTAAGTAGAATAGAGTAGAATTTTTTTTAAAGCTTATCCAAGCTGGGTGTGTGGGTACATACCTGTAATCCCAGCACTCAGGAGGCTGAGGCACTGGATCCTGAGTTCAAGGCCAGCTTTGTCCACCTAATGAATTTGAGCCCACCTGGGTTATATCAAATTTTGTCTCAAAGCAAAGCAAAACAAGAACCACAGGGTTGGGGGGGGGGTGGCTCAGCAGTTAAAGGCATTTGCTTGCAGAGCCCAATGGTCTGGTTCAATTCCCTAGTACCCATGTACAGCTAGACACACAAAGTGTTGCATACATCTGGAGTTTTGCAGTGGCAGGAGGCCCTGGCACACCTATATTCATTCTCTCTCAAATAAAAAAAAAATATTTTTAAAAAAGAACCAGGAGCCAGGCATGGTGGTACATGCCTTTAATCCCAGAACTCAGGAGGCAGAAGTAGGAGGATTGTCATGAATTCAAGACCAGGAATTCAATACAGAGTGAATTCCAGGTCAGCCTAAGCTAGAGTGAAACCCTACCTCAAAAAACAAAAACAAAACAAACAAAAAAACAATTTAAAAAAAAAAAAAAACAGGGCCAGCCATGGTGTGGTGGCGCACACCTTTAATCTTACACTCAGGAGGCAGAGGTAGGAGGATTGCCATGAGTTCGAGGCCACCCGAGACTACATAGTGAAATAGTCAGCTTGGGCCACAGTAGACCCTACCTCGAAAAACCAAAAAGAACCAGGTATGGTGGCACACAACTGTAGTGCTAGTATGCAGGAGCAGAGGCAAGGATCAAAACCTGAAGGTCATCCTAGGGTACAGAGTGAGTTTAGCACTAGCCTGGGTTATATGAGACTGTCTCAAACAAACAAACAAACAAAAAAATTCTAGCTAGGTATGGTGGCACATGCGTTTAATCCCAGCACTAAGGAGGCAGAAGTAGAGGTAGGAGGATTGCTGTAAGTTTGAGGCCAGCCTTGGACTCTATGGTGAGTTCCAGGTCAGCCTGGGCTAGAGTGGAGACCCTATCTTGAAAAACCAAACCAAACCAAAACAAAACCAAACCCCACTACCACCAAAAATAAAAAATAAATAAATAAATAAAGCTGGGTTTAGTGGTTAAAGCGCTTGCTTGCAAAGCCTGAGGACCCAGGTTCAATTCCTCAGTACCCACAAAACCTAGGTACACATGGCAGCACAAGCATCTAGAGTTTGTTTTCAGTGGCTAGAGGCCCTGGAACACCCATTCTCTGTCTCTCATAAAATAAATAAAAAATTAAAATAAAAGTAGAAATAAATAAAAAAGCTAATAGTTACTGCTATGATGTTAGAACACAATGTTTAAAAAGTGATAGAAATTCCTTGATGGTGAGGTTCTCTCAAGTAAAGATTTGAAATCCAAAGAGACTTAAAAAAAATTTTTTTTTTTTTTGGTTTTTTTAAGGTAGGGTCTCGCTCTGGTCCAGGCTGACCTGGAATTAGCTATGTAGTCTCAGGGTGGCCTCGAACTCATGGCAATCCTCCTACCTCTGCCTCCCGAGTGCTGGGATCAAAGGCGTGCGCCACCACGCCCGGCTTCAAAAAATTTTTTTTTGAGGCAAGCCCAACAGATTGGCCATTTTAAAAAAAATTATTTTATTTATGAGAGAGAGAGAGAGAGAGAGAGAGAGAGAGAGAGAGAAAACGGGAACACCAGGCCTTCAGCTGCTGCAAATGAACTCTAGAAGCATGCGCACATTGTGTATCTGGGTTACATAGGTCCTAGGGAATAGAACCTGGGTCCTTTGGTTTTGCAGGCAAGCGCCTTAACCGCTAAGCTATCCCTCTAGCTACCCCCTTTAAAAAATATTTTATTTATTTATTTGAGAGAAAGAAAGAGGGAGAGAGATAGAGGAAGAGAGAGAGAGTGTGGGCATGCCAGGGCCTCCAGCCACTGCAAATTCCAGCTGCATGCACCCCTTTGTGTATCTGGCTTAAATGGGTCCTGGAGAGTCAAACTGGGATCCTTTGGCTTTGCAGGCAAATGCCTTAACCACTAAGCCATCTCTCCAACCCTCCCTTTTTAAATGCAAGAGTGAGCAAGAGCATGAGAATTGGTGTGCCAGGGCCTCCAGCCACTGCAATTGAACTCCAGATGTGTGTGCCACTTTGTGTGCATGTACAGCCTTGTGTGCTTGCATCACCTTGTGTGTCTGTCTGGCTTATGTGGGATCTGGAGGGTTGAACATGGGTCCTTAGGCTTAACAGGCAAGTGCCTTAACCACCAAGCCATCTCCTCAGCCCCTCTAAGGAGTCTTTGTGCGTGTCATGGTAGTGGATCTTGGTTTTTGGATTGAGGAGCTCAACCAGAACAATCTAAGTAAGTGTGTCTGGAAACCCTCTGAAGTTGTTGCACGTGTGGTTCTTTGCAAGCACCCTGGCTGAGGAGACTCGGCCTGTGCTTGTTAGACAGTGTGGACCTCTCTCCCCCCACAGACACCTGAGCTATAGCAGTAGGTGCTCACCAGCTGTGTCTGACATCACACCTGACCCACAACCCGCACTGCCGGCTCTTCAGCACCTCTCAGGAGGTGGGGGAAGGGACGGCTTCTCACCTCCACTCTTGAGGAGGTAGCGGTTGACGTCCTGGATGGTGGTGTTGATGGTAGGCCCCGTGGGAACACTGCCAGGAGTGACATCCGGGTCATTCTCAGGATCGATATTCTGAAGTCCTTTCCATGGAACTCCAGGATGGAATTCTGCTCATGGAAACCAAAATGAGCTGTACACTTGAGCACCTTCACATCCTGTGATGATGTTACACGCTTGAGCACCATTACATACTCAAGCACCCTCACACCATGCGATGACATTACACACTCGAGCACCTTCACACCTCTTGATGACATCACACTCAAGCACCTTCACACCTCTTGATGACATCACACACTTGCGCACCTTCACATCCTGTGATGACGTTACACACTCGAGCACCTTCACACCTTGTGATGACATCACACACTTGAGCATCTTCACACTGTGTGACGATGTTACACACTTGAGAACCTCCACACCACATATGACATTACTCACGCGCCCATCTTCACACCATGTTAGAACATTAAAACCATCTTTCCTACTTCAGATAGTCAAGCTCAGGGCACTTCAGGTGCCCTTTCACGACATCAAGCACTCCAAGCACATTCAGTTCTGAGAGCTCATCAGCTGGGATCTGGTGCCCCCTCCTCTGCCCCAGCCCCGCACTGAACTGAAGAGCTATGAAACAATGCTTGCTGGCAACCACACCACCTGATCTCAGGGGAAACACACACCTAGGACTCATGGTTTCCACACCCTACTCCCTCTGTGCTAGTCAATCTCCCGCTCTGGGCAAACTTTCCCCTGCTGGTGCCCAAAAGCGCTTTGTGGTCTTACCTGGGGGCCAGCTAATGCTGGAACCATTGGAGATTTTATCGCTGTCAGATTTGGCACGCGACCAGCTATGGGGGACGGCTACAGGAGGACTGGCTGGTGACTCACTGTTCTGGATTAAATCGTACCGGCCATAGGAGTCATCAATGGAGGACTTACCTGGAGGCCCGATGCTAAGACCTCCAGGGATAGCACCTACAGGGTGACGGGAAACAGGAATCAGGGAACACTCAGTCTGCTTCCATCCGTGTCTAAGGCCTCCTGCCTTGCATTTATGTAGTTCTCAGGCCTGTCCAAGATTCCCCAAAAGCTGCATCCAAAGATGTAAATCTCTAAAGGATTAAAACACACTTTTTCCCCCCATGGAAGTCAAAGCCTTGAACATACTAGGCTCTGCCACACCTCAAATATTTTTTTAAAAGAATCTTTTCTTAAAATTTTTATTTATTAATTTGCAAGTAGAGAGAGAGAGAGAGGGAGGGAGGAGAGGCAGAGAGAGAGAGAGAGAGAGAGAGAGAATGGGCACACCAGGGCTTCTAGCTACTGCAAATGAACTCCAGATGCATGTGCCCCTTGTACATCTGGCTTACGTGGGTCCTGGACAATTGAACCGGGATCCTTTGGCTTTGCAGGCAAATGCCTTAACCGCTAAGCCATTTCTCCAGCCCACCTCAAGTATTTTTAATCACATGCCAGCTTTTTTCTTCCAAGGTAGGATCTCCCTCTAGCCCAGGCTGACCTGGAATTCACTATGTAGTCTCAGGCTGGTCTTGAACTCACAGTGATCCTCCTACCTCTACCTCCCAAGTGGTGGGATTAAAGGCGTGTGCCACCATGCCTAGAACATGCCATTTTTTTTGTTGGTTTTCTGAGGTAGGGTCTCACTCTAGCCCAGGCTGACCTGGAATTCACTATGTAGTCTCAGGGTGGCTTCACGCCATTTCCCCACCCTGCACCCCCACTGCTGGGATCAAACCTAAGGTGTCACACACAGTAGGTAGGTAAGTGTTCCACCATTGCATTATCAAAACATTTTTCTTTTTGAGACAGGATCTCACGTAGCCTAACCTGGCCTCAAAGAAGGATGACCTTAAACCCCTGACCCTTCTATCTCCACTTTCCAGGTGCTGGGATTACCAGTGTGCACAACTTGGCTCAGTTAGAAATCTTTCAGTGCCTACAGTACATCTTTCTGGGACAACTTCTGCGTCACTGCGGTCTTGTCTCTTGTGGTCTCTGGGTCTTCCCCGCTACAGAACAAGCTGGACACTGAGCTTAGAGGGCACTGCGCCCACAAGTGATGGGCCAGGAAGGGCCCAGTGTCGGGAGCATCTTTTGTAGAATTAAGTGTAAAGAACATTTTCCGTTTAGATTGCTTTACATAAAGAAAAGTATATGACTCTGGTGCAAGGGATGGAACCTAGGGCCTTGTGCATACTAAGCCAGCACTGTGCCATCAAGCCACCCTCACAACACCCCCTCTGGGATTTCCTTGATGTTCCTGCTCAGAGCTCAACAGGGACACTTACTCTTATGCTCAGTATTTTTGCTTCTTTCTTCTTAAAAAACATTTGATTTTCTTTTTTTCTTTTGGTTTTTCAAGGTAGGGTGTTCCCTCTACAGCAGGCTGACTCCAAACTTACAGCAGTCTGACTACCTTTGCCTCCCAAGTGCTGGGATTAAAGACATGTGCCACCATACCTAGCTTGATTTTTTTTTTTTTTCTTTTCTTTACTTTGAGGCAGAGTCTCCCTCTAGCCCAGGCTGACCTGGAACTCAGTCTGCAGTTCTAGGCTGGCCTCGAACCCACAAGAGATCCTCCTACCTCTGCCTCCCAGTACTGAGAATAAAGGCGTGCAGTACCATGCTTGGCATTTTTTTTTAAAAAAATAAAGTTTAAAAAAGTTTATTGTTATTTTTAAGTAAGGAGAGAGGGCAGGGGTAAAAAAACATGGGCACAATAGGGCTTGTAGCCAATGCAAATGAACTCCAGATGTATGCGCCACTGGGGAATTGAACCTGGGTCCTTAGGTTTTGCAGGCAAGCACCTAACCACGGACCCATTTCTCTCTCACATCCGAGTTTTAGTTTTTTTTTTTTTTTTTTTTTTTTTTTTTTTGGTTTTTCAAGGTAGGGTTTCACTTTAGCCCAGGCTGACTTGGAATTCACTCTGTAGTCTCAGGGTGGCCTCAAACTCAAATCATGGTCCTTCTACCTCTGCCTCCCAAGTGCTGGGATTAAAGGCGTGCACCACCACACTCGGCATAGTTTTAGTTTTTTGAAAAATAATTCTTGGAACAGTGGCAGAGAAAAAAAGACAAATAATTAATTTTAGTAGCTCATTTTTCTTTGCTGATGAGCATGGGTCTAACTGGCAAGTGTGTGGACTATGACCACTCTGCTGCTCTGGGGCATTTTCAATGATCCCTGGGTTTGGAGACAGGATGCGATGGCTGAGGTTCCAGAAAGTTGGTCGTTGACTGGTTTAGACTAGATGGATGGCACTCACAAAAATGCACAGAATGAGCATGACACAGTGTGGAATAACCAATCAGCATGCCAGCAGCAGCCCTGTGTGGGCAAGGTCTTCCTCCTGGGACATACCATGCTTGCCAGGATTCTGGTCCAGGGGAGAAGCAGCACTGGACAAGTTATCCATGGAGTTGGGGTGTGTCCACTGAGGGAGGCGTGACTGGGACTGAGATGGGTCCTTCACGGACAAACCACTGGTCATGTCCATGTTGTTGACATTCATGTTTGGGTTCAGTCCAGCTGAAAACAGAGACAGTGTTAGGGCAGGCTACTCCTCGGTGCGACCACACTCAGCCCTCAGGCCCAGCACACACTTCCACTCAACAGTTTTTTTTCTTTCTTTGAGACAGGGTCCCTTTCCGTAGCCCAGGCTGGTCTTGAACTTGAGATCTTCCTGTCTCAGTATCTTAAGTGCTGAGATTATAGGTGTATATGCAGCTCAACAGTAATTAAAATAACAATGGTTTTAAATTTTAGTGTTTTGAGACAGTGTCTCACATTGTCGCCTAAGCTGAGCTGGAGCTCACTGTCCAAGCTTATCTTGAATGTGTGGCAATCATACTGCCTCAGCCTCCTGGGTGCTGATATTAAAGGCATGAACCACCATGCTCATTTTCAACTGTGATTTTTTTTTTTTTCCTGAGGCAGGGTTTCACTTTAGCCCAGGCTGACCTGGAACTCACTCTGTAGACTCAGGCTGGCCTTGAACTCACAGCGATCCTACTTCGGCCTTCTGAGTGCTTGGATTAAAGGCATGCTCCACCATGCCCAGCAACTGTAAATTTTTATTTTTTAATTTATTTAAAAATATTTTATTTATTTATTTGAGAGGGGGAGGGAAGGAGGGAGGGGGAAAGAGAGAAAGAGAGAGAGAGAAAGAGAGAGAGTGGGCAACTAGAGAGAGAAAATGGGTGTGTCGGGGCCTCCAGCCACTGCAAACAAACTTTAGATGCATGTGCGCCTCGTGCATCCAGCTTATGTGGGCCCTGGAAAATCGAACCTGGTCTTTAGACTTTGTAGGCAAGCACCGTAACTGCTAAGCCACCTCTCCAGCCCTTATTTTTATTTGAGGTATGGTCTTGTTCTAGCCCAGGCTGCCCTGGAATTCACTATGCAGTCTCAGGCTGGCCTTGATTTCAGAGATCCTCCTACCTTGGCCTCCTGAGTGCTGTGATTAAATGCGTGTGCTCCCAAGTCCAGCTGTAAATTTTTGAAAAAATCTTGGGCTGTAGAGATGGCTCAGCGGTTAAGGCGCTTACCTGCAAAGCCTAATGACCCAGGTTTGAGTCCCTAGTACACAAGTAAAGCCAGATGCACAAAGTGGTGCATGTATCTGGAGTTTGTTGTTTGCAGTGGCTGGAGGCCCTGGTGTACCCATTCTCTTTATCTGTCTCTCTGCATGCAAATAAATAAAATAAATAACTTTTATTTTATTTATTTATTGTGTGTGAGAGAGAATGGGCATGCCAGGGCTTCCAGCCACTGCAAACAAACTCCAGACGCATGTGCCATCTTGTGCATCTGGCTTACTTGGGTACTGGGGAATTGAACCTGGGTCCTTTGAACCTTGCAGGCAAGTGCCTTAACTACTAAGCCACCTCTCCAGCCCTTAAAAATCTTTTTATTTGTGTGTGTAGAACACACACACACACACACACACACACACACACATATGGGGACACCAGGGCCTCTTGCAATGCAACTCAATTCCAGATAAATATGCCAGTTTTTGCATTGACTTTATGTGTGGGTACTGAGAACTGAAACTGAGACGGCAGCCTTTGCAAGCAAGTGCTTTTACAGAGCCATCTCCCTGGCCCTCAACTGTAATTTTTGTTTTCGAGGTAGGGTCTTGCTCTAGCCCAGGCTGACCTGGAATTCACTATGTACTCCCAAGGGTGGCCTCAAACTCATGGCAATCCTCCTACCTCTGCCTCCCAAGTGCTGGGATTAAAGGTGTGCACCACCATGCCCAGCTAAATTTTTCTTTCTTTTTAAAAAAGATTTTATTTATTTATTAGAGACAGAGAGAGGGAAAAAGAGAGAGGGAGAGTGAGAATGGGCACACCAGGGCCTCTAGCTACTGCAAACGAACTCCAGACGCAAGTGTCCCCTTGTGCATCTGGCTTATGTGGGACCTGGAGAATCAAAGCAGGATCCTTAGGCTTCGCAGGCAAATGCCTTAACCACTAAGCCATCTCTCCAGCCCCTAATTTTTAAAAAACTTTTTATTTATTTATTTTATTCATTTGAGAGAGAGAAAGAGGCAGGTAATGAGAGAATGGGTGCACCAGGGCCTTCAGCCACTGCAAACGAATTCCAGACGCATGCACCTCCATGTGCATCTGGCTTACGTGGGTCCTGGGGAATCAAACCTGGGTCCTTTGACTTTTCAGGCAAGCGCTTTAACTGCTAAGCCATCCCTCTCAGTCCCAGCCAAATTTTAAAAAATATTTTATTTATTTGAGAGAGAAAGGCAGATAGAGAATGGGTGTGCTAGGGCCTCTAGCCACTGCAAATGAACTCCAGAAGCATGCATCCATCACTTTGTGTATTTGGCTTACATGGGTACTGGGGAAGTGAGCCTGGCTCCTTAGGCTTCTCAGTAAGTGCCTTAACCTCCAAGCCATCTCTCCAGCCCCTTGACTATAAATTTTTAAAAAATTATTTATTTATTTTCAAGAGAGAGAGAGAGAGAACGACAATGGCACATCAGGGCCTCTTGTCACTGCAAATGGACTCCAGATGCATGCGCTACTTTGTGCATCTGGCTTACGTGGGTCCTGGGGAATTGAACTTGGGACATCAAGCTTTGCAAATAAGTGTCTTTAACAGCGGCTTTAACAGTTTTTTTTAAAAAATATTTTGTTTATTTATTTGAGAGAGAGAGAGAGAGAGGCGCACCACCTTGTGCATCTGGCTTTACATGGGTCCTGGGGAATTGAACCTGGGTCCTTGGGCTTTGCAGGCAAGTGCCTTAACTGCTAACCCATCTCTCCAGCCCTTTAACAGTTTTTTGTTTTTATTTATTTGAAAGAGAGAGAGAGAGAGAGAGAGAGAGAGTGTGTGGGGGGGTGAGAGGTAGAGAGAGATAATGGGCATGCCATGGCCTTTAGCCACTGCAAACAAACTCTAGATGCATGTGCCAAATTATTCATTTGGCTTACATGGGTCCTAGGGAATTGAACATGGGTCCTTTGGCTTTGCAGGCAAGAGCCTTAACTGCTAAACCAGATCTTTATAGCTCTCAATTATAAATTTTAATGGTGGTAGAAAATGTCTTTTTTATTCTTAATAACTTTTTTTTTGAGGTAAGCCCAACAGATCAGGTAAGCTCCCTGGCATCCTGATGTCCGCCTGAAGGCACAAGCTGTGATTCTACTTTAACTGAAGTTGTGTTATAGAAGTCCACTCTAAAAGAGTTATGAGCTGGGCGTGGTGGCGCACACCTGTAATCCCAGCATTGGGGAGGCAGAGGTAGAAGGATCTCTGTAAGTTTGAGGCCAGCCTGAGACGACACCGTGAATTCCAGGTCAGCCTGGGCTGGAGTGAGACCCTACCTCGAAAAACCAAAACAAACAAGCTGAAAAACAAAGAGCTATGAGTAAATAGCAAATGACTTTAAGGAGCTGGCTTCTGGGAATGTGGGGGCTGCTGTGTACCCCTCTGGAGTGGAGGGTTTGATGCTCATGGGGCACCCGGCAAGGACCAGAACTGTGCAAAGCCAATAATCTAATGAGAAGGATATGATGGTTAATACTGTCACTTGACAAGATGTGGGATCACATAGGGAACAATCTCTGGCAGATTTTTGAGGGAGTTTTTGATTTTTGAGGGAGTAAAGTGAAGTGGGAAGACCCATCTATCCTAAATGTGGATCGCATCATTCCATGGGGTGGGGTCCTTGACCAAACAGAAAGGAGAAATCTCGCTGAGCACCAGCACTCATCTCTCTGCGTCCTAACTGCAGAAGCCATGTTACCAGCTTTGTCAAGCTCTTGTCACTATGACTTCCCTCTGGGTGGGTCATGCCCTCAAGTATGAGCCACAATAAACCTTCTTTCCTGCAGGGGCTTCTGTCAGGTGTTTCGTTGAAGCAATGCCAGAAGTCAACAATACCAGACAATGACAGAAAGGTCACAGTGAGGCATTCCTAGTGGAGACACCACTTAGGGAAAGGTCAGATTGGTTGGCTAGAAATGATAACCCAATGCCACAGTTCCCTCAAGCAGTGGCAGATCCTATGCCACACACACCTAGTATACCCCATCCCATTCATCCACATCTCTCATGTGGTTCATGGAAGAGAGAACTCAACCACGTAGGGTATCAAACACTTTGGTTCTCAACTTTAAAATCAGAACATGCACATGGAGAAGTGGGCCTGAAGAACAATGAATAAACTTTGCCCTGTGCAAATAAGAAGGTGCTACTGGGACAACTAGGTGCTGTGGTACTGTCCTATGGATCACAGACCCCAGAGAGTCAGTGTTCAAAACCAGGACTGGAGAGATGGCTTAGCAGTTAAGGTGCTTGCCTGCAAAGCTAAAGGACCTACGTTCAATTCCCCAGGACCCATGTAAGCCAGTTGTACAAGGTGGTGCACACATCTGGAGTTCGTTTTCAGTGGCTAGAGGCCCTGTCACATCCATTCTCTCTCTCTTTACCTCTTTCTCTCTCTCAAATGAATAAATAAAAATAAAATATTTAAGAAAAGCCAGGCATTCAGTAGTTTCCCAGCATTTTGGTGTTTACAGTCAGGCACTTGGCAGACCTAACACTACCCGAACGGTGGTCCCACGTGGCCTCTGCTTTCTAGTTTTCAATTCCATTTGTATAGACTGATTAAGTACAGTGGCAACAAGGTCTGGTGCCAGCCTAGTGTCAGGCACTCCAAAGCCCTCAATCTGGCTCCAATCCATTTTGCCAAAGTTCTCCCTCCACAAGTCACCTCCAAATAGTCCTGGCGCCCTCAGTAGGGATTGCACTCAGGGACAACCAGGGCTCGTCTCTGAGTCATCTACCTGCTGAGATCCTTGTCTTTCTTTTTTCTCTAAAGTTCATTTATGTATTTGCATGTGTATGTGTGTGTATGGGCACACCAGGGCCTCTTACCACTGCAAACAAACTCCAGATGCTTGTGCCACCTTTTTTTTTTTTTTTTTTTTTTGGAGAGAGGAAGAGGCAGAAAGAGAGAATGTGAACAAACTCCAGATGTGTGCCCCCTTGTGGGCAAGTACGGCATTGCACCCTTGTGTCACTTTGCATCTGGCTAAACGTGGGACCTGGAGATTGGAACTGGCATTCTTAGGCTTAGCAGGCAGGCGCCTTAACCACTTAGCCATCTCTTCAGCCTGCTTGTGTCATCTTTTTCATCTGCCTTATGTGGGTACTGGAGAGTCAAACCTGGGCTGGAAGGCTTTGCATGCAACCGTCTTTACCTCACCCTTATTTTCTTTATTCATTTCTATTTGTGTATGTGTGTATGAGTGCACATGCCACACTGTGTGTGTGGCAGTCAGTGGATGACTTTGAGGTGTCCACTTTCATTAGATAAGATCTCTTGCTTCTGCAAACAAATGGCCACTCTGTAAAGGAATGTCAGAATAGCTGGCCCACAAGCTTCATATACTCCTGGCTCTGCCTCTTATTGTATAGTCATGCTGCGATAACAACAGATGCATGCACCACTTTGCATCTGGCTTTATGTGGGTGCTGGGGAATTGAACTCAGGCTGGCAGACCTGGCAAGCACAGGCCTCTAAGCACTAAGCCATCTCCTAGGCCCCTGTTTTCCTTTTTTTGAGACTGGGTCTTGCTATGTACCTTGGTTGGGCTTGAAATCACAACCGTCTCCCGTCTCATCCTCCCAGATGCTGGTGTGCACTTTCTTTGGGTGTTCTCGTGTGAAAGTGAGCCCTGGAAGTCACTGGGTGTCACAGGTGTTCTCGTGTGAAAGTGAGTCCTGGAAGTCACTGGGTGTCACAGGTGTTCTCGTGTGAAAGTGAGTCCTGGAAGTCACTGGGTGTCACAGGTGTTCTCGTGTGCAAGTGAGCCCTGGAAGTCACTGGGTGTCACAGGTGTTCTCGTGTGAAAGTGAGTCCTGGAAGTCACTGGGTGTCACACAGAAGTCACTGGGTGTCATGGGTGTGGTTTCCTGCTGATGTGTCTGAGTGTCATGTCTAGGTGAACACTCCAGGAGGCCAGAGACAGCACGGCCTGGACTGGCTAAGTGTGTAGAAGACAGGAGGCTAGGGTTATGTGGTGCTGGGGAACTGAACCCAGTGTTGCATGCATGCTAGGTAAGTGCTTAGCTCACCTACTCAGCCCTGACAATGCAGCCCTCTTGAGACACATGGTAGCACCCTACAGGGAGGTTGCAGCTGGTAGCAAGTTCGCAGCATCCTCTGGCCTGGCCCCTTTAGAGATGTATATTTGAAGCTATTTATCCACCTACCATAATCACAGACTATCAGCCATCAGCACACAGACCAGCAGTGCTCCCCTCCTCCTGGTGACACGTCTCTGGGCACTGCGCCTAAGACCTGCTCCAACAGGCCAGGTGTTAGGTGAGCTGTGACTTAAGATGTCTGCACTGAACGTGATGCGTAGACCACCTGCTGCCCGTAAGTAGGGCCTACAATATTATGCCCAAACACTGCAGGCTGAATGAGACACTTCCCTCTGTAGCTGAGGCTGGAGAACAAGGGTTGTGATCCCAGCATTGGGAAGGACAAGGCAGGAGGATCGCTTAGTTTCAGGCAAGCTTGAACTACATAGTGAGATCCAGGACAGCCTGGGCTCCAGTGAGAGACCCTGCCTCAAAACAAATCCACCCATGCACCCAAGCACAGAGGAGGAAACAATGCGTAGCCTTTGCAGATTCAACAGTAGGGTCTTCACAGGTACTGCTTACTTCTTTTTCCACAGTTCTGGGGACCAAACCCAGGCCTTATGTATGCTAGGTAAAGGCTCCACCCCGAGTTAGACCTCAGTCCCTGGGTCTCTGACACAGGCAGGGTCTTGCTATGTAGCTCACACAAGCTTTACACTTCACCATCCAAGGGTTTGGAGCACAGAGGCGCCCCTGCGTGGGGTTTCTCAGGTACTACCGTCAAACTGCGCTCTAGGTCTCTGAGGCAGTCAGCACTGCTCCTTAGGAGGAAGCCTCCAGAGACCTGCTCTAGGGTGTGTCTCCGCCACGCTGCTCCAGCAGGCCCACCAGCCCAGACTCACCAAGAGGGTAAGGAGTGAAGGGGTTGGGTGAAGACTGCTGCTCTTTGGTCTGCAGGTCGGGTAGGCCGGGCGCCTGGGGGTGAGGGGGGAAGCTGTCCATGGCCGATTTGCCTGCAGAGGGGTGCAGAGACAGGTGCGGCGGGGGCGGGGGCGGCTGCTTCACAAGCAGGGCCTGGGCCAGCTGGCGCTGGTGCTGCTGGATCTGCTGCTGCAGGTTAGTGATTGTGCGCGCAACCTGGTGGGGGAAACACACACACAGTTAACCAGGTGTGAGGTGAGGTGCACACCTAGGTCTGGTCTTCACTGCTGGCCTGACCTCCTCACAAACCCAGCGGATCCCAGGACTTGCTGGACACCAGTGACAGCCTCACAGCCCCTCACTGAGGTCTCGTCTATCAGGAACTAGAGCAGTAGACCTACTTGCTGCTCCTGTTGTCTCATGGGTCCGGAAACATTACGCTGGGCCTGTAACATCTGCTGCTGGATTTGTAAACGTTGGTAAGCCTGATGACAGACAAAGAAGTGAGAATATCTTCAGTAAGAAAGCCATCAACAACGATTTAAGTGCTTGACATTGAGCAAACAGAAACACACACACACACACACACACACACACACCAAAGTTCTTACAAGGATCTAGACTAAAACCTGGCAGGTAGACCACTAGCAGGGAATGGATTACTAAGGCTGGCCCAGGCAGCACGTGAAGGCCCTTTGAAGGACCTGAGGCAATCTCTCTCACAGGACTCTTTCTCAGCTACGAGAGACCCTGGAACATGGGCTGGTGGCTCTTTTGTCACATCATCTCACCATTCGAGTCAGCTACAGTGACCATAGCATTCCTCTGCATGCTAATGCAGAATGTCTGTCTGTTCACTTGATTATTTTTTTTTATTATTTTTTTCAGGCAAGCACAACAGACTGGCCTTTTCTTATGTGAAAGAGCAAGTGAGAAACAGAAAGAGAGAATTGGTGTGCCAGGGCCTCCAGCCACTGTAACTGAACTTCAGATGTGTGCACCCTGTGCCCATGTGTGACTCGTGTGCTTGTGTCATGTTGTGAGTCTGGCTCATGCGGGACCTGGAGAGTCAAACCTGGGTCCTTCGGCTTTGCAGGCAAGCGCCTTAACCGCTGAGCCGTCTCTCCAGCCCTCACTTGATTATTTTAATTGGCTGACTATTAGGAGACTTTTTTCACCTTACAGTATGGCCTTTTGGGGATATTTTTGGCCAGAGGACTTGTGTAGTTATTTCCTTCAAACTGACACAGGGAGGGAAGAGGAGGCTCCTGTGACTTAGGAAGCTCAGAAGAGGTTATAAAAGCAGTGAACAGCTGCCAGGGAGAGAGAGCCCTCCTAGAGCAGCTGCCTGTGAATTGTTCAGAAGCTCCAGGAGTGCAGCGCTCAAGAGCTGTCACCATGCTGGTAGGCAATGGTGACACAGTTGCCGTAGTCATAGTGCTTCTTAAAATAGGCTCCAAACAAAGGCAGAGACCACACTGCTGACGAGGCCTCCTTCACTACACAGAAATAAAGCCCCTCACTGAAGTGAGTCCAGAGGTCCCAACACTTAAGCCATGAACTTCAATTCTCTAATTTTTCTGGAAAAACGGAACAATAGAAGACACTAGACACAATCCAGTACTGGGCTGTTGTCTTCTACCCCCAGGGGCTAGGGGTGCTCTCTTCCTGGCTCCATGACCACAGGGCCTGTGTACTCACCAGCTGCAGCTGGTAGAGCTGGTTCAACATCGTCATATGCTGAGGGTTAATTGGCGAGGTTAATAGTGCAGGGTTGAGACCAATGTTTTTTGCTGCAAACTGCAAAAGCTGTGCTTGAACCTGTTTAACATAAAACACATTATCAGGGGATGGAGAGACGGATCAGCAGTTAAGGCACTTGCCTGCAAAGCCTAAGGACTTGGGTTCAGTTCCCTAGTACCCGTGTTTTAAAGCCAGGTGCGTATGGTGGCACATGCATGTGGAGTGCATTTGCAGTAGCTAGAGGCCTCGGCATGCCATTCTCTCTCTCAAATAAAAAAATATTTACAAACATCCCACATTATCACCCTGTCCCGCTAGTAAATGTGCGCTTGTCTGACTCACTGGATAAATGACAGTTATATTTGTTTATGGTTGAACTTCCAAGGTCACTAGAGTTTTTATGAACAAACATGTTCAGAATTAGGAAGGAAGAAGGAAAACCTTGCTGAGGCAGAATCTCTTGTAGCCAAGGCTGTCCACAAGCACACTATGCATCTGAGCATGACCCTGTCCTCTTATTCTCCTGCCTCCATCTCCTGAGTGCTGGGGTTAAGATGCCCCAGGCCAGCTGCCAGCTTAGTTACACACCAACTTCCCATAGCGCCGGGCCACTCCCATTACTGATTGAACTCATGTTCTGTCTGGAAAGAGAAAACCAAGTCCTGCAGGAGGCAAGGAGTCAGCGCAGGTGGCTCGAACCTCACAAGGAGTCAGCGCCATGCTCCCAGCAGCTGCCGCCTGGGGTGGCTCTGCAAACCCTCCTCAGGAAGCTGCTACTTGCTGCATCCTTGCCAATATTCTGTTGTTTTTTTTCCTTCAAATTTTTGATTTTTCAAGGTATGGTCTTGTTCTAGCCCTGGCTGATCTAGAATTCACTATGTAATCTCAGGGTGGCCTCACACTCACCGTGATCCTTTACCTCAGCCTTGAGTGCTGGGATTAGAGGAATGTGCCACCATGCCCAGCTGCTAATATTCTTTTATTTTTTAAATTTATTTATTTCTCTGTGTATGGACATACCAACATACAATTGAATTGCCTGTCTTGCTTTCTGTAGGTGATTGGGGAATTGGGCAAGCAAGTGCCTTTAACTGCTAAGCATCTTCCCAGGCCTTCCTTGCTAATATTCTTAACTGCTAAGTACAAAGGTCCAGCCATCTCAATGCCATGTACAAGCCTGAGTCCAAACCACACAGGGCAGTTGTTAGGCTCGGTGGATTCCTGATGCTTCCTGCTCTCTCCAACATGCCAATACTGAGCTGACTTCCCATAAGCTATGGTTGGAAGGTGATGTGTCCCTCAAATTGATACTAAGAAGCTGGACCTTTCAGAGGTGATGGGGTCATAAGGGCCCTTATCCAAGAGACCTGGGGAAGCCTTTTCAACTCTCCCAGCGTGTGAGGAGGCACAGAAGACACCTTATGATGAATGAGTCCTCACTAGATGCCACGTCTCCTGGGGCCTAAATCTTGGACTTGACCATGCTATTTATAAATTAGCCAGTCTAGGGTATTCGGTTAGAGCAGCCCAAAGGGCCAACATACTTTATCACATTAAACTACATGGACAGTTAAACTACCTTTAATAGAAATATAAAGTTGAATATAAAGTTGAATGAGTTATCCCAGTCTCAAAAATGTTATCAATATAAAATAGTGGATCACTGAATACCCTTACAAGGAGTAAGAACTATCCTGCTGTAATAAAAACTCAGTGCAGCCGGGCGTGGTGGCACACGCCTTTAATCCCAGCACTCGGGAGGCAGAGGTAGGAGGATCACCATGAGTTCAAGGCCACCCTGAGACTACATAGTTAATTCCAGGTCAGCCTGGGCCAGAGTGAGACCCTACCTTGAAAAAACAAAACAAAAAAAAAAAACAAAAAACAAAACTCAGTGCAAAGGCTAACAACAGTGATAGGAGATTCTAGAAGTGACAGAGCTCAGAGCAGCAGTCCTACTCCTCACTTCCACTCACACTCAAGAAACTATGAGCGGCTGGGGAGATGGCTCAGTGTTAATGCGTTGGCTTCAAAGCCTGCCTGCCCAGGTTCAGTTCCCCAGCACCCACATGAAACCTGACACAAAAAGTGGTGCATGCATCTGGAGTTCGTTTGCAGTGGCTGGAGGCCCTGGCGCACCCATTCTCTCTCTCTCTCTCTACCTGCCTATTTCTGTATCTCTCTTTCTCAAATAAATAAATAAATAATAAAATATTTTAAAAATATACTATGGGCAAAAATGATCAGATATTAAATACTAAAAACAACTGCAATCATACAGTACGCTCTCTGGTATGTGATCATACTTGGTGCCTCCCTGCGCTGGGAAGCTCTCCTGCAGTTCCACACAAGAAAGTCTGTGTGATTTTTTACTCCCAACAATCCCGGATCATCCTTAGGGTCACTGGAATAATTGTCTCGAGCAAGACCAGGACAAAAACCACATCAGCTTTGGTGTGTGGAAGCTTGTTTCCCCAGTCTCAGAACTGCTATGAAATGAGGAACGCAGCTCAGTGGTGGAGCATTGCCCAACACGTGCAAGGTACTGGGATAGGTCCTGGCACCACCAAAAACAAGGCCAGGAAGAGAGCTCACTTGGTCAAGCGCCTGCTTTGCAAATGTGAGGCTCTGAGGTCTTCCCAGAAGACGTGTGTTGGCATGTGTTTACATGATTTTAATCCCAGCACTGGGGAAGCTCACCCAGGCAGAATGCCCGGCTTGCTGGCCAGTCAGTCTAGCCTATTTGGCAAGCTCCAGGCTGTGAGAGACACTGTCTCAAAAAAGAGCCAGAGTCTGAGGAACACCACCTGCAGTTGTCCTCTGGCCTCCACATTTGAGACCACACATGGTTACCCATACATACATGAACACCCCCACACAAAAGACAGAAAGAAGGGCTGGGTGTGGTGGCACATGAACACATAGAAATGATGCAAGAAAGAGCTGGGGGAACCATACTGCTCTGGCCAGCAGCTGCCTGCTGCTGGCTGCGAGTCTCCTGGGCAGAAAAGAGAGGCTTGCTACTTGATGGTTAGTATGACAACCTAAGGTTAAAAGAAGAAAGGCCTGACTGCTCTTAGATGCAGACAGACTGAATCTTCACTTTCAAGCAACTTCACGTGACAACCCTTATCTCCCAAGGCTTGGGTCTGACCTGAGGGGATAGAAACTGAGGCACTTGAGCGCGGAGGCTGGGCTGGGAGGAGTTAAGAGGCTGCACTGGCGGCTGCTGCATGGTCCTGGCTTGTGCTGCTCCGCTACTGCCAAACACACCCAGATTGCCACTTGGGATCTGCAGGAGACAGAGGGCTTAGGAAGTGGGGCTAGGCATGCTGGGGGAGGGAGATGTGATGGGCCTCCCACCATGTGCCCACCCTCCAACCTGCCTCCAAGGGCACCAGGACGTGTGCTGTTTATATAGGTTACAGAAGAAGGAAAAACCAGCCCAGCAAGCTCCTGTATTTAAATCACAGGAACCACACACCAGTACATGTAAGCGTCCTCAAACAGGGCTGTTACACTTGAAGACTCCATAACGAAGCTTTGGAGCGCAGTAACATGAGCACGGCGCCTGGGTGACTGATTGCAGTCAGAGTGAGAATGTGGTTATCACCAGCAACTAGAGAGACAGTGATAGTTTCAAACGGAAACTACAGCAAGGATTTCCACAAACCCAGGCTCAGTCAGTAGTCACCCTGTGGTGAGTACATCTTCTACTCTCAGGCTTGTGCTAGCTAGCAGATGGGGAGCCAAACGTGCCGATGCTCTTGGGGAACCATCTAAGGCACCCCGTGGAACACCCTTTTCCCACCCATCACTAATCTCCACCAGGCAACCACTGAGAGGGCATGGGGTACTTGTGATAATCCCACAGGCACACTGGGGTTGGTTTAGCCCCAGATGCCAGCTCTCCTTCAAGAGTGGTCCACCAAGGTGCCTGGGGCCTTATCCCTTAGAAGGTCCCCAGCAGGGGTGCTCATGTCAGAGAATACACAGGAGGGCACCTCTCTCACAGAGTATGAAAGGGGAAGTAGGCCAGGAAGCTCTAGGCCAACTGCTTCCTGGGAGAGGGCTACAAACACTTCAGCGGGCAGGAAGTTAGTTCTGGGGGTCCACAGAGGGGCTAAAATCCATTCTAAGTTTATTGTAAAAATAACTTTGGCGCATTCTTAAATCCCACAGTTAAATTCCAGGCACTGACTCCAGTGAGCCGGCCCTAAATAGTTCATTATATTTTTAAATAGAAGAATTAGCTTAAGACAAGACAGAGTTCATTCCTCAAACACATTTTAAACAGCTAATGTCTGCTCTTTCCCAATGCCTTACCTGTCTAGAAGAGTTCAAGTTTTGCATGCCCAGCCCTGAGGCAATCCCACCCAGGGCCTGACTGGGGAGTGCACTGTTGGAAAGGGGGAGCTTCAGGCTTGGGGAAGGCAAAAACGGTGAAGTCGTGGGCTCTTCCACGAGGCCGCCATCCTGATTGGAGAAAGAAAGGGTGAGCTGTGTGTAGTGATCGCCGGCACGCAGAGCACCAAACAGTTTCCCATGGAAATAGAGAGGGGGATGGATGGATAAAGCATTAAACGATCAAAAACGTGGATAATGCAGAAATGGAGAACATGGGCAAAAGGAAGAGGGGGAAAGAAAAAGAGAAACACAATTAAGATGCTGTTTTCATGTAACAAACAATATCTACAAGCACAGACACAGCTTCTAGTACTCCCTCAGATGCACCTCTCTGCCTGGCTAGAGCAGGGAGAAGGGGAGAAACTGTGGGTGGAGCTCTGTGGAGGAGGCTTTTTAGCCAAGTCCAAACACAGCCCCTGTCAGAGCTCAGGACCACAGCAGCTGTGAGTGACGTGAGCTTTGGACTCCATATGCAGTGCTTTCGTGGGGCTTAACTAAGTGTAAGCCACAAACAGAATCCAGTTAATTTTTCTTACTTTACTGGTCACTGTGTGTCAAGCTCTTTGCAAATATGCCTCATCTAACATCATAATTGGTTTGTAGTGTTATTCCTCATTTTAAGGAGAAGGAAATAGATTAGGGTCCTATTTACCAGATTCAGCAAATAAAAAATATCGATGCTGTTGGGCATGCTGGTATACACTTGGAATCCCAGCACTGGTGAGGCAGAAGCAGGAGGATCATGAGTTTGAGGCCAGCCTGGCTAGATAAGAAGTTTCAAGATGAAAATAATTTGGAATTTTAAGTCAACTGTAAGTAATTTCTACTGTAAATATGTTCTTGGACCACCCACAGCCCAGTGTTTTGCAACAGGACAGGGGTCCTCCTGGGAGCGTTTCTAGAGAACTGTACTGAGGATGGACCCTGAAGCCTTGCACATATAAGGCAAGTGATCTATCTTTGAGCCAACATCCAGGCAAGTTTTCCTTTGACACAAGGTTTTATCCTGTAGCCCAGGCTGGCCTTAAGCTTGCAATCGTCCTGCCTCAGGTTTCCGAGTGGCAGGGATTACAGGCCAATGACACCAGACTCCAAGCAACAGCAACAATATGATGAATTAAAAAAACCTCCACAAATAAACAACAACAACAAAAAAACCCTGTCCTTTCTTTCTTCAGGTTTATTTCCAAGTTTGAATATCGTTGTTGAATTTAATGTTGTATTCCCCCTTTTGGAGTAAAACCTCTCTGAAGAAAGGACATCACTCCCTGACAACACTAAAGGGTCAGGGTTGGTTGACTTACATACCCAGGGTCCTCGCCAGAGGCCCTGAATGGTCCCTGATGTGGCCATCAGCCAGGGCCAACAAGACCCAGGTGCCCTGTCCACAACTTCCCTTTTTCCAAAACTAAAGGTTTATCTCATCATTTACAAATGCAAGAACTGGAGTTGGATGTGAGAGTAAAGTGGAAGCATTAGGCCTCTCTTCCCTCTCTACTAGACATTCTCTAAACACCACAGCCCAGGAAGCTTTACTCTGACCTCATCAAAGACACAGTGCGACCAAACGCCTCTTGCTAAAGATACAAACAAAGCAGCTGCTTAGCCCATACCTTGTCAAGGAAGGTGGGGCGGTCCATGGAAGACTCTTTGGAGATTGGTGGGCGGCAGCTGAGGGGTTTGGTGACCAGTCCATTGTAGTCGGTCACTCCCAGTCCACGCTTGTCCATGTCCACCTTCTTTTCCAGCAGAGCACCTAGGGCACAACACAGAGTGCTAAGAGCAGGCATTATGCTGTGGCCTCCACTGGGAGGCCCCTCAGTCCCTAGCAAGAAGCAGGGAATCATAAGCACCTGACCTGCATACCATGACGGGCCTCTGCCTGCCCTCTGCTCTCGCCCCTTCTCTTCCAGTTCTGGCCAAACTGCCCTCTGCCAGCCCCCAGGGAGCTCAGCTCTCTTCTCCCCTGGGATGAAGCTCTTCTGCTCCCCAGGTCTTCACACACTAGCTTTCTTCCTCTGAGCCACTCCGCTGGTTCCCATCTTGTGGACCTCATTTCCCATTCTATGAGCGTCTATGCCACACTTCCTGTCCTGGTGTAGCGTGGTTTGATGTCCTGTATGTGTCTGGGACACTTTCACTGGACTATGCCAGTTTCAGCTCACCTGCTGTTACCACCTGGAGCCTGAAGCACACACCCAGGCATTTCACGTAACGGTGCCCTGTACTGTGCATCCCCTTCTTTACACACCCCATCCTTGCTAGGATCTGCAGCCCCAAATCAAATCATTCATTGTAGCCTGAATGTGGTCACTTGTGGGCACACATAGGTTGGTAGGAAACTAGACTTGCCTGACATGTGACAGACACAAAGCTTTCTGGTTGGCTCTCACACCAGGTCCCTATGCAGTCTTCTCACTGCTATAGTTTTGGCATGTCTGTGCCTTTTGTTGGAGAGTTCATGATTAGAATGGCCAGTGTAGTGTGCAATGCACTCCTCGTGCAGACAGATGAACTAGGCCTTGCACAGAAGCACTGGGGAGGTGCCTCCTTCAGGAGGAGCTCAGCACTGTGAGCTGGGCCATGAGGTCAGCTAACAAATACAAGCACAGAAATCCGAAAGCAGAAAGAGGAGCATCACTGTGACTGTGCACAGGTGCACCATGGCACGTGGGGGCCAGGGAGACACAGAAGCAGCGGGTTTATGGGACCCAAGATGACCCACTTGCACTGTTAGGCATGTGAGATCCAAAAAAATATTACAGTCACATTATACAGGTTCAAGAAAATGGCTGGGCGTGGTGGCACACGCCTTTAATCCCAGCACTCGGGAGGCAGAGGTAGGAGGATTGCCGTGAGTTCGAGGCCACCCTGAGACTACATAGTTAATTCCATGTCAGCCTGGACCAGAGTGAAACCCTACCTCGAACCCCACCCCCCCGCCGCAAAAAAAGAAAATGTTAAATCCCTATTCACTCCCATTTTACTACATGGAAATATGGCATATAATTATTTGTATGAAATATGTTAGAGAAGGTGTTCTGAAACAGAAACACACAGAGCAAGGATCTCTATGGTGTAAGATGGAACTGTCATGTCCCAAGGCAGTTGGAAGCCTTCCCTGGGTTCCCATTGGTTAAGGCAGTGTTGGCAGTGCCTTAAGAGAACATAACCAACAACAGTATCAAGAAGGGACTGCATTTCACAGACGTTAAGACACAGCAGCAATTATTTTTAGGTAGCTTAATAACTGATTACTTGTTTCCTGACAAAGCCTATCACACAACAACACCACCTCTACTGGGATACTCCCTCCAGTGAAGGAGAGGCATGCTCAGTCTGGACTCAATGGCTGGGTATGTCTGGAGGGCATTTCCAGAGAAGGCTGGGTCATGGATGGATTCACCCTTGATGGAGTCATGTATGGAGCAGTATTGGGAGATGGTGAAGGTAAGAGATGGAGCCTAGCTGGAGGAAGGAGGTCCCTGGGCTGTGTCTTTTCCTGGCCCTTCCTGTACTCCTCTAGAGCTCCTTCCTACCGCAATGAGGTGAAGGTGGCTCAGCACGTGTTCCTGCCTCCATGATGTGCTACCCAGCAAGTGGTCATGGACTGAACCCCTGAAATTGTTAGTTTTGCTTTTTCTTCTTTTCTTTTGAGGCAGCATCTTGCTCCTGCCCACCCAGGCTGACCTGGAACTTACTCTGTAGCCCCTGCTGGTCTCAAACTCATTGCGATCCTTCCACCTCAGCCTCCCAGTGGTGAGGTAACAGGTGTGCACCATCATGCCCAGCTGTGTTAAAACTTAGCTAAAACAAACACTTCCTCTTGTTCAGTTGTTCTGTCAGGTATTTTGTCAGAACAACAAGAGAAGCTGCAATACCAACAGAATCCACTTATGAACAGTATTTAAACATGGCATGATCCATTCCTGTTCACAACCCATCTGTTCCCAGAGACTTGCCTGGTGACTGTTTTCTGCAACTGCTCCTTCCCAGAAGCATGACCCTGTCTAACCCATTTTAAGTCCCACCATGAATGACCCATGGCTGCCGGCAAGCACTCTGCCCTGTCACTCACTCATGGCCTGGTCGAGGTTCATACTGCTGCTCTTCAGGGCCTCCTCAGCTGGCTCTCTCTGGGGAGCAAAGCAGGATTCTCGTTAGCCACGCACACTGACAGAGGGGCCTGGAAACAGTGCACCACCCAGGGAAATGGTACTGGTAGGCTACCAACCCAGGGAAATGGCTACTGGTAGGAGGTTCTGGAATAGAAAAAATGTTTTCCCCTACATTGAGGCTAGAGACAATGTCTTTTTTTAAAAAAATATTTTTTACATTTTATTTTTATTTATTGATGTGTGTGTGTGTGCGTGCATGTGTGGGGGGGGGAAGGGAGGGAGGGAGAGAGAATGGGCATGCTAGGGTCTCTAGCCATTGCAAATGAACTCCACACACATGCACCACACTTTGTGTATCTGGCTATGTGGGTTCTGGGGGAATCAAACCTGGGTCCTTAGGTTTCACAGGCAAGTGCCTTAACTGGTAAGCATCTCTGCAGCCCAAGAAAATGTCTTTTTGGGGGGGGGTGGGGTTTGAGGTAGGATCTTGCTCTAGCCCAGGCTGACCTGGAATTCACTATGTAGTCTCAGGGTGGTTTCAAACTCATGGCGATCGTCCTACCTCTGCCTCCCAAGTGCTGGGATTAAAGGCGTGCGCCACCATTCCCGGCAAGACAATGTCTTTTACATAGAAAATATTTATAATAACAAATTATTACACTGGTTTTAGAGTCAAGAACTTGTATTTAACATCTTAGAAACAAAATGAAGGATCCTAGGCAATCTCTGTACAACACCAAGCAGCACCTCCCAGGGGCGTCAGCTATGCTGAGAGAGCAGTGCTGTGCACACAGCATGAGCAGAGCCCTTTCTGCCTGCCTGCCTGCCTTTCGTGTCAGGAACTATGTGAACATCAGTGTTTTGTATGCCATGAACTTTTGGCCAAGAAATAAAAACAACAAAAGCAAGGAGAGTCCTGCTGCTAATCACCCTGTCACTGGAGTGGTTGCTGGAGGGGTGCACTGTGATGACCACTGGCTCAGCAGAACGGGAGAGGCTGAGTGCACATGCTATCCATATGAGGTCATCAGGCCATTCTGGACCCACTTTAAAAATTATTTTATTATTATTTTAAATTTATTTTTGGAGAGAGACACACAGAGAGGGAGAGGGAGACAGACAGAGATGGGCATGCCAGCAGCCTCTCAGCTGCTGTGAACGAAATCCAGATGCGTGCGCCCCCTTGTGGGCAAATGCGGCATTGCGCCCTTGCGTCACTTTGCATCTGGCTAAACGTGGGACCAGGAGATTGGAACCGCTGGAGATTGGAACCAGTGTTCTTAGGCTTAGAAGGCAGACGCCTTAACCACTAAGCCATCTCTCCAGCCCTGGACCCACTTTTTAAAGGCATATTTGCAGTAACTCAGAGATTAATGCTCATTTGAATTGGGATTTGGAAAGAACACATACATATGAAGGGACTACATAGGGCACACAGAGCTAGTCCTGCTCTCCATATACAACATCAGAAAATCAGGGATGATATCTGGGCATGGTGGCACACACCTTTAATCCCAGAGGCAGAGGTAGGAGGATTGCCATGAGTTCGAAGCCACCCTGAGACCACATAGTGAATTCCAGGTCATCCTGGGCTAGAGTGAGATCCTATCTCCAAAAACCAAAAAACAAACAAAAAAAATCAGGAATGAAACAGGTTTGGTTAGGGTGCCTTGGGACATGAAGCCAAGTTCCTTTCGTACCCTTTACTGCATAAACAAATGAAACTCACTTTTTACTTTAAACCACAAGAAAAACAAGGAAGCTGCTCAAGCCTATGGAGATTATGAACCACCCAGTGCTTGTCCAGGACAAGACTCTCATAGCCTTTCTTGATGGAAACTGATTTCTGGATTTAGTTGAAAGCAGTGAACCCAAAGTGCCCAGGCCACAGGGGGCTTCAGAGCTAACCCATCCCTGCCCCGGCATACACACCAAACTCGCTAGGGAACGCTTAGGGCCAGTCGGGCAGGAGGAAGGAGACAGCAGTTACCGGGAAGCCCATGTCTGTGAGTTGTTTGATCAGGCGGCTCATGACCCAGGCTTCGTCCTGCTTGCCAGGTGTCTTCATGCCCTGAAACAGACAAGGGCAAGGAGAAGGCCTTCAATTATGTTTTTTTAAAAATAATCCCTTTTATTTTTATCTTTTTTTTATTTGAGAGAGAAGGGAAGAGGCAGAGAGAGAATGGGCATGTCAGGGCCTTTTCAGCCACTGTGAACCAACTCCAGACATGTGCGTACTCTTGTGCGTATGTGCGACATTGTGTGCTTGCGTCACTTTTCCATCTGGCCAAACGTGGGACCTGGAGATTTGAACAAGTGTTCTTGGGCTTTGCAGGCAGGTGCCTTTAACCGCTAAGCCATCTCTCCAGCCCAATTACATTTTTTTTTACATGTTTCTTCTAGATATGGGAAACTACAGCCACAGCGTCTTGTGCATTAACATTGAACCACCGTGCTCCATGGAGCTCCCCCAGTGTCTCATTGTCCCCATTGTAAAGACTGCACACTGCACTTGCCGGCTGGTTTGTGCGTTTTATTTGGGGATTTACAAAAACAGGAGGGTAATTATTTCTTTTTCAGAGAATTAATGTGGTTCTCACGAACCTGTATTCCTTCCATTATCAAATGATCACAAAGAACCCCGTGAACTTTGTGCTGTGTGAGGGTTACTAAAGATCACGTGGTTCTTGCCCTTGTAGAAGCTTTTTCTAAACAATGTTGAAATGCAGAGCACTTGTTCCAATGAGGAAAGGGCAAAAAACCCCTGATGATTTTGTTAATTATTCATCAGTTGTAGCCTCATGAGGGAGGAAAGGAATAAGAAAAATGTCAATGATGAGGATGAAGAAAAATAGGCCAACCACAGAGAAAGGGCACTTCAGGGGCACGGGTGGCACAAGATCAGCAGCATCTCACGTAACTTCCCTAAAACAAAACAGAGAACAAACAAAAAGTCCCCCTCTAAGAATATGCCTCACCAGATTTTTTTTTTTCTTTCTTTCTTTCTTTCCTTTTTTTTTTTGGTTTTTCGAGGTAGGGTCTCACTCTAGTCCAGGCTGACCTGGGATTCACTATGTAGTCTTAGGGTGGCCTCAAACTCACAGCAGTCCTCCCACCTCTGCCTCCCGAGTGCTGGGATTAAAGGCGTGCACCACCATGCCCGGCTTCTTTTGTTATTTTTGAAGCAGGGTCCCATATAGCCCAGGCTGGCCTTGAACTTGTTGTGTAGCTGAGGATGACTTTGAACTCCTGATCCTCCTGTTCCCACCTCCCAAGTGCTGGAGTTACAGGCATGAGCCACCATGACCAACTCTTTCACCATACTTTTCAAATTGCACCAGTGGTGGTGACTAAACACAGCATTGGCACTGTAACGAACATGCTTTCTGAGTGTCTCCCAGGACTCAGCTTCTGTGGAGGGGATTGTGCTGCCAAAGCCTGATTATTTTACTTTGCCAATTTGGTACTTCTGGTCCCCGGGTAACTAGATTACCTAGCCCACTGTAAAGTCTCTTATGCACAGACAGCCTGGGCTTCAGTGTCTGGCTCTGCCTGCTCTTACTGTTTTTTTTTTGGGGGGGGAACCAACCAGACAGTTTTTTGCCCCCTCCTATGTGTGTGTGAAATGTGGTTTGTGTGTAATATGGTGTGGCACCCCACACACTTTCCTGCGGTGCTCAGAGCAGAATGTCCGCTCCAATGCTCTTCTGCCCAGCCCTTGTTTGAACCTGAGTCTCTTTAATGATTCAGGACCTTGTGGGGCTCCAATGACTGTTGGGTCTCTGCTCCCCTGTGGGATAGGGTTACCTGCTGTAGTCTGGTTCTTAAATGTCCCTAAAGGTTCATATATTGAAGACTGTTTCCCAGAGTGGAAATAACGGGACAGGCAGGGCCTAGAGGGAGGTCTTTGGGTCATTAATGGGACCCTAAGTTTCTTCTCCTCTCCATATGTTTCTTGTCATGACATGCTGCCGTGCCATAGCTTCCAATCAACAGGGTCCATCAACCAATCACGGCTAAAACTGCAGAACTGTCATGAAAACAGATTTGTCCTTTTCATAAGTTGGTTTATCTCAGGCATTTGTTACAGTGATGGAAAACTGACCACATATTACCCTAACTCCAAAGAATAAACTTGCTAGAAAAGATAAATTTTTATTAATCTGAAAATAGTTTTGACCTGTGGAAGGGAGAAGTGTCCCAATACTACCCTGAGAACTCAAGTCTACCTCTGTATCGTACAGTGGATTTGCCACTGTTAAATAGCACAAGTTTGAGGGCCCGCCTGAGGGGCTGCCTACCTTCTGAAGCCCTTTCTTGCAAGTGTTGCCCCAGGAGCTGCAGGACGAGCTGCTTTCTTGGGAGGCAGCATTACTCCACATGTCCCCATCCTCATCCTCCCACTGGCTGGGACCCAGGTTCATTTCGTCCCCACCACTGCCCCAGCCTTCTTGCATAGATTTGGAAGCTGAAAAGAGAACAGACAGAGACTAATCAGATCACCAACCCTAAGATGCACACTGCCATCCTCTACCACAGCAGGGCTACTTTTCCATGTCCCGTGTCATAAGAACTGAGTTTCTCCTGCATCATGTGTGATGCAGCTGTATGTGTCCAGTCTTCCCTTTATGCCACAGTGACCTGCTGTCTATATGGATCCAAATGTCCTCAACCAACTAGATATCAATTCTGAAACACAGAAACCCAAGGGACCTAGGGTGGTGTTAATCTCTGCATAGCATGAAAAAAACTCCTTAACTATGGATTCTTGAAAAATATTGTCCCCCCCATTCATGGTTCTTAGTCCCAATCTGAGCTAAGCCATGGATATTACTTCATGAGGGCCAGTGTTTCTCAAACTTGGCAACAGGTGGGAGCTGGCTGGGACCACAGGCTATGCAGAAGGTCTTGGGGAGACCCAGCTGTCTGCACTTCTGACAAGCTCCCAGGACACACCCTCAGGACAGTCAGGAAACAGAGGAAGCCCAGACTGACTGCTGAGTTCCTGTTCCAAGATGCTATTTCCCCCCCCCCTTTTCTTAAAAAAATTATTTTTGGGCTGGAGAGATGGCTTAGGGGTTAAGGCGCCTGCCTCCTAAGCCTAAGAACGCTGGTTCCAATCTCCAGCGGTTCCAATCTCCAGGTCCCACGTTTAGCCAGATGCAAAGTGACACAAGGGCGCAATGCCGCACTTGACCACAAGGGGATGCACACATCTGGATTTCGTTCTCAGCAGCTGAGACACTGCTGGCACGCCTATCTCTGTCTTCCTCTCCCTCTCCTCTCTCTCTCTCTCTCCACAAAAAAAAAAAAATTATTTGACAGAGAAAGAGAGGGAGACAGAGAGTGAGAGAATGGACATGCCAGGGCCTCCAGCCACTGAAAATGAACTCCAGATGCATATGCCCCTTGTGTATCTGGCTAACGTGGGCTCCTGGGGAATCGAACCGGGGTCCTTTGGCATTATAGGCAAACGCCTTAACTGCCAAGCCATCCCTCCATCCTCCTCCCCTTTTTAAAAATTACGAAGTGGGCTGGAGAGATGGCTTAGGGGTTAAGGCGCCTGCCTCCTAAGCCTAAGAACACTGGTTCCAATCTCCAGCGGTTCCAATCTCCAGGTCCCACGTTTAGCCAGATGCAAAGTGACACAAGGGCGCACTGTTGCACTTGCCCACAAGGGGGTGCACACATCTGGATTTCGTTCGCAGCAGCTAAGACACTGCTGGCGTGCCCATCTCTGTCTTCCCCTCTCTCTCTGTGTCTCTCTCCAAAAAAAAATAATACAAAAGCCGGGCGTGGTGGCGCACGCCTTTAATCCCAGCACTTGGGAGGCAGAGGTAGGAGGATCGCCATGAGTTCGAGGCCACCCTGAGACTACATAGTTAATTCCAGGTCAGCCTGGACCAGAGTGAGACCCTACCTTGCAAAACCAAAAAAAAAAACAAAACAAAAAAAAAATAATAATAAAAAAAATAAAAATTACGAAGTGATCTTTGGTGTCAAAGTTATCCCAAATTTTTACTTCTTGGAAGACACAGAAGACCAGGTGGCAGTGGGAAGCTGAGCTGTTTCAGATGAAGGAACTAGAATGCTTACAATGTGGATAGCATGTGATGGGACTTTGAGGGCAAATTCTAAAAACAGACCATATGAGCTCAAAATGGCATAAGTTTAAACATGTTAGCTTTGTAACAAAAAGTGGTTGGAGAGATTGCTTAATGGTTAAGGTGCCTGTATGCAAAGCCTGAGGACTCATGTTTGACTCTCCAGGTCCCACATAAGCCATATGCAGTGATGCAAGTATGCAATGCAGCACTTGTGCACAAGGAGGGGGCGTGGTAGTTCGACTGCACTGGCTGGAGGCTCTGGCACACCAATTCTCTCTCTCACATGAAAAAGAAAAAAAGGCCAGTCTGTTGGGCATGCCTCAAAAAAAAAGTGACAGGAATGGAATAAACCATCCAGCAGAAGAGTGGTGATAGGGAGCAATACCATCCACTTTTAGCAAAGTAATGAAATATGAAATTAAGGAAATTGTAAAAGACTGGATATAAATGAAGGGTGGATCAGAAATGATGAGATGGATTTCTTTCTTTGGTGAAAAGGGTTTATTAGAGGAGGGTTATAAGCTATAGTTCAAGATTGCTTCAGCTCAGCTTGGGCTGCAAGGGGCTCTTAAAGAGACTGCACATGTTCTAACAAGAGTTGCCTATTAAACCGGGCGTGGTAACACACGCCTTTAATCCCAGCACTAGGGAGGCAGAGGTAGGAGGATCACTGTGAGTTTCCATAGCGAATTCCAGGTCAGCCTGAATTAGAGTGAGACCCTACCTCAGAAAACCAAGAGTTGCTTGTTAAGATCTAGGACCCAGGCTGGAGAGATGGCTTAGCAGTTAAGGTGGTTGCTTACAAAGCCTAAGGACCTACCAGATCCTACATACGCCAAACGCACAAAAGTGAGGCAAGTACAAGGTTGCACATGCCCACTAGGTGATGCAAGCATCTGGAGTTTGCATTGGTTGAGGCCCTGGCGCATCAACTTTCTCTCACTCTAAAATAAAAAATAAAGGGGGGTGGGTGGAGATATGGCTTAGCAGTTAAGGTGTTTGCCTGCGAAGCCAAAGGATCCCGGTTCGATTCTCCAGGGCCCATGTAAGCCTGATGCACAAGGGATACATGCATCTGGAGTTTGTTTGCAGCGCTGGAGGCTCTGGTGTGCCCATTCTCTCTCTGTCGGCCTCTCTTCTCTCTCTTTCTCTGCTTGCAAATAAATAAATAAAAATTAAAGAAAATAAAGATCTAGGACCCATGTCTAACAGTCATAGAATAGAGGACCATCCTGCAGCCATGTGAAAACTCAAGTTTATGGTTTTTGTGGGTGGTCAGCTGACATGCTGGGATGAAACACAGGGCCTTAAGCATTCAAGGCAGGCCCTCTACCACTGAGCTACTTCCCACACCCAACTTTTCTCAAGTTGTTTTAGGTATAAATACACAGACCCCAAAGTGAAATTTTGTTTTCAGGATGAAAGCAAGCCAAGAAGTGGTGGACTACTGCATGTTTTCAAACGCTCATCCCAAGAAGAGAACAATGATACAGTAAGCCAAGAACTGGTGGATTACTGCATGTTTTCAACTGGTCATCCCAAGAAGAGAACAATGATACAGTAAGCCAAGAAGTGGTGGACTACTGCATCCCAAGAAGAGAACAATGATACAGTAAGCCAAGAACTGGTGGACTACTGCATCCCAAGAAGAGAACAATGATACAGTAAGCCAAGAACTGGTGGACTACTGCATCCCAAGAAGAGAACAATGACATAGTTTATCCATTTGCTTGGACCCAGTGCTAGTACTAAAAGTGTGTGCAAACATGCTTGGCTAATTTTCGACTTAATTTTTTCTGTGTGTGTACAGTGTGGTGTGGTGTGGTGTCTCATATGTTTACTTATGGTAGCTGGAATTCACTCTGTAGTCCCAGACTGGCCTTGAACTCACAGCAATCCTACCTCTGCCTTTTGAGTGCTAGGATTAAAGGTGTGTGCCACCACTCCTGGCCTGGCTATTATTTATCTCAGAGAAAGATAGGAAGAAAGAGGCAGACAAAAAGAGAGTGAGGGGGCTGGAGAGATGGCTTAATGGTTAAGGTGCTTGCCTGTGAAGCCAAAGGACCCAGGTTTGATTCTCCAGTACCACGTAAGGCAGATGCACAAGGGGTGCATGCATCTGGAGTTCGTTTGCAGTGGCTGGAGGCCCTGGTGTGCCCATTCTCTCCGTCTTCTTTTTTTCTGCTTGCAAATAATAAATAAAGTTAAAAAAAAGAGAGAGTGAGATGGATGTGACAAGGCCTCCTGCCATTGCAAAGGAACTCCAGGTGCATGCACACTTTGTGCACCTGGCTTTATGTAGTTACTGGGGAATGGAACCCAGGCCATCAGGCTTTGCAAGTAAATGCTTTTAACAGCTGAGGCATCTCTCCAGCCCCAGATCTTGTTTTTTTGGGCTGGAGTCTCTACTGATTCTGGAGCTTATAGGGCTTGGACTATTCTTGGGTCACTGCTCCCTGTGGAACTGTGGTAATAGGAGCACATGTGGCCATGCCCAGATGTTTGCACAGGGTCTGGAGATCTGAACTCTGAGGACCCACCAGGCCTCTCATGCTTGCACAAGAAGCACATTTAACTGCTAAGCCATCTCTCTACTCCCAGGTATTTTGGATTAAAAAAATACTTTATCTGAGAGACAGAGAGAGGGGTAGGCAAGCAGATAAGAGAGAATGGGTGCGCAAGGGTCTCCAGCCACTGCAAACGAACTCCAGATGCATGCACTACTCTGTGCATCTGGGTTTATGTGGGTACTGGGCAATCAAACCTGGGTCCTTTGGCTTTGCAGGCAAGCGCCTGAACCACTAAGCCATCTGTTTTTTTAGACTTATGAGATACAGATGAAGCTCAAATCTAAAGAAATTCATTTATGTCTCATAGCTTAAACACATAATAGCCTGAGGATGCTTCTATGATTTTGCAGTGCTGTGATTGAGCCCAGGGCTGTGTGCATGCTTGGCAAGTACTCCGACGATTGCCACAGCCACAGCCCGGCAATCTTGTGTCGTGTTTTTGGCACGCCTCTCTCGGGCCTCTCTCGGGCCTCTCTTGGGCCTGTTTTGTTTTTTTTTTTTTTTTTTCAAGGTAGGGTCTCACTCTGGTCCAGGCTGACCTGGAATTCACCATGTAGTCTCAGGGTGGCCTCGAACTCTCGGCGATCCTCCTACTTCTGCCTCCCGAGTGCTGGGACTAAAGGCATGCGCCACCACGTCCGGCTGTGCCTGTGTTTTGTGTCGTGTTTTTGGCATGCCTCTCTTGGGCCTGTGACCTGACACATGAGGTCCGCTGTGAAACTTTCTACTTGCGCCATGATGATGCTCAAAAGTGCTGGATTCTGGAGCATTCTGGATTAGGGATGTTTAACCTGTACTGGAATCCAAACACTGATGCGCAAATGCTTTGAGTCTTTTTCTCCTTAGTCTCTCCATGGAGCCCAGGCCAGCTCTGCGTGTCCTCCTGTCTGGGCCGACAGGTGCATCATGGGCCTGGAGAGTGTGCTGTGACTGGCTGGTTGCTCTGTGGAAGCAGGGCCTGGGATTCACTATGTAGCCAGAGATGGTCCTGAACTCTGATGATCCTGCCTCTACTTCCTGTGTTGGAGTACTATGGGTATGTGTCACCATAGCCAGCTCCTTGTAGGAGGGCAGAGGCATCTCTCAATAGCCACTTGTGTTCATCTATCAGACATGGTGAATACTTCTTTATAATCTTGACTTAAGGTTAATCTTTCCTTTTTTTTATTTTTTATTTTCTTGAGGTAGGGTCTCACTCTAGCCCAGGCTTATATGACCTCACAGAGATCCTCCTACCTCTGCCTCCTGAATTCTGGGATTAAAGGTGTGTGCCACCATGCCCAGCTTTTCCTTTTTTGTGGTGTACACACCTATACATAGATGTGCATGCCCTCTGTGTACATGCAGAGGCCAGAGGAAGACACCCTCTATCACTCTTCACCTTATTTCCCTCAGTCTCTCACAGAACCTGCAGCTCAGTGTATGTTGTTGGACTGGCTGACCTGGGAGCCCCAGTGATCTTGTTTCTGCCTCCATTAACATAGGGGTTTCAGGTATGCACAGCCAGGCCTGCTTTTTTTGTGGGTGGTGAGAATCGAACTTAGGTCTTCATGCTGGCACAGAAAGCACTCTTAACTGCTAAGCCACCTCTTTAGCCTGGTTTAAGTATTTTTTTTTTCTTTTGAGAGAGAGAGAGAGAGAAAAGAGAGAAAGAGAGAGAGAGGGAGAGAATTGGAGCACCAGGGCCATTTCAGCTGCTGTGAATGAACTCCAGATGTGTGTGCCCCCTTGTGGGCAAGGGCGGCATTGCATGCTTGCGTCACTTGCGTCTGGCTAAACATGGGACCTGGAGATTGAACAGGTGTTCTTAGGCTTTGCAGGCAGGTGCCTTAACCACTAAGCCATCTCTCCAGCCCCTAAGATAAGTCTTAAAGTTTAAATACAGTGATAAAAAGTCTTTTAAATGTTTAAGTTTTAAAATCCAGTGAGGACTGGGGCTCAGTAATACTAGTGTGCTAGCATACATAAATCCCTAGGTTCAGTTCCTAGCACCAAAAGATAAATAATTTGAGTTAAAAAAAAAGATTTATTTTTATTTATTTATTAGAGACGGGGGAAGGGGGAGAGTGAGAATGGGTGTGCCAGGGCCTCTAGCCACTGCATACAAACTCCAGATGCATGTGCCACCATATACATCTGGCTTGTGTGGGACCTGGAGAATCGAATCTGGGTCCTTAGGCTTCATAGTCATATGCCTTAACCACTAAGCCATCTCTCCAGCCTGAGTTTCTTTTTTTTTTTTAATTTTTATTTATTTATTTGAGAGAGAGAGAGGGATACAGAAATAGGCAGGTAGAGCGAGAATGGACGTGCCAGGGCCTCCAACTGCTGCAAACGAACTCCAGATGCATGCGCCCCCTTGTGCATCTGGCTTACGTGGGTCCTAGGGCGTCGAACCAGGATCCTTTGGCTTTGCAGGCAAGTGCCTTAACTGCTAAGCCATATCTCCAGCCCCTTATTTTCTTATTTTAAAGTGTGTTCTAAATGCCATTCAAGAGTCTTCTTCTCACAGAACACTCTGAACCATTTATAACAGCCAGGCAGGATGCGCAAAGGAGTGGCCTACCTGGTTTGCACAGGGCTGGGGCGGCAGCAGGAGCTCTTCCAAATGGCACTGCAGCCTCAGTAGGGTGATCCCATCCACTGCCGCCACTGGGGGGCTTCCCCCATGCTGCTGTACCATTGTCGACCAGGGTGGAAGGGGAGGATGGCTCTCCCCACGAGTTCTCAGCCTTTGAGTGAACACTGGGCATTTCTCCCCAGCCGGACGAAACTGGAAAGGGTGCCCAGGGAGAGAGGGGAGAGTTCAAGTGAAAGAGGGAAAACTTCTAGCTGTGGTTTGGTTTTCATAATCCATTCTGGCTCTGCCACAGGTGCCCCTGCCACTGCTGACTGTCACAAGAGCAGCACCTACGGCAGAACCCAAGCACACAACCTGGCGTGGAAGGGAAAGCGTGTGGAGGATGGAAACGGTCCGTGCAAAATCTACATCATTTGGTCTTAACATGGATATTATACTCTCAACTGTGAAATTGGTTAATTTTTTTACTAAAGATGGTACTGGAATCAGCCCTAATCAAATGCAATAATACTAATTAATGACAAAAGGACATGTAACTTACAAATCACTTTAAATTACAAGCTGAGCAAGAGATTATGCAAATTATTACCAGTATGGGGGAGCCATCCCCCAGTCAGGTACTACTGGCCACTGTTAACTGCAGCGTCAGCTCTAGCTGCACAAGAGACCATAACATATATTCAGAAAGGCAACTTCACAAACCGAAGGGACAGTATTAAAGCAGGAAATCCACACAGCTAATTATGTAGGCGTTGCCAGGACCAACCAGAGAAAAAAACATCACCTGTGTAGTTAACTAATGAATCCATTAGAATTTATCATTCCTGTATTGCCATCTCTCTGGAAGGCAATACTACAAAGTATTTATAGATTAAGCTAGCATTAAGATTAAATTGTAAGACCCTCATAAATTATAGGGATTTTTTTTTTTTTTTTTTTGAGGTAGGGTCTTGCTCTAGTTCAGGCTGACTTGGAATCCACTATGTAGTCTCAGGCTAGCTTCAAACTCATAGTGAACTTCCTTCCTCTACCTCCCAAGTGCTGGGATTAAAGGACATGCGTCACCATGATTGGTGGGAATTGACTTTTAAAGAAAGTTCTGGTTCCTGCTAAAAGCATCAGAAATGTCCATAAGACACTTTTATGTAGGAGGGAAATGAGACGTAAGGTTCCCACTTTAGAATCTTGGCAATAAGTGTTAAAAGACTTGCTGGCCCCCAAATCACACAAATTTTTCCCTGCTACATTGATCTCTGGCAAGGGTAACCCTTGTGCATTGGGAAACTCACATAGATCTTGGGCATAGGCACCCCTAATGTTGACAGGCTCCACAAATATGACAAACTAACACACAAGATAATTCTGGCACAAAACAAGCATTTCTTTCTTTCTTTCTTTCTTTCTTTCTTTCTTTCTTTCTTTCTTTCTTTCTTTCTTTCTTTCTTTCTTTTTTTTTTTTTTTTGAGGTAGGGTCTAACTCTGGCTCAGGCTGACCTGGAATTAACTACGTAGTCTCAGGGTGGCCTCGGAAGTCTTGGCGATCCTCCTACCTCTGCCTCCCGAGTGCTGGGATTAAAGGCGTGCGCCACCATGCCCAGACCTCTTTTATTTTATTTTATTTTATTTTTTATAGTTTTTCAAGGTAGGCTCTTACTCTAGCTCAGGCTGACCTGGAATTCACTATGTAGTCTCAGGGTGGCCTCGAACTCATGGTGATCCTCCTACCTCTGCCTCCTGAGTGCTGGGATTAAAGGCATGTGCCATCACACCTGGCTAAAACAACCATTTTTAAGTAGATTAAAAAGTAAACTTTAAATACACAAATATTAATATAATATCCACTGTTCAGTACTTACTGCTAGATTAAGCTTGGTATCCTTTTTTGTTGATAGCAATCCATTAAAAGTTGGATGGAGGAAGGGCTGAGGCGATAGCGCAGTGGTTAAAGGGCACGTGCTTGCAGAGCCTACTGGCACTGGCTCAATTCCCCAGTGCCCATGTGAAGCCACATGCACAAAGTGGTGTATGTGTGTGGAGTTCGTCAGCAGTGCCAAGAGGCCCTGATGCACCCATACTCTCTGTGTGCATATATGTGTATTTAAAAAGCATAAAAGCACTTAAAGTTAGGTAGATGAGGCAGAACAAATTTCTACTCATATTTAAAATGTTGATGTGAAAATTAAAAAAACCTCTTTTGGGGGCTTGGGAGTACAGCTCAGCGGCAGAGTGTGTGCATCACATGGTTCAAACCCAAACATCATGAAAGCAAACAGTCCCCCACTTTCAAATATTCTCATTTGTTTTTCTTGCCAACACGTTCTGTGTTTAGGGGTCTGGGATCCTGATCATTCACTGTTTTCAACTAAACACATTCAGAGTTGGGGATAATAGAATAATAATAATATGCAATATCAGGATATGCAGTTTTCATTCACTTTTTAATATTTTTAATATTATTTATTTATTTATTTGAGAGAAAGAGGGAGAGAGAGATTGAATGGGCACACCAGGGCCTCCAGCCACTGCAAACGAACTCCAGATGTATGTGCCCCCTTGTGCATCTGGCTTACGTGGGTCCTGGAGAATCGAACCAAGATCATTTGGCTTTGCAGGCAAACACCTTTAACTGCTAAGCCATCTCTCCAGCCAACTTTTAAATATATATTTGGTTTTGCGAGGTAGGGTCTCACTCTGGTCCAGGCTGACCTGGAATTAACTATGTAGTCTCAGGGTGGCCTTGAACTCTAGGCGATCCTCCTACCTCTGCCTCCCGAGAGCTGGGATTAAAGGCGTGCGCCACCACACCCGGCACTTTTAAATATTTTTATGTGGAGAGACAGAGAATATGTAAGGCATGCTGGGGCCTCTTGTCACTACAAACGAACTCCAGATACATGCCCTACTTTGTGTATCTGGCTTTACATGGATATTGGGAAATCATATCAAGGCAGGTAGGCTTTACAAGTAAGCACCTTTCATTGCTGTGCCATCTTCCCAGCCCTCATTCACTTTTTAAAAAAAATTATTTATTTATGAGAGTGATGGAGGAGGGAGAGAGGTAGAGAAAGAATAGGTGTACCAGGGCCACCTGCCACTACAAATGAACGCCGGATGCATATGCCACTTTCTGCATCTGGCTTTACATGGGTACTAGGGAATTGAACTGGGGTCATTAAGCTTTGCAGGCATGTGCCTTAACCACTGAGCCATTTCTCCAGCCACCCGCCCCCCCATTCACTTTTGAAATATTCTTTCTCGGCCAGGCATGGTGGCGCACGCCTTTAATCTCAGCACTCGGGAGGCAGAGGTAGGAGGATCGCCGAGCGTTTGAGGCCACCCTGAGACTACATAGTTAATTCCAGGTCAGCCTGGACCAGAGACCCTACCTTGAAAAACAAAACAAAACAAAACAAAAAATTCTTTCTCTTTTTGGTGCTAGGTATTAAACCTGAGGCTTTGGGCATGCTAGGCAGGCGTTCTACCATTATCTGCACTCCAGCTCAAAGCACGTACTCTTCATCTGTCCATCTGCATGGTGTGCATAACAGACATAAGGCCAGAAAGCAGCCCTTCCCCAACTGAAGGGAGTCCCTTGCTGACTCCATAGTCAGGTCAGCAGATGTCAGTTCAAGCTTGTTCTGGGGTCACAACTTACATAGTTTCTTAAGCGAGACAGATAGTCCTCTTGGGAAGAAAGGCTCAGTTAAAAAGTGATCAATCATGCGCTTGGGAGGTGGCTCACAGATTAAAGGTGCTTGCTTGCAAAACCTGTTAGCACAGGTTTGATTCTCCACTACTCACATAAAGTCAGGTGCACAAAGTGGCATCTGAAGTTCGTTTGTAGCAGCAAGAAACCCTGATATGCCCATTCTCCCTCTCTCTAAAATAAAAATATTTTAAAAACATTTATTTACTTGAGAGAAAAAGGCAGATAGATAGATAATGAGAGTATGAGAATAAGAATGGGCATGCCAGGGCCTCTAGCTACTGCAAATGAACTCCAGATGCATACTCCACCTTGTGTGTCTGGCTTTATGTGGGTCCTGGGGAATCAAACCCGAGTCCTTTGGCTTTGCAAGCAAGTGCTTTAACTGTAAAGCCATCTCTCCAGCCAAATAAAAATATTTTTCAATAGATGGTAAGACCCTATTGCTGAAGACTCCACATACTTGGGCTGCAAGGTCACTGAGAAATCCTGATGGAGCTGAGCTGAAAACCTCCATATAGACCAGCTGACAGAAAGCTGGAAAAAGCTTCGCTGTATGCAGTTCAATGGGAGAGAGAAATCACCAGTGGTGATACTCAACAGTGGACACTGCAAGCCTTAAATTTGGCCAGCAGGCCAAATGAGCAGATGGGTGCAATAGTGGCATGTCTGTTATGGGGGAAACCAACTGCTCTCTAATTGGACTGGAGGCCCATTTGATGGGACAGAATACATCCCTGATACTGCAAACCTACAACAGGGGTAGTCATGAGCCCTAGGGGTATAATGTCTAATGATATCTGGCTAAATGTATATACTATGCTCACCAAACTGCCCAGTAAACACTTCTCTTAATGTTCATACCTATATATTAATGCTACTCTCACTTTTGGTTAGAGAAGCTTCTCTTTTCAGATGGCAGTGACCGTGGGATGACTCAGAAGGCACCACGGTGCTGAGAAGAAGGGACAGAGGAGCGCTCAGCACTGAAAAATATCTAACCCACCTTCCAAGGCTCAGGGTCCATTGCGGAAGAGGTGGTGGAAAGAATGTAAGAGGCAAAGGAAGGGTAGGACTCCTTACAATGTGCTCCTCCAGACACAAAATGCCTAACACTACCTACACAAGACCATTAGAATAGGAGGAAAAGATGATGACATCAAAATAAAAGAGAGACTGCTTGAGAGGGGGAGGGGATATAATGGAGAGCGGCGTTTCAAAGGGGAAAGTGGGGGTGGGAGGGAGGGAATTACCATGGGTTCCAATGTTGTCAATAAAAAAATTAAAAAATATTTTCAAAAAGTGGTCAATCACAATTAAGTGGAGGTAAGAGGCAAAGGAAGGGTAAAGGACTCAACTCAACCACTTCCTGTGTGGTAGCATTTGATAATTTTTGCTCCTCCAGACACAAAATGCCTAACACTACCTACTGACAAGACCATTAGAATAGGAGGAAAAGATGATGACATCAAAATAAAGAGAGACTGCATTGAGAGGGGAGGGATATAATGGAGAACTGCCAGTCCGTTTCAAAAAGGGGAAAGTGGGGGTGGGAGGGAGGGAATTACCATGGGTTATTGTCTACAATTATGGAAGTTGTCAATAAAAAAATTAAAAAAATATTTTTCAAAAAGTGGTCAATCACAATTAAGTGGAGGTGAAAGGTCTAAAAATTCAACTCTAGGCTTGAGTGCCTGACCACTTCCTGTGTGGTAGCATTTTAGATAATTTTTGTTTTTTGGGGGGAAGTGTTTCTAAATGTCTCACTCTGTAGCGCAGACTGGCCTCAAACTCGTGGTAACTCTTCTACCTTGGCTCCCCAAGTGCTGAAAGGACGGGTGTGCACCTCCACACTTGGCTCACTGAAGTCATGATTTTAGCACTGTCCAGTCCCAAATGTGCTCAGCCCTCTTTTCACGGGAGTAAAAAGTGGACTCAGCCCTGAGTGTGGTCACGGGAGGCCGTGCTAGTGTGGTCAGGAACAGTTCGGCCCTTGTTCACGGGAGTAAAGTGGACTCAGCCCTGCTAGTGTGGTCCTTGCATGTGCTTCCAGTTTTGGTTGCTGGTAAGTGGACCAGCCCTAAGTCTGGAGTAAAGTGGAACTGCCCTGCAGTGTGGTCCCTGGCTCCCAAACCAGTGTGGTCATGGGGGAGTAAAGTGGACCCAGCCCTGCTAGTGTGGTCCGGGAGTAAAGTGGACCCAGCCTTCCCAGTCTGGTCACGGGGAGAGCAGATGGCTGGAGTGTGGTCACGGGAGTAAAGTGGACTCGGCCCTGCTAGTGTTCACGGGAGTGCATGGTGTGTAGTGTGGTCACGGGCCCAGCCTGGCTAGTGTGGTCACGGGGAGTAAAGTGGACTCAGCCCTGGCTAGTGTGGTCACGGGGAGTAAAGTGGACTCGGCCCTGCTAGTGTGGTCTGGGGGGGGAGTAAAGTGGCTGGACTCGGCCCTGCTAGTGTGGTCATGGGGAGTAAAGTGGACTCAGCCCCTGGGAGTAAAGTGGACTCAGCCCTGCTAGTGTGGTCACGGTGTGGACTCGGCCCTGCAGTGTGGTCGGGAGTAAAGTGGACTCAGCCCTGGCTAGTGTGGTCACGGGGAGTAAAGTGGACTCAGCCCTGCTAGTGTGGTCACGGGGAGTAAAGTGGACTCAGCCCTGGCTAGTGTGGTCACGGGGAGTAAAGTGGACTCAGCCCTGCTAGTGTGGTCACGGGGAGTAAAGTGGACTCAGCACTGCTAGTGTGGTCACGGGGAGTGTGGACTCAGCCCTGCTAGTGTGGTCACGGGAGTAAAGTGGACTCGGCCCTGCTAGTAAAGGGGTAAAGTGGACTCGGCCCCCTGGCTACTGTGGTCACGGGGGTGTAAAGTGGACTCGGCCCTGCTAGTGTGGTCACGGGGAGTAAAGTGGACTCAGCCCTGCTAGTGTGGTCACGGGGAGTAAAGTGGACTCGGCCCTGCTAGTGTGGTCACGGGGAGTAAAGTGGACTCGGCCCTGCTAGTGTGGTCACGGGGAGTAAAGTGGACTCAGCCCTGCTAGTGTGGTCACGGGGAGTAAAGTGGACTCAGCCCTGCTAGTGTGGTCACGGGGAGTAAAGTGGACTCGGCCCTGCTAGTGGTCACTAGTGGGGGAGTAAAGTGGACTCGGCCCTGCTAGTGTGGTCAGTGTGGGGAGTAAAGTGGACTCAGCCCTGGCTAGTGTGGTCAGTGGGGGAGTAAAGTGGACTCGGCCCCTAGTGTGGCTCGGCCCTGCTAGTGTGGTCATGGGGAGTGTGGACTCGGCCCTGCTAGTGTGGTCGGGAGTAAAGTGGACTCGGCCCTGCTAGTGTGGTCACGGGGTAAAGTGGAAAGTGGACTCAGGCCCTGCTAGTGTGGTCACGGGAGTAAAGTGGGGCCCTGCTAGTGTGGTCACGGGGAGTAAAGTGGACTCAGCCCTGCTAGTGTGGTCACGGGGAGTAAAGTGGACTCGGCCCTGCTAGTGTGGTCACGGGGAGTAAAGTGGACTCAGCCCTGGCTAGTGTGGTCACGGGGAGTAAAGTGGACTCGGCCCCTGGCGGGAGTGTGGGTCACGGGAGTAAAGTGGACTCAGCCCTGGCTAGTGTGGTCACGGGGAGTAAAGTGGACTCGGCCCTGCTAGTGTGGTCACGGGAGTAAAGTGGACTCAGCCCTAGTGGCTAGTGGTCACTGGCTAGGGAGTAAAGTGGAGCCCTGGCTAGTGGCCCTGCTAGTGTGGTCACGTCACGGGAGTAAAGTGGACTCGGCCCTGCTAGTGTGGTCACGGGAGTAAAGTGGACTCGGCCCTGGCTCGGCCCTGCTAGTGTGGTCACGGGAGTAAAGTGGACTCGGCCCTGCTAGTGTAGTCGGGGGAGTAAAGTGGACTCAGCCCTGGCTAGTGTGGTCACTAAAGTGGACTCAGTGCTAGTGTGGTCACGGGAGTAAAGGGGAGTAAAGTGGACTCGGCCCTGCTAGTGTGGTCACGGGAGTAAAGTGGAGTAAAGTGGACTCAGCCCCTAGTGTGGTCACTGTGGTCACGGGAGTAAAGTGGAAAGTGGAGTGTGGTCACGGGAGTAAAGTGGACTCAGCCCTGCTAGTGTGGTCACGGGGAGTAAAGTGGACTCAGCCCTGCTAGTGTGGTCACGGGGAGTAAAGTGGACGGGAGCTAGTGTGGTCACGGGAGTAAAGTGGACTCAGCCCTGCTAGTGTGGTCACGGGAGTAAAGTGGACTGGCTAGTGTGGCCCTGCTAGTGTGGTCACGGGGAGTAAAGTGGACTCGGCCCTGCTAGTGTGGTCACGGGGAGTAAAGTGGACTCAGCCCTGGCTAGTGTGGTCACGGGGAGTAAAGTGGACTCGGCCCTGCTAGTGTGGTCACGGGGAGTAAAGTGGACTCGGCCCTGCTAGTGTGGTCACGGGGAGTAAAGTGGACTCGGCCCTGCTAGTGTGGTCATGGGGAGTAAAGTGGACTCGGCCCTGCTAGTGTGGTCATGGGGAGTAAAGTGGACTCGGCCTGGCTAGTGTGGTCATGGGAGCGAGTTTGAGGATGTGAAAACAGCTGACCCAACTAAGCAGCTTGCTGACTTGCTCCTTGTGCAGGGTCGACTCTGAGATCATTTAACACCAGAGAACCATAAAGAAACTTTCTGCATGGGGCTTGAAGCAAGGGCAGCATTCTGCAGCTTCCCTTACACTGAAACTTAAGAACTTACAGATTACGGAGCATCTATCTTGGGAGAAGCCAATTTCCCCAAACTGTAGTTCAGCAAATGGGGGACCAACCTGTTTGTGATTAACTCACACATCTCTGCCCTTGTAATGGAACAATACTTTTGCTAGGAAACTAAATTTAAAAAAAAATTTTATTTTGCTTGGGGGGGGGCAGATGGAAAATGGGTATGCCAGGGCCTCCAGCCACTGCAAACGAACTCCAGATGCATGGGGAATTGAACCTAGGTCCTTTGGCTTTGCAGGCAAGTGCCTTAACTGCTAAGCCATTGCTCCAGCCTGAGTAAATTAAATTTTTGAGCCACCATCACAGGTTTACTCAAATGCAAAGTCTGCCCCTAATTTCAGTTTCTCCCAGCTTGTATGAGCCAAGCCCAGCAATCCCTGTTAACAGTTGCAGGCCTGCTGGGACTAACAAGGCCAGTGAGGGCCAAGGAAGTAAGATCAGGCAGTCCATGGGATGCAAGAGCGCAGGCCTAAGCACCACACGGCAACGCTCCTCAGTTTGTTGTTGTTGTTTGCGAGGTAGGGTCTCTAGCCCAGGCTGACCTGGAATTCACTGTGTACTCTCAGGGTGGCCTCCAACTCTCAGTGATCCTCCTGCCTCCACCTCCTGAGTGCTGAGTGCTCCCCATTTTTATTTTTTAATGCAGCATTGCTGTTTGAAGCTAGGACCTGGTGCATGCTAGGCAAGCATCCTACCAACTGAGCTACATCCCCACTCCAGCCTTAGTTCTTTTTTTTGTGTGTGTGTGTAATTTTTTTATGAGAAAGAGAGAAAATTGGCACACCAGGGCCTCCAGCCACTGCAATCAAACTCTATGTGCATGGGCCACCTTGTGCACATGTGTGACCCTGCATATTTGCATCACCTTGTGCATCTGGCTTATGTGGGACCTGGAGAGTTGAACGTGGGTTCACGGCCATGCCTGGCTTTTCCCTCAGTCTTTTAAAAAGTATTTTATTTATTTGCAAGGTGCGTGTGTGGGGGGAGAGAATATGAATAAATGAATGAATGAATATGGGTATACACTAGTTTGCCTCTAACCACGGCAAAGTCCAGATACATGGGCCACTTTGTGCATCTGGCTTTATGTGGGTACTGGGTAACTGAACCTGGGTCGTTAGGCTTTGCAGACAAGCAAGCTCCTTAACTGAGTCATCTCTCCAGCCCAGTTCCTCAGGTTTTAAAATGGTATATGGAGCCAATATTTCAAAAAATATTTTATTTATTTTCTTGAAGGGGGGAAAGAGGCAGATAGAGAATGAGCGTGCCAGAGCCTCCAGCCACTGCAACACTCTAGATGCATGTGCCACCTTGTGCATCTGGCTTACGTGGGTCCTGGGGAATTGAACCTGGGTCCTTAGGCTTTGCAGGCAAGCACCTTAACTGCTGAGCCATCTTTCCAGCTCATGGAGACAATATTTTGCTTCCATTCAGTGTGGAGGACAGCTAAGAGCACATGAGCCTACCATCATGGTTGAACTTTAACCATGTCTATTCAGTCCCTTTTGCTTTTACCACACACCATACCACACCATGACCTCTCTCCCTGACATGGGTTGTTTCAAAATGATTGGTCACTGTTTCCTGCATGTGTGCAAACTCATGAAGGGTCCCATAATATTTACTCATGAGTGTGCTGGAGAAGCAGATGGCCATGTTCTTGTTTTGGGAGCAGGGCCTCACTCTAGTTCAGGCTGACCTGGAACTCACTCTGTCGCCAAGGCTGGCCTTGACTTCAGTGACCCTGCCATCTCAGCCTCCTGAGTACTGGGATTATAGCTGTGAAAGTATTTTTTAGGGTTTGCTTCTACCCTCAGAACATGAGTCAATGGTGTGCTCACTCTTGTTCTTGGCCACTTCCTACTAGAGGTCCAAATAAGTGCCAGCTTCTGCCAGACGGGCCCAGGTCAGAACAAGCACTTGGAGCTGTCATTAGGTTGTGAAGTAGATGCAAGCTGACACCCTATGTCAGGATGGCCTCATGAAAACCTCTGCAAGAAGCTCCGTGTCGGGTACAAGGACAGACACAGGACATCTCTGAAGGCCACCACTGTTGTTCTATCTCTAGAATGGGCTGAGCCAGGTCCAGACATACAAGTGACATATGATAGGTCCAGACAGTCCAGTCATACAAGTGACATATGACAAGAGTTTTCCTCAGACTCACAAAACACCAGCTCCAATGTAGGAGCAGGACAAAGTTGATTACGTTGTGGCATCTACACCCACAAAACGGAACACAACCAAACCATGCCACCTAGAGACACTTTCAGTAAGACAGGGCAGGCTGATACACTCCCTGGTAATGTTTAAAAGCAGCTTACAGCCAGGTGTGGTGGCGCATGTCTTTAATCCCAGCACTCAGGAGGCAGAGGTAGGAGTTTGCCATGAGTTCAAGGCCACCCAGAGACTACACAGTGAGTTTCAGGTCAGCCTGAACAAGAGTGAGACCCTACCTCAACAAACAAAAAAGGCAACTTAAGGACCAGGGAGATGGCTCAGCGGTTAAGGCATTTGCCTGCAAAGCCAAAGGATCCAGGTTCAATTCCCCAGGACCCATGTAAGCCAGATGAACAAGGTAGCACATGCATCTGGAGTTTCTTTGCATGACTGAAGGCTCTGGGGCACCCATTCTCTCTATCTTCCTCTTTCTCAAATAAATAAAATAAATTAGAAAACATTTTTAAGAAAACAACTTAAAATCAAAATTCTGATGCAAATGGAAATTATGCATAATGAGGACAGGTAAATTGCAGAAAACACCAAGTTTCCCAACAGAACAAGCACAGTCAAACCCCATCGATGAAGACTCATCTGGAATGAGCCTACCAGCAAGCGCCCCAGCCACGGAGAAGCCCTCAGATGTGAAGCTCCATTTGATAAGAAAACAGTGCAACATGGCTTGTGCAGTTCTGGGATGAAGTTTATCTTGTAATTGCACACTTACAGTGAGGACAGCAGCTCTGGGCACAGGGTCCAGAGCTTTCCAGAAGATCACAAAAAAGACTGGAAGCCCTACCTATGGGTAACAACTAGGAGTGCCTCCCACAGAATGGGTACATGGAGGTAGTAACTCCAGCTGATTACTGAAACTCTCAAGTATGGAAGAGAGACACATTTTTGCTTCACACAGCTTTGAGGCCAGCCTCATCAGTGCAAATATTATAGAAACAAGAGTGAGGCTGGTTCAGCTCAAGCACAGTCTAAGGAGAACATCACAAAGCTCGGAAATCAGGCTGAGGGCTAGGGCCTCCTGCTTGAACTGTATAAGGCCCTGAATTCGAGCTCCTTGCTCTAAGTATCAGATTTCGGAAGCTGCTATGGAGGAGGACTGTATTCTCTTCCTAGTGACTTGGTGACTCCATGCCTGACTCACAGTAATTTGTGCATGGACCAACATTCTCATTGTCAATTGGGCTGTTGCTGGCTCCTGCAATGTTACAACACGAGGTCCTGGCTGCTCATCCCAGCACCTTCTTTCCATTTGCACAATGCAGGAAGCCAAACGCAAGCCCTGGTTAAAACACGACTTCTGTAGTAACTCTCACATTTTATAAAACTGTTTTATTTCAGGGTGGGCCACATATTAGAAACACCCATGGAACCTTAAAACTACCAGTGTGCAGCTTCACTCCAGACGAATGAGACTAGACTGTCCAGGATTGACAGCCCATCCCCCACATCAAGCTCCAAGGTAGTTCTGGGAAAGGCACAGCTGTGAAATACTGGTCTATCCAATAAAGAAAGATGTTTTGTAAATTAACACAAGCTAACACAGTGGGCCCTAATCTTTAATGAAGAGGACATATTTCTCCTTTCCTTTCGAATATTTTTTAAATTATTTATTTAATTAAGTTTTTTTGTTTGTTTTTTTGAGGTAGGATGTCACTCTAGTCCAGGCTGACCTGAAATTTACTATGTAGTCTCAGGCTGGCCTTGAACTCTTGACGATCCTCCTACCTCTGCCTCCTGAGTGCTGGGATTAAAGGCGTGCGCCACCACACCCTATTTTTTGAGGTAGGGTCTCACTCTAGCTGACCTGGACTTCACTCTGTAGTCTCAGGGTGGCCTCAAACACACAGTGATCCTCCTACCTCAGCCTCCCGAGTGCTGGGATTAAAGGAGTGTGTCACCATGCCCAGCTTCCTCTTGAATCCTATGATTACAAATTTGGCAGTCACTCAGGGATTGAGGGCACGGCACAGACTAGATCTGGACCACTGCATAGCACAGGGGTAGGAGAACTTGCTTGTATTTAAAAATGCACAACCAAGGCCCGGTGAGGTGGCGCATGCCTTTAATCCCAGCACTTGAAAGGCAGAGGTATGAGGATTACTATGAGTTTGAGGCCAGCCTGGAACTACAATGTGAGTTCCAGGTCAGCCTGGGCTAGAGTGAGACCCTACCTTGAAAAAAAACAACAAAATTCACAACTGACAGTATGATGGCTAAGATCAATTATAGTTTCTGTAACTTGGCAAAGATTTAATAAATTCTACAGAGCCTCTAAAGTGCTATTGAAGAGTCTCATGTTCTACCGAATGAGCTGGCTGGGCTAAAATACTATTTAAGAAGATAGGGTATAGTACTGAAAAGTCCTCATGCTGGGCGTGGTGGTGCACACCTGTGACCCCAGCACTCAGGAGGCTGCAGTGGGAGGATCACTGAACTCGAGGCCAACCTGAGACTACATAGTGAATTCTGGATCAGCCTGGGCTAGAGGGAAATCCTACCTTAAAAAAACAAAAACCAGGGCTGGAGAGATGGTTTAGCAGTTAAGTGCTTGCCTGTGAAGCCTAAGGACCCTGGTTCGAGGCTTGATTCCCCAGTACCCACGTAAGCCAGATCACAAGGTGGCGCATGCATCTGGAGTTCGTTTGCAGTGGCTGGAGGCCCTGATGCACCCATTCTCTCTCTCTCTCCCTCCCTCTTTCTCTCTGTCTGTTGCTCTCAAATAAATAAAAATAAACAAAAACAAAACAAAACAAAAAACCAAAACCCAGTCCTCGGAAGCTGGTTGTGGTAGTTCATATCTATAATCCTAGCACTCGAGAGGCTGAGGCAGGTCAATCACCATAAAGTCAAGGCCAGCCTGATCTACAGTTAGTTCAGGACAGCCTGGGCTACAGAGTGCAACCTAGTCTCAAAAAACAACAGCAGCAACACAAAGTATTCAGGAGAATGAAGCTAACAATGAAAAAAAAAATTCAAAATTAATTCTATAAAAAGAGGGCAATTACCCCAAAGTTATATAACTGATAAGGAATCCAGACACATAAAGAATACAATGTAACAAAACACAACTCCAAAATAAATTACCCTCTCAGAACAAAAAGCTCAGCTGGCTGGAAAGCCTTCTTTACCAAGTATCCAGGGTCTCTTTCTGCCCTGCAGACTAAGGGCTGAGGACCCTGCCCTGCCTACTCTCTTGGGATAACAGGCAGCTATACTGAGGCAAACGGGTGCTCAGGTTATTTTAGAGTCTTCTGCTATAAAATCACCAGCCAGATGACCCTCACAGAGACACCAAACACACACCACTCGGAGTGGCAAGACCATAGGGCCCCCAGCATACCTGGCCCAAGCAGTGGCGACCGATTCAGCTGAGTGCCAGCCTGGTGTGGAGGTGGCGTCTCGACCCGATGTGTGGTGCTACTCGAGGTGGGGGTAGTGGGGGTGGCAGGGGCTGTGGTACTGCTCTGAATGGCCGGGTTGTTCCTGTCCCACATGTTTACAGTTTTATTGTTGTAGGTGCTCGGGTCCCCCCAAGCTGAGGTACCGTCGTCAATCTCCATTTTGCGTCGGATGGATGGTGGCGAGGGCTCCTCCCAGCCAGTGGCTTCACTGCTGTCCTTCTGCTTAACCGGCACTGGCCCCCCAATCCACCCTGTCCCTGTCTGCTTCACGGAAGCAGCGCCTCCCCAGTTACTCACATTGTTGTCTTGGGGCTTGTGAACCCAGTTCTGCTGCGGACCAGGTTTTAGAGACTCCCCCCAGTTTGTACCTGGGTTCACTTTCGCATTTGTGCCACTGCCCCAACCACTGGTCCCAGACCTTGGAGCATCATTCCAGCCAGACCCTGGTCTGCTGCCCTCAGCATCCCATCCAGACCCACTTTTCTTCCCATCTCCCAAGTGCCCGAGGACAGACGACGAATCTGCCCAGTCCCCTGCTCCTGCGCTCCAGGCTGCACTGGATCTTTGTCCATCTCCCCAGTTTTGGGACTTGGGCTTTTGAGGCTCACCCCAGGTGGGTGACTTGTCCTCTTGATTCACGGTCCCACTCCAAGCATGGCCACTCTTGGTGGCAGCAGCATTATTGACAGCAGTAGAGCTTATTGAGTCCCCCCACCCAGGGCCACTGGGTGCTTTGTTGTTGCCATCTCCCCAGCTCGTGCTTGCTGGCGTGGAGGCAGGTGGTGAGCTGACCCACCCCGATACTGAAGAGGTATTTGTACTGTTCAGGATGGACCCATCGCTCTTCCCCCCTGAGTTTGAAGGCTGAGTAGCTGCACAGCCCCAGGCCTCTGTCCCATTATCATTTTTCCTTTCAGACCTAGGGGACTCTTCAAATTCCCAGGCAGTGTTTTGCTTTACAGGAGTTTGTCCCCAACCAGTATTAGACAGAACTCTTGGGTCAAGATCGTTCCTTGGTAACTGGATGTGCCCTTGGTCTAGAACCCCTTTGTCTCGTCTCCGGCCCTCTCCTGCTCCTTCCCTCCCAGGGCCTCCTTCATTGTGATTGACAGATCCATCGCTGCTTCCTTCACTTGCTGTAGTTCCAGAAGATGTAGCTTTGGCCCACGAGTTCATGTGTTCACTGCCAGGCTGCAAGGCAGGAGTCTGGCTGGCAGCACTGGGGCTGTCCCACCCTGTTGACCCTTTCCCATTGATGTCACTATTGGAATGCTGGTTTGGGGGCTTTCCCCACTCCCCATTCACACCATTAGAGGAGCTTCGGCTGGGGTGGCCCCAAGCTCCCGAATGGACATTACCAACACTGCTGCTGCCACTGCCCCTCCCCCAGGCAAGGACACCAGGTCCAGCAGGAGGCCCTGCATCCCAGGCGCTGGCTCCATTTCCCTCCTGCACAGCACTGCTGGGTCCGTTCTGTTTAACACTTAATGCCGAGTTCACAGTGTCTCCATTCCCCTGACTGAACCCAGAATTACTATTTCCTGTGGCAGGGTTCCCGGGGGACAGTCCCCACACAGAACTGCCTATTCCATCCCCACCACCCCCACTGCCTTGAGAGACTGATGATCCATTAGCACCAGGAAGGCCTTGCAGGTGGGGCGGGATGATGGCTCCCATGCCAACAGCCATGCCCCAGTTTGGCAGTCCATTTGTCTGCATTGCATTGATAGGGTTTGGTGAAGAGTTCATGGGGTTAGTGTTATTTGGTCCATCAGTGTTAAGGTTCTGAGGTTGTACGCTGAAAGACACATTCTGAGAAGTGGACGTCTGTGGCTCTGTGCTCTCCTGGGGCAGCAAGTTTCCCCAAGCACCAAGGGTGCCCACAGCATTCCCATTCTGGCTGCCCATACTCTGCCCTATGGCACTGACAGGACTGCAAATACTGGCAGGGGTGCCTGTTGCCACAGTTCCTTCATGTCCAAGCACAGGCCAGGCAGCGGGATTGGCATTAGGGTTAAGGTTCAGGTTAATGCCCGCAGTGGAGTTGGAAGCACCCCAGCAGTTCTGACTTCTCCCATCTCCAATCATGTTATCCATTTTTCCATCCCCACCACCACCAGAGCAGTGAGCACGGCCAGAGCCGGAGCCTGTGGCTACACCCCACACTCCGTTCCCATCGGTGCCCCCGGCCCCAAGGGCGCTCTGACTAGAAGGGCTTTGGACGATTGCGCCATTGCTGCCATTATTGCCACTAGTTTTCTTGGTGTGTCCCGTGAAGCTGCCCTGGGTGCTCCCGGTAGCCATGCTACTGTTCTCGGAGCCACAGCTGGAGGCCACGTCAGTGTCTGCAGGACATTCTGAAGCAGAGTCAGTCTCTGTTCCTGGGATGCACGGCCAAGCCTCCTGGTCAGTCCTGTCAAGGGTCACTTTATCCCAGCTGCAGCCAGCTTCGCTTCTGTAGGAGGGCTGCTGCCCCCAGTGGGAAGTTTCATAATGATCTGCCAGTGCACTGTGACCAAGGTCTGAAAAAGACAAAATACCAAGTTAGATTTTCCTCCACTCTGCTATCAGATCAACTGACAAGGGGTCCGGTTTGAGGGCCCTTTCTCTCAAGTTCTCAATTTTCATGCAGAGTAGGGAAAGATAACTCATGAGGGGCTGTGGGTGGGGCTCAGTGGTAGAGTACTTGCTTAGCATGCATAAAGCCCTGGGCTCCAGCCCAGCATTGCAAACATAATAAAACAAAGCTTAAAAAAGTTTTTATGTCCGCTTAGCAACTCTCCTTTAAAAAAATTACAGGGCTTAATATAAATGGCCTCAATGCCCCAACCAAAGGACACAGGCTTGCAGACTGGATGTAAAGGCAGGATCATTCCATTTGTTGCCTCCATGAAACTCACCTCTCCATAAAAGACAGACACCATCTTAGGGTGAAAGGATGGAAAATGGTATTTCAGGAAGATGGTATTTCAAGCAAATGGGCCTAGGAAACAAGCAGGTTGCTATTCTAATATCTGACAAGATAGATTTCAGGCCAGCATTAGTTAGGAAACACAAAGAAGGTCACTTTATATTGATTAAAGGAAAAATTCAACAGGAATCCATTACAATTCTAAACATGGATGCACCTAACATGGGTGTTCCCAATTTCATCAAACAAACACTACAAGACTTAAGGTCACCGATAACACCAAGCACAAGTGTAGTGGGTGACTTCAATACCCCACTCTCATCAATTGACAGGTCATCCTGGCAGAAAATACACACAGAAGCATCTGGATTCAATGATGTCATAGAACAAATGTACCTAACATATCTACAGAACATTCCATCCAAATGCTGAAGAATACACATTCTTTTCAGCAGCACATCAAACACTCTCCAAAATAGACCATATATTAGGACACAAAGCAAATCTTAACAAATACAGAAAATTGAAATAATTCCTTGTACTCTATCTGATTACAGTGGGATTAAACTACAAATCAACAGAAAGAAAAATTACAAAATAAGGACATACTTTAAGCACACAGACTCTACTAAATTTGAAAATCTGATTTATATGATCTACCAAAATTAAATCAAGATGAGACAAACCATTTAAACAGATCTGTAAGAAGCACTGAAATCAAAGCAGTTATAAAAAAAAAATCTTCCAACTAAAAAAAGTTCAAGCCAGGCATGGAAGTAGGAGGATCACATGAGTTCAAGGCCATTGTGAGACTACATAGTGAGTTCCAGGTCAGCCTGAGCTAGAGTGAAATCCTACCCGAAAAAAAACCCAAAATCCAAGCCCAGATGGATTCACTGGTGAAGTCTGCTAGACCTTCACAGAACTAACATCAAACTTTTCCATAAAATAGAAAAGGAAGGAATACTATCAAACTCCTTCTAAAAAGCCAGCATTACTCTGATACCAAAACCAGATAAAAATAGAACAGAAAAAGAAAATTACAGATCAATCTTCCCCATAAATATAGACGTAAAAATTCTCAACAAAATACTAGCAAAACAGTATATAAGAGTACATCAGAAATATCATTTACTGACCAGGTAGGTTTTATCCCAGAGATACAGAGATGGTTAAACACATGCAAATCAATAAATATACTATATAAATGGACTTAAGGACAAAAATCACATTATCATCTCAATAGATTCAGAAAAGGTATTTGACAAAATCCAACATTCCTTCATGGTAAAAGTCCTAAAGAAACTGGGACTAGAAGGAACATATCTCAATATAATAAAGGCTACTTATGACAACCTATAGCCAACATTCTATTAACTGAGGAAAAACTTGAAGCATTTCCACTAAAATCAGGAACAAGGTGAACAAGGGTGTTCACTGTCCCCATTTTAATATAGTACTCGAAATCTTAGCTATAGCAATAAGGCAGGAGACACAAATTGGAAAGACATCAAATTATTATTATTTGAAGATGATATTATTCTATACATAAGGGACCCTAAAAGACTCTACTAGCAAACAGTTATCAAGCTGATAAACACTTTAAGCAAGTGTGGTGTTTTGATTCTGGTGTCCCCCATGAACTTAGGTGTTCTGAATGATAGGTTCCCAGCTGGTGGAGATTTGGGGAATTAATGCCTCCTGGAGATGATGTATTATTGGGGGCAGGCTTATGGGTGTTATAGCCAGCTTCCTCTTGCCAGGGTTTGGCACATTCTCCTGTTGCTGTTGTCCACCTGATGTTGACCAGGAGGTAATGTCCACCCTCTGCTCATGCCATCATTTTCTCCTGCCATCATGGAGCTTCCCCTCAAGTCTGTAAGCCAAAATAACCCCCCTTTTCATACAAGCTGCTCTTGGTTGGATGTTTTCTACCAGCAATGTGAACCTGACAGCAATAGCAACGAGCAGGATACAAAATAAACGCATACAAGTCAGTAGCTTTCATATATACTAATAACAAACATGCTGAGGATGAAATCAGGGAATCACTCCCATTCACAACTGCCTCAAAAAATAGATAAATAAAGTACCTTGGAATAAACCTAACCAAGGAAGTGAAGAATTTCTACAAGTGAAAACTTTAAAACACTCAAGAGAGAAATGGCAGAAGACACTAGGAAATGGAAAGACATCCCATGTTCTTGGATTGGAAAAAATCAATATTGTGAAAATGTCAATCTTACCAAAAGCAATCTACACATTTAATGCAATCCCCATCAAAATTCCAATTGCATTCTTCACTGAAATAGAAAAAAACAATCCTACAGTTCATTTGGAAGCGCAAAAAACAAACAAACAAACAAACAAACAAACAAACAAACAAACAAACAAAAACCCTCAAAGAGCCAAAACAATTTTGAACAACAAAAATAAGGCTGGTGGTATCACCACACCTGATTTTAAGATATATTACAGAGCCATAGTAACATAAACAGCATGGTAGTGGCACAAAGAGAGACATGTAGATCAATGAAACAGAATAGAAGATTCAGATATAAACCCAGGCAGCTACAGCCATCTGATTTTTTGACAAAAATGCCAAAACTATTCACTGGAGAAAAGACAGCCTCTTTAACAAATGGTGCTGGGAAAACTGGATATCTATACGTAGAAGGATGAAAGTAGATCCTTATCTCTCTCTATGCACAAGAATCAGGTTCAAATGGATCAAAGACCTTAATATCAGACCTGAAACTCTGAAACTTCTAGAGGAAAAAGTAGGGGAAATACTTCAATATGTTGGTATAGGTATCACTTTCTGAATATTGCCTCAGTTGCTCAAGAAGTAAAACCACTAGTCAATCACTGGGACCTCATGAAATTACAAAGCTTTTGTACAGCAAAGAACACTGTGAATAGAGCAAAGAGGCAAACTACAAAATGGGAGAAAATCTTTGCCAGCTATACATCTGACAGAGGATTAATATCTAGGATATACAAAGAACTCAGAAAACTAAATAAGACTCCAAACAACCCAATTTAAAAAAATGGGCTATGGAACTAAATACAGAGTTCTCAAAAGAAATACAAATGGCCTAAAAACATCTAAAAACATGTTCTACATCCTTCTCTATCAGGGAAATGCAAAATTAAAACTACTCTGAGATTCCATCTGACTCTTGTCAGAATGGCTATCATCAAGAAAACAAATGACAATAAATATTGGCAAGGATGTGGAAAAAGAGGAACCCTTCTACACTGTTGGTGGGAATGTAATCTGGTACAGCCATTGTGGAAATCATTTTGAAGGTTCCGGAGACAGCTAAAAATAGATTTACCCTATGACCCAGCTATAGCACTCTTTGGCATATATCCTAAGGACTCTACTCATTACCTTAGAGATACTTGCATACCCATGTTTATTGCTGTTCTATTCACAATAGCTAGGAAATGGAACCAGCCTAGACGTCCCTCAACTGATGAGTGGATGATGAAAACGTGGCACATTTATACAATGGAGTTCTATTCAGCAGTAAAGAAAAATGAAATTTGCAGGGAAATGGATGGATCTGGAAAGGATTATACTAAGTGAGGTAACCCAGGCCCAGAAAGCCAAATACCACATGTTCTCTCTCATATGTGGATCCTAGCTACAAATATTTAGATTTTTATGTGAGTTGGAGTAAGTTAGTAGCAGAGGCCAGTAAGCTAAAAAGGGGCTATAAGGCAGGTAGGAGAGGGGAGGACTTAAGGGGAAGGTGCTGTATATATGTAAGTAGATGAACAGATTACTTGGGGTGCAATACCCTAAGTGAGGTCAGGGGAAGGGATTGAGTAAAGAAAGGGTAGGAGAAAGGTTAATCAAAATTTAAGATGTGGGCTTGAGAGATGGCTTAGCAGTCAAGGAACTTGCTTGCAAAGCCAAAGGACTCAAGTTTGATTCCCCAGGACCCATATAAGTCAGATGCACAAGGGAGTGCATGCATTTGGAGTTCGTTTACAGTGGCTGGAGGCCCTAGCATTCCCATTCTCTCTTTCTACCTGCCTATTTCTCTATCTCTCAAATAAGTAATAAAATATTTTTTAAAGTTAAGATGTTATAAATAAGCCAGGGATGGGATACCTTCTAGTGAGTTGTTGGCCAGGGAGAACCCTGATGTCCTCAAAACATTACAGGCCATTGCCAAGGCTCTTGGTTCTCCACCAATACTAGATTGTAAGACCATACTGCTGAAGACTGTACATGCTTGGGCTGCAGGTCACTGAGAAATCAAGCTGGAGCTGAGCTGAAAACCTCCTCCCTGTAGACCAGCTGACAGCAAGCTGGAAAAAGCTACACTACATGCAGCCCTATGGGAAGAGAGAAGTCACCAATGGTGGTAAACAGCAGTGATGTTGCAAGCCTTAACATTGGCCAGCCAGGCCAAATGTGCCAACTGGTGCAATAGTGGCATGTCTGTTATGGGAGAAACTAGCTGCTAACTGGACTGGAGGCCTGCTCCATGGGAGGGAATACATGCCTGGTACTGAAAACCTCTGGCAGCAGAGGTCATGAGCCCTAGGGGAGTAATGGCTATTGTTGTCTGGATAAATGCACATATTATGCTCACCAAACTGCCCTATAAGCACTTTAAAAAATGTTTATAAAAAATGTTATGCTCATATATTAATGCTACTCTCACTTTTGATTAGAGAAGCTTCTCTTTTCAGATGGCAATCACCAGTGCTGAGAAGTGACAGAGGAGTGCTCAGCACTGAAACATCTCTAACACACCTTCCAAGGCTCAGGGTCCCTTGAGGAAGAGGTGGCAGAAAGAATGCAAGAGCCAAAGGAAGAGTAGGACTCCTTACAACGTGCTCCTCCAGATACAAAATGGCCTAGATGTCCATGACCTCAGTGCCTGACACTACCTATACAAGACTATCATAATAGGAGGAAAAGATGATGACATCAAAATGAAGAGAGAGAGCTGGATGTGGTGGCGCATGCCTTTAATCCCAGCACTTGGGAGGCAAAGGAAGGAGGATCGCCATGAGTTCAAGGCCATCCTGAAACTACATAGTGAATTCCAGGTCAGCTTGGACCACAGTGAGACCCTACCTTGAAAAATCAAAATAAATAAATAAATAAATAAATAAATAAATAAATAAGAGACTGATTGAGAGGGGGAGGGGATATGATGGAGGGTAGATCTGTGAGGGGAATGTGGGGGTGGGGAGGGAATTATCATGGTTTATTGTCTAAATAGTTGAATGGGATACAAATGAAATACCTTTGTGTGATGGAATCTCCAAAGATACCCGAGATAGTCGTAGGCAAGAGGATAGGGAATTCAAAGCCAGCCTCAGGTACCTGATGAGTTGAAGCCAACCTTACCTATATGAGAGCCTCTGTTAAACCAACCAATAAAATATGCTTTCCAGCTAGACTTGGTGGTTTATGACTATAAATCTAGCCCTGAGTTTGAGCCAGGAAGATTGCTACAAGTTCAGACACAACCTGGGCTACAGAGGGAGACCCTGTCTCAAAAAACCAAAACAGGGAAGGGATGATGGTTCAGTGCATAAAGTGCTTGTTTGCTTTCCAAACATGGAGACCTGAACTGGAGCTTTGGCACCATGTTAAATATAGGCATGGTCACACATGCTTGTAATAATCAGTACAGAGGAGGCAGACAGGTAGATCCTTGGAGTTTGCTGGCTAGCCAATTGTCTAATTAGTGAGCCATAGGCCAATTAGAGACCCTGACTCAAAAAGGGATAGATGGTGTTCGTGTGGTTGTCGTCTGGCCTACAAATTTGTGCTCATATGACACACACACAACAAACACACACATCAACAAAAAAGAAAATAGGAGAGCATGAAAATTGAGCACCAGCACTCCTGTGCTTCCTGACTGCAGATACACTGTGAGCAGTTACCTCATGACTGCAGATACGCTATGAGCAGTTACCTCATGACTGCAGATACGCTGTGAGCAGTTACCTCATGACTGCAGATACGCTGTGAGCAGTTACCTCATGACTGCAGATACGCTGTGAGCAGTTACCTCATGACTGCAGATACGCTGTGAGCAGTTACCTCATGACTGCAGATACGCTGTGAGCAGTTACCTCATGACTGCAGATACGCTGTGAGCAGTTACCTCATGACTGCAGATACCGCATACCTCATAGTACTCTTCAGAATTTCCACACACCAGTTTAAGTGAACACCACAAAACAACACTGTCCTTTTTCACACAAGGAAGAGAAGCTGAGGGAGAAGTAACTGTTGAGTTAGTCTGTGACCCGTAAGTAGTGAGGAATGAAGTGAAATACATGCTTCAGAAAAAAATCCTCATACCTCCCACCATACTATTCTATCATCAGAATAACTCACCCTAAACAACAACAACAAAAAAAAAAAAAAAAAAAAGAAGAAAGGAAATAAGATTCATGCATAAATTCTTTTTTCTTCTTTTGTTTAAATAGTTTACATATTCTGTAACTAGGTGTCTATAAAAATCTAAATAATGAAACTGTCTCAAGTGATTACTCAAAGAGTATTAAATAACAGCAAAAAGAAAAGGTTTCCAATTTTCATTTTTACATATCCAAATGTTACAATATGAAGATAAAATGTTCCAGGCTGGGCTGGAGAGATGGCTCAGTGGTGAAGGTGCTTGCCTGAGAAGCCTAAGGACCCAGGTTCAATTCTCCAGGACCTACATAAGCCAGATGCACATGGTGGCACATGTGTCTGGAGTTCATATGCACTGGCTGGAGGCCCTGGCGTGCCCATTCTCTCTATCTGCCTCTTTCTCTATCTCTCCCTCTCATAAATAAATAAATAAATAAATAAATAAATAAATAAATAAATAAATAAATAAAATATTTAAAAAGTTCCAGGCAGAGTGGTTAAGACAGACTTCCACAGCTTCAGCAAGCAAAGTTTTAACTAGGAATCGAGTCAATCAGACAGGAGAACATGGACAGTGCTCACCAGAAGGAGCATGCTGGATGCTGTAATTGGTACTTACACTGACAGTCAAGCCTCCCTCTTTTATTACCATGCTCCTTTTAGCAGAATTACAGAAAAACAAAACAAAACAAAAAAAAAAACACCTTGTAAAATAAAACACTCCCCCCCAGTGGTTTCCACAGTTGATAATATATGTTCACTAATGTTTACTGAGAACACAAATTCCTCGCTACCTGGTCCCCGCCATCACCACAGGATACATTTTATAACTGTTTCCAGCTTTTAGGAAGCCTGGGCACCTCTCTCTACTGCATTTACTGTGTGTAAAAATCTCAGGGAGAAAGTACTTTGTGTTCGGAATTGCAGCTCTCGACAGAATCCCACCCAGCTCATCTGTCAGCCCCAACATGGAGCAGGTTAGATGTGTTGCTGTGTGCTTCTTCTCAGAAGAGACTGTTTCCTCGAGGTTAAGAACACTGAGGAAAGATAGCTAGGGAGAGCTAGCTGGCAGAGGCTTGCCTGGGCAGAGGCAAGGCACTGGGGTGGGCGATGCTGCAGTCTGAGACGAACGCCATTTCCTCCAATCTCACCTGTAGCCACGAGCAGTTCTCTCATGCTGCAGCTGGCTCACACCACACTGGCTGGGGAGAAGTGGTCGCTCTGGGCAGGCTCTGTCTCTCCAGCTTTACCAGTGGGCAAGAAGTACTTGTAGATGCTGCAGCCCGTCTTCCAGGAGCTGCCACCTCTGGTCTCTGGGCTTGTCTGGCTCTGGCTGCAACATGTCATCCACCTCCTGAGGGCTGCCAGCTCAGCTCAGGCCACCAGCAAGTGCTGGGCACAACCGGGTGGGCAGGACCTGGTGATGATCTTGACACCCAAGGTAGCAGACCATCTGCCCCTTCTTGCAGGAGTAGAGGTGTCCATGGGCTCAATCTAAAGCTTTATCTAATTGCAGCTGACATGAAACTGATCTTCCTTCCTCTTGAGTCTTTTGATTGTCACAAACATTTTCAATTTGGGACCCAGTGACAATTAGCACACAGCTACCCACCTTCCCTTCTTCCCGCCCTTTTTTCTGGAAAGCCAACCCCCCCCCCCAAATAACAAGTAAGGAGGCATTGCCTATCTGGTACATGCAAATCAATTGCTGTTCTCCCAGCAGCCTTTGTTTTCCACGCTTCCTTTCTCTCCTCCTGCACAACCAGCATCAGCTATAACACATAAATGAGCCCCATATGTAAACTGGCACAGGGCCAACTTCTTAATTACTTTCCGGCCTCTATCTGAAAAAGATCTAAGAAGCCAACCCTGCTGCATTTTAAGCAGCTTCTGTTTATAAATGTACACTGAAGCCATGAAAACAACCCATTGTTCTGCCTAAGGCAGAAGGAAAAGCTTTTTTGCCTTATTACTGTTACTTAAGATAAAAGCTCTCAAGTGTTTTAAACTGGAGTTATCCTGCAGGCTTGCACAACTAGGGTCTACAGAGAAGGCATAGTGGCGTTGTATAAACCCCTGTGTGTGCACACAAACCTCCAGCTGACCAGGGTGGGTTGGGTGTCCATCAATCGGCTACCTATGTTCGCCTCTCAATCTTTAAACACTCATGCTCTCCTGGGTTATTTGCGAGAAGGATGGTGTTTCACTCACCAGAAGTCTATTCAAACAGCACCTGGACTGTGGTTGGAAGGGCCATGGTCCATGACCCTGGCAGAGGCTCTTTTGCCCCTGGCTACCTAGGAGGAAACATGAGTTCCCCACACAGTTTACCCTGCCCAGGGCCAGAGCTTGTGCCCACTTCAGTGTCTTCCCAGGTCTTTTGAGGGCATTTCTAAGCCTTCTGTCACCTGGTCCCTACAGGCACACTTGTTTGAGGGCCCACTTTCCATGAGGGAGGACAACACAGGGTACATCTAAAGACAATTAACTTCATGTTGGAAAACTTAACTTTGAATTGGTAACACATTATAAGTCTATTTTTTGCCTCAGATGTGACTGGGTCTCACTGCCACACCAGCATTATTGAACATTACAAGTATTTAGGACTTATTTTGTATACAAGTATCAGAAATCTTGGCAGTCTCACAAAATGGGATAAATGTTGATTTCAATTACACAGAAACAATGCTGTCTAGGACTCCAGGGCAATTCACACTAAACCAACAGAGGGGGATGACACAGCCTGATATCTGGAAGGAAATAGGAGGCGGAGTCTAGTTCCTGTGGGGGAAGGCTGTAGCCAGTCCTTGGTCACAGATGCTCTAGGCCTGGGCACACAGATTGATGGCAGACTACCTCTCTATTGTGCCTGAGGCTCCTGATCCATCCCCATCACAGCAAATAGAACAGCAACACAACAAACTGATAAAAACCACAAGCCAGCCTGCTGGTGCTGGCATTCTTTTAATGCCAGCTGAGGTCAGCGGATCCCCATATGTACAAAGTAAAAAGAGCCACCACCACCACCACCACCACCACCACCAAAAAGCCCAACAAACAGAACCAGGCTGTTCTTGACCATCGTGGGTCATGTGACAGAACAAGACACTGTGACTGCTCTGAAGAGGCCAGGGTCTCTTTTGGGTCCTGCTACCTCTGACATCTCTCTCCTTTCCTGTGGAGCAGAGGGGAGCTGCTGGGCACCAGCTGGCAGCAAGGAGCCATGCTCCCAGCATCTGCAGTATGTGAACACCAGGTCCAGATGCTCCTATCAGCTTTAAAATGTTGACAAGGGGCTAGAGAGATGGCTCAGTGATGAAAGGTCCTAACTTTAAAGCCTGATGGCATGGGTTCGATTCCCCAGTACCCACCTATAAAGCCAGATGTACAAATTGGCACATACATCTGGAATTTGTTTGCAGTGGCAAGAGGCCCTAGCATGCCCATTGTTTATGTATATACATATGTAAGTCTGTCTGTCTCTCTCAAATAAAAAAAAAAATTTTTTTTTTTTTTTTTGGTTTTTCGAGGTAGGTTCTCACTCTAGCCTAGGCTGACCTGGAACTCAGTCTGTATTCTCAGGGTGGCCTTGAACTCATGGTGATCCTCCTACCTCTGCCTCCTCAGTGCTGAGATTAAAGGTGTGCACCACCATGCCCTGTAAAACAAACATTTTTTAAATGCTGACCAGTCCTGCGACGACCTTCCACAGAGGCTGCTTCTACATTTGCTACGTCCTAACCAGTGACAGAGCAGAGCTGCTCTTCCTGTGTGCTCACAAACTGCCTGTGGTGGTTTTGGGGTCTATAGGGACTTGAATGAGTTAGCTTTTGACTAACACTCAGTAAAAAGTACCCATTAAACCCAATAAACAGTAGGACTCTTAATGTCCTAACAGAGACGTATGAACAAGACTTTTAAGTTTTACTATTCTATTAAGTGAAAGGTGGTGTAATACTAAAAAATAAGGCACACACCTTTAATCCCAGCACTTGGGAGGCAGAGGTAGGAGGATTGCCGTGAGTTCGAGGCCACCCTGAAACTACAGAGTGAATTCCAGGTCAGCCTGAGCTAGAATGAGATCCTACCTTGGAAAACCAAAAAAAAAAAAAAAAAAAAAAAAAAAAACAGTAAAAAAGAAAAGAAAAACAAAAAAATTTTGCTGTAACCAGAAAACTGGTTTCCTTCTAGGACACACTGGAATGTACTAACAGAATTAAACAACTTGTACCATAGAGAGAAAGAGAGAGAGAGAGAAAGAACCTTTTGGTTATACAATTCTAGGAAAGAGAGCTAAAGTTCAACAACCCTGTCATGTATAAGCCACAGAGACAAGAAAGCATCATTGTACTGTTTTAGAATGTAACTGATTAGGCTTGTAGGGCTGTAAAAACACCCTGCTTTCTAACAGCATTCCAAAGATGTGGATATGTCTGTCACTCATTCAAAGCCTCGCCAGTCTCAATAGAACATCATCTTTTTTACCCAGCACGTGCTGCAAGGCACCACTCCATAGGCTGAAACCAACACTGCAAGTCAAAATCCCATCAAGGAGGGGTCTCCACTTGACACAGGGTCAAAAGTGACTTGGACAAGGTTATAGTGGTGGCTGTGGGTCTGGAAGGAAACTCTGGCCCGAGTGACCACTCTGCACAGATGTTCACCTACAATTCCCCACTGGTCCCACAACACAATGATGTTCTAGCAATGCCTATCGTGGGCAACTAAACCATCTCTGTGGGTTACTGTTGGAATTGGAAATGAAAGGGAAAAAGACTCTGGAGACTAGGGGCTCAGAGGCTCAGCCCTCTCCCTTCAGATGACAAATAACCAGTGCTTTCATATCTCAGCCCACTCTACTAAACCCACCATATGATAAGAAGTTCAGATACTTTTTTCTTTTGTTTTAGAAGCAGGGTCTCAGTCTAGCCCAGGGTGACTTAGAACTCAATCTGTAGCCTAGGCTGGCCTTGAACTCATGGTGATCCGAACCTCAGCCTCTCTAGAGCTGGGATTAAAGGCATGCACTACCATGCCTGGCCAGACACTTTTTCTTTGTACTTTAAAAATATTTTATGATTTATTTGTAAGCAGAGAGGGGAAGAGGGGGAGAAACAGAGGGAAGGGAGGAGGAGAGGAGAGGGAGGGGAGGAGAGAGGAATATGAATGAGAGAATGAAAATGAATGAATATGAAAATAAAAATGCATGGGTATAGAAGGCCTCTTGCCACTACTGCAAATGAACTTGAGACCCATGTGCTACTCAGTACATCTGGTTTTATGTGGGTACTGGGGAGCTGAACTCAGGCCGTCAGACTGCAAGTAAGTGCCTTTAACTGCTAAGCCATCTCTCCAGCCCCAGATACTTTTTGTTTCTTTTCTTTTCTTTTTGGTTTTTTGAGGTAGGGTCTCGCTCTAGCCCAGGCTGACCTGGAATTCACTATGTAGTCTCAGGCTGGCCTCAAACTTACATAGTGATCCTCCTACCTCTGCCTCCCGAGTGCTGGGATTCAAGGGGTGCACCACCATGCTGGGCTCAGACACTTGTTTTTCATGTTATTTTCAACTTAGTTGAGAGGCAAACTCATCTACCAAAGATACAAGTTACATAACACATAGTAGGCACAGAGTGCACACGGGCACATTATAGCTTCAGGAGCAATGGCAGGAGACATACCTGAGGGAAGCTTCTGCCTGAGTGGAGAGAAAGAAAGATAATCCTCACACATGCCCATAGGAAGACCTGCCAGTGGGTTGCTATCTTTGTGAGGCACCACAGTGTGGTTAGGACAGAGGGCAGGCCATGGGAAAGAGAAGGGAAGTGCTCATCAGACACAGCTGGGAAGACAGGAAACCGAGTCTGTACCCCAGGAACAAGCAGGACTCCGAGGGGACTTCTGACACAAGGAGAGGTGCAGGTTTCACAGGAGTCTCACAGTTACTAGTTCTAACTTTCTTCTTGTTTGCAGTGGTGGTGATGCAGTTGTGATGGCAGACACTGATGGGCAGAGCAGATGGTGTGAAACGAAGATGCTTGCTTGGGAACCAAGCATGACTCTCTTATTTAGTGCTCCTTATAGAGGCTGATTCAATTTTCTGACATGTCTTTATTCACAAAACGAGGATTTACACACACACACACACACACACACACACACACACACACACCCTTGTTTGTTTCTTTTGTACTGATCAAATCCAGGGTCTTGTGCATGCTAGGTAAAAATTTGCCTGGACTGCAAATTGAGTCAGCTGTGTGTGTGTGGTGCATGTGTGCGTCTATGATGTCTCTTTTGTCTGAGGCAGGGTCTCACTATGTAGTCCAGGCTGGCCTTGAACCTTTGACTCTAGTGATTCTTCCACCTCAGACTCTGAGTAGCGGGAGCTCAGACATGTGCCCCATCCCCAGCTCTCAGCACACATATTTTACTTTTAAGTTGGAGTTTATTAAGAAACAGCCTTAATGGGGCTGGAGAGATGGCTCAGCAGTTAAGATACTTGCTTGCAATGCCTGATTCCCTGGGTTCAAATCCCTAGTACTGATGTAAGGCCAGATGCACAAAGTGGTGCATGCATTTTGAGTTCATTTGTAGTGGCTGGAGGCTCCGGCACACCACATTCTCTATCTCTTCTTGCAAATAATTTTTTTTTTTTAAAGAAAGAGCCTTAATATAGATTTAAACACAGAACTGAGGGAGAAAGCAGCACTTAAGAAAGGGACAGAACTCATCAAAGATAAGGGTGCAGGCTTCACAGAGTTTGACAATTACTAGTTCTAACTTTCTTCTTGTTTGCAGTGGTGGTGATGGGACCCAGGGCCTTGAACCTGCCAAGCAAGTAGTCTACCACTAAACTACAACCCTAGCCCTGTAAAACAGTTTACTGAACATTACTGGGCTGGAGAGATGGCTCACGGGTTAAAAGTGCTTCCTGTGCAAGTGTGAGGGCCTTGAGATCCCAGAGTTCAATTCCCCAGAACTCATATAAATAGTTGGGCATGGCTATGTACACCTGTAACCCCCATCTTGTGGGGAGTAGAGACGGGAGAATCACTGGGGCTCATAGGGAAAATCAAAGACAACAGCAAGTTCAGAAATCAGTGATGAGACACTGTCTCAAAGAGACAGGCAGATAGATGGGCAGTGGAGGAGGGGCCTTCCCCTGTTCTCCTCTGGCCTCTGCATGCATACAGGGTGCTGTATCTGTACACACCTATGTTTATATACTACACACATGCAAAAAGTGAAAAAAAATCATTGTGTTCACAGCAACATTTAACTGAATTCATTCCTTGATGATGTTCTGTTTGCACATGTCCCTCTGCAGCAATACTGACACTGTGAATGCAAAACTGCCAGCCAGTTGTGTCATAGAGGACACCCGCAGACAGCATGGTGCTCTCTCCCTGTTCCACTTCCTAAAAGCAGCCCCAGACCTAGACTACAGCGTCTCTTAGTGAAGACGCCCCAGACTGGAGCTCCCGCTGGAGCTCAGCTGCAGGAGTCCATGTGCAGCGGCTGGGAATGGGGGTGGGGGGGAGGGCTGCATCTTCGGCCACTTAGTCCCGTCCTGCCCACTTTTGCTGTCTCACTGCTTGAAGGCAATCACAGACCTGCCCCTCCACCTGGTATTCAGCAGGTAACAATCAAGACTAAAGATACATGGCAAAACTTTTTAAACATAACAGCCAAGTCTACCACAAGGTCATAGTGTTGAAATGCACGGTTATATAACTACTTTCAGGTCATGCTGAAATTATTTCCCAGATGAAAAGGCAGTGCATGAAGGAAAACAAATATTCATATGACTTGTGATATGTTTCTTTTAAATTCCAATCTCAGAAGCCTCCCTGCTTACCAAATTACAGTCTTGAATCTTAAACCATCACCACATGTGGTCTGTATTATAGTCCAGGACCAATTAGCAGTTAAATTACTTGAAAAGGAAAAAATGTAAGTAAATGACAAGGAAGCTAAATACAAATCCTTTGGCATGTTCCAAATTCTCCTTATAGCTACAGAGAAGAAGTTTCTCAAAATTATGAATTCAAGAAGTCAGAGACAGACCAAGAGCTGACAGGTGGACCATCTTTGCAGTTGGCAAGCTGGTACACACATGATATTCTCAGGAGCTGAGAGAAAACTGCTTCTCTGCAGGCAAGGACACAACATCCCAGTGTAGTACATAAGAACACCACACAAGAGCAGGGAAGACGAGATTCCAAACCCCTGACACGAACCCATCTGCTTCTCTAGCACGTGTACAAAGACCATGGACCAACCGCATATACTTTGGTTTCTCAGCAGCAGAATGTTCACGTGAAAGCAAAGTGGGGGGGGAGTGCAGCCCAGTAGCTGGACACATGCCTAGAATGTAAGACCCTGCATCTTGGCTCTAGCATGTCGTGACTTTTACCTGGCTGGAGTTTGCCGGGATGCTGCTGTGGTCCTGCTCCAGGGAGAGGAGAAGGGCTGGCCCCTGCAGGCCCAGCACCCTGTGCCGGGCTCACACTGGTCAGAGTCCCCGTGGGCAATGGCTGGCCTCTCTTTAACAGCTGCTTCTGTTCTTGCTGGCGGAAGCGTGGAGGCACCTCTCGAGGCAGGTAACGGGATGCAGCTGGCTGCTGGCCGCAGGCAGATACACGTTTGCCATTGCTGCTGTTGCTGCTGGAGATAGTGCTGGTGGAAGTACTGGTACTGGTACCGGCAGGTTGGGGCTGGCTTGAACAGGTCTTTGTAGGTTCTGGCACTGAAAAGACCCAAAGGAAAAAGGACATGAAGCTTAGTGACAACTCCTTAAAACCCACACAAGTCAAACAAAACTCCCCAGGAACCACTGCTTTTGCTTATGCTCATACGAGTCAGTGCTCTCCTTGGATGTGTGTGATGTCACACTGTGTGACTGATGATCCTGAGGGAGAAGGCTGTGCACTCTGTGCTGGGTGAATAACCAAAGTCAGCATGTGTGTACATGACACCTGCCACAGACCTGCTGGTTAAGGTGGCATGGCATGGCCTGTCCACAGATGGCAGCACTAACAAGACAACGGAAAAGGCAATCTGTGTCAGCACTCAGGCCCATCTTCATTTTGAACGTGAAACATTATTATCTGGAACATGACATTTACATTTAGTATGCTATTTGCATACCTGGAGCAGAAAGAGTTTCTTTTCACTTAATTTGTCAATGTCTTTCCTCTTATGGTTAAGGCTATATAAAACATGAGTTAATTAACAGTTTCAGGGATATTTCTTTTTCTCTTTTTTTTTTTTTTTCAAGGATATTTCTTATGTACAAGAACACCCTTCAAAGACACAACTTTTTTAAAAGTTTATTTATTTATAAGGAGAGAGGAGGAGGAGGAGGAGGGGGGAGGGAGAAAGAAAGAAAGAGACAGAATGGGTGCACCAGGACCTCCAGCTGCTGCAAATGAAGTCCAGATGCATGCACTACTTTGTTCATCTGGCTTTACATGGGTACTGGGGAATTGAACTCGGGTCATTAGGCTTTGCAGGCAAGTGCCTTAACTGTTGAGCTATCTCTCCAGCCCCCGAGTCACAAATATTTTGAGTCAACATCAGGGTGTTTGCAAGAAGTTTCCTTTTTGCTCCCAGTTGTCGCTGGCCAGTAGTTTTTGTCATTCAACATGGATTCCAACCATCCTCCAGATGACCACTGCACTGATGGCTTGTCAGTGTCCTCATGGTCTTGGTCCATCACCCCTGCCTGGGAAGTCCTTGATCCTCTCTCCACTGACTCGGTGCACTCTAGTGAAGGGTCCCACCTGTAATGCCCTGGCTGTCCATCCTGTGTGCTCCTGGGACAACAAGTTCATTCAAAGAACTTCCCTCCCGAGCTTCTCATGCCTTAACTGCCCTGCCTCAGCTCCTCCCACCCCCAGAAGATAAACTTCGGAGTACACTGAAGAAAAACCACAGGCAAAACCTGAGGTCTTGCCACTAAAGTACAGAAACATCTGTTAACTCCCACCTGATTAATACTACAGCCCATCAATTCTAGGACACCCCTCCCCTCACTAACAGCACTTGCTCTAAGATATGTGTGGTCTCATTGGATCTCAAGATAAGTGATAGGAGAGGGGGAATTTGGTGTCCTTGTGAGCCCTTAATCTTCAATCTGAGTCTCTTCAGAGTAGCCAGAAAGACTCAAAGATTGGTCTGAAGACAAACAACTTATTTTATTGATGTTTACATTTTTTGACAGGGCTTTAATTTGATGGACACCACTGTTACCAAAACGAGACAGAGACAGAGAGACAGAGACAGAGACAGACAGAGAGAGGGAGGGAGGGAGGGAGGAAGTGAATCCAGGGCTGGGAAGATTCTTAGTGGTTGAAGGCACTTGCTTGCAAAGCCTGCCTACCTGGGTTGAATTCTACAGTACCCATATAAAGCCATATGTACAATGTGGCACATGTCTAGAGTTTGTCTGCAGTGGCAAGAGGTCCATTCTTTCTCTCTCTCTCTAATATATAAAAAAGAGAATCCAGTCACTTGTGTTTGAATGGAAGGTAGGGGAAAGCACGCTTCCTTCACTTGATATAGTCCAGGGACTCAACAGCCTTCAATAAACACTCTTCTTAACTCTCATGGCCCTCAGCTGCCAATGCCTCTCCTCTGCTACAGTCAAACTTCTTTGTGCCTCCTTACTTCCCATCCCATTCCTGTTTTTTTTTTTTTTTTTTTTTTTTAAAGCCAAGTTCTCTCTATATAGCCTAGGCTGGCCTGGAACTATGTAGTCTAGTCACGGAAGCCATACTACCAAGGCAATGATTTCCTGGTACTTAAGTTGAATGCACCACATTCTGACATTTATGTTCTGACTTCTATTTTAGGCTCAAAGACCTCCCCTTCCCCATGGTCGCCAGAGAGGGTCACTCTTGCTTTCCTGAGGCTGTCTCCCTAGTTCCTCTGCTGCCAGGTGTTAGCCAGGAGGTCTGGACCAGAAGCTGGTTTCTGCTGCCAGCCCAGGTCTCTTGTACAACACTGCTACTTTCTTTTCAGAATATCAAAGGGTGGATTTGGAGCTATTTTTTGTCCACAGGAAAAGGAATTCATATTATGTAAGCAAATGATAATTTACTACTAATCAGTGTCTTTTTTTTGCAAACTAAATCACCAAATGCTCAGATATGTGAACAAAGAATACTCAGTCTTACTGTTAGCTGCTTGATGCATTATGTGTCTCTGATGTCTATGAAGCCTCATTTTAAGTCCCCCACCCTCTCCCGTGACTGTGATCTTGGTGAGGGGGAGGCTGGCAGAAGAACCAAGGAAGATTTTCACATTCTTAACAGATGGGGGAAACAAAACCAAAGACCATATGACAGAGACCAGATAGGTCTGAGAAGTCTAATGTATTTACCACTAAACTTATTCTGAAAGTTGGCTGGTTACTGGTGTAGGAACAGAAACTGCTTGTATTATGAGACCAGCAGACATACAAATCTGCTAGGAGAAAGACTGCAGTAATGCATCCTGAAGTTTCGTGTAGTTATTGTATTACAAAATTAAAGAATAACAGGTCCACATATCCTCTGCAATTGTGAGACTGCTGCTTTTTTATTTTTATTATTTTATTATTTTATTTATTTTTGGAGAGAGACAGAGAGAGAGAGAGAGAGAGAGAGAGAGATGGAGAGGGAGACAGAGATGGGCGCGCCAGCAGTCTCTCAGCTGCTATGAACGAAATCCAGATGCATGCGCCCCCTTGTGGTCAAGTGCGGCATTGTGCCCTTGCATCACTTTGCATCTGGCTAAACGTGGGACCTGGAGATTGGAACCGCTGGAGATTGGAACCAGCGTTCTTAGGCTTAGGAGGCAGGCGCCATAACCGCTAAGCCATCTCTCCAGCCCGAGACTGCTGCTTTTGATGGAGAAATGCTCAGAACACACCAACTTTAGGGGCATCAGATCCTCTCTGGGCAACCAAGGTGCTGTCCTCCTCCCAACAGAGAGCTCTAAGCACAAGTGAGCCTCTTCTGTCAGGCCTGTCTGCAGAGACTGTTCATCTCTTGCTCTTTCTTGGGTCCTTCAAAGACTCCTTTTGCTTAGCACATAAACAGAGCCCAAATATTTGTGCTAACTTCCTCCTGGGATGACACTCTTAAGGGCAACCCCTGGGTCTTTGAGCCTCCTTTCTGTGCTGAATCCCCAGTTCTACCCATGTGCCTGCTGCTCCAAAGAGAACCTTGACCCTCACCTGTCTCCTGGACAGGGCAGCTTGGAAACCCGCCCCTTCCAGCTGAACACATCCAAAAGTGGAGCAAGAACTTCCTGAGCTGAGCCAGGACTGCTGACTGCTGGGGGGAGGGATTCAAGCACAAGTGATACTGTCTTACCTCAATGAGCCAACAACTGGGGAAATAAAAATCACAACACACAGTCTTCAGAGCACAAGACTACAGTGAGACTCTACCTTGAAATCTGCCCCTCCCCCAAAATAATTGTTTCACCTAGAAAAGATTAAGACAGCAGCCACTTAATATCTAGCTAGCTAAAATAATAATCATAAAAAAAACACCTATCAGCACACTGGAAGTTTTTACCTTTTTAAAAATGAGGGCGACACCTGCTGGCAAAGGGAATATATTAACACTGTGAGAAAGCAAATCTTACAAATTTTAAAGGGATGGTATTGTATATATGTAAGTAGAAGAACAGATTACACTGAGGGGAAAGGCCTAAGTGAGGCCAGGGGAAGAGAATGTGTAAAAGAAGGGCAGGGGGAGGGTCAATCAAAATTCAAGATATTCTGAGCCGGGCGTGGTGGTGCACACCTTTAATCCCAGCACTCGGGAGGCAGAGGTAGGAGGATTGCCACGAGTTCGAGGCCACCCTGAGACTATGTAGTGAATTCCAGGTCAGCCTGGACTAAAGCGAGACCCTACCTCAAAAAACAAAAACAAAAACAATTCAAGATATTCTGAATAAGACTTATGTAAACCTACTTTTTTGAATAATGGCACACCCAGAAGCTATAGACTATTACTAGAAAATTTTCAGTGCCTGGGATGGGATACCTTCCATTGAGTTGTTGGCCAGGGAGGTCCCTGTAGCCTCCAAAACATTAAAGGCTATTGCCAAGGCCCTTGGTTTCCCTTGAGAAACAGATGGTAAGACCCTATTGCTGAAGACCTTTCTTGCCTGAGCGGCAAGGTCACTGAGAAAGTAAGCTGGTGCTGAGCAGAAAACCTTCTCCCTATAGACCAGCCAATTGAAAGCTGGAAAAAGCTGCACTGCATGCAGCCTTATGGGAGACAGAAGTCATTAGTGGTGAAAACAGTGGACACTGGAAACCTCAAGTTTGGCCATATAGGCCCAATGACCGAATGAGTCCAATAGTGGCATGTCTGCTCTTGGGGAAACCAACTACTCCCTAATTGGACTGAAGGCTGCTCTATGGGAGGGAATACATGCCTGGTACTGAAAAACCTAATCAAAAGTCTATGGCGAGCCAGGCGTGGTGCACGCCTTTAATCCCAGCACTTGGGAGGCAGAGGTAGGAGGATCGCCGTGAGTTCAGTGCCACCGTGAGGCTACATAGTTAATTCCAGGTCTGCCTGGGCCAGAGTGAGACCCTACCTTGAAAAACCAAAAACCAAAAAACAAAACAAAACAAAAGTCTATGGCGGGGAGGGGATCATGAGCCTTAGGGGTATAAAGCCTGCTCTTGTCTGACTAAATGTATATATTATTCCCACCAAACTGCCCTGGGGGCACTACACTTAATGTTCATGTTCACATATTAACGCTACTCTCACTTCTGGTTAGAGAAGCTTCTGTTTTCAGATGGCGATGACCACTGGGATGACCCAAAAGGCAACATGGTGCTAAGAAGAAGGGACAGAGGAGTGTCCAGCACCGAAACATCTCTATCACACCCTCCAAGGCTCAGGGTCCATTGAGGAAGAGGGGGCGGAAAGAATGTAAGAGCCAAAGGAAGGATTAAAGGTGTGTGGAGAGGTATGTGCATGTGTATGTGTGGAAGCCAGAGGTCAGTTCAGGTGTCTTCTGTAAGAGTTCTCTCTGCTAACTAACCTGATGGGAGTGTCTACAGCACATGTTCACTGGTCCAGTTCCCAGTGACCACACAGCAACCAGTACTGGGAGGAGCTGCCTCAGACAGTGAGAGGGACACAGGAGGGGCAGGCCCATCTCTGGTATGAGCCATAGGCCAGATGGGGTATGAAGTAGTGGACTGATTGCTTCTGGATGATCTATCACCATGGCAATGTTTAGAGCCCAACTCCAACGAACACAATCCCCACGAACCATTTACTGCTAATGAGAAGTGTTGCTTGCTGCTATTTTTCTGTTCTATGGCATTCTAGCCACCTCTAAAAGATATTACAATTAAATTACTATTTTACTTATTTTTTATTTTATTTTATTTTGTTGTTTTTCAAGGAAAGGGTCTCAGTGTACCCAGGCTGACCTGTAATTCACTATGTAGTCTCAGGGTGGCCTCGAACTCACGGCGATCCTCCTACCTCTGCCTCCCGAGTGGTGAGATTAAAGGCATGCGCCACCACGCCCAGCTTAAATTACTACTTTAAATGTATCAAGGCTGAATGTAAGATCATTCTTATAGTGACTACTAACCAAAGTGTCATCTCTGCTACATTAAACCTGGATGACCAATACAGTACCAATGGGACTGGCCTGTCTGCACTTTGGGCAGACCCCAAGGACGCAGAGAGCCCACCAAGAGCATGGCTGTGGTGCTCTCCCACCTGGCTCTCGCCCCTGCTGTCCTTGACAATCCCTGACGTGAGCGAGCTCTGGGACAAGCAGCACTCCTTACCTCAGGAATCAGAGGCTAAAGTAGCCTCAGGTCTCAGAGACATTCTCCTACAACATGAAAATGCCAAATATGCTAAGGGGCTGGGTGTGCTTTGTTTAATTATTAACTAATAAATCCTGAAAGAGCTACCACGCTGGAATATTCCCACAAGTATAGATCCTGGCACCTGCCAGAAGAGGGAGCCACCGCAGCACTAGTGAGTGAAGGTGCCCAGAGATGAGGAAAACCAACCGTGGCTCAGGGCTTCTGAAAAGCCCCAAGTGCTTTCCTGGAAGCCTTGCTCCCAGGCTCCTCAGTGCCCTGGTTTAGGTCCCAGGACATACTACATTCCCCAGCCTTGAGCCTGCAGAGGTGGTTCCCTCAGCATGTGGAGGAGCCCTACTCTCTCACCTGCCTTGATTAGGCTTAGTTAAGTTCTGGTCAGAACTCAATTCAGCACCACCCATGGGTGCCTCCCATCACCTCCAGCCTACTTCAGGTTCCTCTGTCTCATGCTTTCCTTCAACCTGTCCAGGCTTGGTATTTGTAAGACTCTCAGCCCAGCAGTGGAAAGTATATTTTTAGTCAAACGAATAGGTGTACAATGAGTATCAGAAGGGTGGGAAGATTAGCTCCGTTTCTTTCCATGCTGTGTCTATTCTGTCAACATTCCCCACGACAGCGCGTGCACATGCACACACACATGCTTACTTCACCACTTAGCTGGCATCCGAAGCCTGAACTACGTGTTGGTCTAACTGCACCTGCTGCCCTGTCCTTGCCCACAGCCGTCTTGCTCACTTTCTGGCCTGCATGTGCCACCCACGTCTCTCCCACTTTACAGCTCGCAATGGCCCCTACTGGTTTAGGAGAGCAAATCTCCCAGTCCTCACCAGGGCCACAATCTAGTGACTCCATGCATCACTTCTTTAGTTTCAACCCCATTTCTGGTAGGACGGGTAGTGTGAAAGCTCCATTTTAATGGCCTAACCCCAGGTGGGTTTGGGGTGACTGGAGTAAGGCACCCCTTTTTGTTCTTGTTTTTACGTCAAACCCCAGAAACAGCCAGAGACATGGTTCAGCTTTACCAGGCTCCACTACCTCCTTTTCACCTATATTTTCCTTTCCCAGTTTTCTCACTTTTTGAGGGGGGGTGGTAGTTCTGAGGCAGGGTCTCACTCTAGCTCAGGCTGACCTGGATTTCACTATGTAGTCTCAGGGTGGCCTTGAACTCATGGTGATCCTCCTACCTCTGCCTCCCGAGCGCTGGGATTAAAGGCGTGCACCACCACGCCCGGCTTCTCACTTATTTTCAAAAGCAGGTACTTTCCCTCTTCTTGTGGAGATAGAAATATTTGATGAAAGGATGACCAAACTTACAATCTTTTCAGGTAGAAAGTATGACATAAATAAGTCACAGTACCTAGAGATTTCACTATCTCTTCCTACTAAAATATCTTTGAGAACAGGACGCTTACCTATGTTGTCTAACAGGCATGAACTGTTAACTAATGAACTAACTAGTGAACTCGAGTTAGTAAAATGAGACCAACGCAATAAAGCATCATCACCATCAAACAAGCACACACAAAAGGTCGTCATCTTTGGCAGTCTGTATTCTGGAACGTCATGTTGCAAGTTGTTGCACACAGGAAGAGGAGAATGGCAGAACTGTATAGAGACAGGCTACAGTGCTGAGCCTTTCTTAGAGGCCAGCTGGACAGCACCCAAAAAATCCCTTGATCAAGAAGATATGCAGATGGGGGCTGGAGAGATGGCTTAGTGGTCAAGGCGCCTGCCTGCGAAGTCCAAGAATGCCCGTCCGAATCTCCAGGTCCCACGTTTAGCCAGACACAAAAAGTGACACAAGCGTGCAAAGTTACACACGCGCACAAGGGGGCGCATGCATCTGGAGTTCCTTCACAGTGGCTGAGAGGCCGTGGCATGCCCATTCTCTCTCTCTCTCAAATTAAAAAAAAAAAAGATATGCAGATGGGCCAAATATATTCAGGGGAGGACTGCTTACAACAAGCTCCCTCTTCCAGACACAAAATGGCCTGGATACCCATGACCTCACAGTGCCTGGCACTACCTACACAGGACCCACCTATTAGGAAGAAAAGATGATGATATCAAAATAAAAGAGACTAATTGAAAGGGGGAGGGGATTTGTGAAGGGGAAAGTGGGGGAGGGGAAGGAATTACCATGGTTTATTGTCTATAATTATGGAAGCTGTCAATATACAATTTTAAGAAATATGCAGATGGAAAAGGACTATCACAGTGATGCTCAACATCACTGCTTGCTGGGAAAAAGCCAGCGAGACCCAAGACATGGCACACTGAAGAATGGCAAAGAAAACCATGCCATGAGCTGGGAAGAATATGTAATAGTGAGAGAGGAAAAGAACTCTGAAAAGGTGTTTGCAACTTCCTGAAAACATCCAGCGTGAGCTATTACATTGATACAGTCATTCTACTGTGCATATACCCCAAAATCTAGGTGTACCCCATACTGAGACCCTAATGTTCATAATTGCTGAGGAACAGAAAGAACTCAAAGCCCATGAGCAGGTAGACATGCAATTTGTTGGTTCTCTTAGAGCAAGGAAAGAAGAAGGAAGGAACTAGTGACCCCACACATGAGTGAGTCTTCAAAGGGTTCTTCCAAGTGAGAGATGCCAAGAGCACGTGCTATGTCGCTCTGTTTGCTATTCAACAGCCTATTCAACAGACTTTTATGATGGCAGAAGCAAGTCACAGTGTTTGCTCAGGGACAGATGTGTCAGGAAGAAGACAGAAGACAAGGATGAGAAAGGGGCAAAAAGAAACTATTTGGGATGTTGGACGTCACCCTGATGTTGGTGATGGTTTCAGAGGCATGTACATGACAACATGGGGCACACTGTCCTCTCTAAATACGTGTAATCCAGCATGCCAAGTGTAACTCAGTGAACTGACTACGTACACGCACACGCACAAACAATCTGGCCGGAGGTTAACACTGTCCTCAGAAAGCAGACTGTAGGCTTCCTTCAGAGGAAGAACCCTAGAAAGTGCTTGTATGTGGACATTCCTATTAGCCCCAGTAGAGAAGTTCACCCCACTTCCTCAGAGTTTAGCAGAGCCCATGAATATGCTGGGAGGGCCCTGGAACAAGCATGGCTGCTGGACACTTTGCTGCCTGTGAACTGAGACCCAGAACTTACATACCCATGTAAGCTATTGAGAGGTTGCTATTTAGCAATGTCGTTATCTTTTTTAATTGCCTGGGTATTTAAAAACACTACCTATCTTGGGCTGGAGAGATGGCTTAGTGGTTAAGGCACCTGCCTCCTAAGCCTAAGAACCAGGTTCCAATCTCCAGGTCCCACGTTTAGCCAGATGCAAAGTGACGCAAGGGCGCAATGCCGCACTTGACCACAAGGGGGTGCACGCATCTGGAATTTCGTTCACAGCAGCTGAGAGGCTACTGGTGTGCCCATTCTCTGTCTCCCTCTCCCTCTCTGTCTCTCTCCAAAAAAATAAAATAAAATAAAATAACTACCTATCTTAACATTTATCTTAACAATTTGTTTTCTACCTATGGAAAAAAATTAATACATTTATTATACCTTTCCCTAGGATTTCATCAAATTAAAACAATTCCCTCAAGCATAGAGTAACAGATCCAAAGAAAGACAAGTCTAATGTTTAAAAATCTAGGCAACATTACCTCCTAAAGACTCTCACATAAATAAATTTTAGGATCTCTTTCAGCTTTGCTTAAAATCCCAAGTGCCTAAAAGACACACAGCCAATGTCTCCAGTTGCTACATGGCGGTAGAAACATCACACATCTGACAACCACCCAGGGCTGGGGGCACGGCACAGACTAGATCTGGACCACTGCACAGCACAGGGGTAGGAGAACCTGCTTGTATTTAATAACGCACACCTGAGTCCAGGTGGGGTGGTGCATGTCTTTCATCCCAGTATTTGGGAGGCAGAGATAGGAGAATCACTGAGTTTAAGGCCAGCCTGAGACTACAGAGTGAACTGCAGATCGGCCTGGGCTAGAGCAAGACCCTAAATTCATAACTGACAGGGTGATGGTTAAGATCAGTCATAGCTTCAATAATGTGGCAAAGGGTTAGTAAATTCTACAGAACCTCTAAAGTGCTACTTAAGAGTCTCATGATCTAGCAAATGAGCTGGCTGGGCAAAAGTGCTATTTAAGATGATAGGGTTGCCAGGCGTGGTGGCACATGCCTTTAATCCCAGCACTCAGGGAGGTAGAGGTAGGAGGATCACCATGAGTTCAAGGAGACCCTGAATCTACATACTGAATTCCAGGTCAGCCTGGGCTACAGTGAGACCCTACCTCAAAAATAAATAAATAAATAAAATAAAAAACCCAAAAATAAAAATAAAAATAAGACAATAGTACTGAAAAGTCTTCATCGGGGCATGGTGGCACACACTTCTGATCCCAGCACTCAGGAGGCTGAGAGAAGAGAATCACTGAGTTCGAAGCCAGCCTGCCAGTAACTAGCTGCCACACCTGGTATAAATCATTTAACCTCTCTGCATGGCATTTCCTCATGCAGCACACAGGACGTGGATAATCTCACAGGAGCAAAGTGTCACATTACATGTTGCTGAGCTTGCTGAAAACACTTTCGGCCTCCACCTTCAGAAGGCACATCTGGCCTAGCTGAGTGGAAATGGTATGAATCCATGCAAAATTGAAGATTGTGGCTGATTCTGCTACCCTGTACCTCAGGAAAGCAGAGCACATGCTTTGTAACATGAGGTACTGACTATACGCAAAGACCCTGAGAGATGGGACAGCCCGCAGCACTGACTGTGCAGCTACACAGATGAGCCTGGGTGGCTAGTCCAGGGCAGAAGGGGGTTCTCACTTCTTTCCGTGCTGTATCTGACATAAAATCAGGAAGATTCTTCGTCTACACTGAGATAAGCCTTCCTAGGAACACATCATGCGGCAGGTAATTTGTGACTCTAATTTAGACCCTCAATGCAAGCCTTTGAAAGAATATGGTTTCCAGTGGTTTCCATATTAATAAAGCACAGAAAAGGTTTTCTTCAGACCGGCAATTACAAACTGAATACATGGGAAAGCACACTGCCAACTGCAGCATTCAGACGCTGGCACTCTAGGCAGGAAGTTGACTGATGCAGGCTTTTGGGAGAGCAGTGACACAGGACTGAGCTCAACAGTTGCATGGAACCTGACATATGGGGCATGGAGACACCTGCTTTCATATGTGATGGGTTAGCTTTGAGCTTTTCAAATGAAACTTATTTCATGATAAAATCACTAAACATTTATGAATGCTGTGTTCTTGTAGTTAATCATCCCTGGCTCTCAGAATTCAACTCATGAAAATGTTCCAGGAAATTATAAGAGAAAATGTAGGCACACACAATCCTGATTTGGACACACACATGTCCAAATTAAAGGCAGGGCCCAAAATAAAGAAGCAACTGTTATATGGACATCAGTTACTGTGCAGGAGAGCAGTACCATACAAATTCACAGAGTTTTCCAGCAGGATTCTGTCTGACCTCCCCTTCCTGAGCACTGAAGTCTCACTAGGACAGAAGACAAGGGCGTTCAGCTGTCTCTCTAGTCACCGATGCAAAGATCATGTTCAGCAGAACTGACCAAACCTACTTTGCTTAGGAACAGTCTGTCAGGAAGGTTTAAATGGCTTAGTGCAGATCTTGGGTGGCAGGCATTGGGTAAGTGTAAGCTGTGGGAGTCATGGAGCCTAGCTATTTCCCTGGATGGTAATGAAATACAAAGGAGGCTAATAAACATCAGCTGGTAAACACCTCAGGACAGAGATTTCTTTTTAGCTTAGGGTTTGTTCACCTGTTTGTTTTGATTTGTTCATTTTATTTTGCCTCCCTCTCTCCCCCCTCTCTTTTCTTTCTCCCTCCCTCCCTCCCTCCCTCCTTCCCTCCCTCCCTTCCTTCCTTCCTTTCTTTTGGCAGGGTCTCACTCTATAACCCAGGATGGCTTTGAACTCATGACCCTCACAAGTGGTGGGATGAAGGCATGTGTCTCTTTGGATTACGCTCAAATCATTTTCAACAAAAATCTATTACTAATGCTTTTCATCACTGGAGGGAAAATAAGGCAGAGATGACGGCCACATCTCCACACCAGAGGCAGTGCGGGAGAAGGACACAGGCTCCGGAATAAAGATTCCTCCTCAGATGGGCCATCAGCCAACACAGGGTCTGGTACTGAGGTACACAGGAGGACCAGTAGAAAAGCAGGAGTGAACCCACTGTTTGCATGATGAACTCTAGCACTAAACAAGACCATGTCTTCTGGCTTCAGGGAAATGGGGCTCCCATGGCCTCAGGGGAGCACACAGGCAGCATAGATAGCACTTCCCTGCCTGAATCCTAAAGACTATGTCCTTCACAAAAGTCACAGGTCAGAGCTTGAAAAAATAGCCAGGGACAACATTCCTATTTTAGTTCTGATTTTGCCAAGCAGACTTTCTAGAAATCTTCCCTTCAAATTTATGGTGAAGGGAGAGGAAGTGTATTATATACACTATATTACATTGAGTTTTTATATTTATTTATTTATTTAAGACAGAGAAAGAGGCAGAGAGAGAGAGAGAGAGAGAGAGAGGGAGGGAGAGAATGGGCATGCCAGGGCCTATAGCCACTGCAAAGGAATTCCAGATGCATGTGCCCCCTTGTGCATCTGGCTTACGTTGGCCCTGGAGAATCAAACAGGGATCTTTTGGCTTTGCAGGCAAACACCTTAACCACTAAGCTTCTCTCCAGCTCCAACATTGAGTTTTTTGTTTTTCAAAATCCATTTTTAGTTAGATATACTTCTGTATTAGTTTGTATCAGTGAAGACTTCCAGGACAACTTCAATGGTCATAGCCAGGTGTGAAACAAAAGTTAAGCATACTTATTGTTCTCATGACTGTCAAGACTAGGTAATGTTCTATGGAAGGCAGAAGGTGTGTGTATATATAATACAAAGAGTACTTGGAAAATGTTTAAAATAAGAGGTTTTGAGAGGCTAAAGTTTCACTTATTCTGAGAAAACAAGGCAGACATAGGGCTAACCCAGAGAGACATGGCTTTCTTCACACTACTATTTGAGTGTGGGGGACATCACAGAACAAGGAAGTTACTGATTGATTCGGTCTAGCCTGAGCTAATTATCAAAACTAAAGCATTCAAATTTACTTATTTAGGGCTGGAGAGATGGCTTAGCGGTTAAGGTGCTTGCTTACACAGCCAAATGACCCAGGTTCCATTCCCCAGGACCCATGTAAGCCAAACACACAAGGTGGTGCATTTGTCTGCAGTGACCAAAGGGCCCTGGTGTGCCCGTTCTCTCTATCTGCCTCTTTTTCTCACCCTCTCTCTCTCAAATAAATAAAAATAAAATAAAATAAATCCCTTTATTCAAACACAGAGATTCTACCATCTCATCTGTAACTGCAGCCTCTTGAGGGGGACTCACATCTTGGACTTGCTCCAATTGCTAAACTCACTTAAATAACCCAGAGACCTGGGACTTAGGGTGCTGTCTGGCAACCACAAGCTGATGTAGGTACAGGGTCAAGGCACAAGTGACTCTGCCACCCGGAGTCTGTGGCCAGGTGCACTGCTTTCCTTACAGGGCCAAGTACAAGTGAAACATCAGTAAGGTGCTGACCAGTCCCTTACAAATGACCTCACAGTGCATGTGCCTACTTGTGCATCGGTGTACCAGTGGTGGTGTGAGGGAAACTAAAAAAAATTAAATAATTAATTATAGTAATCCTTTATTGAGTACCAGCTATACCCACCCCATCGTACTTTCCTCAGGCTGTCTTTACAACAGCATTATGGAGCAGGAACACTTCCTAATTTTTCTTACTACAGAGGTGAGATACATGAGGCTTAAAGAGTTACCTTGTCTGAGATGGACAAAGCTGGTTTCTCTGACCCCCTTCCACCCCCCAGTGTGTGGTCTTAACCACTGGACAGTCCTTAACTATGTCATGTATGAAGTGAAGAGGATGAGTGTAGCTTTCATTCGGAGCCTCCAGCACACTTAGCATGCCTAAGCTACACGGAGAACTGCCTGTTTGTACCAACGCTGTGAAGTTCTGAGCAAGCTGGTGCTGGAGAGAAACCTCTTGCATATCAGTTAAGAAAGAGGGAGACTGGGCTGGAGAGATAGCTTAATGCTTAAGTGCCTGCCTGCTAAACCAAAGGACCCAGGTTCAATTCCCCAGTACCCATATAAAGCCAGATACACAAGGTGGCACATGTGTCTGGAATTTGTTTGCAGTGACAGGAGGCCCTGGTGTGTACATTCCTCTGTTTCTGTTTGCAATCTGTCTGCTTGCAATTAAATAAATAAAGATATATTTTTAAAAAAAATATGGAAGTAGTAGCTGGCAGTGAAGAATTGATGCTTTTAGAAAATTCAGTGTTCCTTGGGTTTTCTTATTCCAAATGAACTGCCTTCCTGAATTTAGCCTTTACTTGGTAGAAATAAAACAAAAAGAAAAGTAAAGAAAGTAGTTGTGAAAGTCTAGCTGACATCTCCAGGCGTTTCTAGGTTAACAAGCCCACTGAGACAGGAAGGGCTTTCCCATCAACACTAAGAAGCAGACTCCAAGGCAGGCTCAGATTCTGCTTCTTACCATTTAAAGACACTAGCACAAAATTTGATACTGTCATAAAAAGTACCCCTCCCAAAATAGAAACCAACTTACCTTTGGTTTTTTGATCAGCAGCCTGGGGCAGGGATGGAGAAAAGACAGAAACTTTTTAGGAACAATCTTTTGTACAATTCATGTATCTACGAGAGTTTATGTGCAGTCTTTTAATACTGGTTTTAAAATAACTTTTTAAAAAATAGATAATTGATTTTTTAAAATAATGGTTTTTAGAACAACCTTTTTCCTTGGCTAGTTTATTGTAATTACTGGGAAAAGGTCTATTTGTCTACATGCCTAGACTATATGTCAAAAACCTTACGGAAGCTCATTTGTGCTCCAAATTTTACTAAAAAGCCTACAGTTTAAACTTACAAGGTGCATTAAATTAGGCAAGAACAAAGATGAATGGTGCAACCTGGTTATTTTACTCTTAATAAAATTCAAGACTTACAGAACTTTTCATTTTTAACATTTACAAACAGGATTTATAAAGAATATTTACCAAAACTGAAAAAATTATCTGCAGCTTTTCTAGTAAGGTCAGTTTAATGGTCCTTTCCTGATGGCTCTGCCATGGCTCTCTGGGCCAGCCACAGGCCACTCTAAGTGGCGGCGTGAGCTCTTCACGAGCAGCGCTGGGAATCCAGCTTCTTGAAGCTCTCTCATGACTCTCATGCCTCTGGCTCTTGAAGGACACTGCCGCTGGCAGCGGTACTCACTTCAGTAACACAGTATCTATTATTCACTAATTACAGATTTAGCATATTGATTTAAAACAGTTATAGAAAAAACCTGGCAAATGAAACATATGATTACAGGGACAATGAAGTTAGGAACTCCAGCCAAACCTTTTTCTGAGCACCTTCCTTCTTTTTCTTTTCTTCCTGCTTTTTCTTTTTCTTTTCTTCCATCAAATGTTCCTCTTCTTGTGTTTCTTGTTCTTTCTCCCTATTAAAGAAGAAAAGTGGGCTTAGTATGACGACTATTTTAAGCTAATTAAAAAATTAAAAAGCAGCTAGGCCCAAGGACACAGGCCTGTAATCCCACCTACTTGAGAGGCAGAGGAAGGAATATAATAAATTCAAGGCCTGACTGGGCTACAGAGTGCGGGCTAGGTCAGCTTGAGTAACCTAGTGAGACTCTGTTTCCAAAAAACAAAAGGGGCCAGGGAGAGTGCTGCTGCTGCAGCTCAGTGGTAAAGTGCTTGTCTAACGTGTGTGAGGCTCTGGGTGGTAGTGGAGGAATGAGAACACCAGTAAAGAAAGTCTTCATCAGTGAGCACATGGAATGAGGATGCCAGACATGGAGGTGCACCCCACATGAAGGGGTGCATGTCCCTAGTACCACAGCAAGCTGCTGGCTGTTTTGAGAGGCTTAGTCATCTCAGTCACTGAGCCCAGTCAGCTACTTCCAGGCATTGCACCGGGGATGTGGGTACAACACGCCCAGTCCTTCAGCTCATTGGCCTCAGGAAGGGCCCCCAGCAGGATCACTGTGAGTCCCTGGTTAAAATGTATGTCCATTCTTAGATACACCCTGGCCCAACAAGTCAGGCTCTCTGGAGGCATTCTCATGCGCACTGTGACTGTCTTCTATTTGACAGGTGACTTTCTGGATAGCCCTATTCCTCTGGGGAGGTACTATCAGGACACATGCTCTTCAGTCATTGACAGAGGGCCTGTAAGCATGTCTCCTTCCAGTGAGCACCATGCGGAGTGCTCTCAGTGGGCAGAGGGTCCCTCCTGCTGTTGGAGGCTGCAGCACTGTGGGGTCATGGTGATGGATCCAGGCATGGCCCCAGCACAGGCCGCTCAGCAACTGTGCACCTGTGGTACCACCATCCCATGACACTCAATAGATACTGCACTTGGGCTTCGTGCCACCAGCCCCACCCCTATTTGTCTCTGATGGTTCTTCTAAGAATGTGGTCCTGCCAATGGACACTGCGTGCTAGTCCTGCTGTATTGAGACCCTTCCCAAATGTGCAGCCATCAAGATGCCCCAGAGGGTTGCATGGGACTCCTTTCCTGTGGGCGCACAGTTAATTTAGAGGCTATGTATGGGCTGCTGGTGTGGCCAGCCTGGCAAATCTGCCCACTGCTCACTGCTCAGTGAGTGAGCCAGCCCTGGGAGGCTCCGTGCCATACTGTTGCTTCCTTGGGTACTCTCTCTCAGCCTATGGTCCATACTACTTATATATCATCCTTTCATTGTGGCTAAGCCCTTGTATGAAATATCCTCTCTTTATACCATTGTGGAAGGAGTGTTTAACAGAGTAGCAGGAGGCACAGTGATGCAGGATTTTGGTGTTCAGGAGGAGTCTCCCAGAATTTAGTAACCCCAAGTTTTGGGTTCTGTCCTATCTTGAACAAAGAAAGGAAAAAGATGGACTCAAGAAGATAAATTATGAATTAAGTTTATTGAGGGGGGACTCACAAATTGTGGGGTTTATTTATGGGAGAAATGACAAATTGTGGGGTTTAGGAAACACACTCTTATGTGAAAACTGCATAGTTTATAAGGTTCAGTTGAGAGAAATTAAGGGGGCTGGAGAGATGGCTTAGCGGTTAAGCACTTACCTATGAAGCCTAAGGACCACAGTTCAAGGCTCGATTCCCCAGTACCCATGTAAGCCAAATGCACAAGATGGCACATGCATATGGAGTTCACTTGCAGTGGCTGGAGGCCCTGAAGTGCCCATTCTCTCTCTCTCTCTGCCTCTTTCTCTGTCTGTTGCTAATAAATAAAAATAAACAAAAATTTTAAAAAAGAATTGTTTTGGGGAAAAACTGGAGTAGATCTCTAAGCATGTGAGAAACTGAGGCTTTTAAAGACAGATTAAAGCTGCTGGCACATGGAAAGTAGAATCTAGGAACTTGTGTAGGCAAACTTGGGAGGAACACACTCATGGAAGATTCAGAAACCAGAGGAAAACCTTGCATGCAATCAAAGAGAGAAGTTACCTCAAACTATCAAGCAGAGATGAGCAGAAAAACCATCCAAACCAAGAAACAGGTTTATGCTCTTCCCCAAACCCAGCTAGACTGGACTCACGTATATCATTGTGGCCCTAGTAAGAGAGATAGGCAGGCTGAGCAGAGAAACAGAAATGAGCTGAGAGGAGAGCAGGGCGCAGGTGTGACAGGAAGACAGGCAGGCGCCTTTATAGGCCAGGGGAAGACATGATTGGTTGGTGAATTTAAAGGGTAGATTCCTGGGCCAGCCCATTTGGTCCCTCTGTCTAAATAGCGTGTTAGACTGAGTAGACAAAAGTTCCATTTTGGGGGTGGCATCTCATGGATCTCTTTAAGATTCAATCCCTGGGACTGCCTTAAAAAAAAGCTAGCTTTCTCCTATCCTCCTTCAATAGCATGCACAATCATCATTATTCAACTCATGAATGCTGCTTTGGGTTTAATCATTTTGCAGGTTTTTTTTTAATTTTTAAAATTATTTTATTTATTTTTGGAGAGAGAGAGAGAGAGAGACAGAGAGGGAGAGGAAGACAGATAGAGAATGGGCGCTCCAGCAGTCTCTCAGCTGCTGTGAACGAAATCCAGATGTGTGCACCCCCTTGTGGTCAAGTGCGGCATTGCGCCCTTGCGTCACTTTGCATCTGGCTAAACGTGGGACCTGGAGATTGGAACCGGGTTCTTAGGCTTAGGAGGCAGGCGCCTTAACTACTAAGCCATCTCTCCAGCCCTCATTTTGTAGTTTTAAAGAATTTACCCCGCTTAAACTGCTGTGGTGGTGTGAGGCTGTTTTTGAATATCCCTTCAAAACAGTGATTCTCGCGTCTCAGCTGACCATCAGGATTAACAAGCTTTACAAACTCCAAAGGCCAAGGCTGTACCCCATGTGGATGGTGTCTCTTAGGACAGAATTCAGGCATCAGCAGTAATTATTTAATGATTTGGTTCAGTTCAGTCAAGGTGGACAAACACTAATTTTAGAGGAGGCCTGCACAGTCATTGACGATCATTTTTGTTTGTTTGTTTGTTTGAGGCTGATCTGGAATTCACTATGTAGTCTCAGGTTGGGTTTGAACTCACAGTGATGCTCCTACCTCTACCTGCAGAGTTCTGGGATTAAAGGCGTGCGCCACCATGCCTGGCAACACTGGCTATCTTAGGAGGACATGCTCCAGGGAACACTAAGCAATCTGTGGAGTCCATTCTCCATAGCACAGGAGCCCTGGGAGAAGAGGGTGTGCTCCAGCATCCAGGCTCTGGACACACAGTGAGGCAGACAGGGCAAAGGAGAAAGCCCACAGTAGCTATCCACTGCCACTGTCAGACTTAAATCTACAGCATGAGACCCTTAAATTATCTTCAGGGAGGAAATGTAATAAAGTGGATAGGTACAGGCTGCATTTTAAGCAGGTATTCAATAAAAGAGAGAATAAAATTACTTTCACTTAATTCTATTCATCTGCAAATTAAATTAGACACAGCTACTCCTTACCAGCAAAGACATCACTGTCTGAGGAAAATAAAGTTTTGTAAATACAGGACGTGCAGCCATGTGCCGGCTCACCCCTTTTAGCTGTGCTTGTGTTTCACGAAAAAACAGAATTAAGGGGCTGGCTCTTAGCAAAGCTTCATCAACTTTCCCCTAGCTAGCACTAATCATTCCTCACTAGTGTACAAGTTTGGCCAGTTGTCATTATTACAGACTAACATCTAATCACGTTTTGACTTTACAACACAATACTCTCAAGAGTGCAAGTGATACAAAGTGAGAGACAATGTACAATGAAGACGCCTCCTTTTCCTGTGTCACAGGCCTTCTCCTTGGAGGGAACACAGGCTAATACTCCTGGACATCTGGAAGAAAGTGCTCTTTCTAGGGCTGGGGACGCAGCTCAGGGGAAGAATGCTTGTTCTAGCATGTGCAAGGCCCAGCTGGGTTCAGTCCTCAGTACCTTCTACCTGCCAAAGAAAATTCTCTAAATGGCTATGGTGGCATGCACCTCTTTCCGAGCACTTGGGAGAATGAAGCAGGAAGATCTTGAAGAGGACAGCCTGGCACACTTAATGAGGAAGATTAAAAGAAAAGAGGAAAAAAAAACCCAAACCAAAACCTCTTTGTGGCTAACCACCTATTTTTTATTTTTATTTTATTTTATTTTATTTTATTTTTGGTTTTTCGAGGTAGGGTCTCACTCTGGTCCAGGCTGACCTGGAATTCACTATGTAGTCTCAGGGTGGCCTTGAACTCACAGTGATCCTCCTACCTCTGCCTCCCGAATGCTGGGATTAAAGATGTGCGCACCACGCCTGGCTTTCCACTTATTTTTTAAAATAATAAATCGGAGTACACTATTCCCTCTCTCTTCTGTGTTACCCCCTCCTCACTAAGCGATCCACTCTAGTCAATAAAGGAGGCCATTTCTTCCTGATGGGGGCTCTGGATCTCCCATCACTGTCACTTGTCACTGCCTTCATAGGTGCAAGGAAGTGTTTCTGCTCTCGGGATGCATAGCTGCTCTTCCAGAGCCTCATGATGCATGAACTCACTCATTTACTTTTTTGTTTGTTGTTTTTTGTTTTTTCAAGGTAGGGTCTCTCTCTAGCCCAGGCTGATCTGGAATTCACTATGTAGTCTCAGGGTGGCCTCGAACTCACAGTGATCCTCCTACCTCTGCCTCTAGAGTGCTGGGATTAAAGGTGTGCGCCACCACACCTGGATTTGTTTACTTCTTAAAGACAGGGTCTCATGCAGCTGAGACTCAACTATGTGGATGGCCTTGATCCTCCTTATTATCCCACTTCCAGAGAGCTGGAATTCCAGGTGTATGCCATCAAATTTCCACATCTGCTCCATCTAGCTGGGAGCACTCCATGCTAGAGCTCTGACAGCTCCACAGTTACACCTACTTAAAGTTTGTTTGTTTTTGGTTGTTTGAGGGAGAGTCTTTCTCTCTCTCACCCAGGCTGACCTGGAATTCACTATGTAGTCTCAGGGTGGCCTCGAACTCATGGTGATCCTCCTACCTCTGCCTCCCAAATGCTGGGATTAAAGGCGTGCACACCACACCCAGCGAGGCGGGGTTTTGCTCTTGCCCAGGATGACCTGGAAAACCACTCTGTAGTCCTCCGTTGGCCTCAAACTCACTGATCCTCCTAACTCTGCCTCCTGAGTGCTAGGATTAAAGGCGTGTGCCACCACAAGCAGCTGCTTAAAGGTTTTTTAAATTCTGCTAGAATGTTATGATGTACAGCCCAGTACTGTATTATTCATACTGTGTGCAAACTGAATTCTTCACCTTGTAAAACACAAGCCTTGTTCCCTGTCAAAAACACCATCTTCGGAGCTAGGAGATGACTCAGTGGTAAAAGAAGCTTGCTCAGTGACTGAGCACCCTCACAGGCTACCACATGCTTCTGCATCTTGCTTTTCTCATTCATGCATGAGAAGGAATCCTCCCTTCCCTTCCCAACTGACAATCAAATCTGCTCTTTTTAAAAATTAGTTTTATTTTTATTTATTTATGAGAGGGAAAGAGGGAGGGGGAGGAGGGAGAGAATGGGCATGCCAGGGCCTCCAGCCACTACAAACAAACTCCAGATGACTGTGCCACCTTGTGCATCTGGCTTACTTGGGTCCTGGGGAATTGAACCGAGGTCCTCAGGCTTTGCAGGCAAGCGCCTTAACATCTAAGCCATCTCTCCAGCCCCCAAATTTGCTCTTTTTAATGGCTCCATACTATTCTGTGGTATGAATGTTTTAACAACGTGCTCTCATTCCATTCTCATTATTCATACTTGCCCACTGTAGTTCCGGTTCACTGTTCCCACACAGCACTCCAGCTCACCAGCCTGCTTCAGCTGAAGTAAAACAGCACTGTGTGACTGAGGTGCAGCAGGGGAATGAGGTAAAGAGGAAGTTTGAGATAGGACTTACCGTCTGGGCCCAGCTAAGTCTCAAGGCACAAACTGGACATAAAGCAGCTGTGAGACATATGGGGGTGAGGGAGAGCAGGAGGGGAGCTCTATCCTGAATTTTATTGGAGAAATCTTTTAAAATCCTGGGTTTTAAATGTATGTTTCTTTTACTCTCAAGTGCCAGCAGTCACTGGGTCAGAAGTGTGGGGCAGAGAGCAAGACTTATGTTCTGGATGTAGCTGTAGGAGATTGTCTATAGGGACTCTGCAGCATCATCTCCCTATTTTTGAAACTACATTTTCCCAGGAAAACAAAATTATGTAGACAAAATGATGTAGGCAAACTGTGGGTTCAAGTACCTGGAGCAAAAACCTAGTTCAGATGGAGGCTGCCCCAGAATCTCAGTTCTCTTTGTTAGTTGACTGCCCTATATATGCAAAATAGGACTGGGGCTGGGTTTGCCTGAGGTTTAGTTATGCCAAACCAAAACATTCTCATCCTGAGCTTCATCTAAGACACCATACAGCCCACATCCTGGGGAGACACTGGTTAGACTCCAATGCCATTTAACTCATTCTGTAAGTTTAAGAGGGTGTGGGCTATATGTCATCATTCACAAAGTCTGGTTACTTCAGTAAGAATTTCCTTGCAGTGTTTAGGCTAAGAAGGGCTGGTAAATATTGTCAAACAAAATAAAAAGAGAAGGGGAAAGAAGTGGTATCTTGTCCAGTTGTCAGAAATACTAAAAAATTTCAATTTATTCAACACGTCTGAATACTGCCATGTACAGTAAATAACTGCTAGACCTGCAGCTGTATGAGAGGGTAAGAGAAAACAGGGTTAAATATCAAGGGGGGACACCTGATGGGAAAGGCACAGCAAAGCCTGAATTATATTTCACACTTGATAGACTAGGACAAGAAAGTCATGAAGCAGATACATTTGGGTCTGGAGTCACAGGACTGGCTCTTCAGTAAGGGCCAGTAACGAACACACAAGGCATCAAAACATGGGGGCCAAAACAACAGTGCTCAGAAGTCTTGGGTCATTCGGTACAACAGGAGGAGCACTAGGGTAGAAGGGACCATGCACCAAATAGTTCTGATAACAGGATCAGAGGGTGGGAAAGTGTCGTATTTGAGGATCACACAGCCCTTTCCTCTTGAGTAAGGGAACATGGCAAAAGTGTATACCACTCCCTTGTTAAGTGACAGAAACTTTAATTAAGCAGATTGGCTTTCCAGTGTCCCTCTACATTGGGGCTTTGAGACACAAAGGTTACTGCAAGGGAGTGAATTCTGCCTGCCAATGGCCTGAGGGATCCTAAGGAGGAAGACACAGTCCTGTCCTGACTGCAGTCTTCTGACCCCCAGAAACTGTGAAATACTTAGAAAGCATTCGTGGAGTTCGTGACTTGTTACTCAGCATGGAAAAGTTGACCAGATGGCCAGAGGAAGCCCACTTCAGACACTTCTGCAGACTTGCAGCATGAAGCTGGAGCACAAGTGGGGAGGAACTGAAACGCAGGAAGCAACCTGCATGAGGGTGACTTTCTCATGCCCTCTCTAGCTCTGACCAGGGTGCTGGCTGCTCACAGCTTAAATGGACAGAAACCCCAGTTTTATTATTTAATTTGCATGCATGCATGTGTGTATGTGTATGGACACATCAGGGTCTCTTGCTGCTGCAAATGAGCTCCACCCCAGCTTTATATGGGTGGTTAGGGAATGGAACCCAGGCTGGCAGGCTTTGCAAACAAGTGTCTCCAACCCCAGAAACCTCAGTTTTCTAGTTGCAGGAGTAGGAAAAGGGGTTCCTGGGAGCTAGATAGGATTAGGCAATATCAGGGAGGGACCAGCTGAAGGGGATCCCCCAGCTCTGGGGCTTACCTCTGATTCCACATGTGGGAAGACCCCAAATCAGCAGTGCAAGGCTGTGGCTGTGAGAAGAGCAGGGGACGCCAATGTTTCTGCCCCAGTCCCACCCTAACTCCTCATGGTGCTCAGGCCTGGCCCCATGAACTGACCCTGAAACCCGTGCTCCCTCACAGAAAGTAAGCTGACTGCAGTCTGACTGTAACTGCAACCTTGATTTTGCAGAATGAGAAGAATCAGAGAGATCTGAGCAGAGACCTGACAAAAATCAGGTGACCTCCAACTTGGCAAAGAACTCTGGGTTATGGCCACTTTCCTACTGGTGTGGACTTGAGCTTGAGCTCCAGGACTCGTTCTTAAGATTTACTACTGTGTTGGGCTGGAGAGATGGCTTAGCGGTTAAGGCGCCTGCCCGCTAAGCCTAAGAACTCGGTTCCAATCTCCAGGTCCCACGTTTAGCCAGATGCAGTGTCGCAAGGGCACGATGCCGCACTTGGCCACAAGGGGGCGCACACATCTGGACTTTGTTCACAGCAGCTGAGAGACTGCTAACGCGCCCATCTCTGTCTCCCTTTCCCTGTCTGTCGCTCTCTCTCTCCAAAAATAAATAAAATAATAAAAAAATTAAAAAAAAGATTTACTACTGTGGCTAAAACGGCCCTCCGAGTGCTGCCCACCCCCAGCCAGAGTTTATCCGACTTCGCAAGAAACAATGCCTCCTGCTGCCCTGCTTAGATGATCTCTGGGGCTTGTGGCCTGGCCTCTCAAGGCTCCTGCCAACTTGTCCTACTGTCTATTCTCTTCTTTCCCATGGAACTTTATCTCACAACAAGTGTTTACATTTTAGTTGGCTTTCCTCCTCAAAATATAGCAGTCACTGACTGTGTCACTGCCCCATGGCATCCTTCCGCCCCTGCTAGCAGCTGCACCTCAACTTTCTGCAGAGCCACTTCTACCAGGGACCTGTAGGGGCAAAGCTTCTGGGAATCACTGTCTGTGTGGCTGACACATGAGCAGCACAGCACATTCCCTGGGCCTAAGTGCTGAGACTCAGGGAGGGCTTGACACAGAGCAGCACTCAGAACCAAGGCCGTCAGCTGTGGTGGCCTTCTCTCAGCCACAGAGATCCCGGAAATGAAGTCAACGCTGAGGCTGAGAAACCAAGAAGCAGTGGCAAACTGTCTCCAGAGTCTCTGGCCTCCGGTCCAGGAAGAACACATCCCCACAGCACAAGGCCCACCCTCTTAGCCCAGAGGAGAGCTTTAGAGCTACATAAAATGGGGGTGGGGGCAGGCAGGTGGAGACCACAGTGGGAGCTGGCCCACCAGTGCTCACTGCCAAATTCTCTGGGCAGCTGCTGGTCCTAGTCCAGGATTGACAGCTTTACCTTCAGCTTTCCAGCTGCCTCACAGTATTCCCAAGTTCCTTCTCCTCTTAAATGACAGTGACTTCCCATTGCATACAACCCAAGGATCCTAAAACGATGGGTCAACAGCCCACATATTTCCACTATGCCGGCTGAGGACGACTGAGCACTGAATGGATGCAACACCTTAACTCCACTTAAACCTCAAAAACAATCAGGTTCAGCAAAGGTTGCGACCACTAGAAAAACTCCTTGTATTACTATGTTAATACGTTCAACTCAAGGAAAGGAACTATGGATGCCCTTTTGTTGGTGATTGGTTGGTTGGAGACACCATCTCGTGTAGCCCAGGCTAGCAATAAACTTGTTATCTAGCAGAGGATGGCTCTGACCTGCTCCACCTGCCAATACTTGTGGCTTTGTAAGTGCCCTTCTGTGAATACTCCTTATTCACAATTAAGTTAAAGGCAGCATCTAATTTAAAAACAACAATGTAATTTTAGTGGCACTCCATTTTCATAGTCAATTATATAATGACACTTGAATATGTTGAAAAAATACAAGAATATCTCCAATGGATCTTTAAAAAGAGAAAGAGTATGGCCAAAAGCATGTGCCACTTTGTGCATCTGGCTTTTTGTGGGTACTGAGGAATCAAACCCCAACTGGCAGGCTTTGCAAGCAAGTAAGTATCTTTAACTGCTGAGCCACCTCCCCAGCAGGCCTTTGAGATAGCAGCGTGCTGCTCCTCGGGATGTGCGTGCTACAGTGTTTACTAACAACAGCCAGAGTTTCACTATTTGCTACACTGTGGGCCCAGGACAAGGGCTTCCAGCTGTGGGGGACTGCGGAGCCAGGATTCACTGTCTCACAGCACCAACCCTGCCTCTTGCTGGCTCTATGAAAACGATCTGTGACCTTTCACTACTTTTCCCTTGCCAGCAAGCACCAAGTCTAGCTTATCTGGCAGAGGGCGCTGGAGAGATGTAGAAGTGTTATCTCCTAGCACTGGGTGTTCCCTGGCAGGCTCCAGAGGGCATACTGCACAGTGTCTTTGGAGCACAGCACACCTCCCATGTGTGCGTTCCCATCAAATGCTTCACAGTGGATGGCAGGTGGCTTTCTACAAGTTCCATCCACAGGACACCACAGCAATGTCTCTGCCATGACCCAAGCAGTGACCTTTCCAGACCTTGGATCTGCTGCTCCTGCGAGCACTAGGCAGGCTTCTCTACTTGTCACAATGTAGTCTCATCTTCTCACTCACCAGACCCAATGAACATGCTCTCCTCCAGAGAGAACCTTCCAGTGAGAGCCTATTTCAAGCCTGCCAGTAAACTGGAGATTTTAAAATACTGTCACAGAAATAATCTCAGTGCTTAAATAACACATTAAGTCAAGGTATAAAACTATAAGCTAAAGCTAACTAATAGCACACACACACCTGAACTCTTAGGGTTAACAGGTGCAGTGAAAGAACTTCATCTGCCTGAATTTTGCCAAAATCACTTGCTTGCTCACTGGAATTTTTTTTTTTTAACTGAAACCTAACATTTGGGCAGGTTTAGAAAAGGCACTCCTCCATTACTATGAAAGAGAAAGGACTAAGCTGTGGCACCCTGTAACAGCAGGCCAGTCACTAAAGTGATGAGACGGAGCCTGAGGCAGTCGTCAGCGCGGGGACTGCCTGCCAGACTTCTTTCCCCAGGGACTACACACTCAAAGGTTCTGAGACTTTGAACTAAAAGGGGCTGTTACTGGTGAGACCCAGCTTCAGGAGTCATTAAGCCAATTTGTGCTCAAGGCTGGATTCTAATTTGGGAGAACAGGCGGGCAGACAAGACCTGGGCAGAAATAGCTTGATGACGAGCTCTGCAAAGGAAGAATCCAGTGTAAAAAGAGATCCCACCCTCCACCCGTCCCTTGATCCAGAGACATCAGAAGCTCCAGCTTGGATAGCAAAAAGAAGGTTTCAAAGGTATGTGCCAGAGTAGTGAGCTGACGAAGCATCTGCCTAGATGGCTTCTCAGTGAGGTCTAACACAGAGGACGGTTGTTTGTGTGACTAGTCACAGCCGTACAGGAAAAAAGTCACTAAAACATCTAGTGGCCTTTCATATGTGAAATGTAGAAAAATTAAAAAAATGTAAAAACTCATTTCAGAAATAGTAAGGAAGAAGACATGTGAAAATGCCAAGTATAGAAAATTTTCTTTTCTTTTCTTTTCTTTTCTTTTCTTTTCTTTTTTTTTTTTTTTTTCAGGCAGAATCTCGCTCTAACCCAGGCTGACCTGAAATTCACTATGTAGCCTGAGGCTGGCCTTGAACTCACAGTGATTCTCCTACCTTGGCCTCCCGAGTGCTGGGATTAAAGGTGTGTGCCACAATGCATGGCAGAGAGACAGAGAATGAATGGGAATGAATATGGCATGAATGCTAGGGCCTCTTGGTGCTGCAAACTCCAGATGCAAGTACCACTCTGCACTTGGCTCTATGCGAGTACTGGGGAAGCAAACCTGGGCCAGCAGGCCTTACGAGCAAGTGCCTTTAACTGCTGAGCCATCTTCCCAGCCCTTTAGTTTATTTTTCTGTTTTCTTTTTAAGCACATAACGGATTCAGACCAGGAAAAAAAAGTTTGATGAGACATCTTAGGGAAATCACCTAAGAAATAATGAAGTCCAGTCTTTGAGTCATTTATTCAGTAAACTCAGTGCTGAACTGCTTATGGGACCAAACTGAGATTGAGATAAGATGGAGAACCCGCCCTGCTTAGCCCCTATTTTGTGAGCAAGTGTTCACCGCCACCAATTACTGCTTCTGTTCCTCAGCCACTGCCTGGGGATCACTGACTTCAAGTAACAACTCATACTCAGAGGAGAGCCTGGAGAAGCATGGACTAGCATTGCAGCCACCATACCGCAGCCACCATACCAGTCTGGAAGCAACAGCGCCCCACTATTCTCATGAAATCAATGGACCTACTGCAGATCAGTATGTATCTAGAGCAGACTACAGTTCACTCCAGTGACAGCCATGAGCCATTTACCAAACCGGCTTCTCACTGATAGCTGAATTCCTCTCTCTCTTTCTCATTAGCCATTAAAGTATACACCCATTCTGAAGGGGAAGAAAAGCTTTCCCTAGCCTTCAGGTCCAAAAATCACTTTCTCGGAGGTACTTCACACAGATGATGGTCACTACACATCTTCTTTTGAGTGTCCCAACTGCATGATAGGTGTGCAAACTCAGATCACCTTCTGCAGCCACCTAACAAGTGAGGTCCACCACTAAAGGACAGTTGTGTCATTTGAAATCCCAAGGAATGACATGACTCCAGTCTGGAATATGTGTAGGAGTATCTGGTGATAAAGATATTAATTATAACTGAGTCTTTAAACTGTTAACAGTGCTCAAAAGAAAAGGAAAGCGAAGGCTGAGGGAGGGGTGGAGCTGCGCTGGGGAGATGGCTCAGTGGATAAACTGTTTGCTGCTCAAGCAAGAGGACCTGAGTTTGAATCCCTCCCACACACGCCGGCACTAACCTGAGTACTGGGGAAGTGACAGGTGAGCCCTCAGGGCTTGCTGCCAGCCTCTTACCAGAATGGTGGGCTCTAGGTTCCCCCTGTGAGACCTTATACCACAAAAATAAGATGAAAGTAATTGAGGAAGTAACTGAGGTCATTATCGAGCACACACATGCACACATACATGCAAAAAAAAAAAAAAAAAAAAAAGAAGTTAAGTTGAGGAGAATCTTCAGTGTGAGCAGATGCTCAGACAGCAGGCGAAGGAGAGATCCCAAGGCCAGGGGAGACCTGCACAGTTAACCACAGTCCTAACTCACACGCTCAAGAATGCTACAAGAACACCACCACAAAGTACACTGTCATCATAATTCTTTTGTGTGAGTGCAGGAGTGCGCACGTAAAGGTGAGAGGACCACCTCGGGGGTCAGTCCTCACCTTCTACCTTGTCTCAGGCAGTGTCTCTCACAGTTCACTGCTCTGTTCATCAGGCTGGTCTATAAGCTTCAGGGAAGTTCTCTTGTCCCTACCTTCCAGCATGCCTACAGAAGCCCACAGCTTCTAGATTTTCACATAGATTCTGGAGATCCACACTCATGCTTGCACAGCAAGCACATTATCCACTGATCCAGATCCCCAACCTTGTCATAATTCTTCATATAAACTTTCAGGGCAGGAGAGATGGCTCAGTAAAGGCGCTTGCTTGCAAAGCCTAACAGCCCAGGTTCAATTCCTCAGTACTCATGAAAAGCCAAATACACAAAGTGGCACATGTGTCTGGAGTTCATTTGCAGTGATAGGAGGCCCTGGAGTGCCCATTCTTTCTGCCCCCTCAACCTGCAAATAAAGCAATAAAAATATCTTTAAAAACCTTTCATCTTATGTCTTTTCATGTTGAACAAAGCATCCTCATATTAACCAAACTTCACAAAGACATTATTTCACTGTGGAGATGGATGGTAAATTGCCAAATCCCTGGTATTATACAGGGGCTTCATTCTATACTATTTGTCACTAATCCTTTAGTCTGCATCTTTTTCTGCATTTGTTATTATTGTGTGAAGAGATGTTTCCAGAAGCAGACCTTCTTTTTTTTTAAAAACCTTTTTTTTTTGTTTTTAATATTTTTTTTGGAGAGAGACTCAGAGAGAGAGAGAGAGAGAGAGAGAGAGAGAGGGAGAGAGAGGGAGAGAGGAAGACAGAGATGGGCGCGCCCGCAGTGTCTCAGCTGCTGCGAACGAAATCCAGATGTTTGCGCCCCCTTGTGGTCAAGTGTGGCATTACGCCCTTGCGTCACTTTGCATCTGGCTAAACGCGGGACCTGGAGATTGGAACCGCTGGAGATTGGAACCAGTGTTCTTAGGCTTAGGAGACAGGCGCCTTAACCCCTAAGCCATCTCTCCAGCCCAGACTTTCTTAAACAAAAGGTGTAATTAAAGGGTTTAGCACACACCAAATTGTGATACCAAAGCATTTCAAATTTGTATTTTCAACTAGCTGAGTGAGTACCAATGTGCTTATTTCAATACATCCTCATAAATACTCCATTTCAAATCTGTGCTACGTGATATGAAAAGTATCACAGTGTCCTTACTTTATAATTCCTTATCAATCACATATTTTCCCTTGTTAACCATATGAACTTCATTTTCTGTCAACTGCTTTTGTTTTATGTGGCTTTTTATTCTATTTTCTTTCTTTGTGGGGTGTGGAGAGAGAGAATGGGTGCACAAGGGCCTCTTACCACTTCAAATAAACTCCCAATGCATGTACCACTTTGCATATCTGGCTTTATGTGGGTACTGGGAAATGGAACCTAGGCTGGCAGGCTTGTTGCAAGCAAGTGCCTTTAACTGCTGAGCCATCTCCCCAGCCCTTCTGTGGCTTTTTGAGATAGACAGGATCTTGCTATGGAGCTCAGGCTAGCCTGGAACTCCATACACGATGACCTGGCTGGTCCTGAACTTCCAGCGACGTTCCTCTTTCTGCATTCTTCCCAAGTGCAGGGATTACAGGAGGGGTGTGCCACCAGCCCTGGCCTTAACTGGCTATTTATAATCTCCTGGCCTCTCTCTTGGGTTCTTAGGGGGACTTTGCTTTTTCAATTTCTAAGAGTTTACAGATATACTATGGATTAACCTTTTCTCATTTGCTATAAATATCTTCCCATTTTCAGTATGCCTTTTATTTTTTACCTTCAGAAGATTAAAATTCTTATAAAATATCACAATTTTTTTTCATATGATTTTACTTCCATGTGCAAAAATTTTGCTTTTATATTGGGGGGAATATGAGGTAGGTCTCACTCTAGACCAGGCTGACCTGGAATTCTCTATGTATTTTCAGAGTGGCCTTGAACTCAGGGTGAGCCTCCTACCTCTGCCTCCTGAATACTGGGCTTTGCTTTTTTTATTTTGCAGGTTTCTTCTATTATTTTCTTATATACAGATAGTACTGTGTTTAAAATAAATTCAGGTGTATAGTTGACACTAGGCTCTACCTTCCTTTAAAAAATTTTTTATATTAGAGAGAGAGAGGCAGAGATAGAAAGAAGGGGAGGGAGGAGGGAGAGGGGGAAAGAGAGAGGGAAGCGACGGGGAGAAAATATGAGACTGGGCATGCCAGGGCCTCCAGCCACTACAAACGAACTCCAGACTTATGTGCCACTCTGTGCATCTAGCTTTACATGGGTATTGGGGAATCAAACCCAGGCTTTCCTAGCAAGTGCTTTTAACTGTTGAGCCATCTCTCCAGCCCTGTCTTCCTTTCTGAAGCAGCTAACAGAATGGGCATCACTCAGCACCCCAGGACTAAATGATTGTTCCTTTCTTACTTATGACTCTCTATTATACATACACATATATTTTAGGGCAAGATCTCCTGTAGCTTAAGCTGGCTTGAACTCCTGGTCTCCCAAGAACTGGGATCACTGGTGTGTGCCACCAAACCCAGTTATGACCTGAACTCTTCCACTATCAAATCCATGTGCAACAGACTGGCCTGAAGATTCTGCCCCACAGTAACTGCACACATCTACCAGGACCACACCATCATTCCAGTCTGTAATACTGTGCTATCTGCAACCACTGTTTTCCTTTCATTAATCTTTTCAAAGATTATTCTTTAATTTTTTCAGGTAAAATTTATAATCTTGTTGTTTCAAAAGAAAAAATATATATTTATTTTTTGGTTTTGCGAGGTAGGGTCTCACTCTGGTCCAGGCTGACCTGGAATTAACTATGTAGTCTCAGGGTGGCCTCGAACTCTCGGCGATCCTCCTACCTCTGCCTCCCGAGTGCTGGGATTAAAGGCGTGCGCCACCACGCCAGGCACGAAAAATATATTTTTAAAAATTTAGAATTGCTTTAGCCAGGCATATAAATCCAGCATTTGGGATACAGAGGCAGGAGGATCTCAAGTCTAGGAACAGCCTGGGTAAGACCTAGTCTCAAAAAATCCAAGATGGCTCAGCAGTAAACTGTGCAAACATGAAGACCTGAGTTCAATGCCCAGCACCCACGTAACAAGGTAGGTATGGGGGTGGGGAGATGGCTGCGAACATAAGACCTGAGTTCAATAAACAAGGTAGGTATGGGGGTGGGGAGATGGTTCAGCAAAGCATGAACATAAGACCTGAGTTCAATGCCCAGCACCCACGTAACAAGGTAGGTATGGGGGTGGGGAGATGGTTCAGCAGTAAGCTGTGCGAACATAAGACCTGAGTTCAATGCCCAGCACCCACGTAACAAGGTAGGTATGGGGGTGGGGAGATGGTTCAGCAGTAAGCTGTGCGAACATAAGACCTGAGTTCAATGCCCAGCACCCACGTAACAAGGTAGGTATGGGGGTGGGGAGATGGTCAGCAGTAAGCTGTGCGAACATAAGACCTGAGTTCAATGCCCAGCACCCATGTAACAAGGTAGGTATGGGGGTGGGGAGATGGTTCAGGAACATAAGACCTGAGTTCAATGCCCAGCACCCACGTAACAAGGTAGGTATGGGGGTGGGGAGATGGTTCAGCAGTAAGCTGTGCGAACATAAGACCTGAGTTCGACGCTCAGCACTCATGCAATAGTTAGGTGTGGAGGTGGCTCAGAGGCTAAATGCCTTTGCTGCTCAAGTGTGAGGGCCTGACACTAGCTGAGGTTAATTTCCCAGTATCCACATAGATGGCAGTGTATGGGTATGCTAGTCTGTAACCCTAACCTTGCAGTAGGAAGAGAATGGAGAATTGCTGGGGCCACTGACGAGAAATAACAGCTCTGGGTTGAGTGAGAGACTTCATCTCAAGGAAATAGAGATGTGCAAAAAGAGACTCCCCAGTATTCTGCACAAGGCACATGCATCTGAACCCACATGTGCATACACTATATACACATCATGTCCCAGAGCACTCCACACTAAAATCTCTAAAAAAAGAAATAACCAAGAAAAATGCTAGGTATGGAGGTGCAACCTATAACCCCAGGGCCAAGGCGAGTGGACATATTATCACTGGAGCTTACTGGTCAACCATTGTACCTGAAAAAAACAGGGAGCTTCAAGTCCAGTAAGAAGCGTTCAGGGAAGTAAGGTAGAAGAGTGATGCGAGGAGGACGACTGACGAGGTCTCCCCAATCAGCATGTCTGCCACAGATGCACACATGTGCACGCGCGCGCACACACACACACACACACACACACACACACACACACCCCAAAGGGGCTTGGGAAAGTGGTCCAATAAGGAAAGTGATTACTGGGAAAACATGAGGACTTTGAGATCTGATCGCGAGCACCACTAATAGCCCGATGGAGAGTGGAGGATCCTGGGGCTTGCTGGCTATTCTAGACAAACCAATTTACTCCAAGTTCTTTGAGAGACTCAGTCTCAAAAAATAGACAGTGATTGAGGAAGAAACTCAATGTTGGTCTTGGGCCCATATGTACACATATGCACATACACACCACACATACACACGCCAAAGCCAGAACTGCTTTAAAGGAAACTGAGCTGCAAGCTCTGTAGGGCCCAATGCTCATATTTATGAATCTCTTTTCACTTACTACTTTCCTTTTCGTATCCCTGTTGCTTCCTCCTCTTTGTGCTGGTGCTGAGATGAACCCAGGGTTTTGAGCTTGCTCTGCACACAGCCCCTGAACTCCACCCACCTAGGATCTTTCATATGCACTTCCTGTACATGACAGGCTCACATCTTGGCTGTTTCATGATTTTTTTTTTTTTTTTGATTTTTCAAGGTAGGGTCTCACTCTGGTCCAGGCTGACCTGGAATTCACTCTGTAGTCTCAGGGTAGCCTCAAACTCACGGTGATCCTCCTACCTCTGCCTCCCGAGTGCTGGGATTAAAGGTGTGCACCACCACGCCTGGCTCTTTGATTATTCTTTTTTTTTTTAATTATCATTTTTATTGACTTTTATACTTACATACCAAAAACCCCACCTGATATTTCCCTCCCCTCCCCCATTCCACTTTAGAACTCCAGTCTCCATCATATCCCCTCCCTCTCTCCATTAGTCTCTCTTTTAATTTGATGACATCATCTTTTTCTTCTATTATGAGGGTCTTGTGAAGGTATTGCTAGGCACTGCAAGGTCATGGATATTGAGGCCAATTTCTGTCTGGGCAGTTGCATTGTAAGAGGTCATATCCTTCCTTTGGCTCTTCCATTCTATCCGCCCCTCTTCCGCAATGGTCCCTGAGCCTTGGAGGGTGTGACAGAGGTGTTTCAGTGCTGGGCACTCCTCCATCCCTTCTTCTCAGCACTATGTTGCCTTTTGGTCTTTGATTATTCTTTATTTTACTTTATTTACTTATTTGAGGGAGAGAATGGGTGCACCAGGGCCTGTAGCCACTGCAAATGAACTCCACATGCGTGTCCCACTTTGTGCATCTGGCTTACGTGGGTGTTGGGGAATTGAACCTGGGTCCTTAGGTTTTGCAGGCAACACCTTAACCAGTAAGCCACCTCTCCAGCCCCCTACTTTGATTATTCTTTAAAAGCTAGCTAACTTCAGCTGCTCTTCTCCTGGGTTTTCTTCCTTTCTCTTTTTTTTTTCTTCCTGGGCTTTCAATCTGTAGATGACAACCATCCTTTTTCCCCTATTTGCATTTTTCAATTTTTATTTACTTATAGAGGGGGGAGCAGACAGGCATGCCAGGTCCTCTTGCCACTGCAAACAAACTCCAGATGCATGTGCCACTTTGTGTATATGGCTTTATTTATGTGGGTACTTGGGAACTGAACCTGGGCTGGCAGGCTTTGAAAGCAAATGCCTTTAACTAGTGAGCTGTCTCCTCATCACTTCTTTTTTTTTTCTTTTTAAAATATTTTGTTAACTTTTTATTGACAACTTCTATAAGAACAGACAATAAGCCATGGTAATTTCCTCCCACTATGCTCGTTTTCCCCCTCCCAAGTCCACTCTCCAATGAATCCCTTCTTCTTTCCAATTAATTTCTATTTTGATGTTGTCATTTAAAAATATTTTTTTATTGGAGACAGAGAAGAAAGGAGAGAGCAGAGCAGGGGAGGGAGAGAAGGACATGTAAGGGACTCTTCCACTGCAAAGGAGCTCCACTCACATGAGCCACTTTGTGTATCTGGTTTTTAAAATTCTTTTATTTATTTATTTGAAAGAGAAGAAGAGGCAGAGAAATAGAGAGAGAGAGAGAGAGAGAGAGAGAGAGAGAGAGGAAGGGAGGGAGGGAGGGAGGATAATGGGCACGCCAGGGCTTCTAGTCACTGCAAACAAACTCCAGATGCATGTGCCACTTTGTGTAGCTGGCTTATGTGGGTCCTGGGGAATCGAACCTTGGTCCTTTGGCTTTGCAGGCAAGCACCTAAACCACTAAGCCACCTCTCTAGCCCATGTATCTGGCTTTACGTGTGTACTAGGGAATCAAACCTGGGCCAGAAGGTTTGCAAGCAAGTTCCTTTAAGTGCTGAGCCATCTCCTCAGTTGAGCTCCTTATTTCTATCTTGTGCTGTGGGAGCAATGTTTGTAAGATCATCCAAGGATCATTGCCCCTGGTACACACATACTTTCTCCCAGAGATACAAATGCTTGTTTTGGTCTTATTTTGAAGGAATTTTGAAGGTGTCATTCAAGTTCTTATTAGCTAACCTTAGGGGGAGAGACAGAGAGAAAGAGAGAGAGAGAGAGGAAGAGAGAGAAAGAGAGAGAGGGAGGAAGAGGAGGAGGGAGGGAGGGAGGGAGGAAGGGAGAGAGAGAGAGAAGATTCCCCAGTGGGCCTGACCTATCACACAAACCCTTTAAATCTGGGTTTAGAGATCAGAGACAGGGAAAGGAGTTTGAAGTATGGCAAGCATTCAACACAGTTGCTGGTCAGAAGATGGAGAAAGCACAAGGCAAGAAAGGACAGGTTGGTGCAATTCCTCTGACAGCCACCAGGGAAACAAAGCCCTCACCCCACAACTCCAGAACAGAATCCTGCCAGCACCAAGAATGGCCTTGGGGGTTGAGAGAAGGCTTACCAGTTAAGGCACCTGCCTAAGAAGCCTCAAGACCCTAATTCAACTCACCAGATCTCTCATGTAAGCCAGATGCATAAGGTGGCACATTCATCTGGAATTTGATTGCATTGGCTGGAGGCCCTGGGGTGCCAATTCTCTCTCTTTCTCACTCATTAAAAAAGAAAAAGAATGAGCTTGAAAGCAGGTTTGTCCACAGAGCGTTCACCTGCAGGCTCAGCCTAGCCACCACCAAAGCCTTGCACGGTTGAGGGCAGAGACCCTGTCACACCCTTTGAACCACTGTCCTACAGAGCTGGAACCTAACATACATTGCTTTTTAAAGACCTCTGAAGGGGCTGGAGGGACGGCTTAGTGGTTAAGGCACTTTGCAGCAAAGCCAAAGGACCCAGGTTCAATTCCCTAGTACTCACATAAAGCCAGACGCACAAGGTGGTAGATATGTCTGGAGTTTGTTTGCAGTGGCTGGAGGCCTAGGTGCGCCCATTCTATCTTTCTTTCAAATAAATAAAAATAAAAAACCTCTTAAGTGTGTGGTCACTTATTATGCAGCAACAGAAAACCAATACAGCTGCCTTATTTAACTGCCCTGGACTCAGAAGGCAATGCTAGGCGCTAACTCCACTGTTTATGAATTTGAGCAGCCAGGAGTCAGAGATTACTCCAGTAACTGGAGTATGTAGACTTCATATAAAGATCCTTTAACCAGTAAAAGTAGGCATGTTTTACGAGGGCTAAGACAGATCTTCAAGGGGCAAATGCGGGAAGCAGGTAGTGACTAGCTGTAGCTGACAGTGTCTGTGAATCAGGAAAGCACTGCTTTGCGCAGGACTTGGGCCACACAGGTGTTACTCCACTAGACAGCAGAGAAGGAAGCCAGCTGAGGGGCTGGTCCATGCTCTACATGCAGGCAGAGGCTTCTTGGAGGGTAGGGGTGGGGCAGGAGAGGGCAAAGCTAGCACTCCCAGAAGCCCCGATCTCTGCTAGCTGCACCAGAAACAAGCACACTGGAGGCGAGAAGGAAGTCCCCTTTGCCTCTCTCTTCCTTTGTCCACTGCCTTCTTTCTGCTCAAGGCCCAGCAGGAAGCCAGCTTGCTCACAGTGCTGGGCGATATCAAAAGCACAGCAGAGATGGATTCAAAGTTACAGACGGGAACTGAGAGACACATCAGCTAGGGGCAGTCAGCCTATCCCTTGGCTCTACCTTCCACACATGTCCTAGTTTTACATGGGTCCTGAGGAATCAAATTTGGGCTGTCAGACTTGCATGCAAGCACATTTAACTGTCGAGGCAGCTCCTCAGCTCCTTCAGTTCTTTTAATATGGGCATACTTCTGTTTTTGCCCTTTTGGAAGCATCTATAGATATTGTTTGCTTGATACAGATTTCTAGGCTGGCAGCATTTTCTTGAACACTTTTTTATTTTATTTTATTTTTTTGGTTTTTCGACGTAGTGTCTCTCTCTAGCTCAGGCTGACCTGGAACTCACTACGTAGTCTCAGGGTGGCCTTGAACTCACCGCGATCCTCCTACCTCTGCCTCCCGAGTGCTGGGATGAAAGGCGTGCGCCACTACGCCCGGCTAACACTTTTATTTTTAAAAGTATTTATTTACTGGGGGGGGGGGATGAATATGGGCATACAAGGGCTTCTAGTCACTGCAAATACACTCCAGGTGCAGGTGCCACCTTTGCATATGGCTTAAAGTGGGTACTTGGGAATTGAACCTAGGTACTTAGGCTTCACAGGCAAGCACCTTAACCACTGAGCCAACTCTCTAGCCCTTTTCTTGGACACTTTGAAGATCATGTCCCACTGACTTCGACTTCCACTCGCTCCAGCAGGTTGATCATGGGTCTTTGCTCCTTTGAAGGAATGTGTGGTCCTCCTCCTGTGGCAGGCAGGCAGGCATAGGGTCTATGTTTCCCAAATTAACCTGAGACTCCCAGGCTCAGCACCTCCTGCCTCTGCCTCCTGAATAGCTGGGACTACAGGTGTGTCCCATCATGTGTGACTTGTTCTTTTGGCTGATTTCAAGACTTTGTAGGGTTTTTTGTTCTTTTTTGCACCCTTCCTCCTCTTTCTTTTCCTTACAGTCTACAGTGATTCTTCAATCTTCTTTGGTTTGATAGCTTATTATTCGTTTTGGAAGTTCCTCAGTGACTATATTTTATTTTATTTTGTTTTATTTTAGTTTTTTGTTTTTTCGAGGTAGGGTCTCACTCTAGCTCAGGCTGACTGGAATTCACTATGTAGTCTCAGGGTGGCCTTGAACTCATGGCAATCCTCCTACCTCTGCCTCCCAAGTACTGGGATTAAAGGCGTGCACCACCACGCCCGGCTTAGTGACTAGATCTTATTTTTCCTTTTTTTTTTTTTTTGGTTTTGCAAGGTAGGGTCTCACTCTGGCCCAGGCTGACCTGGAATTAACTATGTAGTCTCAGGGCGGCCTTGAACTCACGGTGATCCTCCTACCTCTGCCTCCCAAGTTCTGGGATTAAAGGCGTGCGCCACCACGCCCGGCTAGTGACTATATTTAAAATATTGCTTCTGATCTGTTCTTTCTGAGATTTCAATTATAAATGTTTTGAATTTTAGCAGTCTCCCCTTTGTCTCTGTGCATCTTTGTTTTCCTTTTTCATCTGTCTCTGGCTCAAGGCATGGTTCTTTTCTTCAGGCCTATCTTTCAGTTCACCACCTTTGACGATTCTAGGACTAATCCCTCTTATAGAATTCCTGACTCCTATTTTATATATTTTTTTATATTTTTGAAATCCAGAATTTCTATTTAATACTTTTCACTTTCCAATTTTCTGCTGAAATTATCTGTCATTTTATTCACTGATACTTCCTTGAGGCCATCTGACAATTCTAATATTGCCTACCTTTTCTCTTGATGGGTAATCTAATCTTTTTTTTTTTTTTTTTTTTTTTTTGGTTTTTCGAAGTAGGGTTTCACTCTAGCATAGGCTGACCTGGAATTCACTATGTAGACTCTGGGTGGCCTTGAACTCTGTGAACCTCTTACCTCTGCCTCCTGAGTGCTGGGATTAAAGACGTGCGCCACCATGCCCAACTGGAATAATCTTTTTAAATTTATTATTTGCAAGAAGAGGGATGGATAGATAGAGGGAGGACAGGGAGAAGGAGAACATGAGTATATCAAGGGCCTCCTGCCACTACAAACAAACTCTAGATGCATGTACCACTGTGTGCATCTGGCTTTATATGGGTTCTGGGAAATCAGGCTTTTCATTGTTTATTTATTTGAGAGTGAAAGACACCACACACACACAGACCTCCAGCCATTGCAAACGAACTCCAGATGCATGCGCCACCTTGTGCATCTGGCTTACATGGGTCCTGAGGAATTGAGCCTCGAGCCAGGGTCCTTAGGCTTCACAGGCAAGCGCTTAACCGCTAAGCCATCTCTCCAGGCCCGCAATCAGGCTTTTCAAGTAAGCATCTTCACCCGCTGGGCCATCTGCCCAGTCCCATGATAGATTATCTTTTCACCTAGGACTTGATGGTTGGGCTTTCATGTGAACAGCAGTAGCGGTCACCTAGCATTTTGGATGACCACTGTCTCCCTCTAGATAACACATGCTTTTGCTCTGACAGGCATTTAACACACTAGGGGTCAGGTTCACTCTACTCTGAGGGGTAGCAGTGTTTTTGGGGTGTGGTTTCCAACCAAAAGGAGGATGTTTGTAGGGTCCTCCTTCCTCTGTCTCCCTGAACTGCAGTTGTGAGCCTTGGCTCATTTGCCTGCTACAATTCTCTTTAGCTTCTCAAGCTCACCTTCCTGTTCAGCTTTTTGGTTAGAGCTACTGGTTGGCAGATGCCTCTTCAGGGTCATATGGCATTCTGCACCTGGCCTCCCCCAGAAGCAGAAGTCCAAAGCACTGGCCTTTATAGCACAACTCTCCAGGAAGCAATGGGGATAACCTCTTGCATTTTCTCACCCCATCTAGTACTGTAGCAGATAGAACACTATAGAGATAAGTCTTTGCATTCCAAAGACAACCCTTACTTATGACTTCTTTCTCTTCTTGGCTGGGGATAGAACTCAGGGTTCCATCCATGCTAGGCCAGGCTTCTGTGCTGAGACAACATCCCAGGCCTATTGCATTCACACACTATTGCATTTGTTTGAAACTCTTTAGAATAAGGTTTTTTTTTTTTTTTTTTTTTTTTTTTTTTTTTTTTTGAGGTAGGGTCTCACTCCAGCTCAGGCTGACCTGGAATTAACTATGTAGTCTCAGGGTGGCCTCGAACTCATGGCGATCCTCCTACCTCTTCCTCCCGAGTGCTGGGATTAAAGGCGTGCGCCACCACACCCGGCTTAGAATAAGGTTTTAAAGGAACATGAAGACTGATGAATGACACTTTCTTGTTAGTTATTTGAATCCCCCCCCAAACCCCTAATGTTAGCTTTTTGGCTGTCATTTTCCATGTATGCTAGTTTCATAAAGTAAAATGGATAGTTATTCCTCTTTTTAAGTTTTGAGGCAATTTACACAGCAAATATAAACAGGTATGCAAGTTTAAAAATCAGACAAGAAGATTTTTTTTTTTCAATGCTTAGGAACTGAACTAGCAATGTGCTTTATCTGAGCTACAGCCCAATTTCTAAGAGACAAATTAGTTTATAAAATTTCTTCCTGGACTGGAGAGATGGCTCAGTGGTTAAGGTGCTTGACAACAAAGCCTGATGATCTGGGTTCGATTCCCCAGTACCCATGTAAAGCCAGGTGCATAAAGTGAGGCATGCATCTGATTTCATTCTCTGTTTGCAAATAAATAAATCTTTTAATAATTTCTTCCTTATTCTAGTTTTCTCAGCTTCTCAAAGAGACTAGGACTACTTTAAAAGTTAAGATCTTAGCTGGGCGTGGTGGTGCACGCCTTTAATCCCAGCACTCGGGAGGCAGAGGTAGGGGGATCGCCATGAGTTCAAGGCCACCCTGAGACTACATAGTTAATTCCAGGTCAGCCTGGGCTAGAGTGAGACCTTACCTCAAAAAACAAAAAAAAAAAAAAAAAAAAAAAAAAAAAAAAAAGTTAAGATCTTGTCTAGCATAAAGTTAGAACTCAAAAAATTCATTTCCTTTTGACCTAAAAAACAGCTTTTTAAAGCCAGGCATGGTGGTTCATACCTGTGATCGCAGCATGCAAAAGGAGAGGCAAGATTGTGAACTGAGGTCAGCTTGAGCTATGTACTGAAATCCTGTAACAATTACAACAGCAACAACAACTAAAGAAAACACCTATCACACCAAGAACTGGGGGGTTGCTCAAGGCCGAGAGTTTAGTGACCATGAGCAAGGCCCTGGGTTCATCTCCAACCAGCACAGTCAACACTTTCTTCTTGCTTTGTACCACATGATACAAAGTTATTTTCTGGGGCTGGAAAGATGGCTCCATGGTTATAAGCACTTTCTTGCAAAACCTAACTGCCCAGGTTCGATTCCCCAGTGCCCATGTAAAGCTAAATGCACACAATAGCACATGCACCTGGAGTTTGTCTGCAGCAGCAGGAGGCCCTGGTGTGCCATACTCTCACCCATCTTGAATAAATAGTTTTAAAGTTACTTTCTGATTCTAAGATTGCTCTCCAATACCATGACTTCAAAATTACTGGGATGGGACTGGAGAGATTGCTCAGTGGTTAAAGGTGCTTGCTTGCAAAGCCCAACAACCAGGTGTAAGTCCTCAGTGCACCACGTAAAGCCAGATGCACCAAGTGGGGCATGTGTCTGAAGTTCCTTTGCAGCAGCAGGAGGCCCTGGTGTGCCCATACTCACTCTCTGTCCCTCTCAAAATAAATACAATTACTTTTAAAAAGTAAAAGATAAAATTACTGGAGACTAGTGGAGCTGGGTTATCATTGCTCATGACACTTTATCACCCAAGCTCATCAAACTTTGAAGAGTTGATAAGTCATAGAAATCCACTACATATCAATAGCCAAGAATTTAATCAACCAAGCAGTATTTACTGAGTACCTACTATACGTGAATCAATACACCACTTAAAAATTTATTTTCTTATTTACTGACATTTTATTTATGTGTGTGGGCATGCATGCCACAGAGTGTGCATGGTGTGCTTGCAGGTCAGAGAACAACTTTAAGTTGTCTGTGCTCCACCATCAAGACAGGGTCTCTTGCACATGAACATAGCTGGCCTGCAACCTTCAGCTTCTCCTGGCTCCACCTCCCATTGTCACAGGTGTGGTGGGATCACAGGTGCATGCACCACTTCATATCCAACTTTACATGGGTGCCAGGGCACTGAACTGTGGTCAGCAAGTTTTACAAGCAAGTACCTTTACCTCTGAGCCATCTGCTCAGCTCAATATGCTTTTTTTTTTTCTTCCCCTTTTCCAGATAGTGTCTCGCTCTAGCCCAGGCTAACCTGGAATTCACTGTGTAGTCTCAGGGTGGCCTCTAACACATGGCGATCCTTCTACCTCTGACTCCCAAGGGCTGCGATTAAAGGCATGCACCACCACACCTGGCTATCAATATGCTAAATTTTATAAAAGATGAATTAAAACATGAATTCTGCCTTTAAGGATTCATACTCCAGTAGAAAGACAAAAAGGTCTAACTTACAGTCATAAAGAGAATAGAGTCTGGACAGAAAGACATGGAGACAGACCGCCAGAGCTACTTGCTACATGATGACTCAAGCAGTGTGTGAGTCAAGTGGTATCATCACATCCAGAAGCCTTCTATTTCTTTCTTCTTTAGTGTACTTTGAAAATGAAGGAACACCCCCCCCCGCCCCACACACACTGAATTTTTCAGGCATCTGATCTTACTGAATAAAACGTTACTTAGTATTGAAGAACCCAATATCCTCACATTATGGTAATGAAATGCCACAGGAGATAGCTTATAAGCACTTCTGGCAATCTGGCTGGGGCTTCTCGGTGTGAAATATAGTGAATGAAACTGATTTGATCGTGAGAACAAATACTAATAGTCTTAAAAAGAATACAAATTCAATCTCCGCCCCTCATCTGCTCAGATGATAATTTCATATGCCAGCCTTTGTGGATGTGTTTCAAGGTAAAGCAACCTCTTCACTCCACCCTTCAAATTACATCAATCAATTACTATGGTCATGTCCTCAATGGTGGTAAAATAATACCGCTCTCTACCTTGAAGTGCTTCTTTGGAATTACAGTAATACACACACCATAGGTAATTACAGAGCAGAGGTGTGAGCGTGAGGAGACTTTAGGACAGCGCCTACAAGAACCTGTGTATAGACAGTGTGCAACTGTGCACTCCTCAGCTGAGCTACCAAGGCTCCCTGAAATACACCCCCAAGTCACCTGACAAGTGGTATGTCCACAAATTGAACTCAGGACAGACATCTCTCAAGAATACTGGTCATGACTCCACAGACAGGGGGGACTGACATCTTGACAGTGGACTTGATGGGTCTGAGGGCATCTCCAGAGAGGCTTACATGAGCAGGGAAGACCCTGCCCCACACGAGCAGCACCTTCCATTCTGGCTGGTGGCCCAGATGGCAAGAGGTCTGAGGAAAGCCAGCACTGCCTGCCTGCCTCCGCTCCTTGCTAGGGAGGGCTCTATCTTTCCTGAGGCTGTCATTCTCCATGTCAGCAACCTCCAGATACCAGGGGTTCCCAGGAGTTCTCTAGGCCTTCAGCACTAGACTGGAATGGCTGAGGGAGATCCAGCTTCCTGCTTTTGTGAACTGAGCAGCTATATGACTTCCATCATTGATTACCAGCTTCTAGTGGTTGGTAAAGCTAATTCTATCAAATCCCCCCCTTTTTTTTTGCGAGAGAGCGAGAGAGAGAGAGAGAGAGAGAGAGGGGGGAAGAGGCAGTCAGAGAGAGAGAGAATGGGCATGCCAGGGCCATTTCAGGCGCTGTGAATGAATTCCAGACGTGTGTGCCCCCTTTTGGGCAAGCACAGCATCGTGTGCTTGTGTCACTTGCATCTGGCTAAATGTGGGACCTGGAGATCTACCGGACGTTTTTAGGCTTGGCAGGCAGGTGCCTTAACTTCTAAGCCATCTCTCCAGCCCTATCAAATCCCCTTTTAGGTCTATATTCTATCTAGAGAACCCTATGCAAAATAGGCAGCATCCCCAGTCTCTCCACCATGTTTCCAGTGATGCGCAATTTGAAACATGCTGCTGCTGCTTCTCTCCACATCAGCAAATGTCTCCCACCACGACTGAGAAGAGCTCACAGCATGTACATTTCAGAATGTACTGGGGAGCGTACGTAGTGTGTGCAGGCTGTAATAGCACACGCTAAAGCAGAGCCAAGCCCAGTGGGTAAGATGGAACTGGAGGCCACGTGTTATTAGCCTAACCTCCTGAGAGTCTGTGCCTCCACTCACTGCACCAACAGCTGTGGGAAGAAGCCTTATACTTCTATATTTAAATGTTGCCCATTTAGTAGTCTCTTTAAAATCCTGGTGATTTATCCTTTTTTGGTTACTATCCAAATCATTTATTTATTAGAGTGAGTCAGTGAGAGATAGAGAAAGAGAGAGAGAGAGAGAATGGGCACCCTGGCCCCTGTAAACGAACTCCAGACACGTGCTACTATGTGTACCTGGCTTACATAGGTTCTGGGGAATTGAACCTGGGTACTTTGGGCTTCACAGTCAAGCGCTTAACCACTGAGCCATCTCTCCAACCCCCAAATCATTTTTAAAATGTATGAGAACTACTCTGCCTCTTTTTTGCCCATTATGTATGACAAAGTTATAGAATCAGTTTTCCCCAAGACCTGGATTCAAAGTGAGGACCATTTGGTTTTAGCAAGTCATACCATCTCTTTGGGTCTCAGTTTTCTCCATAAAACTATGTTACTCCCCCCCCACCCCCTCCCACACACACTTCAGTGCTAGAATGGAACCTAGGACCTTTTGCAAGCTGGATAAGTACTGAACCACTGATCTCAGAACTAAGAATTTTAAATAGTTTAAGTTGAGACTGACTGTTGACAGCAAGACATGGTACTTGTTAATAATGTTGCTGGGGATCTATTATCACCCTGACCATCATCACCTGACCCTCACCACCCTGACCATCCACAACATTAAACAGTAATGCTTGGAGTGGAGAGATGGCTCAGTTATTAAGGCACTTTGCTTGAGAAAGCCTGACAGCTTGGGTTCAATTCCCCAGTACCCAAATAAAGCCAGATACACAAAGTGGTGCATGTGTCTAGAGTTCATTTGCCCATTAGCACGCTCTCTTCCCTCTCAAATAAACAAGTATTAAAAAAAAATCAACACTAATGATAATATAAACCAAACAAAACACACACACAAAGCCTCCTGAAAAAAGTTTTTGTTGTTGTTATTTTCCAAATAGGATCTCATTCTAGGCCAGGATGACCTGAAACTCACTCTGTAGTCCCAGGCTGGCCTTGAACTCACAGTAATTCTACTTCTCCCTCCCAAGTGCTGGGATTAAAGGTATGTGCCACCATGCCTGGCCCTCTCCTGAAATTTTATTTATTCATTTATTTGAGAGAGAGAAAGAGGGGGGGGAGGGAGGGAAGGAGGCGGAGGGGGAGGGAGCAGAGAGGGAGAGAGAAAGAATGGCATCAGAGCTTCCAGCCACTGCAAATGAACTGCACACACATGTACCACCTCGTGCATCTGGCTTGCATACCACCTGGTGGGCATTTGGGAATTGAACCTGGGTCCTTTGGCCTTGCTGGCAAATACCTTCACTGCTAAGCTATTTCTTTAGCTCCTGAATTTTTAAATTTAATTTTATTTATTTGAGAGAGAAAGAAAGAGGCAGATACCAAGAGAGAGAATGGGTGCACTAGGGCCTTTGGCCACTGCAGATGAATTCCAAATGCATATAGTACCTTCTGCATCTGGCTTATATGGGTCCTTGGGCTTTGCAGGAAAGTGCCTTAACCTGTTAGCCATCTCTCCAGCCCTGAATTTTTAATAAAGACAAAATATCTGCAAAAAAAAAAAAAGTATTATCTTTGGAGCTGGGGAGATGGCTCAGGTATTAAAGGCACTTCTCACAAGCCTTGCTGGCCTGAGTTCAATTCCCTAGCATCCACACAAAGGTGGACACATGTGACTGTGATCCCAATGTGCCTATGGCAATGGAAACCAGAGCCAGGAGAATCTGGAAGCTTGCCTGCCAACCAGACAGGTGCACATGTAGCGGTAAAAACAAGGGAAGACCCTGTGTCAAAAGAAGGCAGAGAGAGAGGACAAGCCCTCTAAGGTGTCCTCTGATCTCCACATACACTAAAAACAACATCCTTTGCAATATGTAGTAAAGACTTAAGATACAAAACTAGGTTTATTTGTTTCTTTCTTCTTTTGTTTTGTTTTCGAGGTAGTGTCTCACTGTAGCCCAGGCTGACCTGGAATTCACTATGGAGTCTCAGAGTGGTCTCAAACTCATGGCGATTCTCCTACCTCTGCCTGCTGAGTGCTGGGGAAATGGCTTAGCGGTTAAGGCGTTTGCCTGCGAAGCCAAAGGATCCCGGTTTGATTCTCCAGGACCCACATAAGCCAGATGCACGAGGGGCACATGCATCTGGAGTTCGTTTGCAGTGGCTAGAGGCCCTTGCATGCCCATTCTCTCTCTCTGCCTCTCTTCTATCTCTCTCTCTGCTTACAAATAAATAAATAAAAATAAAAAAAGACATCTAGTATGTTTACACAGTTGTCCAGTCATAGTAATTAAAATCCACTTGGAATTAGAACCCTACTATTACCTCCAAAAGATCCCTTGTCACCATTTGTAGTCAGCCTCCATTTTTACTGTCAGCAACAGGTCACTAATACACTGGTTCCTATAGCTCTGCCCTTTATGAAATACCATAGAAAAATGGCTTCTTTTCCTAACTGCGGCAGTTTTGTTTGCTTTGTTCTGCAGTGCTGAGGATTCAACCCTGGACCTTGTATATGCCGAGCAAGTGTTCTACCACTGACCCACACCCACCAGTGTAATGCTTGGAGACTTCTCCTTGCCCTAGCATGCTAGCAGTATTCTTAGTAATTCTCCACAGTACGGATCCACCACATTCCCTTTTCCACTCACCAGTTATGGGCTTTTGTGAATGACCTTATGTTCATGCTTTTGTGTGGAAATGTTCTTCTTTGTACGGGTTAGGTTAAGTAGAAGAGACACTGCTCAAATCACACGAGTCTAAGTGTGAGAAACTAGCAGACTGTTTTCCAAAGCATCTGCACAAAACAGGCCTTTCCCACCAGCACTGCATGAGGGTTTGTGATCCCCAGAGCCTTCGTACAGTTTTCCTTTCTATTGTAACTATTCTAGTAGGTCTGAAGTGGTATCTCACTGTAGCTGTCTTTTTCAGTTTCCTAATGCAGAGTAATATGATGCATCTGAAGTGCATATTAGCCCCTACTGTATCTTCTTTGGTAAAATGTCTGAATTAATTTCTTTCTCTTTCTTTCTTTCAACTGGGGCATTCTGGAGCTAGGGAGTTGGCTCAGTGACTAAAAGTTACTTGCTTGCAAAGTCTGCTAGTCCAGGTTCAACTGCCTAAATCCACTTAAAGCCAGATGTACAAAGTGGCACATACATCTGGAGTTAATCTGCAGTGGCAGGAAGTCCTGGTATGTCCATACACACACCCTGTGCGTAAATAAATTAAAAAAATTTTTAGCTGGGCATGGTGGTGCACACCTTTAATCCCAGAACTCGGGAGGCAGAGGAAAGAGGATCACCGTGAGTTCAAGGCCACCCTTAGACTACATAGTTAATTCCAGGTTAGCCTGGGCCAGAGTGAGACCCTACCTCGAAAAACCAAAAAAATAAAATTTTCTTTTAACTGGAGTATTGTTTTATTAAGTTATAAGGGTTTTTTATTTTTAAAATATTTTTATTATTTATTTATTTATGAGAGAGAGAGTGAGAGAATGATTATGGATGTGCCAGGGACTTTGGCCATTGCAAAAGACACTCCAGATGCATGTGCCACCTTGTACATCTGGCTTACATGGGTCCTCAGGAATTGAACCTGGGTTCTTTGGCTTTGCAGCAGGTCAAGTGCCTTATGGCTCCAGGCTGTTTTTTTTTAAATTACTATTTTAAAATAAGATCTCACTATATTGTCCAGGCTGGCCTTAAGCTCCTGGGCTCCAGTAATCCTCCGCCTCAGCCTTGTAAGCATTGGGACTATATAAATGCCACTGTGCTCAACTACAAGTTTTTTTTTTTTTTCCTTTTTTTTTTTTTTTTTTTTTAAGGCAGGGTCTCACTCTAGCCCAGGCTGACCTGATATTCACCACCATGTAACATAGTCTCAGATTGGCCTTGAACTCACAATGATCCTCCTACCTCTGCCTCCCTACAGCTGGGATTAAAGGTGTGTGCCATCACACCTGGCTATGAGAGTTCTTTATATAGTCTAACTGCAAGTTCTCTACAGCTATCTAATTTATAAATATTCTCTCAGCCTGTGGCTTGTCTTCTTTTTTAAAAAATATTTTATTTATTTATTTTCAAGCAGAGAGAGAGAAAGGGCCCCACCTCTAGCCACTGCAAATGAACTCCAGATCTATGCGCCACTGTGTATCTGGCTTTACATGGGTACAGGGAAATCGAACCCAGGTTGATAGGCCTTGAAGGACCTTAACCACTGACCCATCTTTCCAACCCCTTCATTTTCTTAATGGGGTGTTCTCTCTCTCTCTCTCTCTTTTGGTTTTCCAAGGTGGGGTTTCATTCTAGCCCAAGCTGACCTGGAATTCACTATGTAGTCTCAGGGTGGCTTCAAAATCACAGTGGTCCTCCTATTGCTGCCTCCTGAATGCTAGGATTAAAGGCATGCACCACCACACTAATGGTATCTTCTTCTTTTTTTTTTCATTTTTCCAGGTAGGGTTTCACTCTAGTCCAGGCTGACCTGGAATTCACTATGTATTCTCAGGGTGGCCTCAAATTCACAGCGATCCTTGTACCTCTGCCTCCCAGGTGCTAGGATTAAAGGTGTGTGCCACCATGCCCAGCATCCTTAATGGTATCTTCTAAAGCAAAGTTTTATTTCTTTAAAATGTTTTTAATTTTTATTTCCCCTCCCCCGTTTCCTTTCCACTGAACCTTATCTTTCCTCTTTCTAACTAGTCCCTCTTCTATTTTGCTTTTTTGCTCTTCTCCATCATCATGACATGTTGATGGGCTCAGTAATGTATGGGTCTTGTGCAGGTAACGACAACCACTGGGAGGTCATGACTGCAAGGCCACTTTGTGTCTGGAAGAGAGCACTCCAAAAGCACTTCTCCTGTCCCTGGGCTCTTATTTTCTTTCTGCCACCTTTTCTTCACTAGTTCCTGAGCCTCAGAGAAGACATTCTCAATGCTGAACTCCACTGCCATTTCTTCTGAGCACAGAGTTTTGAATCTCCCCAGTAGTCACTGTCATCTGAAAAAAAGAAGCTTCTCTAACCAAAAGTGAAAGCTGGCTGTTAGGGAATGTAGGAGTCAATTCAAGTACTCTATGAGCCAAAGACATGAAATCAATCTTACCACATGACAGCACGTCTTGTCTGTGCCACACAGACTTGTCAACGATACTACCAGGAGAGTGGTTCAGGGGACACTTTACAACGGGGAGATGCTCATGTTAGGCTTCGTCTACACATGCTCACTAAGATTATAACTGCCTCAAATTCCCCACTTACTAAATTAAGGGCTCTATATCCCATGCATGTTTTCTACGTCCATATGTCTCTCCACATGTTTCCTTTGAAAACTACAGAATCCAAGTGAAGAAGCAAAGCTGTGATTCTTTCAGCCCAGCTGGACAAATAATGAAACAAAAGATCCCACAGTCAGGTGTGTGAATCTCCCTTTTCCTAGGAAGACCTGAAAGGCTTAAAATACTCCATCCCTGCAAACTTTTTTTTGGTTGTTGTTTTCGAGGTACGGTCTCACTCTAGCCCAGGCTGACCTGGAATTCACTATGTAGTCTCAGGGTGTCCTCGAACTCATGGCGATCCTCCTACCTCTGCCTCCTGAGTGCTGGGATTAAAGGCGTGTGCCGCCCTGCAAACTTTTTATGCTAAAGAACCAGAAGAAAGACACAGTGCAGGAGAAAAATGGGCCAAATGAGAGTAATTGCTTTCCAAGTGAGGTCTGCAAGTGAAGAGGAGGCAGCTGAAGCAGGCAGAAGAAAGGCAGCCACTGCTCATGTGCATGGCTCACCTATCCCAACAAGGTGACAGTGTGTGTTCCCACTTGTTATGACTTGTATCACAACCAGAATCCCTTTAAATAGCTTCAGTTTTTCAGTAATATTAATTTTCAAATAACACTCCAAGAAATGCTGTGGAAGAAAAACCCCATGAGTTCTATGGGCGCACTCTTGCCTAAGCTGACCCTGCTGAGATAGTGGGAAATCAGGGAAGAGAATATTTACAACAGGGCTTCAAATACAATACTGTTTCTTATAAATACATCCAAGTAGTTTTCAACAAGATTCTCAACATGACACTCTCTAGGACTGTCTAGGACTTCCAGCCCATTCCCACATGTATGAATTTTATTTTTAAAAAATTTGTGAATATGCCAGATACTGTTGGTCAAATCTGGAGCTCCAGAAGTCTCCCAGATATTATAGCTGACAAAAATTGCCCAGCCAGGGGGCTGGAGAGATGGCTTAGTGGTTAAGGCATTTGCCTGCGAAGCCTAAGGACCCCAGTTAGATACTCCGGGTCCCACGTAAGCCAGATGCACAAGGGGCACACACGTCTGGAGTTCGTTTACAATGGCTAGAGGCCCTGGCGTGCCCATTCTCACTCTCCCTCTCTCTCTTTCCCTCTGTCTCAAATAAATAAATAAATAAATAAAATCTTTAAAAAAAAATTGCCCACACAGACTGAATGAGGTGCAATGAGAGCTGAATGAGAGTGGTTAGGGAGAATCATTGGAAGGAGGCGGGCCTGGCCCTGCAAGATGCCCATTTCCTCATCTACTGTGGGAATAAATGAGGTCATTCATTATGTGACCTCAACTTGGTCCCCGTAAGCACTCACTGCTACTGTGAAGACAGAATCTCTTCAGTGGCTAAAAACTTCAGTGCCAACAGGCTTAGCAACACACAGCACAGACTTCTGCCTGCTATTGCAACCAACCTTTACCCCCACTCAGAAGGTGCACAAAAAAGAGGAAATGGGGAAATAAAAAGCAGGAAAAGTCAATGAGAACTTGGAGCACCTGCTAAAGACTAAATTCTGAAGCTACTTTAGATCTATTTGGAAGATCAGTTAGAATGAAAGCTATTAGTCCTTAGGATTTACCTAATCAAAGTCCTGCCACCCACAGTTAAATAGGCACACAGGACCCTTTCAAGAAATAGCTCACCCAGGATCTGGGAGTGCAGCTCAACAGGTGGGTGCTTGCTCAGAGGTACAAGGCCCTCACCAGGATTCCCAGAATCATAAATTAATAAGTGAATGAATAGCTACAAGTAATAAACAATGCTGAATACTTAAGAGTCAACACACAATGATTTTAAGAGAGAATTTTGACGCAATCCTTTAAAAACCTTCTTACTGACTGAACAATGAGCTGACTACATGCCAACTAGACATCCAGTTTGGCCAGAGTGATCCTTGCAATGGGCCAGAGATTGTCACCAAATGTGCTGACATACCAGGAATTTTTTATTTATGTTTCATGTCTGTAAGAAATGCCACATGTTTTCCCCAGTTTGGCTGAGGGGTTTACTGGCAGTGCAGGGCCTGGGACAGGAGCTCCCTGCTCAACCATGTGCCCTGTGCCAAGGAGTCCTCACCCTTCTTCCTGCTCCTCCTGACTAGGCTGGCTTAGTTGAAAACACAGTTCGTCATTATCCTAAAAGACTAAAACCAGAGTAAAAACATTCAGTTTTCACCACCTTTCCCCCCCTTTAATCATTTGTTGAGGCACCGTCTCTGAAGAAATGAATGACTCAAACTCCAAACTGAAAATGTTTATCCTAATGCTTACAAAACACCCTAATAATGCAGGATTTACAAAGCAGACATGTTACTCAAAGCTAACCAGTGTCACAAGGATGAAGGCTGTGCACGCCTCTGCGAGGGACTCGCTCAGATGTCAGCTGCACCTATTTGAAGACTGGTTAAATGGAGATCTGTCTGAGAGATTTCTCAATACTTCTAACCCCCACCTCACAATCCCCAAATGTGGCCAGTGACTCAAGGGCACTTGCTCCCACACAGCTACCTGTGCTCCATGACAGGAGAAATCTTGTCCCAAACAACAGCTCACAGCCTTCCTTCCTACAGAACAAAGCCTACACAGCCCACTCCCTGTGTGCTCTTCCCTTGCTTCAGCATTCCATATTTCATAGGAGTGAGAAAACAGCATGCCATCCCAGGACTGATTCTGCACCCCTCCCCCATGGCTACGGAACAACTCTGTTGTTGACATATCTCCCAGCAAGAATGGCTGCAAAAGCAATTCTCTGCTGCCAGCTCCCAATTTCAGACCTCAGTTTAATTCCCGGTTGTTATTTTAACTTAGGTTCTCTCGCTTATTAAAAGAGTAATTAAAATGAAATTATCTTTGGGAATAAAAAGTAAACAATACTTTTGCCAGGCTCAAGCCAAGCGAGTGATTTTAGCTGCGAGAGATCTTCGTCTTAATAAGCTAGAGAGTACACACAGAATGAGTCAAACAGAGCACACATTCCCAAGAACCATTTTGCCATGCTTCTGCATTCAGCGTAGTCATGCTGAAGGGAGCATGCACTGGTAAGGCCTCGGGGCTGTAGACAGTTTTCAACCACTGAGGGCGATGTGACTGCAGAGCTGCAGTTCACCCCTTCCCAGGGGGGTGTTAAGAGTTTATGAGAACACTCTTTTCCAAAAAGGTCTAGCCAGGACGAGAAGAATTCTTCAGATGAAGGAGAACGAGCTAGCCGTTCAGGTGTTGAGAAGATCACAGGGGCTCATTTATTCATACAATAGGCACTGGGTACAAAGAACGCCATACACTCTAATGACAGTAAGATGACATACTTGTACTCTTCCACTGTCCTATTTTTATGAAAAAATTATTGTGTCAGGAAGGGTTATGAGGGAGTAAAGTGGAAATCAGACCAATCCATGCAGTGCTCTGGGGAGCAGCCAGCTTCCGAAGGACACTTGGGCCATGTGTCCCTGTGGCCAGGTGATCACGTGTTTCTAATAGGAAAGATGAGGGAGACCTGTGGTGGGACACACAGCTCCATGCCCTTTCCTAGGGCGAATGTTTAAGTCCACCACCTACAAGAGGCATCTATTTCAGAGCCATGTACTTGCCTATCAAGACTGCATCATGACTTTATCATAAGCACAGTTCCAACAGCACAGCCGGCAGCTTTCCCAGGCTGTTCCTGCTGCTGTGTGCAGCTGCAGAGGGCGGGCTCAGGCAAGCGTGCGCACTGTCTGCGCTGCACAGGGATGTTTTATGGCTGGGTGCCCAGATTGTCTAGCTCTGCACACAGCTCTGTCATCTTTTGAGGGCTACACAGGAGGAATGCATTCTTAACGAACAGCTCTCCATCCCTGCACAGCTCCTTCATTCTTTGAAAACATCCAAGGCCAAGAATTCATTTTTAGTACCGCCGGGGGAATGGAGCTGCACTATACCTTTAACATGAAATCTTGTGGTGCCACAGTTGGACAATTAAAAACACATAGTTCACTTTTCACTAGATAAGTGAGCAGCAAACTCATGGTGAGCATAACCAAAACCTTGCCTGGCTGTTTTACCACAAGTGTTCACACACACTCTGGGCAAGGGCTGTCATCTGTCCAGTTCTCGTCACTCACATGCTCTCTCTTTGCAAGGCTTCACAACTACTTCTGACAAGATATCCTCATATTCGTAAGTCAGTCTATTCCTGAAAAGCTGTTTAAGCTGAAAGTTTATAACTGGGAACACATTTATTGCATTAAGATCTATTTAAAGACAGTTTATTATGTGTTATTTCATGACAAATGCTCTCCTCATAATGGCAAGTATTTAAAAGCTAATTTGTAACAATTTGTATAGTTAAACTGGCTTCAAGTGCATAAAATCTACCTGCCCATCCTGCTGCTCAAATGTAAGCTATCTTCAGTCACAGTGATGAAGATGTTAAATTTCTTGAAATCCTCTTCACAGTGAGGCAGCAGTTCTACAAGAGGACTGCATCACCTGTCCCTTTCAAGGGACTTCCCCTACTGCTCAGCCTACATGTGGCAAGGTGCTCTGAAAGAAAGCTTGAATACAAGGAAAAAGCCCTTCTGATTGTCCCAAAACAATTTCAATTAATTAAAACCAAACCAACCAGACTAAAACAGTTACCTGGCTCTTCCTGGCCCCCTTAGAACCTTCCATGCTCTGCTTGCTGGGGGCTCCACCCCCTTGCTCCTTCCACCCATCCCTCTGCAGACTCCAAAGTCAGCTGTACATCAGTCCCCTGCCTACACTCTCATTTCTCAGGTTTTCACTGCTCTGACTGAGTAGTCTTTGCTTGCTCCATCCCCAAATCAGCAGTGATCTCATATGCCATTTGATATGAGGAACAGCCTCAAGTCACAACCAATCAATTTTCTTTCTTAGAAAATCTCAAATATCACCTCTGTACAATAAGCCTTGACTGCATGTTAAACTGTCATCTATATAACACACATGCAACCTCATGGATCAAATTCCTCCTGGAGAAAGGCGATAGCACCAACAGTCTACAGCGGTTCTTCAGTCTCAAAATGTTCTGAGAGAACTTCAGGGAGACCAGGCATCTGACACACTCAAATCAAGAAACAGACTTAAGTAAAGTAACTGTCCCTGGTAATCTTGTTCTTTCCCCACACATGTCGAGTTCCTGAGTCTAGTAAGATTAAGTTCACAGACGGGACAGGACAGAACCTCTTCTCCTAACTGGTGGGTGGGTGAGAGTGATACCTGCTCTCAGCCAGCACTCTTTGGCTCCCTTCACAGAGGAAAAGGATGCCTCTCCCCAGCCCTGACCTCCCTGGAAGCTTAGTTCTGTAAGTGAGGCATTTGGATCCTTCTCAGTAGAGCTTGATGACTAACAAAAAGGTAGCAGTGATGAGAAATCCTGTCTATCAAAGCTTCACGTGGCTTGGTTATTTTTTAATCAATGAATGACAAATAAAACAATAATCAGCACTCGAACTTACTCTAAAATACTCCTGTCAACTACAAACGTGTTACAAAATAACCCTGTTGTTAAAGCTTAAGAAATATGCCACTTGGGGGAAAAAATGACAACTTTGAACAGTGCAAAGAGGAAAAGCGAAATAAAAATGAGCATTCATATGTATTCCAAACTTCTATCAAAATACCTAAACACCAGACTCCAAAATGAAGGGAAGATTTAAGCCTTAGTACAATTCCCGGGTCTAACCTTGATAGTACAACCAAGATAATAGATTGCTTTAGGTAAGAAGTTATGAGTTTTTTTAAAAAGTCCTAATTTTAAAATCAGATCCTTGTAATTAAATTAGGTATGTGGACATGATGTATTGACTATTATCACTTTCTGAACTATTGATTTCTCATGATTTAAAGTGGGAAAGAAAAAAAGACGCTGGGAATCCATTTTTGTGAAAACACAAACATTAAAATCTGGAGAAAAGCCCTTTTCAGTAGTTCCAAAGTTCCAACTACTCAGCTCCCCACTGCTCTGTAGCCATCAACAATGAACTCGAACCAGCTAATGCAACAGAACTCCTCTTTTAAAGCCTTACTCTGCATCACTTCCCTCAACAAAAGCATTCTAGGGATGCTACACTGAGACGTGTCACTGTCATTACTCTGGAAGAACATATGTGTCCTCAAGGTGCCCTCTGCCAGCCAAGTTCATCTCACCTGAGGCTGTCGTGTCTAGCCCATCCTTTCACTTACTAGATTAGTCTGGAATCTAGGAATGTAGATGTCAGCACCCTCTACACATTACATACACGTTCTCCTGATCTCAACTCACTCACAGTCACTAGATCCCAAAAGCAGAGCGCTGCATTAAAAAGAAAAGAAAAAAAAAAGCCATACGCAGTCAGGTACCGTTCAGAGAAGCACAAGCCCCTCACAGGTTCGATCAGAAACGGACTGCCTAGACTGGCACAAGCCGGCCAACGTGCACACACCAGAGACCCAGAAAAACCCAACCTCTCAGCAACACAATGGAGCAAACCGGCCAGGAGGCTCCGACGTGCAACTCCTTCAAGAGGCTCAGCTTGGCCACCCGCGCAGCAGCACCATTTTGAGTTCAGAACGTGCACCTCTAGCTGCGTCTGGCAGGGGCCAGCCAAGGAAGGTTGGAGACAGCTCCCCTCACTGCGCACAAACCGGAGCGCCCTCGCGGTCAAGACGCCTCGGCCCGCCGTAGGTGCGAGCCAAGCCCTCCCGCGGCTCCTCTTCCCGGGCGGGGAGGGAAGGGGTGCCGCATCCCCGCACCATCCTTCATCTTCGCCCGGCTTCCCCGGGGCTCTTCCAGCTCCGCGCAGTAGCGCGCGCGCCGACCCGTCCCCGGGCCCGGCCAACGCAGCGCATCTGCCTGCATCTGGCCCTCGCCACGGATCCGACTCCACTGCTCAACCTCATCCTCGAGCCCCAAGGCGCCACGGAGGCGTCCTCTCCAAGAGCAGGGGAGCTGGGGGGGGGGCGCCGGGAGGCGCTCGCTCGGGTTTCCCTATCTGATCCCCGGCCCGATGCGATGGCGAGGCTCCTTCTCCTCGCGCGCCCGGCTCGGAGGTCCATCGGCCACGTCCACCTGATTCCGCATCCTCCAGCTCACTCGCCAAACAACGCCTCCGGGGTCCCGAACCCAGACGCCTGCGGGTTCGCCGATGCCGGGTCCGGGGTGGCGGGGTGTATGTGTGGGGTGGGGAGGGGCGCAGAGGTGTGGGGGTGACCGTCCAGGGAGCACTGAGCGGTACCTACAGCGTGAAAGGGGGGGTGGGGACCGCTGTGTCCCCGAGCCCTCGGGGCGCCGCACGCATCCTCGCAGGGCCCGCCTGCACACCCGCCTCCCCGCGCCTCTCCCTCGCGTCCGTCAGCCCCGGCCTGCGCCGCACGCGGGTCGCTCCCGGGACCACGGTGTTGCGGGCTCCCGGCTCGGCCGAACAAAGGGCCCGCGAACCTCGGGGCGCAGCGGCGGCGGCGCGCTCACCTGGGCTCCGTCCCCGGCGGCGGCGGCGGCTCCGCGGGACTCCGGCTGCGCGGGCCTGGCGGCGGCGGCGACGGCGGAGACACACACGGTCACCCGAGGGCCTCGGGGACGCTCGGACGGCGGGGGTGGGCTCAGCGCCGGCGTCGCGAGATCGGATCCCAGCGCGGGCGGCGGCGCGGGCGGGTGGGCGGCGGCACGTCCCGGTAGGTCCAGGTCCAGCGCCGGCGACGCCGCGATGCGCCCTTCTAGTGGCTCCGAGAGGGACGAAGCTCAGGTTGCAGCTGCCCCGGGCTCGGCGGCGGCGGCGGCGGCGGCGGGCGGGCGAGCGAGCGGGCGGCTGGGCGCGGGGCCGCTCCGCTCTCTCCGCCTCCGGCTCCGGCTCGGGCGGGCCCGCGACGGTGGCTGCAGCGCGACGGCACGGGGACGACCTGTCACAGGACGGCGGGGGCGAGCCGGCGGCGTTCAGGGCTGCGCGGCGGCACGGCCGGCCGAGGCGGCTGCGGCTCCCGGGGCCGTCGCGTCGAGGTGCGGAGCTGCCACCGCGGCCATCTTGTTGCTCTAACTGACAAGAACCCCCCTCCCCCCGCTCCAGCCCGACGCGGCGCTCGCGGCCCCCCTCCCGCGGCCCCGCCCCGCGTCAGCCTCCAACAGGAAGTCGTCTTGGCCCGTGGCACGTGACCTCCACAGCTTATTTGCATACCGGAGGGCGGGCTAGCCAATCAGCACCCTGTACTTGAGTACCGCCCATACGCGCTTCTCCCCAGCCTATTGGTTCGTTCCGGAAAAGTCACGCCTCCCCCTGGCTCCTTAATAATCCGCGCGCGCCCGCGCAGTGCGGGGGCCGCGAGCTGCGCGTGCTTTTGTGACTCGGTCGCGCGCTTCTCTCCGTAGTACTAAGCGCTCCGGCCCGGGCTGTCGGGAAAACTGCGCCGTGTCCCTCCCCTCACCTTCTGTCCCCCCCGCCTCTTGGGTCCTGCGTGTCCGCGGTTAGCTTCCTGGCCGAAGCGGCTTCGACTCATGCCTGCGCGTCCTCCGGGTCCTCCCCAGTCAGCGCCCCTTGGTAACGGGGCTTTGCGCGGCTTTTTCGCCCGGCGGCGCTGACTCTCCACGCTGCAAGCGCCCTGAGCCTGGCGCACGCACCGGCGCGCGTCCGGCCCGTGCCGTGCACACGCCCTGCACCTCCCCACGGTGCACACGCGTGCATGCACGGGCCTCGGCCGGGAAGCTTCCAGCTCGCCGCGCGCGCCTGCTCCGGGCCCCTCTCCACGGCTCAGCAGCTCCCCAGGGAGCGCGCCCCTGCTGCGAGCCAAACAACCCTCGCGGCGAAACCGTCTCCCCCACCACCACCCCAACCCCGGGAGACATCCACTCCCCGCCGCGCGAACACCCCCACCCTCACCGTGCGCGCCCGGCTCCTACACACCCCGCATTGCCTTCCTGGCACTCGAGAACCCGCCACGATCCTCCATTCCGCCGCTCCTCTTCGGTATGCATTATTCATCCCCCGTAGGTAAGGTCAGGTTCGAAGCGCAGTCAGGAGACTCCCTTCGTAACTTTCGGTTCAAGCCACAGGAAGATTTTGAAAGCACGGCTTTTGCTCCATCCTCACGACAGGTTGTGGCAAGAGGCTAGCCTTTCCGCGTGGTGTGACTTTAAAAGTTGTCGATGCTCAAAGAGGCCATTCGCTCCTGGTCTACGCGTTCCCATCTTGAAGAAGAGAAAACACACCGCGATCTTCACAGTGCGGTTTTGCTGCTGTAAGTGTCATCCTTTTGAAATGTTCGTGGATGAAAGACAACGCACATTCCCCGCTCGCGTTTCCCTTCTGGGTCCCACGAGCTCCGTACACATCCTTTCTTCTCTCTGCCATATTTTAAGCCCTCGGGTAGTGAGATTCACAAATCACCCTCACACGTCGTCTTCAAACGTCTGCTGTGCTGTGATCTTTCTTGAAAACCCACATCCCCTAGAAGGATTTGAAGGCACAGTCCTTAGGCAAAGACCTCTGCCTTTTCAACATTTTATCTACATCAGTTTAATTTTTGGCTAGAGAACCTGTGCCTTTTGTATTTCTCAAAAGTAGAGATTTTATCACGTGATCCAGGCGAGAGCACGAAGGCCTCCCCACATGCTGGGACCACTAGGCAAGTTGGCACAAACTATTTGGATAGACCGGCACTACCAATATCGGACTGGTATTTTGAACCAGAACTACAGTATGTAGTGTTTGTGATCTGACTTTGTGACTATAACCTTTCTTTCTCTCAGGTCCCCTTTGTTAGCCCCCTCCCTCAGCTTAGACAAAACAGGTTTCTTCCTACTCATAGACTGCCAACACCTGCAGAAAAGAAGACAGTCCTTCCTGAATCCAAAATTAGACTTACAGTTTGGTACATGGTCCTGTGGCTGTAGAAAGAATATTTGTGCGTGCGTGCGTGTGTGTGTGTGTGTGTGTGTGTGAGAGAGAGAGAGAGAGAGAGAGATGATGTGTGAGTGCATACGTGCCATAGTGCATGTGTGGAGTCAAAGAACTTTAGGTAAGGCTCCTTGCCTTCCACATTGTTTTGAAGCAAAGTCTTGTTCACTGCTGTGTTTGCCAGGCTAGCTGGCCAGAGAGCATCCCTCTGGTAGTGGCATTGGGATTACAGTCGCTGGCTACAACACCTGACTTCACACGGGTACTAGGACTCTGAGCTCAAGGACTCATGCGTGCATGGCAAGAGCTTTACCCATGAGCCATTTCCCCAGTCCTAGAAAGAAGATTTGAGGGCTGGGAATGGCTCAGCAAATAAGGCATTTGCCTGCAATGCCTAATGACCAGAGTTCTATTCCCCATGTAAAGCTAGATATACAAAGTTGCACATGCATCTGGTGTCTGTTTGCAGCGGCTGGAGGCCCCTGTGTAGCCCTGCATGGTGGAGCACACTTTTAATCCCAACACTGGGGAGGCTGAGGTAGGAGGATTGCTGCGAGTTTGAGGTCAGCTTGAGACTACATCAATTCCAGGCAGCCTGGGCTAGAGTGAGACCCTACCTCAAAATAATAATTTGGGGGCTGTAGAGATGGCTTAGCAGTTAAGGTGCCTGCCTCCTAAGCCTAAGAACGCTGGTTCCAATCTCCAGGTCCCACGTTTAGCCAGATGCAAAGTTTCGCAAGGGTGCAATGCTGCACTTGACCACAAGGGGGCGCACACATCTGGATTTCTTTCATAGCAGCTGAGAGACTGCTGGCGCGCCCATCTCTATCTGTCTTCCTCTCCCTCTCTCTCTGTCTGTCTCTCTCTGTGTCTCTCTCCAAAAATAAAAATAATTAAAAAAATAATTTGGGAGTCTGGAGGTGTAGCTCAGTGATCACTTACCTACCCTGCACAAAGGCCTTGGGTTCAGTCCTCAGTACCACATACAGAGAATGACAGCGAGAGAGTGATTTGAGATTTGAGCTGGGGGGGCGGGGCTGAGTCAGAAGCAGTGAGGAAGCATAGGATAGCCACCAACCTGGAGACTGCCCCTAGTGGCTGGATGGAATAAGTTACCAATGAGGAGCCCCGGTAAAGTGGTAAGATGCCTAAGTTCATACCGGGCATCTGTTCCTGCTTGTGGCTGTTTTCTCCAGGCTCATCGCTGACTCTTGAATCAGAGCAGCTGTGATCACCCGAATGAGATCCTCAAACGATGGGCCCTACTTACCTTCCACTTGAAGGGCGGGGGCAGAGGCCCTGCCCCTCCCAGAGGTTTTTGAAGAGGTGAACAAAGGGCCTGGGATGTGGGGAGCTCTCTCTGCACAGTGTAGCTGCCTGTCTCTTCTTGCCTAGGGGACTCTTGAGTGCTGCAGCCCTATGTGAGTCATCCATGCTGCCGTGGGCTGCTCAGTGGTACAGTTACTCAAAAGTGGCCCAGGGGACTTTGCCATGATGCAGCAGCCGTAGAGCCCCCATGAACCTGTAAAAACCCCAGTAAACTGAGTGGTTCACCAAGCTGGACTTGACCAGAATCTGTCTCTTGGTTCTGTTGGTGCCTTCCCCATCTGAAATGAATAAGCATTTCTTTTTATTTATTTCTTTTCATGTTTTTAAATGTTTTGTTTTCCAAGGCAAGGTCTCACTCTAGTCCAACTGACTTGACACTCTGTAGTCCCCAGCTGACATCAAACTCATCTTGATCCTCCTACCTTTGCCTCCCAAGTGCTGGGATTAAAGGAGTGTACCACCATGCTCAGCTTTATTTTTATTGATTTCTTCTCCTTTTTTTTTTTTTTTTTTTTTTTTTTTTTTTGCATACATGTGTATGGGCACACCAGGGCCCTTTACTGCTGGAAATGAATATCAGGCACATGCACCATTTTTTGTGGTCAGCTTTATATGGTTACTGGAAATTGAACCCAGGTCAGTGGGGTTTTCAGGCAAGTACCTTTAACTGCTGAGGTCCTGTTTCAAAGAAGATGGAGCGTAGAAACCTCAAAGTGGTCCTCTGACCTCTATGCTGGTGCTGTGGTGCACATGCACACACACAACAAATAGGTATTTTTAGGTGACTCTTATAATCAATATAGCAAATGTTTGGGATGTTTTAAAAACATACAATAAAGTCAGGCATGGTGGCACACACCTTTAATCTCAGCACTTGGGAGGCAGAGGTAGGAGGATCTCTGTGAGTTTGAGGCCACCCTGAGACAACATAGTGAATTCCAGGTCAGCCTGGACTAAAGCAAGATGGTACTTCAAAAAAAACAGCATACAACCTACATTAAGATAGTGCTCAGTCCAAGCCTGAGCTCTGCATTAGTCAGCCCTTAAATAGGATATTACCCAGCTTTGTGGCATAAGAAAAAATTGAAGAGCTGGGCGTGGTGGCGCATACCTTAATCACAGCACTCGGGAGGCAGAGGTAGGAGGATCAGCATGAGTTTGAGGCCACCCTGAGACTATCTAGTGAATTCCAGGTCAGCCTGAGCTACAGTGAGACCCTACCTAAAAAAACTAAAAATAAAAAAAGTTGAAAACTTAAGAGATATTCAGGAACATAGCCAGTTGGCAGAAGTCCTTCAATTTGAGCAATAAGAAGCCAAAACTATTAGTATAAAGAGGCAATCTGTCAGGATGGTGGTCTTCACACTATTCCTCAAAACATCCTCATACAAATAGGTGCAGATTCCTTCTGTGAGAACCCAGGCAGCAGGCCTGGGACCAGGGGGTAGACGGAATCAGAGAGACATTTTGGTTTAGCTTAAAAGCTATGAGCACATTGTGATGGAGGATCAGGAGTTCAAGGCCAGCCTGGGCTACATGACACCCTGCATCAAATAACCAGATTAGAAAAAATAACTATAGGAGTGAGTTATCCAGAAGAACTCAGTTTTGAAAGATAGCAAAAGTCTTATCTGTGGAGGGGTTTAAAGCCGAAAGATGGGGAGATATCAGTCTCCATAGTTACTGGCACAATAGATCACTGTCTTGAGCAGCAAGATCGAGTAGCTCAGTGGTTCTACAAGGGTGTCACTGGACCAGAAGTGGTACCATCACCTTGCAGCTTATTAGAAATGCCACTTCTGAGGCCCACTACCAGACCTCCTCAAGCCATCGGGTACTTCTGATGTGCCTGGAAAGGAGAACCATGCACGGCTTTTGTTGCAGTTCCCTTCTCAGTGCTGGGATAAAGCCCTCGACCAGAAGCAGCTGCTAGGAGGAAAGGGTTTATTTTGGGTTACAGTCTTTTTTTTTTTTTTTTAAATTTATTTATTTATTTGCAAGCAGAGAGAGTGAGCTAGAAGAGAGGCAGACAGAGAGAATGGGCACGCCAGGGCCTCTAGCCACTGCAAACGAATTCCAGATGCGTGTGCCCCTTGTGCATCTGGCTTACATGGGTCCTGGAGAATCAAACCGGGATCCTTTGACTCCGCAGGCAAATGCCTTAACCGCTAAGCCACTTCTCCAGCCCCCTGGGTTACAGTCTTGAGGGAAAGCTCCATGGTGGCAGGGGAAAGCACGGTAGAGGATGGACATCACCTCCTGGCCGCAGCAGGTGGCAAACAGCCGCAGGACAGTGAGCCAGACCAACCCTGGCCAGCTAGGGGCCCACCATGAAGCCACGAAGGCCCACCCCCAGCAACACACCTCCTCCACTAAGACTCCACCTCCCAAACTGCCATCAGCGGGGATCAAGCATGCAGAATACATGCGTTTATGAGGATCACCTAATTCAAACCACTGCATCTTCGATTGAGATTGTTTTTGTATGAGACCTCTCTCAGCCTTGTCCTACCCCACCCTGCTCTGTCCTACCCTACCCTACCCCTGTGGCTGTCTTGCTTCCTACTCAAGCCCCTGGTACCATCAGTCTCTGTGGATTCTACAAGTATAATTTTTTTTTTTTTTTTGGTTTTTCGAGGTAGGGTTTTACTCTAGTCCAGGCTGACCTGGAATTAACTATGTAGTCTCAGGGTGGCCTCGAACTCTCGGCGATCCTCCTACCTCTGCCTCCCAAGTGCTGGGATTAAAGGCGTGCGCCACCACGCCCGGCTTACAAGTATAATTTTTTAAAAACTTTTTTTTTTTTTTTGGTTTTGCGAGGTAGGGTCTCACTCTGGTCCAGGCTGACCTGGAATTAACTATGTAGTCTCAGGGTGGCCTCGAACTCTCGGTGATCCTCCTACCTCTGCCTCCCGAGTGCTGGGATTAAAGGCGTGCGCCACCACGCCCGGCTAAAAACTTTTTTTATTGACAACCACCATACATATATAATATACCATGATCAGAATTCCCTCCCACCAGCCTCCTTTGTCTCCCCTCCTAATCTCCCTCCACTGAATCCCCTCTTCTTTCCACTAGTCCCTGGTCTAGTTCGATGTCATTATTTTTTCCCTCCTATTGTGCAGGTCTTATGTAGGTCATGTCAGCCACCATGAAGTCATGAATGTCAAGGCCGCTTTGTTTCTGGAAGACAGGGCTGCAAAGCACTCCTCCCCTTCATTTGGCTGTAATGTTCTTTCCACCACCTCTTCTGCAGTGGTCCCTGAACCTTGGAGGATGTGAGAGAGATGTCTCCATGTTGAACACTTCACTGTCCCTTCTTGTCAGCACTTGGGTGAGTTTTGCATCACTCCAGTGGTCAACACCATTTGAAAAGAGAAGCTTCTCTAACCAAAAGTAAGAGTAGCATTGTTATATAGGCATAAACAGAAGTGTTCAGTATGTTGTATATCCATTTAGCCAGAGAACAGTGGTAGTTTCCCCCCTAGGGCTTATGACCTCCTCAGCCACAGACTTTTATTTAGGTTTTCAATCCCAGGCAGGAATTCCGCCCCATTCTACAAGTATAATTTGTATCCTCATGGGGCTGCTCTTGGACTAAAGCTTTGGGATTCAAATACAAGATAGCTTTTCAGTTAAAATATAATTAAAAGAGATTCTAACCCTAACCTGTTGCCAACAACTGACTTGGGTCTTAAAAAAAAAAAAGAAAAGAAAAGATGTGGGCTGGAGAAATGGCTTAGTGGTTAAAGTGTTTGCCTACGAAGCCAAAGTATCCTGGTTCAATTCTCCAGGACCCATGTAAACCAGATGCACAAGGGGCACATGCATCTGGAGTTCGTTTGCAGTGGTTGGAGGCCCTGGTGTGCCCATTCTCTCTGTCTCTCCTCTCTCTCTCTCTCTCTCTCTCTCTCTCTCTCTCTCTCTCTCTCTGCTTGCAAATAAATAAATAAATAATTTTAAAAAAAAGATGTCACCAGTTTGGGGAGATAGCTCAATTTGGTAAAGGTGCTTGATTTCAAAGCCTGCCGGTCCCGGTTCAATTCCCAAGCACCTCCCCATCTCTGGGTGCAGAGTGGTACGTGCATCCCAACACCCCTATGACAACTGGAAGCAGATCCTGGGGAATTGAACCTGGGTCCTTAGGCTTTGCAGGCAAGCGCCCTAACCACAAAACCATCTCTCCAGCCCAAATAAATTTTTTTTTAAAGGATGTGATCAACTTCAAAAGGCCTTTCAGGGCCTGGAGAAGTAGCTCAGTGGTTAAGGTGCTTGCCTGCAAAGACTAAGGACTGTGGTTTGATTCCTCAATGCCCATGTAAAGCCAGATGTGCAGAGTGGTGCATGTATCCAGAGTTTGTTTGCAGCAGCTAGAGACCCTGGTGTTCCCATTCTCTTTCTCCTTGAAAATAAGTAAACAATTAAAAAATAAAATTTAGCCGGGCGTGGTGGCGCACGCCTTTAATCCCAGCACTTTGGAGGCAGAGGTAGGAGGATCACCGAGAGTTCGAGGCCACCCTGAGACTACATAGTGAATTCCAGGTCAGCCTGGACTAGTGTGAGACCCTACCTCGAAAAATCAAAAATAAATAAATAAATAAATAAAATAAAATAAAATTTTAAAAGGCCTTTCAGGCAGCATGGTGCAGTCGCTGGTCTTCAAACTTTCTGTTCAGAAGAAACACCCAAATACATTGTCCAGAATCTACAGGACGGTGAATCTGCATATCTAGCAGCTCCCCAAAGCATTCTGATGCACTTGTCCTTCCTATGCTGAAATATTAGAATCGAGAAATGACCCCCAAGTCAGACTCAGGGGAGTCTCAGAGAGAGGTTGCAGACTTCTCCTTTCTAGTCGTCATTGAGTGGAAGGCGCTCCCCCAACACTGACTGAATGCTCTGTGCTCCAGGCCGACCAGATGCTGGGGGGTAAAGTGGCAGGCCATGATGGAGAAAGTCTATCTCCGTGAAGGTACCAGGGAGGCAGCCCACCCCAGGACACCTTCCCAGACACCTGAGTTACAGGAGGACCAGGGAAGCAGCAGCAGTCAGAAGCTGATAAAAGGAGAGTAAAGAAAGGGGGCGGGGCTGGAGAGGTGGCTCAGCGGTTAAAGTGTTTGCATGCAAAGCCAAAGGACCCAGGTTCAATTCCCCAGGACCCAGAAGTACAAAGTGGCACATGCATCTGGAGTTAAGTTTGCAGCAGCGGGAGGCCCTAGTGCGCCCATTCTCTCTATCTTCCTCTGTCTCTGTCTCTCTCAAAAAAATAAATAAAAATAAATTTTAAAAAGAAAGAAGAGGAAGAAGCAAGGGAGCCTGGAGCACAGGCTTTCCCGGCTTGCGGCAGCTCGGGGGCAGGGGGAAGGGAACCTAGACGGCCGGAGCACAAGGAGCAGCTTGGCCCGTGGAGATGCTGGGCCTCTGTTCTGAAGTCAGTGCAGAGCCCTTGGATGGATTGAAATGTTTCTTCATTGTCTGAAAGCTTTGTGGAAGCAGTGGCAGATGACACAAAAAAGGATGACATAGAGGAAGAAGAGACTGGAAGGATTGACGTAGAGAAGGAGGAAAAGGCGGGAAGGGCAGAGAGGATGACTTAGAGAAGGAGGAAGAGGCAGGAAGGGCCGAGAGGGCGTAGAGGAGGATGAAGAGGCGGGAAGGGCCGAGAGAGGAGGAGGAAGAGGCGGGAAGGGCCGAGAGAGGAGGAGGAAGAGGCGGGAAGGGCCGAGAGAGGAGGAGGAAGAGGCGGGAAGGGCCGAGAGAGGAGGAGGAAGAGGCGGGAAGGGCCGAGAGAGGAGGTTGAAGAGGCTGGAAGGGCCGAGAGGACGATGCAGAGGAAGAGGAGGGAAGGGCCGAGCACACAGTTGTGTTTGCACCTATCCATGGGGTTTTCTCCGAACATGGCTTTTCCTAAAGTGAGTACCCCAAAAGAGAGAGGGCACCATGACAGAAGCCAAGGTCCTTTATAATGTCAACGCAAATAGAGATTTTCCAAATGCAGTAACATGGAGAATGGATGCTGCAGTGGGAGTCCATTGGGGCATGGTCAAGGAGGATGACGAAGGCAGGGGCTTTAGAGGTGAGTGGAGGAGGGCTGGGGAGCTGGCTCAGCAGCTAACAGCACTTGTTTGCAAAGCCTGCTGGCCCAGGACCCACCTAAAGCCAGGTGCACAAAGTGGTGCATGCATCTAGAGTTCTTTTGTAGTGGCAAGAGGCACTGGCACACCCATTGTCTCTCTCACACAGAAATAAAAATTTTAAAATAAGTGGTCAGTTGAGGTCTCAGGGTCTAGCTCAGAGGTGAGGTACTTGTCTAGCATGAGCAAAGCCTTGGCTTCTATCCCTAGCACTTCAAAACCAAAAAGGGGCAGGGCGTGTTGGCACAGGGCTTTAATCCCAGCACTTGGGAGGTAGAGGTAGGAGGATCTCAGTGAGTTTAAGGCCACCCTGAGACTACATAGTGAATTCCAGGTCAGCCTGGGCTAGAGTGAGACCCTACCTTGAAAAACCAAAATAAATAAATAATAACAAAAACAAAACAAATAAAAGCCAGTCATGGTTGTGCACGCCTGTAACCCCAGCACTGAGATGGGTAGAGACGGGAGGATCTCTGGGGCTCACTGGTCAGCCAGTTTAGCTGTCATGGAGGTTCACTGAGAGACTGTCTCAAGAAAATAAGGCACAAGAGTGATGGAGGACGCCTCTACCCTCTGCGCAAGTACGCATGAGGTGTGCGCATCTTCACAGCACACGTGCACGCACACACCACCTCTGATATCCAAAGCAACACCCAGCACTTCCTGTCATGTGCCTTTGGTCACACAGATCAACCCTGGCACCACGTGGAGGGGTATCTGTGGAGACGAGACTTCCAGAGGAGCAGCTCCTTGCCTTGGAGGCTGGCTGCGTTAAGAGTAAACCCACAATGAGGCATGAATGAATGAGGGGAGGAACAACCAGGCCTCTGCCCCACACACAATTCACATGCATGGCTCAGCAAAGTTCAGATCATGAATGTGGCCTTTCAGGTTCTCAGAATCACTGGCAAGAGGAGACCACAGGTCCTCTATGGACTCCAAGCTTAGGACATCCCACCCTTTTGTATGCCCTAGTTCTCTTTTCTTTTTTCTAGACACATGCACCACTTTGTGCATTTGGCTTATGTGGGTCCTGGGGAGTCGAACCTGGGTCCTTTGGATTTGCAGGCAAGTGCCTTAAGTGCTAAGCCATCTGTTGCAGTGGTCATCACCTCCTGGGCAACATCACATGGACAACAGCAACAGGAGAGTGTGCCAAACACTGGCAAGGGGACACTGGCTATGACACCCATAAGCCCGCCCTCAACAATACATTGCCTCCAGGAGGTGTTAATTTCCAAATCTCCATCAGCTGGGAACCTAGCATTCAGAACACCTAAATTTATGGGGGATACCTGAATTAAACCACCACATTCCACCCCTGGCCCCCGTAAACTGACAACTATACATGATTTAAAATGCAATGCATTCATCCAACTTCAAAAGTCCCCGTAGTTTTTATCAATCCTAATGAAACATCAAACATTCTCATAGTTCAAGGTCTTTTAACTGAGCAATAATACCAAAAAAATCCCCCCCCCAAAAAAACCATAATGGCACAGAATAAACATTCACACTGCAAAAGATGGCCTTGAGCATAGCAAAGAAATATTCAACAATACAAGATTTAAACAGGGCAAACATCAAACTCTGTAGCTCCAAGTCCAACAACTGTAGTTGGTGACAAGTGTCTAGGTGTGATAATTCTAACCACTGACAAGTCTCTGGAGTTCCAATTCTGTCCCTCCAGCCAAGCTACTCACAGTCCTGGAAAACTTCATCTGGGACCGGCAGCTTTCCTTAGCAGCCATCTCGTGATCCCTGCATCTCCACTGGGTCTCCACTGCAACCCATGGTTTATCCTCATGGCCCCAAGGGGTCTCCATGCAGGCATCCAGCAAACCTGCTTTACACTGCCCATGGCTGTTTCCAAAACACAAGACTGTGCTGCAAATTCAAAGATCCTCTCCTGCATTTCTTATGCTCCATAATACCTGGTGTGGTGCCAGTTTGTTAATCCAGGGGGGAATACAGCAGACTTTGAAGAATTGAACACTCAGCATTCATACCCTTCAAAAGACTACATTCTTTCTGCTGTCCCAATGCAGGTCAGCTGGCCCAATCTCAAAGGTTGTAATCTCTCATATAATTGCAGCTGAATGGGTAGAAGTTTCAGCCCAAAGATTTCATTTCTGTACCATATCCCTCTGTTCACATTAGTCTGCTTTTACACAAAGCAACTCTGCACAAGTTCTCAGAACATGATCATAACAGCAAGCCTCTCACACAAACTGCTTCTAGCCCAGTCCAGGCAAAGCTCTTTCTCACCCTCACAAGCCAAACCTCACAGTCCATAGTTCTTATCGCAGTCAGGTCTTTCAACTCTGACCAGAATAGTCCATCAAGCTGTACTTATAGCACTGCAAGGCATCTCTTAGGCTAAGGTTTCAAATCCTTCCACATACATTCCTCTTGAAAATCAGCTTTGAAAGGCCAAAGCCACACTCTTGGTACCAATTTTACTGTTGCAGTCAGATTCGCAACACTGGCAGAGATCACCCGATCAAGAGTAGCTTGTGGGGGCAGGGAGGAAGGTTTATTTTGGCTTACAGACTCGAGGGGAAGCTTCATGATGGCTGGGAAAAATGATGGCATGAACAGAGGGTGGTCATCACCTCCTGGGCAACATCAGATGTATAACAACAACAAAAGAATGTGCCAAACACTGGCAAGGGGACACTGGCTATAATACCCATAAACCCACCCCCAACAATACACTGCCTCCAGGAGGTGTTAATTCCCAAATTTCCATCAGCTGGGAACCTGGCACTCAGAACCCCTAAGTTTATGGGGGACACCTGAATCAAGCCATGACACCATCTCTCTAGCCCTCTCTTTTTCAATGACATTAGGCCATATTGCTTAGGGCTACCCAACTCTTAAACTCAATGCCTCAGTTTCTGTATTTGGTTGGTGGATGGCTCTAGATGTTAAAAATGTTTCACAACAGGGAGAGCCAGTAGGCTGGGCTGGGTGTGGCTTGGTGGTAGAGCACTTGTCTAGCATGTGTGAGGTCCTGGGTTCCATCCCCAGCACTGGAAAAATGAAAGCAAAAGGAGACAGCCATCAATCCGCAGTATAGTAGAGAGTCAGTGGACATTTGTGGTAGGGAGGTGACATGTCTAAGGCTGTCCTAGGGGACAGTTTTTCAGGCTGCACCACTGCAGGGTAGATTAGAGCAGGGATCACATGGCCAGCCACACAATTGTTGATCACTCATTCGTGTATCAGCTTTCTCGTTTCCACTCCCATTGGAGCCTTGGTGACTGCCTGCCTCTCCCACCACACCAGGCTTCAGACTCTCTCTTGTGATTGTAATTCTATCCCAGCCCTGGCATGGTGCCTGGCAGACAGTAGGCATGTAATAAGTACTTGTTGAAGGAAAGACAATGTTGGTGACAGCCGTGATGAAAGAAGTGGAGGCATTTCAGAGAGAGAGACATAGACTTGGCCACTCATGGAAGGAAAGGACACCGGGACCGGTGTGACTCCAGATGATGGGCCCATGTGAGTGATGGTTCCAAGATCAGCAGTAGGATTTGGTGGGAATGAAGCAAATCACACCTCACTTTCACTCTGTTATTAAAGTCTACTCAAAAGCTAGGGAGATGGCTCAGGGCATTCATTGACGATGGCTAGAGACCCTGGTGCCCTCCCCCACAAACACTTATTTAAATAAATATTAAGAAAAATATACCAGGTATGGTGGCGCACGCCTTTAATCCCAGTACTCAGGAGGCAGAGGTAGGAGGATCAGGGTGAGTTCGAGGCCACCCTGAGAATACGTAGTGAATTCCAGGTCAGCCTGGGCTAGAAAGAGGCCTTAAAAAAAAAAAAAAAAAAAAAAAAAAAAACAAACCATAATAATAATAATGAAAAATAAAGTTCACCTAAGGAAGGCTCTACCCACTTTCAACCAAGATACATCTTTTTTCTGTGTGTAGGGTGTAGGGAGCTACAGACAGGTTTTCTTTTGTGGCTACTGCCTCAGTGTAACGCGTATAAATATATATGCAGGTGTTTATGTTCCTATGAGATTCATCCATTGAGAATATGTCGTGTAATTTCCCAATTGTGCTTCCCACTCATGGTCCCACTCCACTAAAATGCAAGGCTACTGTAATGGGGTTATGGGGGCTTCGGGAGAAGTCTTTGCACCCTAAACCCTGAGTTCATGTCTGTTTTTTAAACCAAAGAATTGGAAACCAGACTAAGAAGGATAATTATGAAATTATTTTATTTTATTCAGGAATAGACGAGGGAGACAACCCAAGGAAAGGGAAATGGATACACTCACGTGGCCCAAGAGTCTTCCATGTGGGAAGGGAGCTTGGGCCTGAACCATGAAAAGGGATTTTGAGAGGAAAGAGAAGAAAGCAGAGGGCAGGAGGGGGTAGAGAGCCCATGTGGGAGCGGAGGGGAGGCTTACCAGGACCTGGAAGTTCAGGAGACATGAACAGCCAGCAAAAAGAGGGGCCTGCCCACCTGGTAAGTGTCTACTTGTAACCCTGTTGTGGTGGGCTTTACCTTCAGGCTCAGGTGAGCCAGAGTGAGGGCTGATGGGCCTGGGCTGGGGGAGGCTCAAGAAGATGACAGCCATGAAGCCAAGTTTAGGGGCTGAGTTTAACCAACCACAATGCCAGGATCAGGTTTAAATTCTAGGAAAGGGGACTCCCTCCCAGGAGGGATTCACTCAGGTTGTTCATGGACAAACAGGTCTAGGAAACTCCTTTAGTCAAGAGATAAGGAGAGGAGAGATTCTTCTCTGATCTCTAGTAAAGCAGAGATTGCACGGGCACACTTAAGGACATTTTTGCTTTTTATTTTCTGGGGGCCCAGTCACCCTCAACTACCTAACAAAGCCACCTGACTCCCTGTCACCACTGAGGGCACACAGTCGGCTTTCTTGTTCACTAGTGTATTTCAAATGCCAGAAAGTGGCTGGTATTTTAAAAAAATATATATATTTATTTATTTATTTGAGAGGGGTGAAGAGGGAGAGAGAGAGAGAATAGGTGCATCAGGGCCTCCAGCCATTGCAAACGAACTCCAGACGCATGTGCCCCCTTGTGCATCTGGCTTACGTGGGTCCTGAAGAGTCGAACCGGGATCCTTTGGCTTTGCAGGCAAACGCCTTAACCACTAAGCCATCTCTCCAGCCCGTGGCTGGTATTTTATATCCAACAAATAGCTGTTGAATAAATGGAAAAGGAAGAGAGACCAATGTCCTCTCTCTGTTGCCTCTGTGTCATATCTGTAAAGTGAAGTTCAGACACCCACTTTGTTCCAGCAGGGGGACCAGGTTTCTGTTCCTTCCCTCTTGGCCGACTCCACATTTGCAGAGCCACGTCTGAGTGGTTTGTTGTCACACACCTGGGGTGTGGCAGATGTTCAGTAAGTATCTGTCTTCTGACTGAGTTCCTTTCTTTACTAGGTATTTCTGGCTTACCTCTACCTGTGGTGTTGGGGGTGGGGTGGCGTGGGGCAGGTGGAGGGGGATCCATCAAGATGACACTAGATGTCAGGTGTGGTGTTGTATACCTGCAAACCCGGTGCTTTGGAGGTGGAGGCAGGAGGATCAGGAGTTGAAGTTCATCCTTGGCTATGTAGAGTGTTCAAGGCCAAACTGGGCCACTCGAGACATTGTCTAGAAAAAAAAAGAAAAACTGAGCTGAGGGTGTGGCTCAGTTAGCAGAGTGTTTGCCTAATATGCACAAAGCCCTGGGTTCAATCCCCAGCACTGTATAAACCAGGCACAATGACAAAGGCCTGTTATCCCAGCACTTGGGAGGATCATCCTTGGCTAATAGGAGTTCAAGGCAAGCCTGAGATACACGAGAGACACACACAGAGAGAGAGTGTGTGCACAAGGGACAGAGGGAGAAGGAAGGAATGAGAAAGAAGAGAAGAAAAAGAAACCAAAACCACCAAAAGCCGAGCACTAGCATTGAAGAGAAGGCGTGTATGGGGAACAAGGTGGGGATGGGTATTTTGGACTCAGGGGTCTCTGTGTAAAGGCGAGGATCCCAGTCGGGGTAATAAAATCGCAGTACATGAGGCAGTTTGGAGAATGGGATCAATTCTGACTTCAGACTCTCTGAGCTGCAGTCTTGCAACTCGACAGATTGAATCATGAGAAGACCAAGGCCTGAGAGAGAAATTCACCGGCTTATTGCCCCTGCCCAGGCCCAGGCCCAGGAAGAGAGCGTCTTTACTGGAAGCCAGTCATAGTGTGAGCCCATGCCCTGGAATGTGTGCACTCTCCATCCCCACGGGGGACAGGCCCTGTGCATAGACACTCAAGGAGGTTCCCTGTGTCAAGCCCACAGCTGCTTCTGGAAGGCCATCTTTATTTTGGAAAGCATCACCAAACCCTGTCTCAGCAGTAGGAGGCTCCAAGCGCCAGGTCCCTTGAGAAGAGCAGACTGAGGAGTCTGCCTCCCTTCACAGAGGCCGTGTAGATTCCCTGTAAACCACTCCTTCCTCGCAGGGTGTCCGTGTCGATCTCCAGCAGCCCAAGAGTGCCCATTCTAGTGTGTGTGCACATACCCATGGCTGGGGCCAGAGGAAGGGAAAAGAAAAAAAAAAACCAAACCTGGTGACATTCAGAGGTTGCCAAACCTCCAAATTTGGCATCTGGTGTGATCTAGAGTTGGCCAGCAGTCCTGAGTGTTCATCTCATATCCTGGGCAGGGTTCCCAGCGGCCAGTTGTCAGACCATGGGTATATAATGTGACACTGGACCAAGGGGAAGGAGAGAGAATGGGTAACCAGGTCCCCACCCCCCCGCTTCTCACCATGGCGAATGCTTGTTTATTTCTGTTTATTCTTTCCAGCTAGAAAACAATACACGTGCTCTATGAAAATATAGAAAGATGAATGCCACCACATTGTCTAGACCGCAAAGAAGCCTCTGTTAACCTTGAAGGGCATCTCCAGCTGAGTGTGGGGCACACGCCTGTAATCCCAGTACTTGGGAGGTAGAGGAAGGAGGATCAGAGGTTCAAAGCCAGCCTCACTACATAGAGAGTTTGAGGCTAGCCTGGGATATGTGCTAAAAAGAGGGCTGGAGTGATGGCTTAGCACTTAAACACTTGCCTGTGAAGCCTAAGGACCCTGGTTCAAGGTTTGATTCTCCAGGATTTACGTAAACCAGATGCACAAGGGGGCGCACACATCTGGAATTCGTTTGCAGTGGCTGGAGGCCCTGGCATGCCCATTCGCTCTCTCTCTCTCTCTCTACCTGCCTATTTCTGTATCTCTCTCTCTCTCAAATAAATAAATAAGTAAATAATAAATTTTTTTTTTTTTGGTTTTGCAAGGTAGGGTCTCACTCTGGCCCAGGCTGACCTGGAATTAACTATGTAGTCTCAGGGTGGCCTTGAACTCTCGGCGATCCTCCTACCTCTGCCTCCTGAGTGCTGGGATTAAAGGCGTGCGCCACCACGCCCGGCCTAAAATATTTTTAAAAAGAGGGCTGGGGAGATGGCTTAGCAGTTAAGGATAATTATTGCTTACACATGAGGACGTCTCAGGCCAGAGACAACTAGATTTGACTCCCTAGAACCCACGTAAAAAGTTGAGTGTGCCCATGCATAGCTTTATCCCTGGTCCCCGGGGTGTGGGAAGGGAGGGGAGGCTGGAGACCCGAGCATCCCTTGGGCTTGCTGACTGACAGCAGCTCCAGGTTGGGCAGAGATCTGTCTTGAGGAAATACATGGACCAGTGATAAGAAGGTGATAAGAACTTACTGTTCTCCTCTGGCTTCGGCACACACACGCACACACACACACGTACATTCACCACATATCACACACCACATAACACCAAACCGCATGCATGCACAGGTTAAAAAAAAATACTGAAGGGCTGGAGAGATGGCTTAGTGGTTAGGGCGTTTGCCTGAAAAGCCTGAGGACCCAGGTTCACTTCTCCAGGTCCCACGTAAGCCAGAGGTGCACAAGATGACGCATGTGTCTGGAGTTCATTTGCAGTGGCTGGAGGCCCTCGTGCGTCCATTCTTACTCTATCTCTCTCCCTCTCTGTCTTTAGTAAATAAATAAATAAATAAAAATAAATCTTTAAATGCTGAAGAATGTTTCCTTCCAGACTCATATCTCGTGACTTGGCATAGTTTCCAAAAGCCATGGAAATGCCCTATGAGTTGTTTTGAATACTGTGGGGATGAGGAACATGTTTAGTCTACGAGTAAGAAACATTTACCCCTGGTCCTTGGAGCTATTACAATAATGGGAGGTCAGCATTTCAGAGCAGGTGCATTGGTTTGCTCAGTGATTTTGCCTTCCTTCTGTGATGACATTTCTTTTTTTTTTTTTTAATATTTTATTATTTATTTATTTATTTATTTGAGAGAGAGAGAGATACAGAAATAGGCAGGTAGAGAGAGAGAGAATGGGTGCGCCAGGGCCTCCAGCCACTGGAACTCCAGATGCTAACCATCTGGCTTACGTGGGTCCTGGAGAAGCGAGCCTCGAACCGGGTCCTTAGGCCACAATGCATTTTGTGTCTCCAGAGGGGATGGCACGGTGAGTGCCAAGTCCTCCTCTCTGATTGGGCCTAGCAGAATTGACGTGGACTGATGCTAACCATGACCGTGACCACAATGTTGTGTTCAGAGGGGATGGCACTGTTTTGCCTCACGCAGGCACACACGCACACCCCACCTCCTCTTGTTTTTCCCATTTAGCAATGAGAGATCACCTCAAGAGCGGGTTGTAGTTTTAGTATTTATTTGGAAGAATCTTATTTCTGTTAGGCCTCCCCCCACCCTCTGTGTGTGCGTGTGGTGTGTTCACACGTGTGAGTTCAGATGTGCAATGGCACGGCATGCATGTGGAGAGCTGGGCACAGCTTCAGGTGTGGTCATCCCCTTCCATGTTACTCGAGGCAGCAGCTCTCATTCACTGCTGTGTTTGCCGAGCTAGCTGGCCCGCGAACTTCTGGGCGATTTCTGTCTCTTCTGCAGTGGGCAGGCTGGGGCTACAGACATGCCTGTGCTACAGTGTCTGGCTTTTCCATGGGGTTCTGAGGACTCCAACTCAGAAACTCCTCTTTGTGGAGCAGGCTCTTTTATCCACAGAGCCATCTCCTCAGCCCAGACCTCTTTTTTTTTTTTTTTTTTTTTTTAATGCATTCACTTTTAAAAATAAGGCAGTGTTCTTAAAGGAAGTCAAGAAAATCTTTGGTGGGAGGCTTTTCCACTGAGCAGAGCTTCTTTCTGAGGTTCACGGAGCCGAGGGACTCGGGAGGCCCTGTGTTGTTTCTCTGGCCAACCTTGTAGCAGCCATACATTCCTGCTGGTCAGAGGCATGGAATATTCCACCACAGAGCCGGAAGCCTTGGGCAAGCTTAGTTTCCCTACTGCTATTCAACACCCCACTTCTCTCTAACTCTGCAGAGAGGACACATCACATGACTTCAGGGACAAACGTAGTCAAGAAAGGGTGGCCCTAAAACAGCCCTACCTGACAGGGTGGCTGTCAGACGAACAATGTCACAGGAGGCAGTGAGTCATCCCAGCTGGCCCCTGGCTCAACAGAGCAGGAGGAAAGGTCTGTGCACACCCTGAGAGATCAGTCCAGGCTCCTCTGTCCCAAGACTTCTGTGGAAAGATCCATCAGGGCACAACCAGGCCTTTGTGCATTGGGGTCAGACGTGGTTCCTAATCGACAGCCTAGACAAAGGGCCTCTGTGTTTGTCAGCACAGATCTGCAGCAATGACACGTGTTTTAATGTACAAAAAAAAAGTGTCTGAGCCTGACATTTCAGCAGAATTCTCTTTGGAGAATCTTGTGCTTATCACTAGAAGACCTTGTTATACATCATCCCCACGGCTGTGGAGAAGTTCTCCCACCACCTGGCAGGCCACTGTCCCCTTTGCAGCCATCCTGTGAGCACTATAGACTGCGGGTATGCCAAGAGCACAGCACAGTGAATTAATGGCATGTGTGGCTGATCTGCCACCAAGTGCCTCCGCCCCAGGGTGCCGCTTGGACCAAGTATGGTAACCACCAGGGAGGAGGAGGCTGCTCTTCCCCCACGCACAGCCGAGCAGTGGGCTCTGCAAGACAGCACGTGGAGCTCTTAAGGCTTCTCCACAGAGGCAAATGAGAAGGGACCTGCCAAAGTTGGGGACAACTTTCCCACCTGCTCGTGGTAAGGACACGGATGTGTGAGGTTTTTGAGTGCATCCTGAGCTTGTCAGCCCCTGCCTCGTATCCTGAATCTGACTGTGAGTGGAAAGCAAAGAGGTTGGCCTGTCTTGTTTAGCAGTTAAGGCATTTGTCTGCAAAGCCAAAGGACTCAACTTAGACTCCCCAGGACCCATGTTAGCCAGATGCACAAGGGGGCACACGCATCTGGAGTTCGTTTGCAGTGGCTGGAGGCCCTGGTGCGCCCATTCTCTCTCTCTCCCTCGTTCTCTCTGTCAAATAAATAAATAGATGGAAAAGAAAAAAAGAAACTTGTGGAGACTAGAGGCTGAACGAAACCTTTTCCTCCCATGAAGCTGCTTCTGGTGGGGTGTTCTACCGCAGCAATGAGAAGGGAACTGCTGGCTTATCTACAAAGCCTAACCACCCAGGATTGACTCCCTGGTACCCACACAAAGCCAGATGCACAAAGTGGCACATACATCTGGAGTTTGTAATGGCTAGTCTCTGGCACACCCATTCTGTCTATCTCTCTTATCTCTATCTCTCTGTGCTTGCAAATAAAAAACTTTTTTAGGGGCTGGAGAGATGGCTTAGTGGTTAAGGCATTTGCCTGCAAAGCCAAAGGATCCCGGTTTGACTCTCCAGGACCCACGTAAGCCAGATGCACAAGGGGGCTCATGCATCTGGAGTTTGTTTACAGTGGCTGGAGGCCCTGGCATGCCCATTCTCTCCCTCTCTCTCTGCCTCTTTCTCTCTCAAATAAATAAATAAATAATATATATATATATATATATATAATATATATATATTATATATATATATATGTTTTTTTTTTTTCAATGTAGGGTCTCACTGTGGTCCAGGCTGACCTGGAATTAACTATGTCGTCTCAGGGTAGCCTCAAACTCTTAGCGATCCTCCTACCTCTGCCTCCCGAGTGCTGGGATTAAAGGCGTGCGCCACCACACCCGGCTCTAAATAATATATTTTTTTAAAAAGATATTTTAAAAGATAAAAAAACATTTTTTTAAAAAGACGGTAACTGCAATAGCACTCAATAAATCTTTGGGGAAATGAATAAATGAATGGATTGGAAGGTAGCACACCCACCAGGAGAGCTTCAAATCGCTCACAGGTGCTTCCACGTGTGGGGCCATGTGGGGTGGCACAGCCCCAAGCCTGCTGGCACATGAAGCTGGCCCTGCTAGCTTACGTCACCTCAGCAGCACTTGTATCACTATGGCCATTGTTGGGTTGCAGACTTCTCCTCCCACATGGCAGCCATGAGACCTCCGGGAGGGCCGGCCATCCCAGTGATGTCCATTTCCCAGTGTCTGGCATAAACTCACCAACTGAATGCATGCTGCGAGGTGGAATGAATCAGCTGACAACAGTTTGCAGTTCCTCATGATCCTTGGAATTCTTCTCAGTCTCTGATTGCCTTCCCCCCAAACACACACAAGGAGTGAATTATTTCAGGGACTCAGGGGAAGACAAGGTCACTGGGTTACTTAGTGTCACCGGTACTTTGTGCACATTTCTGCCAGTCACCTTTGCTTCTGAGCCTGAGGTGGGGCAGACTTTCATCTGATCCCCTTCACAGCTCCTAAATCAGGTAGAGGGCAGGTGGAGGGCACCTCTTCAGATTTGGAGGGATTTATAGACATTTACCCACTGTTCCTGGCATTTTACAGCAATATAAGATCCATTAGATGGCCTTTGGGGCGGGGGGGGGGAATTAAAATAACAAAGGCTAGGAGACAGTGACAACCGTCCTCCTCTTACTCTGTCCATCACCCTCAGTGGCTTGAGTCTTCATCATCATCCCAGTCAGTAAGGAGAATGTCAACAAGGAGCTGGCGAGACCTGGGGGAATCGGTCCCTGAAGACACTCGTAGGAGGACAGCCATGTTCCTGAGTCCCTGAATAAAGCTCCGAGTCTTATTTATTTCAGACAAAGAAAGGGAGAGAAAACAGAGAGGGAGAGAAAGAGAATGGGCGTGCCAGGGCCTCCAGCCACTGCAAACAAAGTGCAGACGCATGTGCCACCATGGGCATCTGGCTTCCATGGGACCTGGAAAACTGAACCTGGGTCCTTAGGCTTCTCAGGCAAGCGCCTTAACCGCCAAGCCATCTCTCCAGCCCAAGCTCCAAGTCTTTAGAATGCCAGACCAGATGTTCTCTTCTTCCCACAGCTTCCAGCAGCTTGAGGAGTGGGACCAAGGCAGTCCAAGGACACGGGGGATCCTCATGATAGTGGCCCAAAGCCAGAGATTCAACCACTTCCTACACAATGACATCGTGGGCTGGGGAGATGGCTCAGTAGTTAAGGGCACATGCTTGCAAAGGCTGCTGTCCCTGGATGGATTCCCTAGTACCCACACAAACCAGATGCACAAAGTAGTGCAAGTGTATGGTGTTTCCAGTAGCAAGAGGTCCTGGTGCACTCATACATTCTCTCTTTGCTCACAAATAAGTGAATTAAAATATTTTTAAAATAAAGAATGAGGGCTGGAGAGATGGCTTAGTAGTTAAGGCATTTGCCTGCAAAGCCAAAGGATCCAGGTTCGATTCCCCAGGACCCATGTAAGCCAGATGCACAAGATGGCATATGTGTCCGGAGTTTGTTTGCAGTGACTCAATGCCCTGGCATGCCCATTCTCTCCTTTCTTTCTTTCTTTCTTTCTTTCTTTCTTTCTTTCTTTCTTTCTTTCTTTCTTTCTCTCTCCCTCCCTCTCCCTCTCTCTCTCTCCCTTCCCCTTCTCCCTCTCTCTCAAAAAAAAAAAAAAAAAAAAAAGAAAAGAGCCAGGTGTGGTGGCACACTCCTTTAATCCCAGCACTTGGGAGTTAGAGGTAGGAGGATTGCTGTGAGTTCGAGGTCACCCTGAGACAACAGAGTGAATTCCAGGTCAGCCTGGGCTAGGGTGAGACCCTACCTCAAAAAAACAATTAAAAAAAAAAAAAAAGAAAGAAAGAGAGCCGGGCATGGTGGCGCACGCCTTTAATCCCAGCACTCGGGAGGCAGAGGTAGGAGGATCGCCGAGAGTTGGAGGCCACCCTGAGACTACATAGTGAATTCCAGGTCAGCCTGAGCCAGAGTGAGACCCTACCTCGAAAAACCAAAAAACCAAAAAAAAAAAAAAAAAAAAAAAGAGAGAATGAATGACATCTCAGTTCCAGTTTGAACTTTAAAAAACTTTATTTTTTATTTTTATTTACTTATTTATTGGAGAGAAAGAGAAAGAGGTAGATATGTACAGAGAGAAATGGGTGTGCTAGAGTCTCTAGCCACCATAAATGAACTCGAGATGCACATGCCACCTTGTGCATCTGGCTTACATGGGTCTTGGGGAATCAAACCTGGGTACTTTGGCTTTCCAGGTAAGCGCCTTAAGAGCTAAGCCATCTCTCCAGCCCCAGTTTGAACTTTTTAAATACTTCATGTTGCGTTTTTCAAATAGCACGTGTTTAAATGGTTTAAATGCAGCTTATTGGGCTGGAGATATGGCTCAATGGTTAAAGGCATTTGCTTTCAAAGCCTGATGGCCCAAGTTCGATTCTCATAAGCCAAATGCACAAAGTTACTCATGTATCTGGAGTTTGTTTGCAGTAGCAGAAGATTCTGGCATGCCCATACACTCTTTCCCTTTCTTTCTCAGTCCCTCCCTCTCTCAAAAAAATAAAAATAAAAAATAAATATTTTAAAAAGCAGCCAGTCATCAGATGATTAAGCAGATTAACATGTCACTTCAGTATATTAGCACGAGACTGTTCGATGATTACAAGATCTGTAAGCTAGTTGAAGCAGTAAAATGTACAATTAAAAAAAATAAAAGGGAAAAGTCTATGGCAGGGGAGGTCATGAGCCTTAGGGGTATAAAGCCTGCTCTTGTCTGGCTAAATATATATATTATTCCCACCAAACTGCCCTGAAAGCACTACACTTAATGTTCATGTTCACATATTAATGCTACTCTCACTTCTGGTTAGAGAAGCTTCTCTTTTCAGATGGCGATGACCACTGGGATGACCCAAAAGGCAACATAGTGCTGAGAAGAAGGGATGGAGGAGTGCCCAGCACTGAAACATCTCTGTCACACCCTCCAAGGCTCAGGGTCCATTGCGGAAGAGGGGGCGGATAGAATGGAAGAGCCAAAGGAAGGGTACGACTCCTTACAATGCAACTGTCCAGACAGAAATTGGCCTTGATATCCATGACCTTGCAGTGCCTAGCAATACCTTCGCAAGACCCTCATAATAGAAGAAAATGATGATGACATCAAATTAAAAGAGAGACTAATGGAGAGAGGGAGGGGATATGATGGAGATTGGAGTTCTAAAGTGGAATGGGGGGAGGGGAGGGAAATATCATGGTTTATTGTCTGTAAGTATGGAAGTTGTCAATTAAAAAATAAATAAATAATAAAAGGGGCTGAGAGATGGCTCAATGGTTAAAGGTGCTTGCTTGTAAGGCCTGTCAGATTCACCAGTGGTCACCACCATCTGAAAAGAGAAGCTTCTCTCACAGAAGTCAAAGCACCGTTACTATATGGCCAGAACAAGCCCCCACAATTCAATAGGCTCCTCCCCTCTCAGCACTGGCCACACCCAGCTTTTTACAAGGCTGCTGGAGATTGAACTCAGGTCCTCCTGCTTATGTAGCAAGTGCTCTTGCCTTCTGAGCCATCTCCTCAACCCCCCCATCTGCTTTTCTTGTGATAATGGGCATCCCAACTTCTAAGGACCTGCCTTTAGCTGTAGAGGACTGACAAGTAGCCATCATTTATTGTTATTATTCACTTATTGTTATTATTCACTTATTGTTATTATTCACTCATTGTTATTATTCACTTATTGTTATTATTCACTTATTGTTATTATTCACTTATTGTTATTATTCACTTATTGTTATTATTCATTTATTGCTATTATTCACTTATTGTTATTATTCATTTATTGTTATTATTACTGGGTTCCACTCAACCTCTAGGTTCAGTCAGCACGTCTCATCCGCCCAGTCCTGAGGACTGGGAGTTCATGTACCAATCACAGGGGTGGTTGTGGACAAAAATGCAATAATTATTTAATTGTTTTGGTCTTGAAGACAGAACCTGGGTTTTGAGCCTGCTAGGCAAGTGCTCTACCACTCAGCCACCACCCATGGACTAGTTTTGAGTTGGGTGCCTGGTCCACATCAAGTCAGTCGGGCACAATGAGACTATTCAATTTTTTGTCTTTTTTTCCCCTCTCATATATTTTATTTGAGAGATAGAGAGATAGAGGAAGAGAGAGAGAGAGAGAGAGAAAGAGGCAAATAAAAAGAGAATGGGCACACCAGGGCATTCAGCCACTACAAACAAAGTGCAAATGTATGCACCATCTTGTGCATGTGGCTTACATGGGTGCCTGGGAATTGAACCTAGGTCCTTAGGCTTCGCAGGCAGGCACTTTAACTGCTAAGCCATCTCTCCATCTCATGTCTTCTATTTTTTTTTTTTTTTTTTTTTTGAGAGAGAGAGACAGAGAGAGGGGGAGAGGAAGACAGATAGAGATGGGCGCGCCAGCAGCCTCTCAGCTGCTGCAAATGAAATCCAGATGAGTGCGCCCCCTTGTGGTCAAGTGTGGCATTGCGTCCTTGCATCACTTTGCATCTGGCTAAACATGGGGCACAGAGCAGACAAGCAGATAGCTGTAGATGAACACAGGGTGTTCCAAGGGTCAGGGGACGGCTGGGAACTGAGCCTTGCTCTGGAGGGTCCGTGGAGGGGCAGGAGTCCGAGTGTAGTATGAAACTTTTCTGGGGAGAAGCTGATGAGAGCTTGATCCTCAGACAGGCAGCGCTGACAGCATTGCAAACACTGGAGATTGGAACTGCTGGAGATTGGAACCGGCGTTCTTAGGCTTAGGAGGCAGGCACCTTAACTGCTAAGGCATCTCTCCAGCCCATGTCTTCTATTTTTGAGAAAGGATCTCACTATGTAGGCCAGGCTGGCCTTGAGCCTTAACCTCCCAAGTGCTGGGATTATAGGCAAGTACCACCACCACTGGCTTATACTTAATTATTCTTGAGCTGGGCTCGAGAGATGGCTTAGTGGATTCTCCAGGTCCCACGTAAGCCAGCTGCGCAGGGTGGCCCATGTGTCTGGAGTTTGTTTGCAGTGGCTAGAGGCCTTGGCGTGCCCATTCTCACTCTCTCTCTCTCTCCCTCCCTCTCTCTCTGCCTCTAATAAATAAATAAAAATAAAATCTTTGAAAAAATAATTATTCTCGAGCCACCTACAAACTAGACCTAGTCCTTGCTGGTCAGGAAGCTGAGAGCCTGGGAGGATGGAGCTAAGCCAGTGGACAGAGCCAAGCCCCAGCAGTGTTGTTGGGGCTCCAGCATCCAGGCCCATCACAGGCTAGCTCCACTTTAAGCCTCAGTAGCTGTGGTAGTTTGAATATATGTCCCCCAATATATTCAGTGTTTTACTAGTTATAGTTTGCATCTGCAATCACCTTCCTAGAGGCAATGTCACTGGGGGCCGGTCTTAAGGTGTGGGTTTGAGATTCCATTGTAAAGATATGCAAATGTGCCTAGCAGGAGTTCCTGAAGTGTGCTGTGTGACCTTTTGGTGGTAGTTTTGCTCTGTATGCTGTGGTTGCTGGTTGGCTTTCTCTCTCTCTGTTTGGCCCTGTGAAGAGCAAGCTGCTTTTCCTGCCTTTATGGAACTTCCCCTGGATCTGTAAGTTTCAATAAATAATATCCCTTCCTCCATAACTGTGCCTGGTCTGGAAGTTCATCTCAGCGAACGCGAAGCTGTCTGCAACAGTAGCCAAGACAGTTTTCCTGCGCTTAAACCCTTGGATTGGTCTCTGTCATTTGCCATTCAGGGGCCCTTTCCAGTGCACTGCATTTGAAGTCTTCTGTCTTCTGGGGGCACAGAGCAGACAAGCAGATAGCTGTAGATGAACACAGGGTGTTCCAGGGGTCGGGGGATAGCTGGGAACTGAGCCTTGCTCTGGAGGGTCCACGGAGGGACAGGAGTCCGAGTGTAGTATGAAACTTTTCTGAGGGAGAAGCTGATGAGCACTTGATCCTCAGACAGGCAGTACTGACAGCATTCCAGCGACACTCACCTTGGAGAACCGGTGACTTTACTGCGCTTCCTAACAGAGCATAGATGAGGGCTTCCTTACAGGAGTGTGGAGACCGTAGCATCGGCAGGTCTCATCCCAGCATGGAGGACAGCCTCCCCATAGCTGCATGGATGAGCACCTGTCCCTTGATCTTCAGCCCTCTGTGCCCCCACCTCCCTTGAGATCATGACACCACGTGTGTCACTGTGTATAGGTGGCACAGAAGGCGGCCGAGATCTCTGGTGAGGTTCTGGTTACCCTTCCCACGCCTCTCCCTGTGCTGGAGAACATCGACAGGCCCATTCTCAAAGGTCTCTTGTGAACAGTTGCAGCTGTTGATAAAGATGGCAAACAGCTGTTTTGCTCAGAGGAGCACATCACACAATACTGAGATAATGTTGTGTGAGGCCAAGTCAGAGATGGGGGGGGGGGCTCTTGGTACCCTAGTTGGCAGAAGTGTGTGGTATGAAACAAGGGAACAGCACAGACATGGCAGGCAGGGCAGGACAAACTTCTTTGGAGTCCCTGGAGGAGCAGAGGTGACAAGTGGGTTGCGTGGGACCATGTTGTGCTGGGGAAAGAGAATGATCTGAACCTATGGTTTGGGTTTGGGACCTGAGTGTGGGAGATTGGGAAAAGGGGGGAGTGGGTTGTGTGGGGAGGATGGGGAGGACGGTGAGCCATGTGGGACATGCTGCACTGGGGCAGGTAGATCCGGGAGTGCCACTATGAGCAGGCTGGGCAGTCTTTGCCTAGACAGCACACACTGGCAGAAGGCACAGGAAGTATGCCATTTTCCTTTCTTCCCAGTTCTGTGGGGGAAGGTAGAGGACATTCCTTTACCAAAGACGGAAGGAAAGGCTAGGGCCTGTCTGTCCTGGTGCCAGGAGACATGGCAATATTCCTACAACCCAAGAAGACACATGGAATCTACTCCAGACTTTCCAAAGTGCATGGCGAGATGCCTATTGCTGCGTGTATTCCCCTAAAACACTGAGTCCAAACTCAAATTTCACACTGAGAAATCAAGCTGGAACTGAGCTGGAAGCCTCCTCCTTGCTGGTGAGCTGTCATCATGCTAGAAAGTGCTACGCAGGCTGCTGGGGGAGAAAGGTCAACAACGGTCTTAACCAGTAGTGGACCCTGAAAACTACCCAAGTGACCATTCAAGTAGGATGTGCTCCTTAATGCAATAGTGGCATGTCTGATTGCATTTGAGGCCAGCTCTAAGGCTCCGGCATCTGCTTGACACTATTGGAAAATGGTGGAAATGTGGAAGTGGGGCATAGTGGGAGGTTTTTAATTAATTAAATTTTTGTAAACATGCTCTAGAAGAGGATTGTGGGGCATTGTCTCTTTCTATCCTTCCTTCCCCGGCTGCCAGGAAGTGAACAGCTTGCTCTGCCATCCGCCATGATGAGCTGTTGGTCGCGGGCCCCAAAGCAACGGGTCAACAGATTATGGGCCCGGTATTGAAAACTTATTCAAAAGCCTGTGGCTCAGAAAGCCACAGCCCTAGGGGGCATCTACTACTGTTGTCTGGCTAAATGAATATGTTGCGCTCATCAAACTGCCTTCTAAATCTGCATGTTCATGCCCATAGAGCAATGCTCTCTTCGCCTTTGTCAGAGAATTTTTTTCAGATGGCAACGAGTACTGAGGAGATTCAACTCATCAAAGTGCTAAGAATAAGTGATTGTTTAGTGTGGAATTAAAAAAAAACTCAGGCTGGAGAGATGGCTTAGTGGTTAAGGCACCTGTGTCCTAAGCCTAAGAACACTGGTTCCAATCTCCAGGTCCCACGTTTAGCCAGATGCAAAGTGACACAAGAGTGCAATGCTGCACTTGACCACAAGGGGGCGCGCGCGTCTGGAATTCGTTCACAGTGGCTGAGAGACTGCTGGCGCCCATCTCTATCTGTCTTCCTCTCTGTCTCTGTCTCTGTGTCTCTCTCCAAAAAAAAAAAAAAAAAATTAAATTAAAAAAAACTCTGCCATGCCTTTCAAGGCTTAGGGAACATTGTGGAGAAGGGCAGGAAGTTAAGCGCTAGAGGATGGGGAGGAGTGCTGTGGAGCACTGTCTCCTGGACGTGAAGTAGCTGTTTCGTTCATGAGCTCACTGTGGTTAACGTTCCCTGCACAAGACCTGCCCAATACTGGACCCATCAACATTTAGATATGTATGATAAAGGAGGGGAAAAAGACATCAAAATAGTAGAGGGACTAGTTGGAAAGCAGAAGGGGTTGGGTGGAGGAGGGGACAGGGTTGGGAGACAAAGAGGGTGACGGAAGGGGATTATGATCAAAATATGTTATGTGCATATATGAAAACTGTCAACAGAAATAAGTTAAAGGGCTGGAGAGATTGTGCAGTGGTTAAGGTGCTTGCTTACAAAGCCTGCTGGCCTCCCAAGTACCCACATCAAGTCAGATGCACAGAGTGGCATAGGCATCTGGAATTCATTTGCAATAGCAGGAGGCCCTGGCATGCCCTGTTATACCCATAAACTCTCTATTTCTCTCTGCAAATAAATAAAAAATAGTTTAAAAAAGTTTTTAAAAACCTCAAATTGCTGAAATCTAGTAAGCTTATTTTATAACTGACATCCACAGTCTTTATGTAATTTAAAGGACTCTAGTAATGGGAGAAAAGATTCACTGATTTGAATCATTTATTGGGAACTCCAGGCCCCACGGATGGCATTGCCTGGGATCCTGCTGTATTTTGGATCTTGGATGTCCTCTAAGGCTCCGGCATCTGCTTGACACTATTGGAAAATGGTGGAAATCTGGAAGTGGGGCATAGTGGGAGGTTTTAAATTAATTAAATTTCTGTAAACATGCTTTAGAAGAGGATTGTGGGGCATTGTCTCTTTCTACCCTTCCTTCCCAGGCTGCATTTAGTGCTGTGGAGCACTGTCTCCTGGACGTGAAGTAGCTGTTTCGTTCATGAGCTCACTGTGGTTAACGTTCCCTGCACAAGACCTGCCCAATACTGGACCCATCAACATTTAGATATGTATGATAAAGGAGGGGAAAAAGACATCAAAATAGTAGAGGGACTAGTTGGAAAGCAGAAGGGGTTGGGTGGAGGAGGGGACAGGGTTGGGAGACAAAGAGGGTGACGGAAGGGGATTATGATCAAAATATGTTATGTGCATATATGAAAACTGTCAACAGAAATAAGTTAAAGGGCTGGAGAGATTGTGCAGTGGTTAAGGTGCTTGCTTACAAAGCCTGCTGGCCTCCCAAGTACCCACATCAAGTCAGATGCACAGAGTGGCATAGGCATCTGGAATTCATTTGCAATAGCAGGAGGCCCTGGCATGCCCTGTTATACCCATAAACTCTCTATTTCTCTCTGCAAATAAATAAAAAATAGTTTAAAAAAGTTTTTAAAAACCTCAAATTGCTGAAATCTAGTAAGCTTATTTTATAACTGACATCCACAGTCTTTATGTAATTTAAAGGACTCTAGTAATGGGAGAAAAGATTCACTGATTTGAATCATTTATTGGGAACTCCAGGCCCCACGGATGGCATTGCCTGGGATCCTGCTGTATTTTGGATCTTGGATGTCCTCTAAGGCTCCGGCATCTGCTTGACACTATTGGAAAATGGTGGAAATCTGGAAGTGGGGCATAGTGGGAGGTTTTAAATTAATTAAATTTCTGTAAACATGCTTTAGAAGAGGATTGTGGGGCATTGTCTCTTTCTACCCTTCCTTCCCAGGCTGCCAGGAAGTGAACAGCTTGCTCTGCCATCCACCACAATGGGCTGTTGGCCACGGGCCCCAAAGCAACGGGTCAACAGATTATGGGCCTAAACCTCCGAAACCCTTTCTCTTTCTAAGTGGATGGTCACCTCGGGCATTTATAACACTTACCACAAGCTGACCATCCAAGAGATGGTGGCAAGACAGCGAGAGTGGGACTGGATCCCAGTAAGCATGTAGATTTAAGCACCACAAAGGTCTTGATTTATGACCGAAGTGTCCTTCAAAGAGAGCAAGAGAGCACAGAGGACTAGGGCTGAGGCTGCGGAGGAATGGTGATGTTTAAGGGACTAGAAGAGGAGGCAGCCACCAAGGGGAAGGAATGTCAGACTAGGGGAGGAATAGGGCAGGTAGCTGTGCCTGGGAAGCCAAGGAGGGAGAGAATTTTGAGAAGTGAGTCATAACGAGCCTTGCCTCCTCTGTGTTAAAAGGACTGGGGAGTGCTGTGGATTGGATCAAGTATCAGGGGGCTGGTGGTGATGTTTCTGTGAAGTGATGGGCAGGGTCATGCGGGTCCATGAATGGGAGATTTGGAAGGTGATAATGGGGGAGGGAATGGCATGCACTGATTTTAGATGAGCTGTGGAAGTGTCTGTGACATGGATGTCATTTGGAAGGGGCTCAGGGCAAAGACGAGAGGATGGAGCAGTTTCTCATCTTTCCAGCCAGTTCCCAAGTGATACAGAGAGGAAGGCACGGCATGGGCTGGGTGAGCACTGCAGGGGGGAAGGACACTTGTGTCTCAGGTATGTATGGGGCCAGAGCTGTAACTCAGCTGGTAGAGTGCCTGCTGCCTAGCATGCACAAAGCATGCTGGGATCCATCTCCAGCACCATACAAACTGGGTGTAGGGTGTAGTAGCACCAGTCTGCAATCCCAGCACTCAGGACGTAGAGGCAGGAAATCAATGTTCAAGGTCATTCTCAGTTACATAGTGAGTTCCAGGTCAGCATGGACTACCAGAGACCGCGTCTCAAAAAAAAAAAAAAGAAAGAAAGAAAGAAAGAAAGAGAGAGAAAAGAAAGAAAGAAAGAAAGAAAGAAAGAAAGAAAGAAAGAAGAAAGAAAGAGAGTCGAACATGGGTCCTTAGACTTCGCAGGCAAGTGCCTTAACTGCTAACCCATCTCTCCAACCCTAAAATAATTTTACTTACTTATTTGCAAGGAGAAAGTGTGTGTGTCTGGGTTTTCCAGGGTCTCTTGCTGCTATATAAGAACTCCAGATGCATACGCCACTTTGTGCATCTGGCTTTACATGGGTACTGGGAAATTGAACCCAGGCCTGCAGCCTTTGCAAGCAAGCACCTTTAACTGCTGAGTCATCTTCCCACCCCAGTCCACTTTATTTTTCTTGAGACAGGGTCTCTCACTGCACTTGGAGCTCACTGATTAGGCTAGGCTAGATGAACTAGCCTGCAAGCCCTCCACCTCCCCTGTGCTGAGATCACAGGGACACACTACCACGCATGGCTGAACTCAGGTCCTCATGCTAGCACACCAAGCCCTTTACCAACTGAACAAGGTCCCAGCATGTGGTTGTGGTTGTTTGAAGTCTCAATTTGCTACACAGGCTGGTGTTAAACATCCGAGCCCTCAACCTCCCAAGTAGCTGGGACTGTAGTTGTGCCCAATTGTAATACATTTATTTTAAAAAATAGTTCAGGGGCTGGAGAGATGGCTTAGTGGTTAAGGCGCATGCCTGCGAAGCCTAAGGACCCAGGTTTGATTCTCCAGGTCCCACATAAGCCAGATGCCTATGGTGGTGCATGCATTTGGAATTCGTTTGCAGTGGCTGGAGGCCCTGGCATGCCCAGTCTCTCTCTGTCCTTCTCCCTGTCTCTAATAAATAAATAAAAATAAAAACTTTTTAAAAATTTCAGTTTTGGCCGGGCGTGGTGGCACACGCCTTTAATCCCAGCACTCGGGAGGCAGAGGTAGGAGGATCGCTGTGAGTTCAAGACCACCCTGAGACTACATAGTTAATTCCAGGTCAGCCTGGGCCAGAGTGAGACCCTACCTCGAAAAACCAAATAAAAAAAAAATTCAGTTTTGCCAGGTGTGGTGGCGCATGCCTTTAATCCCAGCCCTTGGGAGGCAGAGGTAGGAGGATTGCTATGAGTTCGAGGCCACCTTGAGACTACATAGTGGGTTCCAGGTCAGCTTGAGCTGGAGTGAGACCCTACCTCGAAAAACCATAAAACAAAAACAAAAACAAAAAGTTCAGTTTCGTTGGATGAAAAATGATATCAAATAATGACAGCCTGGTATCATGAGATACACCGCGCACCACACTTGGTTGCCTATCTTGCCTGGAGTCTGGGAAGAGGACAATTCTGCTTCCTTGGGGCAGCCTTATTTCCCAGTTCTTTCTCATGGATTTCCACTCACGTGTTCTTCCAAGACTGATGTGACTGTAAATTGTGGTTTGAACCAGGTGTCCCCCATAAGCTCACGTGTTCTGAATGCTTGTTCCCCAGCTGGTGACACTTTGGGAGGTGGAACCTTGCTAAAGGAGATGTGTTGTTGGGGGTATGCTCAGAGGTGTTATAGCCCACGCCCCCTTAGCAAATGCGAGGTCCAGCCTCTGCTTATGGCATGCATTTCCCTGCCTCCGTGGAGTTTCCCCACAAGACTGTCAGCCAAAATAAAAGCTTCCTCCCATCAGCTGTTTTTGGTCAGGTGCTTTGTCCTAGCAACAAGAAGTGACTCCAACACAAATCTGTTGGGCTGATATGGGAGCGGTTATTAGCATCCAATGCTGAGACAAATCAGAGGGAGGAAGGGAGATGGCCATGGTCCTCTCCACCAGCGTCCTACCTACCTGCTTTCCTGGAAGGTCATCCTGCCCCCAGTAGCATGTCACACCCCTTCACCAGCCAGTCCTGACTCCCGCTTGAGCTCCTCGTGGTACCAAGACTGGGTGATGGAGCCTGGCTGGGAATGGCGAGGGTGTAGCAGTTAATACCCAGGCTGAGGGGTTCTCAAGAAACGCCCACATCCCCCAGGTACCTGAGTGGTTCTTCAGAGCAGAACTGCCTGAGGAAGGCTGCCACTCTCTCCATCCCCAGATCAAACATCAAAGGAAGGCCAGGCGTGGTGGTGCACACCTTTAATCCCAGCACTCAGGAGGCAGAGGTAGGAGGATCGCCATGAGTTCGAGGCCACCCTGAGACTACATAGTGAATTCCAGGTCAGCCTGGGCTAGAGTGAGACCCTACCTTGAAAAACCAAACCAAACCAAAACAAAACAAAATAAAACCAACCAACCAACCAAACAAACAAAAAAAAAACATCGACAGAGGGATAGCTGAGGCCAGAAAACAAACCTAGAGCTTAAGGCATCGGAAGCAAAATATTACTACAGTGAATTTGAGCATTTTTGGATTCGCCAGCACCTGAATATTGCATCTCAGCTTTGGGTAGGGGAGGGCTGTTTGGGGTGAGGAGCCATGTTTGTTTGTTTGTTTGTTTGTTTTTCCTTTTGCTTTACTTCTAGTAAAAATGTATTTGCAATAGAAGTACCCTTCAGGAAATAAATAAGTAAATAGTGACTAAACCACCAGATACTGCTTTCAGATTTCTACTGACAGCAGGACTAGAAGAAGGTTTAAGTAAATTGATCATCAAAAATACCAAGAGCTCCATGGAAGGAGGGAGGCACGTTGCACTTGACTGCATTGCCATGGGGCACGGAGGCCGGCAGGGTCCCTGGGCATGAAGCAGGCAGGCGGGAAGAGGGAGGGCTGGTTTGATGCAAGCAGATCAGAGACAGGGCTTCCGGCTCACTGAGCCCCCGAAAGATCTAGGCTTTACAGACTCCCGGTTGCTCTCCTGAGGGACGTGGTGAAGTGTCTCATTTTATTGAAAATTGGACCCTGTGAAAGGGGGTCAAATTAAGGGACCTTTCTCAGCAGTTACCTGAGGGACTTCTTCTAATTACCAAGATGGCACGGTCAGAACGGGCCCCATTGTTCCTCCCAGCTTCTGAAAAGGCAGCCTTCGCTCAGAAGGTGCCAGGATGCAAAGTGCTCAGCTTATCGCGTATTGTCTGAAGAGGTCCATCTACATGTGGAGCCAGCAAAAAGGGTTTATTAGGTTAATTGGTACTTAAAAAAAAAAAAAGCTGCCGAGAAGATATATTAGGAAATAGATACATAAGATTACAAGTAAAATCGTGGCCACCAAATTTCCTTTTCCATGAATCTGAGTGGTTAAAAATATGGTGGCTGAGCCTGGGGCTGTGACTCCTATAATGGCAGTGCTTGTCAGCTGGAGCAGAAGGATCACAGAGATCAGCCCGGACTACAGAGTGAGTTCCAGATCAGCTGGTGCTAGTTAGACCCAAACTCAAAAAACAACAACAGGGCCAGGCGTGGTGGTGCACGCCTTTAATCCCAGCACTCGGGAGGCAGAGGTAGGAGGATCACCGAGAGATCAAGGCCACCCTGAGACTACATAGTTAATTCCAGGTCAGCCTGGGCTGGAGTGAGACCCTACCTTGCAAAACAAAAAAAAAAAAAAAAAAAAAAAAAAAACAAAAATTGCTGAGCGTGGTGGCGCACACCTTTAATCCCAGTACTTGGGAGGTAGAGGTTGGAAGATCACTGTGAGTTCAAGGCCACCCTGAGACTACAGAGTGAATTCCAGGTCAGCCTGAGCTAGAGTGAGACCATACCTTGGGGGGAAAAAAAAGAAGAAGAAGAAAAAAGAAAAAGAAAAAAGGGAAAGGAAAGGAAAGGAAAAAACCAATATGGTAACTGGACAACATTCAGCCTACACGTGGCCTATGAATCTACGGTCTATGACTCTCTGTGTGCTATGACTGTCAGGCTGTCCCAGAGGGGTTTGCCCAGGGTGACCTTGAACCACGTTTCCTTCTCTATTCCAATTCACTTTGACTCTGAGATGTTCCATTAGCCGAACAAGTTTCTTTTCATTAGTTACGAAGATGAACCTCAACTTCAAGAAACTTACAGAGAAGAAACTTACCCATTGATTTTAAAGTTTCTGCCCCATCCTTCTCTCTCTCTCTCTCTGTGTCGTGTGGGGAGGGGCTGTGGGGCACGTGAGATGAATGGCAGCTGTCCTCCTCGTTCTGCTCATCCACCTGTTTCCTTGAGACACTCAGCCCCAAGCTGCTGTCCTCACCATTGTTTTCCATCAGCAAGCCCTAGCAATTATCCTGTCTCCCCCGGCCCCATAGGACTGGGGTTCCATGTGTGCTTGGCCACGCCCTGCTGCTTACATGGGCGCTGGAGGACTGGGCTGAGGATGGGATTCAGGCCCTCTCAGACCCTCAGGCTTGAGCAGCCATCTCTCCAGCCCCTGTGTCTATTTTATTTTATTTTATTTATTTTTTTCGAGGTAGGGTCTTGATCTAGTTCAGGCTGACCTGGAATTCACTCTGTAGTCTCAGGGTGGCCTCGAACTCACAGAGATCCTCCTACCTCTGCCTCCCGAGTACTGGGATTAAAGGCGTGTGCCACCACGCTCAGCAATTTTGTTGTTTTTTTTATCTCTGCCATTTCTCTCTTTTCTTCCCTCCTCCTCTCTCTCTGAGACTTGGTTCTAGAATACACTAGGAACCCTTGGCTTTAAGTTTGGTAATTTGCAGCTCAGAGGGACGTGTGGGAACCCTTAGCACACACTGATTCCCACCCATTCAGCAAACAATCCCTGTTTTCCTGGAGACTTGTTCTGCCACCTGAGCACCCACCCCTGGGGAGGCAGCTTGCCTAAGGCAGAGAACATGACTTTGATATCCTTGGGCCAAGGTGTGACTCTTCACACTCCCCCCTCCACACTCCCCAGCACACGGGGATGCCTCGGGTAACTGACTACCTGTGTCAGTTACTTTCTTGTTGCTGGGGACAAAATGTTCAACCAGAAACAACTTATGAAAGGAAAGGGGTTTAAATTGGCCTATGGTTCCAGAGGGTACAGTCTGCCTTGGCAGGAAGCCGGCATCACATCACCACGCTGGCAAACAAGAAGTGGAGAGAGAGACAACAGCAGGTGGGGCTGCCCCCCGGGGCCTATTTCCTCCAGCAAGGCTCTACCTCCCAAAGATTCCTCAACCTTCAGGACCAGTGACACCAACTGAGGAGTAAGTATTCAAACACCTGAGCCTAGGGGAGACATTCTACATTCAAACCACCACACTGCCCTTCTCTCTGTGGGGACAGTAACAATAAAAACCTGCTCTCCAAGGTGCTGGATGGCTGTGGAAATGATACCAAGTAGAACTGTGACGGGGTGCTCGGGGGGTCCAGTTAAGTCCTCGAACTCCAAACCCTAGGTTCGTTTCTAATTTAATCAAAGTTCAGAGCCAAGGAAAGGCACCCACGTGGACAGACATCCCACGTGGAGGGCTTGGGACAACTATGGGGAGAAAAGAGAAAAAAAGAAAGTTCAAGGAGCTCCTGCCATGTAGGGAGCTGGAGGGGGTCAAGGAGCCCATGTGGACAGTAAGGGCTAGGGGGCCCTCCCAGCCGAGCCTGGGCTGTCAGTCCAGGTCCAGCTGAGGGAAGAAGTCTCCCATAGTTGGAAGTTCCCAAGCGGTCAGACAGCCTGCCCTCCCCTTGCAAAGGTATTTATAACCTTACAAGGGTGAACTGTCTTCCGGCTCAGGTGAACCAGAGGGACAGCTGGTTGGTTAGGGCTAGGAGCTGTCTCAGGAAGGGGCTAGCCCTGACATCAAGTTCCAGGGGCGAACTTGACCAACCACAATGTTTAAATCCTATGACAGACCTCCCTCTCTGGAGGAATCCTGGCTGTTTGTGGCAAAATGGGTCTAGGGAACTAGACAAGAGATAAGAAGTCAGCTCATCTTTGATTTCTAGCAAGTGCAGACTCTCCTGTCTTTTTTACTTTCAGGGGTCCAGTCACCCCAACTGTACCCCCCTCTCAGAACAGCAACAGGAATTCATAGAACTGCGGAAGAAACTCTAAGCTCCTCTCGTCCCGTCAAAGCCCTCACCATAAATTGAGAGTGTCTCTTGGTTGCTAGACGAGGGGCGGGGCCAGAGGCAGAGCAGTGCAGGGCTGGGGCGGGGCTTCAGACACGCAGATGGACCCTTCAGAGAGAGAGGCTGGCTTTCCTCCCCATCACTCAAAGTGTGGCATTGAGTTCATCACGTCTGGAAAACTGGGAGGACAGTGTGGGAAGAGGGGGCCAGAGGGAAGGAACTTCATGGAGCCAGGAAGGGTCGATGTGTAAGTGTGAGAGACAGGGAGAGAGGATGGATGGTTGTGCGTATGTGTGTGCACTCACACGTGTGTATACACATGCCTGAAGAAAGTGCTTACTAGGCGAAAGCAAACAGGAAGAGAGCAAGATCTCTCTGTGTTATATTCTCCAATGACCCCTTTAAATACATGACACACAGTTAAAAACAAAAGCCCACTGAGCTTTATGCCTCTGATTTGCAGTATCCATTCCAGTTAATTATAGTGATTTTAAAACATCTGCATTTAATAAAGAGCCCTCCTCTCCGCTATTCTTGGCCCATCCCCATCCCATCTTTCTTCAGGCCACTGGGCTAAAGCAATAATTACAACCTCCCCTGAGTGAGCAGCCATGAGACCTGCAGCAAGGTGAGGCTTTACCAGGCTGCCAGGGGACCGTGCAATGGGCCAGAGGGAGCCGGGCAGGTGTTTGGGATGGCTGGCTGGAGGCTTGACAGGAGGCTGGCCTTTTCTCCAGCAGAAAGAAATGGATATACTCAAGGGCCCCACACATTCAGGGACTTAGGAGAGCTCACTTGACAAAAGGGGCTGCTGGGGCAGGGCTGTGGTCTCTGGTCTCTGGTCTCCTTGCTTTATTAGGGGTCTTCCTTTGCTCAGGGAGGAGGCTGGGAGAAAAGCAGGCAACAGGAGGGTGGAGCCAGTCCTCCAAACTGACACCCAGTCTTGCTGTGTCTGCATGTTTGTGTGCATGTGTGCCTGCATGTGCGTGTGTGTGTGAGTGTGAGTGTGTGTGTGTGTGTGTGTGTGTGCAGAGGCAAGAGGACAACCTCAGGTGTCCCCTTTGGAACGCTGTGCAGTGTGTCCCAGGGATCCTTCCTGTCTGCTTTCCTAACCCTGGGATTACAGGTGCGTACCACTGTTACCTGGCATTTGTACTCGGATTCTGGGCATCAAACTCAGGTCCTCATGCTTGTGAGGTAAGCACTTCAATGACCGAGCCTTCTCCCCAGACCAGCGAGCCCCAGTGTTTCTCTTGTCTCTGCTCCCCCGCCATCCACCCCCTACCCCCGCACCACCCCACAGGACTAGGGTTCACACTTGCTGGCCACATGCAGCTGGGGATTCCACTCAGGTCCTCACGTCTGCATCGCCTCAGAGCCATTGCTCCAGTGACTTTCTATGGTACCTTGTTCAAGATTAAATTGCATTTAAAAATGAAGTAAAAACATATGGGCTGATTTATTGATTTATATATTAAGGACTTTCCTTTGGTGAGGTGGCTTTATGAGGTGCGCTGTTCAGATTCAGGGGCAGCAGAGGAGTGCTGACACAGCCGCAAGTCCACACACATCCTGGCTCTAAGCAAGCAGAGCTCGTGGTTTCCAGCAGCCGAGCTGAGATGCCTTTAGAACACAGAGCCTCTGCAAGCAGTCTTGGCCTTAGCAGTTGTATTGATGTTGCTTGAGTCGGCCGGTGGGAAAGCAACGAGCTTTCCGGGTGGGGGACAGCTTTCCCTTTCTCGGTCCCTTTAATCTTTCTTATCTTTCTATCCTGCCTCAAGTCCTACAAGGGGATTTCTGTGGTTGCCTTTTTTTTAAAGAAAATATTTCATTTATTTATTTATTTATTTATTTATTTATTTATTTGAGAGAGAGAGAGAGAGAGAGAGTGAGAGAAATGGCATGCCAGGGCCTCCAGCCACTGCAAATGAACTCCAGGTGCATGTGCCTCCTTGTGCATCTGGCTTACGTGGGTCCTGGGGAATCGAACTGAGGTCCTTTGGCTTTGCAGGCAAGTGCCTTAACAGCTAAGCCATCTCTTCAGCCCCTGTGGTTGCCTTTTAATTCATTTAGCAGATGTAAATTGAGCAGACTGTGAGCTGGGAAGAGTGGGATGCACTGGCCAGCCCACCATCACTGTGGGAAATCGCCTGGCACAGGAGAGGCAGCTGGGTGGAGCAGTACCCCTGGCAGTGACGGAGGGCTCCCGTTCCCTCTGTGGCTTATGACCGCCTGGCATCTGCTCCTGGACACCAGAGTCCCGTCCAACGTGATGTCCTCTGCTCTCAAGATAGCATCCAAGTAGGAGAGGATGGTCTGGCTTGGGTTTCTGGCAATCTCACAGTCTCCAGGATTGATTGATTCAGCTCCCCCACACCCACATTCATGCCCTCATCAGCTATTTAAAAAGCCACCGGTGGGATCCAAGCATCTAGTTGATTCCCGCTGGGAATACAACCTGGCCCGACGCCTCCCTGCTCTGTGCCAGGCCTGCTGCGAGAATCTGAGGCACCCTGGGGCTCTGCTGACATCATGGAAAATCTGAGCTGTGCGTACACAGGACACACAGTTGTCAATTAGCAGAAGAGCTAGCAGTGGCAAGAAGGAGGTTTGCGGTTTCAATATTGGTCCTACCAGGAGACAAAGAGCCATTGCCTGGTGGCCGCGGGTGCTGGCCTGGGGTACCCAGCTCCAAGGCAGAAGGCCTGCCAGCCCCTCCATAGGCTGCAGGAAGTGAGGTCAGGGAGCTGCCTTTGTTTGTTGGGGCACCTGTGCCAGGGCTGGGTTACCTGGATGGGAGGGAGGGAGGGAAGAGAAAGAAGCTCTAGTTCTTCCCCTCACTCATTTATTTGGAAGTGGAAATGACAAATGGCTCCCGCTGGGAGGCCTGCCTGCCAACCAGCCCGATCATTTATCTCAGTGGGGAGTGAGAGTGATTTGCATACCCGGGTGGGGACTGCTCTCAGCCCACCTCTCTTCTCTGTACCGCTCGGTTCCCACTCCAGTCCAATTCAGAACAGGACACTTGCCCTAGCAGGCCTGGAATGTCCTCTAAAGCCTTTGAATACTTCCCCTGACACTGCTTGAAATAATTTTCACCTCTCCATAAAGCGACCGTTAAAAGGATGTGGTAGCGCACACTTTTAATCCCACACTTGGAAGGCAGAGGTAGGAGGATCATTGTAAGTTTGAGGCCACCCTGAGACTACATAGTGAACTCCAGGTCACCCTGGTCTAGAGTGAGACTCTACCTTGAAAAACAAAATAAATAAATAAATAAAAAGACAAGGGCTGGAGAGATGGCTTAGCAGTTAAACGCTTGCTTGTGAAGCCTAAGGGCTCTGGTTCGAGTCCCCAGTACCCATGTAAGCCAGATGCATAAGGTGGCACATGCATCTGGAGTTCGTTTGCAGTGGTTGGAGGCCCTGGTGCTCCCATTCTCTCTCTCTCTCTCTCCCTCTTTCTCTCTGTGTCTGTCTGTCACTCTCAAATAAATAAATAAAAAGTTAAAACTGGTCAGGCATGGTTGTGCACAACTGTCATTCCAGCATTGCAAAGGTGGAGGCAGGAGGATTGTCGTTACTTTGAGATCAGCCTTGGCTACAGAGTAAGCTCCAGGCCAGCCTGGGCTACATAGCAAGACCTTGTCTCTAAAAATGAAACAATGATAGAAGGCCCACACTACCTCTAACAGATAGGGGAGGGGACTCCAGTGGATGTGCCAAGGAGCCTTTGGCTTGAAGGAGGACCATGGCATGTGAGAACCAAGTGCAGGACCATTGCAGGAGAGCAAACAGGCCGTGGAGTAGGCTTTGAATACACACCTGCTGATCCCAAAGCCCACAGGTACCTCCTTGTCTTCTTGTCCCCAGAGGGCACCTGCAGTGAGAGAGATCCTGGAGAAGGGGGGTTCGGGGTAGAGTCAGGGTGACTGTACCCCTGGAGGTAAAAAAAAAAAAGCAAGAAAGTCTGTACTTGCTAGAAATCAAAGATGATCTGACTTCTTAATTTCTTGCCTAAAACTGTTTTCCCACAGTCAGGACCCCTCCTGGGAGGGAGGTCTTTCACAGGATTTCAACATTGTAGTTGGTTAAGTTCAACCCCTGGAACTTGGTGCCAGAGCTAATCTCTTCCTGAGACAGCCCCCAGCCCTAACCAACCAGCTGACCCTCTGGTTCACCTGGGCCAGAAGACAGCCCACCACCCTAAGGTCATAAATACCTTTGCAAGGGGAGGGCAGGCTTTCTGATCACTTGGGAACTGCAGGTGTGGGTGAGTTTTTCCCTCAGCTGGGCCTGGGCTGGCTCCACTCGACTGAGGCCCAGACCCATCTGGGTCTTTATCTCCTCCAGTTCCCCACATAGCAGGAGCTCCTTGAACTTTCCTTTCTCTTTTCTTTCCACACTACCCCCCACCCCCAGATCCATATCTGGTCCATGGACTCCTGAGCTACACAGGGGCTTTGGGGCTCCATGTCGTGAACTTCTCTTCTCCCCACTTTATCTCCCCTTACCTCCCAGCCTTCCCCTTTCCCCACTCCTTTGTAAAATCCTAATCAAACATGGTGTTTTAAAAATCATTCTCTTGAATCTGGAATTGCCAATTCTTTGGTTAGTTTGCAGATATTCACTCAGGCCTTGGGGTTCCAGGAAGCACCCCAGAACCCCAATTTTCCCATTACAAGGCGAGTGGGTCTTGGCAACTGTCAGACTAGGTTCTGGGCTGGATGGCCTGCTTTCTCCTTCCCATTGTCTTTGCTTCCTGGTGACTTCATCTCTGCACAGGCCTGGCACATGCCTGGAGACACCGGGACGCCCTAGTTCACAGGATCAGTCATGGGCAGGCGGCCATCTAGCAGAAGAGCTCCTGGTTGAAGCCTGTTTTCTCAGGGGTGAGGCCCTGGTGGGGTTCTAAGGCTTGACAGCCTTGGCAGGGCTCCCCCAGGAAGAAGGAGCTGCACAGGCAACTGTTGAAGTCCGTTCAATGGTCTCAGCTGACTCTTCCCACAGATCCTCAGCAAGAGGTGGGCCCTGCGTGGGGCAGGGGAAAGATCACGACTGCTTCCTACGTAGGCAGGGTTTGGGAGCCCTTCCCCTGGTCCTCGGCCCACATGTGTGTGACCCGGCACTACCCTTGTTCTTTCCAAGCCCCTGGCAACGGAGGGTCAGAGGAAAGCTTAGCTTCTAAGCCAAGAGACCGCCCTTCCTTCTTCCTGGACACCGAGAAACCAGCATGGTACAGGGCAGCGTGGGAGCTGTCTGTTCCACGAGCCGGCAATGGGAACATGCAGTACCCGTAGGAAGTTCAAAAACAATAATAAAACCCACCGAAAGTTGTCTGCTTTTTATTAAATGTGGAACGCTGCAAGTCTAAACAGTGTCCCTGAATTACATCAATTGTTTACATTTTCAGTGATTTCTGTTACTGTAGATTTCTACTAATACATATGTAAGCTGCCAATGGACACATTTTGTGCGTGGTGGGGTATGTGTCTGTGTGCGTGTGTGTGTGTGTGTGTGTGTGTGTGTGTGCAAGTACACATGTGTGGGAGTGCATGTGAAGCCAGAGGACAGTCTTGAGTATTGTTTCCCATGAGTGCTGTCCACTTAAAAAAAATATTCATTTGCACGAGAGAGAGAGAGAGAGAGAGAGAGAGCGTGCGAGAGAGAGAGAGAGAGAGAGAGAGAGAGAGAGAGAGAGAGCGCCCATACGTGCATGTATGTGCCAGAGTCTCTTGCTGCTGCAAATGAATGCTGGTCCAGCTTTATGTAGGTCACTGGGGAATGGAACCTGGGCTGGCAAGCATTGCAAGCAAGCGCCTTTAATTGCTGAGCCATTTCCCCGCTCCATCCCATCCACTTTATTTTTTTTTTCCTTTTCGAGGTAGGGTCTTGTTCTAGCCCAGCCTGACCTGGAATTCATTATGTAGACACAGGCTGCCCTCAACTCATGCTGATCCTCCTACCTCTGCTGGGATTAAAGGCATGCATGCATCACCACACCTGGTCCCATTCATTTCACCCCCCACCCCAGAGAGAGTTTCTCATTTTCCTATATCTCTCCTGTCTCCACCTTCCCAGCATGGGCGGGGGTGGAGGTGAAACTCAGGTCCTCACAGCTTGAAAGACAAAAAAGCACTGACTCACCAGACTATCTCCCTAGACCCTCAGGTGAGCAGTTAAAAAAAAATTAAATCTACTCTATTTTACTTTATTTTGTTTGAGAGGGGGAGAGGAGAGAGAGAGAGAGAGAGAGAGAGAGAGAGAGAGAGAGAAGCAGATATGTATATATATATAGAGAGAATGGGTGCACCAGGGCCTCTAGCCACTGCCAATGAACTCCAGACACATGTGCCACCTTGTACATCTGGTTTACATGGGTACTGTGGAATTGGACCTGGGTCCTTTGGCTTTGCAGGCAAGTGCCTTAATCTCTTCAGCCCTGTGAGCATAGGTTTTTTTTTTTTTTTAAACTATTTATTAGACAGTGAGAGAGACAGATGGAGGAGGCAGAGAGAGAGAGAGAGAGAGAGAGAGAAAGTATGGACATGCCAGGGCCTCATGTCACTGCAAATGAACACCAGATGCTTGTGTCATTTTGTTTGTTTTGTTTTTCGAGGTAGAGTCTCACTCTGGCCCAGGCTGACCTGGAATTGCCTATGTAGTCTCAGGCTGGCCTTGAACTCACGGCTATCCTCCTACCTCTGCCTCCCGAGCACTGGGATAAAGGCGTGTGCTACCACGCCCGGCTGCTTGTGTCACTTTGTGCATCTGGCTTTACATGGGTCCTGGGGAATCAAACTTGGGCCATCAGGCTTTGCAAGCAAGTGCCTTTAGCTGCTGAGCTATCTCCCCAGACCTTGGGTGAGTACATTTTGATTGCTAAGTCTTTGGTGAACATGGTCTCCTTTGGGGAAGCCCACATGGGGCTGTCCAGTTACACAGCTATCCCCTGGGATCTGGATACCCCTTGCACTCTCTGGAGAGCATGCTCCCCCACGGTTTGGGGTTGTTGTGTTGCAGAGACCCGTTCCCCCGAATTTAGACAGTAGATGAGAAATCAGCTATGACAGTGTCACAGAACTTGGCTTCGACCCCGTCGTTCTGCATGATTACGTAGAGTTTTTATTTGTGTTTCAAATTTAAAACAATGGAACAGCATGAAGTGTGACGAGAAGTATTTATGTTTGGTGAATGCACATTATCATGCACACACGATACATTTTTATTGAATTTGATTTCTTTTAATGAAAATGTATTCGTCTATTAAATTATTGTTGGAATCACAAATCAGGGAAGGACTAATGGTCACGTGAACACTTTGTTACGTTATTCATTTCCTATGGTTGCTTTAACAAGTCATCAAACACTCGGTTGCTTAAGCAACATAACACTTATTATTTTATGGTTCTGGAGGTCAAGAGTATTTGAATTTGCTTGTTTATTTGCAAGAAGATAGAAAGGGGGAGAGAGGGAGAAAAGAGAGAGAGAGAATGGGCGTGCCAGGGTCTCTTGTCACTGTAAAATGAACTTAATGTATCTGGCTTTACATGGGTATTGGAGAATCTAATCTAGGCATCAGGTTTTGCAAGCAAGCACCTTTAACTATTGAGCAATCTCTCAGGCTCCCAGGAGTATTTTTTTTTTTTAATGGTGCTAGAATAGAATCCAGGAATTTATGCATGCTAGGCAAACACTCTACCAATGAACTATCACCTAGCCCCTCAGAAGTCTTAAGTGTATTTCATTAGATTGAAAAAAAAAAATCCAAGTTTTGCAGTCTTGACTCCTTTTCAGAGATCTAGGGAAGGTTCCTGGCCTGGCCTGTCTTGTCCTTACTGGCATATGGAGACTGCCTGCATTCCTTGGCTCATGGCTTCATCCTCCATTTTTAGTCCAATTTCATCTTTTACCATCACAAATTCTGTTTTGGCAGCTTCCGCTGCCTCCCTTTTGTAAGGATCCACGTGAGAACTTTTTGCAACACATGCAGACAATCCTGGTAACACCTCCCATCTCACAATCTTTAGACTCCCCTTTTCCGTATAAGTGACCCATGGTTCAGCCTACCCGCAATTGTGGTGTATGAGGAGGAGGTTACATTGGCCGCGGAGCTTCACCCTCGGGGTGGCCATGTTGTGAGATGATGGGACTTGATGGGAGGTCAGTTCTAGTCCATCCCCCACTTACATGTACCCCACTATGATCCCTTCCACCATGAGCTGGTATAGGCAGGGGGTCCTTGGCTGGACAGATGTCACAGTGTTGGACTGACATCCAGTGGGCTAAATGGGCATGGTGACACATGCTTGTAATCCCAGCATTTGGGAGGCAGGAGAATTGTGAGTTCAAAGTGTGTTCAGGGGTGTGTGTGTGTGTGTGTGTGTGTGTGTGTGTATGTAGCCTGGGCTGCAAAGGCCAGCCTGAGATACACAGTGAGACCCTGTCACAAACAAATGCAAAAGCAAACCTGTGGGCTAATGAACTTCTTATCTTTTAAAAAAAATTTTTATTTATTTATCTGGGAGAGAGAGAGGAAGAGAATGGGTGCACCAGGACTTCTGGCCATTGCAAATGAACTCTAAACACATGCACCACCTTACATCTGGCTTATGGGTCCTGGGGGATCAAACCTGGGTCCTTTGGCTTTGCAGGCAAGTGCCTTAGCCCCTGAGCCACCTCTCTCTCCAGCCCCCTCTTGTCTTTATAAGTACTCAACATCGGGTTCTTTGGTAACCCAAGGTTGCACTATATTGAGTAGTGACACAGACCAACCCTGCCCCGGGGCGCTTGGGTCACAGCTGTGTGGTTCTCTGACTCTCCCACAGAAAGAACCCAGGCGCTGGGAACACAGACCCCTCTCCGGGGAGCCTAGGCGCTGTCTCCCTGGAGGAGCTTCAGGGACATGGCTGGCATCCATGAACAGTGAGTCATTTGCTGTTCTGTCAGGTCCCCTTGCGAGGAAAGAATCGAGGGTTCTTTGAGGAAAAATGTATCACTGGGGCACACAGGAGTTCTTGTTTCCACATGGTTGAGGTGAAGGTCTTGTTCCCTTCCCTTAGAAGTTCCCTCAAGTCTCGGATGTGGCATCCACCCAGGAGCCAAGCTGAATGAATCTCTGACTAGTTCAATGCAGAGGGCTTACAGCAGATCCGTGGACAGCTCATCTGATACCCTGCTGAGATTCCTTCTAGCTGTCAGGTTCTGAGATAGAGGAGCAGAGACCAACTTAAAAAAAAATTATTTATTTAATGTTTTTATTTTATGAGAGAGAAAGAGAGAGAGAGAGAGAGAGGGAGGGAGAGAATGGGAACACCACTGCAAATGAACTCCAGACACATGTGCCACCTTGTGTATCTGGCTTATGTGGGTCCTGGGGAATCGAACCTGAGTCCTTTGGCTTTGCAGGTAAGCACCTTAACTGCTAAGCCATATCCAGCCCCCAACTAATTTTTGAACCAAGACTTTCTTTTCTTTTTCTTGGTTTTTCAAGGTAAGGTCTCACTGTAGCCCAGGCTAACCTGGAATTCACTATGTAGTCTCAGGGAGGCCTTGAACCCACAGCGATTGGCATGTGCCACTATGCCTGGCCAAGACTTTCATTTTAATGCCAGAAGAACCTGGCAGGGTCTGGTGACAGGGAGGGGGGCAAGAAGCTTCAGAATGCTGAATAAAGGGAGAGGGAGAGGGCTGGAGAGATGGCTTAGTGGTTAAAGCATTTGCCTGTGAAGCCTGAGGTCCTAGGTCTGATCCTCCAGGACCCACATAAGTCAGATGCACAAGGTGGCGCATTCATCTGGAGTTTGTTCACAGTGGATGGAGACCCGAACACGCCCATTTCCCCCCTCTCTTTGCCTCTTCCTCACTCTCTCCCTCTCTCAAATAAATAATTTTTTAAAAGAGAGAGGGAGAAAAAAGGCGGGGAGACTCTGGAGCCCAGGGTAAAGAGAGAGTGGGTTTTTTGTTTGTTTGTTTGTTTGTTTTGGTTTTTTGAGGTAGGGTCTCACTCCAGCCTAGGCTGACCTAGAATTCACCATGTAGTCTCAGGGTGGCCTCAAACTCACAGGGATTCTCCTACCTCTGGCTTTTGAGTGCTGGGATTAAAGGAGAAGAGAGAGAGAGAGAGAGAGAGAGAGAGAGAGAGAGGGAGAGAGACAGAGAGAGGAGGGGGCAGGGGGGGGGGAGGGGAGGGGAGAGAGGAGGGGAGAGGAGGAGGGGAAACTGGAAGGGGGGCGGGGTGGGGAGGTGGGGGGAGGACAGAGGGGGGAGGGGTACTCAATTACTAAACAGGCAGTGGTTCCAGAACCCCAGACCCAGCCTAAGCTTGGCCAGGTGCAAGAAGGGTAAGAGGAGGACGGGGAGAAAGTGTTCTGGGAGTGGGTACACAGGGAGAAGACGTTCTGGGATTTACAGTGAGAGGGGAGAAGGGGACTCTTAAAGTGGGTACATGGGAGAGGGAGACTCTTATTTAGAGTGGGTACACAGAGAGACCGGCCTTCTGGGGCTCTTATTTACAGTGGGTACACGGGAGAGAGATTCTAAGAGTTCTGGGAGAGGAGGAGGAAACAGTGTGAACGGGGAGGGCGTTCTGGGACTCTTATTTACAGTGGTGTGGCTGAGGTGGGACTCTAATTTCAGGAGGACAGAGGAGAAAGCGTTCGGAGACTCTTATTTACAGTGGGTACATGGGGAGAACAGGGTTCTGGGACTCTTATTTACAGTGGGTCACGGGAGAAAGGCATTCTGGGAAACAGGCAGTGGGTTCGGGGAGAACCCCAGACCCAGTGGGCCGGGGAGAAGTGTTCTGGGCCAGTGGGTGCACGGGGAGAATTCTGGGACTCAAGAGGAGGACGGGGAGAAAGTGTTCTGGGACTCTTATTTACAGTGGGTACACAGGAGAAAGTGTTCTGGGACTCTTATTTTTACACGGGGAGAGTTCTGGGGAGAACGGGAGAAAGTGTTCTGGGACTCTTATTTACAGTGGGTACACAGGGAGAACCACGTTCTGGGACTCTTATTTACAGTGAGTACACGGGGAGAATGGCGTCCTGGGACTCTTATTTACAGTGAGTACACAGGGAGAACCACATTCTGGGACTCTTATTTACAGTGAGTACACGGGGAGAATGGCATTCTGGGACTCTGGAGTATTTACAGTGGGTACATGGGTACACGGGGAGAGCGGGGTACATGGGGAGAACAGGGTTCTGGGACTCTTATTTACAGTGGGTACACGGGGAGAAAGGCATTCTGGGACTCTTATTTACAGTGGGTACACGGGGAGAATGGCTTTCTGTGACTCTTATTTACAGTGGGTACACGGGAGAAAGTGTTCTGGGACTCTTATTTACAGTGGGTACACGGGGAGAAAGGCATTCTGGGACTCATTTACAGTGAGTACACGGGGAGAAAGTGTTCTGGGATTCTTATTTACAGTGGGTACACGGGAGAAAGTGTTCTGGGACTCTTATTTACAGTGGGTACACGGGGAGAAAGCGTTCTGGGACTCTTATTTACAGTGGGTACATGGGGAGAGCGGCGTTCTGAGACTCTTATTTAGAGTGGGTACACAGAGAGACCGGCCTTCTGGGGCTCTTATTTACAGTGGGTACACGGGAGAAAGCGTTCTGGGACTCTAATTTACAGTGGGTTACAGTGGGTACATGGGGAGAAGGCGTTCTGGGACTCTTATTTACAGTGGGTACACGGGGAGAATGGCGTTCTGAGACTCTTATTTACAGTGAGTACACGGGAGAAAGCGTTCTGGGACTCTTATTTACAGTGGGTACACGGGAGAACGGCGTTCTGGGACTCTTATTTACAGTGGGTACACAGGGAGAACGGCGTTCTGGGAATCTTATTTACAGTGGGTACACGTTAGAACGGCCTTCTGGGACTCTAATTTAGAGTGGGTGCCGTGAGATGTAAGACGAGGCGCAGCTTGGAAGTGGTTTCCTGTCAACCTTTCAGTCTGAAAGACCTCCACTTATTTCTCTTTCTCCACCTTGCATACTCTCAGCTTTTTCTTTCTTTGGTCTGTGGTGTGTGATATGTGTGTATGCATGATGTATGAACGCGTGCTATGTGTCTGCATGCATATGGTGTTTGCACATCTGAACTGTGTATGTGCATATGCCAAATATATGCACGTGTGGGCAGGTGCTCCTGTGTGCATGCAGGTGGAGGACAGAGGAAGATGTCAGGTGTCTTCCTCTGTCACTCTTCTGCTTTAGTTCCCTGAAACAGCCTCTCACGGAGCCCAGAGCTCCCTGCTTTTGGTTAGACTACCTGACCAAGGAGCCTCAGCGAGCCTCCGGTCTCCATCCTCCTTAGCCCCAGGGTCACAGGCATGCACAGCCATGCCCAGCTTGGTTTTATTTTTTTTTTTTTTTTTTTTTTTTTTTTTTTTTTGAGGTAGGATCTCACTTTCTAGCCCTGGTATTCACTATGTAGTCTCAGGATGACCTTGAACTCACAGGGATCCACCTACCTCTGCCTCCCTGAGTGCTGGGATTAAAGGTGTGCGCCACCACATCTGACTTTTCTATGCCCAGCTTTTTACAAGGGTGCTAGAGCTTGAATGCAGGTCCTCATGAGTGTGCACAAGTACTCTTGCCCCCGATGCTCCCAGCTCCCATTTCTATTTCTTTCTAACGTTCTCCCCTCTCCTACCCCAGACACGCATCCTGAAGTGCCTGGAGCCTCCCCAGCATGGCTCTCTGGAGGAAGACTAGGGAGGAGACAAGCATGCACTCAGGTCAGCGTCTCCATTTGCAGGCGGTTCTGTCTGTGCCTGAGATACATTTGAGGGTCTTTCTGATCCTCTTTCAGCCCTGCAGGAAGGAATGGGGCTCCCTACTTCATCCCAGATTTTGATTCAATGTAGAATCTTTTCAATTCCAATATAACACTGGATCTGGGGCACCAACAGGGGCATGGCACAAAGCGCAGGCTTCATGGCCGTTAGTGATGTAAATGGAGACATAAATCAAGGCTGAGATTTCAGCCTTGTGGTCTTTTTTATTAAACAAAAATTACTTATTTGCAAGCAGAGAGAGAGAGAGAGGACAGAGAGAATGGGCATGCCAGGGCCTCCAGCCACTGCCAACAAACTCCAGATGCATGCACCACTTTGTGCATCTGGTTTTACGTGGGTCCTGGGGAATCAAACCCAGGTCATTAGGTTTTGCAGGTGAGTGCCTTAACTGCTGAGCCATCTCTCCAGTCCCACCCTGGTGTAGGGATGACACAAAGCAGGAGAAGGAGGCCAAGGGAGAGTTTGAAATGTCAACGCCCGGCTTCTCTGTGGAGGTCCGTCCGGCTTTATGTCTGTTCCACACAGGCAGGGACGTGTGGTTGGTCTGGCAGAGCTGTGGACTTTCGGCTGCTGTCCTGCTGGGCTCCACACCACGGCCTTCCATTTCAGTGGTTTCTCTCAGAGTTGCCAGAAGGGGGAGGAGAGCGTGTTTTCTTCCATTTTGAAATGTCACCCACAGCCTTGGCAGAGCAGGAAGAAAGCACCACAAAGGCTGAATCCTGGGGGACTGCGGGTGAGTCCACCCAGCTGCCTGGGGACCTCAACTTGGGGCCTTGTCCCTCCACGTGGCACTCTGTCCACCCGTCCCCACTCCCTGCAGTGCAATGAAAAGTAGTTTTCATTACTGTAAGCAGAAAAAAAAAAAAAAAAAAGGCCAGATGCGGGTCTGATTCGTCCTGCACCGCTGGGTGTGGCCACAAGTGCCTGTCACTCCAGCCCTATGGGGAGGGGAGACCAGGGACTCACTGGGGCTGGCTAGTCAGCTCTGGGTTCAGTGAGAGACTCTGTCTGACAGAAACAATGCAGATGAGTGAGTGACTTAGGGGACATTTGTCGTCCCCGGCCTCTACATGCACATGGAGCACGCAGAATATGAGTACAGATACCCCACCAAACACCCTGTACACACATGTACGAAAACAGACAAACAAAATAAATCGAATGTGTGTGGTCAGCTGGCCGATGCTCCAGGGTTAGCCGCCTCCCTTCCACCATTCCAAAACCTTCCGGGAGCCCCAGCTGCTCCTCCACAGGCGTTGGGGGAGAGGGGCTCACGTGGCATGGTGGTAAATCCGTGTGGCCGCAGCCTGGCCGTATTTCATCTGTATGCCTGCTGAGTTTCCTTCCGCTTTCTAAATGGGGAAATTCAGAAATCAATCTGCGCTTTCCAAGAAGTTTCAGTTCCACGTTTGTTTGAACCAAGAAGAGGGAGGCACAAGCGCAGATTTTGCCCACATATAATATGGGAGGTGACCCGCATCACCTTAGAGCTCGCCAGCGAGGCTGCGATATCAATCCGTCTCTGCTTTCTCGAGAATCCTCTCCTTCCCCCAACTTCAACTTTTCAACACAGCCTGGCCCTGGCTTCATTATGGGGACAGCTCTTACAGGGAGCCACATTACAGCCCTTCAGCTGCACACCCGTGACAAAGGGCCGTGCAAACTCAATTCTGTAAAAAATATTCTGTTTAATTGATTTTCTTAAAAAAAAAGTCTATTATGTTTCGGTGAGCCTATTGATCTGCAGCCCACAGAAGTAATGAAGCTTTGTGATCAATAAGGCCAAAGTGTACCTTAGCCAGTGTCTGCTGTGCTCATCCCCTGGGGATGGGGCCAGCCCCGTTCTGATCCCCAGCCTAGGAGTTGGGGTGAGCAACCTCTAAGTGCTAAGGTTTACTTCTATTGGCATAAACATAACAGATGGGGCCCTGGTGACTTTTCTTGCTCTAAAAGCCAAAAACATATCACATCAGTCATCATAAATGCACACACACACACACAAAAAAACCCCACAATTTGCAAAAAAAAAAAAAAACAGGAAAACGCATGCATTTTAAAGGTGAGTCCTGGCCGGGCATGGTGGCGCATGCCTTTAATCCCAGCACTCGGGAGGCAGAGATAGGAGGATCGCCATGAGTTCCAGGCCACCCTGAGAATACAGAGTGAATTCCAAGTCAGCCTGAGCTAGAGTGAAACCCTATCTCAAAAAAACAAAACAAAACAATAATAATAATAGTAATAATAATAATAATAATAATAATATTAAATAATTAAATAAAGGTGAGTCCTATGGCTCCTCCACCATCTTTAATCAGTACAGTATTTTCTGGCTGGGCATAGTGGCACACGCCTTTAATCCCAGCACTCAGGAGGCAGAAAAACTTAAAAAAAAAAAAAGGACAATATTTTCCTTTTTGGCTCCCACACTGGCTTTCTACTTTTTGTTTTGTTTTTTAAGGTAGGGTCTCACTCTAGCCCAGGCTGACCTGGAACTGGAATCCACTCTGTAGTCTCAGGGTGGCCTTGAACTCACTGCGATCCTCCTACTTCAGCCTCCTGAGTGTTGGCATTAAAGGTGTGAGCCACTATGCCCAGCCCGTTTTCTGCTTTTGTACCTGTCCTCACCCTGCCATTTAGGTCAGTTTTCAAAGTCCTGGAAGGTTCTATTCCTTTATTTTGTTTCTGCGGTAAATACAAAGTCCAGGTAGCTGCAGTAGCTGCTGATCACCACGAGTTGAACTAACGCTGCTGCTATTTGATCCTCTGAAAATTAGCGTGGACCCAGATAAGATACCTGCAATAACACGGGCCGGCAGTCAAGGATATACGCTGGGCACTTCCTGCTGAGAGAAAGCTCCCCGCCTGTACCTGAGAAGTAATCTTTTTTTAAAATTTTTTATTTTTTTTAACAAATATTTTATTTTCATTTATTTATTTGAGAGAGTGAAAAAGGGAGAGAGAGAATGGGTGTGCCAGGGCCTCCAGCCACTGCAAACAAACTCCAAACGCATGTGCCACCTTGTGCTTCTGGCTTACGTGGGTCCTGGGGAATTGAACCTGGGTCCTTTGGCTTTGCAGGCAAGTGCCTGAACCACTAAGCCATTTCCCTAGCCTTGAGAAGTAATCTTGAGTGCTATGTATTTCAGAATTTGTCACTTTCATTTCATTTTGCCCTGAAGCCTGGAGGAAGATGCTGGTTGGATGCTGTGCAAACTTGTTCGGCTGGATTGAGTGAATTTGTGTGTTTCTCCAGGGGAGTCCTGCGCTGACCACTGACCTCGCTGATGAAGTTGGATGGGCAGCAGGCTTGGTAGGTTGGGGAGGGTGTGATGCAAACGGAGTTTGTCATAGTCAGCCGCCAGATCTTGAAGGACTCTGCCTAAAGGTACTGGGGAGCCCTAGGGGTGTTTTTGTGAGGAGAGAGGTGCCTGGCCAAGCAGTTTACAAGAATCAGCGGTTACTGGGCAGAACTATACTTCTTAGCCTGTGTGTGTGTGTGTGTGTGTGTGTGTGTGTGTGTGTTTGCACACATGCATGATGCATGCATGTTTGTGTACAGATGCACACACCTTGTGTACATGCATGTGGAGGGCAGAAAAGGACATCAGTGTCCTTCTCTGTCACTCTTCTGCCCCGTTTCCCAGAGACAGCATCTCTCATTGAACCTGGAGTTCCCTATTTTTCAGTGACACAGGGAGCCCCAGTGACATTCCGTCTCCTCCACTGTTGCCTTAAGTTTTGTTGGGGAGACGCAGATAGACATCTAGTCACCCTAGATAGGGTACAGACCAAAGCATGAGCCCGCAAAAGTTGGCAAGCCAGTGACTTTATTGGGGTTACTTACTGAGCAGAGGTGACTCGTTGCCTGAAAGCCTGCCCCCGCGTGGGTGAAGACTCAGAGAAGCTGCATCCAGGGAGCTCAAGTCGTGACTTGAAGGCAGCTTAGTTGGCTGGACGTCTTTCTCCCAAGCCGTTCTCACCCCCAACATAACCTAACCTGCTGAACCATCTCCCTAGTCTCCTTAGTATCCCTTTCTGGGTAGTTTTTGTTTTTCTAGGACATGGTCTCATTATATAGCCAAGGTTGGCCTAGAACTTGCTATGTAGCTCAGGCTGGCTTTGAACTCATGGTCCTCCTACCTCCCAGCCTCCCAAGTGCTGGGATGATCACACTCAGCTCTTAGCATCTCTGTTCGTGCATACATAAGGTAGTAATGATGGCAATAATAATAGCAACTGACATAACAGACCAGGCTTTGCCCCAAGTTTATCTGTATCACATCCTTTAATCTTCATAAGAACCAGGGTTAGGGTTAGGGGGCTAGAGAGATAGCTCAGGGGTTAAAGGCACTTGCTTGCAAAGCTTTCAGGCCCAGGCTGGATTCCCCAGTACCCATGTAAAGCCAGATCCAAAATGTGGACTTCATTTACAGAGGCAGAAGGCCCTAGTGCACCAATTTTTTTCTCTCTCTCTAATAATCAAATAAATTAATTAATATTTATAAAACAGGGGGGCAGGCAACAGATGGCTCAGCAATTATGGTACTTGTTTGCAAAGCCCAAGGACCCAGGTTCGATTCCCCAGTACCCATGTAAAGCCAGATGCACAAGGTGGCAAATGCACCTAGAATCCATTTGCTGTGGCTAGAGGCCCTGGTGTGCCCATTCTCTTTGTCTGTCTTTCTCTCTCTGCTTGCAAATAAATAAATAAAAATATTTACATAAAAAAGAAATGAGCTGTGAAGATGGCTTGATGGATAAAGCACTTATTGCACAAGTGTGAGTGCCTGAGCTCAGATTTCCAGCTCCCATGTAGGAGCCAGGTGTGCTGCTGGACATCTTTAACCCCAGGGCACCTTTGGCAAGAAGGGAGTTGGAGAAAGAATTGTCCAGAAGCTCTCAGGAAGAGCTAATCTGATGAATGCAGCAATGCCCGAGAGGCCCTGCCTCAGATGAGATGAGATGGAAGGTGAGGATTGACACTGGAAGTTATCTTCTGGCCACCTCACACACGCTGTGGTACGTGCACGTCCACATTCACAAACATCACACAAACATACACCGAACCCCGACCCCGCCAAAAAGAAAGAAAGACAAAAAAAAAAAAAAAAAAAAACACCCTATTAGGGTTTTTATTATCCCATTTCACAGATGAGGAAACTAAAGCGGGCCTGGAATAGCATCTGCATTACAGGTGACCATCACACACGTCACACTCACTTGGTCAGGTGTGAGATAATACTCCTCCTTCCTTGGCTCCCCAGGAACCAGAGGAAACGCTGTTGGATTGGTGGCGCCAAATGAGGAAGTCTCTAAGGGAGGGAAAGCACGAGGCACATTCATATCATATCTACATATGCGCATATTTAAATCTGCTTAAGGCTGGAGAGATGGTTCAGCTGCTAAACATGCTTTCCTTTAAAAAAAATATTTCTATTTATTTGCAAACACATACAGAGAGAGAGAGAGAGAGAGAGAGAGAGAAGAGAACTCCAGAGCCTCTTGCCACTGGAAACAAACTCCAGATACATGGGCCTCTCTGCATCTGGCTTTACCTGGTACTGGGGAATTGAACCCAGACCATCAGGCTTTGCGTGTAAGCACCTTTAACTTTTGGACCATCTCTCCAGCCCAAACACGCTTAGGAAGAAAAGAGGGCTGGAGAGATGGTTTGCCCATTGGGGCTCTTGCCTGCAAAACCTAATGACCTGGGTTGGATTCCCCAGTACCCATGTAAAGCCAGATGCACAAAGTGGTGCATACATCTGGAGTTTGTCTGCAGCAGCAGGAGGCCCTGGTGTGCCCACTCTCTCTCTCAAATAAATTTTAAAAATCTGCTTACACTTATATATGTGTATTTATATCTATGCATGGATATTTATAGCCACATAGACATCAATGTAGATGTTCACATGGATGCATATATATTTATCTCTAAATACATATGTAGCTATATATATGCATATATATTTTATCCACCTAAACACACATATGTACATTTATTTATATCACTACATATTTATCTCTGTCTAGGCATACATACACAGACATTCATATATATGTATATGTATTTATATCTATATAAACACGTATGTGTGCATATGTTCTCATCTATCTATATACAAACGCGCGCGTGCACACACAAGCTCATTTTGCTTCTCTTTTCTTGGCTGGAGGTTTTCTTTCCCAGCAGGAATGATGTCACCTCAATGACTTGTAACTGTGTGTGTGTGTGTGTGTGTGTGTGTGGCATATGTGTGAGGGACATGCATGTGGTGCATACATGTGTGTGTGTGTGAGTGCAGATACATGCATGCCATGCACATATGCAAGGCCAGAGGCATCATCCTCTTTTTGCTTATCTGTGTGTCTCCTTGAGATGGAGTCTCTCATGGAACCTGGAGCTGCTGTTTTCCAGTCAGACTGGCTGGCCAGCAAGCCCCAGTGATTCTCCGATCTCCACTTCCCACAGGACTGGGGTTACAGTCCAGCTATTTATGTGGGCGCTGGAACATCAAACTTCTCAGGCCCTCATGCTTGCGTGGTAAGCACTGTTACCCACCGAGCCATTTCCCTAGTCCCTAAACTATACTGTTCTCTTACAAGGAGTATTTAGGGATAGAGAGATGGGTCAGTGGTTAAGAGAACTTTCATGCAAGGATGAGGCACTGAGGAGGCCTGAGAAAGCACTTAAGTTTGACTCCTAGGACCTGCATAAACAGGGGGACATGGCCATACACATCTGTAACTCCAGTCCCTTGGGGGAGCAGAGACCCAAGAATTACCAGAACTTAAGAAAAAAAAAAAAACAAAGGCCAATTCCAGGACCAATGAGACACTCTGGCTCAAATTATAGTGGACGAGTGGTGAGCGGGACACTTGATATCCTTGCCTCACCACCACAGGGGAGCTCATCCCATCACCGATGAGTGCATGGGGCACACACACGCGTGCACGGGCACACACATACACACTCACACACATACACCATGTTACACATGCACACACAAGCAAGAAATATTTTTAGAGCTGGAAAGACGGCTCAGCAGTTAAAGGAGCTTGCTTGCAAAGCCTGACAACCTGGGTTCGATTCCCCAGTACCCACGTAAAGCCAGACACACAAAGTGGTGCATGCATCTGAAGTTTGTTTGCAGTGGCAAGAGGCCCTGGCATGCCCACATTCTCTCTTTCTCAGACAAATAAGTATTTTAAAAATATTAAAAATTTTTTGGTTTATTTATTTATTTATTTGAGAGCAACAGAGAGAGAAAGAGGCAGATAGAGAGAGAGAGAATGGGTGCTCCAGGGCCTCCAGCCACTGCAAACGAACTCCAGATGCATGTGCCGCCACTTTGTGCATCTGGCTTACGTGGGTCCTGGGGAATGGAGCCATGAACCAGGGCCCTTAGGCTTCATAGGCAAGCGCTTAACCAGTAAGCCATCTCTCCAGCTCCTTAAAAAAAATTTTAATTCTTATTTATTTATTTATTTATTTTTGGTTTTTTTGTGAGGTAGGGTCTCACTGTGGTCCAGGTTGACCTGGAATTAACTATGTAGTCTCAGGGTGGCCTCGAACTCTCGGCGATTCTCTTACCTCTGCCTCCCGAGTGCTGGGATTAAAGGCGTGCGCCACCACGCCCAGCTTATTTAATTTTTTTAGAGAGGGTCTTGTTATACAGCCTGGGCTAACCTCAAATACATGTTCCTCCTTCTGGGATCACAGGTAACACCACAAGGCCTGGCTCTGCAGTTGTAATGTAATATATATATATATATATTTTATTTATTTGTAGGGAGAGAGAGAGCATGCACACACAGACCCCCAGCCACTGCAAAACCTCTAGATACATATGCCACTTTGTACATCTGGCTTTACATGGGTACTGGGAATCAAACCTGGGTTGTTAGGCTTTGCAGGTAATAGCCTTAACTGCAGAGCCATCTCTCTAGCCCCTGCAGCAGTATTTTCTTTGAGTGAAAGCAGCCTAGTCCTGGCCCCTGTCCTCTCCTGTCCTGACCGTGCTGGTGGCCAGCTGCCACCCCCCCCTCCCCTGCCCGCCCGCCCATCACAGGGAGCAAAATGTGTGCTGTGTTTCTGACGTGTCAAACCGGCAAATTGATGGAACAATTCCGAGGATGGTGAACCTGACCCGCACCTATAAGGCTTAAAAATATGGTAATGCAATTAGCAGCCTCGACAGCCTAATGAAGCCACTCTAAATTGCTGAGGGAACAACACTGAAGGAAAATGCTGAAGAGCCTCTTCAAACTTCCCAGACGTGAAGTGTGTCCTTACGGAGAAAATGGCAATCCAGCCTCCTTTCTTCAAGGTTCAAGATTAATTAGGGGTTTATTTAGTGCATGAATGAGGAAACAAATGAACTCTTGCATCGAAAGCTTTGAAACCAATTTTTTAATCATTTTTTTCTTTTACAATTACATCGCTATCATAAAAGTCTTCATTAGATGCTGCCACCAGCAGGCTTTTGTTATGGCAGCTCTGGCACCCTGGGCTTTTGCCTAGATTGCCCTTCACGCCCAGTAAAGAGGCTCACATAACAAAAGGCCTTTCTTTCCTCCCAAGGCTCTGCTTGGGAACTGGTCTGCATTCCAGGAGCAGGTTCAACTCCCCACCTGCCCTCTGGAGCCTGAATCAACTGTCTATTTATCCCAGCTGGAACAGAGCTGTTAACCAGGTGAGGCAGGGGAGGGTGGATCTGGCTCTTTGGAGGCCTCCTTTGTAGCTCCCTTCTTGTTGCTGGGACAAAGCACCTGACCTGAAGCAGCTGATGGGAGGAAAGGATTTATTCTGGTTTACAGTCTGGAGGGGGAGCTCCAGGAGGGCAGGGGACTGCATGGCATGAGCAGAGGCTGACGTCACCTCTGCCACAGCAGGTGGCAAACAGCAGCAGGGGAGAGAGCCAAACTCTGACAAGGGGGAGCCCGCCCCCATCAACACACTCCCTCCAGCAAGGCTCCACCTCCCACACTGCCGCCAGCTGGGGAATAGCGTTCAGAACTCAGGGTTTATGGGGTCATCTGCTTCAAAGTACCACGGCGGCCTCCATTCCTCTCCTAGCCCACGTGTGAAGGGATGCGAGCCAGGAGAGGCAGCAGTGCACCCCTGAGGCCTGGTGACCTCTTTCCCTCTCCCCACAGTGACCACTTGGGTGGAAGCCAAGCTGAGCAGCCACCTGCCACCATCAACCAATGCACACATCTCACCCGCAGATGCTGACAGCACACGGAGCATCCCAGACCCCACTGGGTGCTAAGAAACGGCTCCCACAGCTCACTGGCAGAGCTGGCAGTAGCAGCTGCCACTCCCCATCTTCTGCTTCAGAGTCCTTGGGCCAGAGCCCTCCATTTGGGCCACTGTGTGCTCTGTCCCCTCCAGCCGTGGGGAGAGGACTGGGCCAGTTGCTGGAACCCTGGGTGTCCTGTCCCGTCCCTGTACTGCACAGGACCTTCAGTCCCTGCTCTGCCTCTGCTGGGTCTCTGTAGCAACACTATGTCTATGCATTGGGTGAACTCTGGAAATAGAAACAGGGGTGATAAACAGGACTCAGCCTGGTCCCTCACCTCTCCTCCTGCATTTGGGAACTGGGGATATGCCGATGTGTCACAGCTATGTCACACTGTGGCTACCAGGGTGTCCTCTGTGATTCTTTTTTTTTTTTTTTGTTTTTTGAGGTAGGGTCTCACTCTGGCCCAGGCTGACCTGGAATTAACTATGTAGTCTCAGGGTGGCCGCGAACTCATGGGGATCCTCCTACCTCTGCCTCCCGAGTGCTTCCTCTGTGATTCTTGCCTTGTGTATAGTTTGTAGCCGCGATGTGAATCCTTTCCCTGGAGTCCGGGCAAGACTAAACTGGCCAGATGAACGTAATCATCTTAAGGTTGTAAGGAAGTCATGCTGCCTGGCAGGGACACCCTCCTCTTTGCAGGCTCAGAGTCTCTGTCCATGCTCTGAGTTGTGGGTGGAGAGGGCCATGTGCACAGGAGCACAGGGTGGCCTCCAGCTGACAGCCAGCAAGAACCAGGTCCAACAGCCCAGTACTCATGATGCCAACAGGGTGAGTTTGGAGGTGCAGCCTTTTCTCAGATGATTGGTATTCCCAGGTTCTAATTTTTAAATTTTATTTTTATTTTTTATTTTATTTAAAAAATTTTAAATATTTCTTTTTTTATGAAAATTTTTTATTGACAACTTCTATACTTACATACAAAAACGTATGATATTTCCCTCCCCTCCCCCTAAATATTTCTTTATTTATGTGCAAGCAGAGAGGGAGAGAGAGGGAGAGAGAAGAGAGGCAGACAGAGAGAGAATGAATATGCTAGGGCCTCCAGCCACTGCAAATGAACTCCAGATGCATATGCCCCTTATGCAGCTGGCCTACGTGGGTCCTGGAGAACTGAACCAGGATCCTTTGGCTTCAGGCAAACACCTTAACCGCTAAGCCATCTCTCCAGCCCCCCCGGTTTTTATTTTATTTTTATTCATTCATTCATTCATTTATTTATTTGAGAGAGAGAGAGAGAGAGAGAGAGAATGGGAGCACCAGGGTCTCCAGCCACTGCAAACAAACTCCAGACACAGGTGCCACCTTGTGCATTTAGCTTATGTGGGTCCTGGGGAGTCAAACCTGGATCGTTTGGCTTTGCAGGCAAGCGCCTTAACTGCTAAGCCGTCTCTCCAGCCTGTATTCCCAGTTTTGATAGTAGTTTGTGATGCCCTTGAACTGGAGGACCTGGCTAGGCTGTGTCTGGACCTCTGAGCCACAGGAACTAACAACTGTGAAATTGATTTCAAATCATTGTTTTGGGGTCATTTGTTATGTAGCAACAATCAACCTGCACAGACTCCTGGGAGAGGTCTGATACAAGACACCGAGCTACGGCACTAAGCCTGGGGTGAGTTGGCAGCCACATTTTGTTGCCAGCCCTCTTGGCACCCAGTGCTGTTCCAGATATATTTTTTAAGTGTTTATTTAGGGTTGGAGAGATGGCTTAGTGGGTAAGGCACTTGCTTGCAGAGCCTAAGGACCCAGGTTTGATTTTGCAGTACCCATGTAAGCCAGATGCACAAGGTGGCACATACGTCTGGAGTTTGCTTGCAGTGCCTTAAGGCCCTGGCATGCCCATTCTTTCTTTCTGTATGCCTCTCTCTCTCAAATAAGTAAACAAATAAAATATTTAAAAAATTTATTTATTTGAGCGAGAGAGAAGAAGGAAGAGAGACACACAGAGAGAGGGCATGCTCCAAGTCCTTCTGCTGCTGCAGATGAACACACATGCCACTTTGTGTACCTGGCTTTACATGGGTATTGGGGAATTGAACCTGGGCATTCAGGCTTTACCCGCATGTGCCATTAACCTCTGAGCCGTTTCTCCAGCTGTGTTTCAGCAGCAAGGCTGGTACCAGGAGACAGTGACTGAGATGCAGGGACTACAGAAGGACGCCTAGGTGTGACTCCATACTGTGTGGTGATGGATGGATAAATGACCTGTCACATGCCAGAGTTTCTTGCCTGTAGGATAGAGGTGGTGATAGTTCCTCCCTGTCATGGGATATGAAATATGGAGAGGTATGTAACTCAATTCCAGAGCCAGAGCCTGTGATAAATCACAGCACAGCTCATTGCATAACTCACGATGCCATCTACAAGGTGTCTGTTTAACAGCCCTGAAGACGGAAGCCCGGAGAAATTACGAGGACGTCTGAAGTTACACCGCTAATCAGAGGACCAGCTGGTCTCACCCACCGCATCCCCACCTCTAACTGGTAGGTGCTCTGTGGAGCAGACTCCTGCACCAGTCTGTTTATCATTGTGGTAATTGTGGTGTCCCCTCAACTATCATGCAGGGTGGGTGGGACTCCTAGGAGTTGCCCTGGTGAGTGCGTGCCTGGGGCCTGGGGCTGTGGTTCACACTTCCTGTATTGTCTCTGTGTTTGACTCATGCAGTTCAGAGATGGCCTAAAAGCCCCTGATGCAGGCCAAAGACATGCACCTTGGGCTGTGCGTGCAGAGGCCTGGCTGGCAGCTGCTAGTCTAGGCAAACCACTGTGAAGCCAGAGCAGAGCTGTGAGCAGAGGGAGGCAGGGAATGTGTGTGTTCAGGGCGACATCCAGAACCTCTTCTGTCTTGGGGGTCCAGGCAGATCAGACTTTTGTTTTTATGTTGCTTTAAAAAAATTTTTTTTTTCTTTTCTTTTTTGGTTTTTAGAGGTAGGGCTTCACTGTAGTATAAGCTGACTTGGAATTCACTATATAGTCTCAGAGTGGCCTCAAATTCATGGTGATCCTCCTACCTCTGCCTCATGAGTGCTGGGATTAAAGGCGTGCGTCACCATGCCGGTTTTTTTTTTTTGGAGAGAGTCAGAGAGAGAGAGACAGAGAGAATGGGAGCACCAGCAGCCTCTCAGCCACTGTGAGTGAACTCCAGATGCGTGTGCCCCCTTGTGGGCAAGTGCAGCATTGCGCCCTTGCATCACTTTGTGTCTGGTGAAATGTGGGACCTGGAGAATCGAACGGCATTCTTAGGCTTAGGAGGCAGGCGCCTTAACCCCATCTCTCCAGCCCACGCCCAGCTTTAAAAAATTTTTTTTTTTGAGAGAGACAGAGAGAGAGGGAAAGGAAGACAGATAGAGATGAGCGCGCCAGCAGTGTCTCAGCTGCTGCGAATGAAATCCAGATGTGTGCACCCCCTTGTGGTCAAGTGCGGCATTGCACCCTTGTGTCACTTTGCATCTGGATAAACGTGGGACCTGGAGATTGGAACTGCTGGAGATTGGAACCAGTGTTCTTAGGCTTAGGAGGCAGGCGCCTTAACTGCTAAGCCATCTCTCCAGCCCTAAAATATATTATTTATTTATTTATTTGAGAGAGAGATAGGGCATTCCAGGACCTTTAGCCACTGCAAATGAGCTCCAGACACATCTGCTACCATCCATGTGCATCTGGCTTACATGGGTTCTGGGTAATTGATCCTGGGTCTTTAAGCTTCACAAATAAGTGCTTTAACTGCTAAGCCATCTCTCTAGCCCTTTTTTTTTTTTCTTTTTCTTTTTGGAGACTTATTTGTGGCCTGTGAGTCACCCTCATTTCCATCTCTGTGTTAATTGGTTCTTTCTTATTTGTTTTTGAGGTAGGGTCTCACTCTAGTCCAGGGTGACCTGAAACTCACTCTGTAGGCCCAGGCTGGCCTTGAACTCATGGTGACCCTCACATCTCAGCCTCTTGAGCGTTGGGATTAAAGTCACACATCACTACGCCCAGCTTGTGATAATTTGTTCTAAAAGGCAAATGAGGTGCTTGTATCCAGTCTGCTTGGCTGCCCGCTCTATAACAAAGCATACAGGCTGGGGGCTGAACCACAGACCTTGAATTCCCACAGTGCTGGGGACTGAAAGACTGAGGTCAGGTCGCCAGTACTGGCTGCTTCTGATGAGATCCTCTCTCTGCCCAGAAGAGGCCACACTCTTGCTGTGTGTTCTCATGGTGGACAGAGAAGTGACTCTTCATGTAGGGCCACTAGTTCTCCCTGCCCTGAAGAGGCCACGCTCTTGCTGTGTGTTCTCATGGTGGAGAGAGAAGTGACTCTTCATGTAGGGCCACTAGTTCCATCTTGAGGGCCTGGGTTGGTTACCTCTTAGTTATTATTGCTGTGACAGAACAGCCAATAAAAGCAACTTCAGGGAGAAGGTTTCAACAGTCCACCATGTGGGGAAGTTATGGTGGCAGGAGTGTGCGGCAGGTGGTCCCACAGTGGCATCCACAGTCAGGAAACAGATGGTGATTTATGCTTGGCCTCAACTTGCTTCCCCCCTCCCCGGAACTTTTTTTTTCAGCCTAGGACCCCAGCCATGGGATGCTGTCCCCACAGTTAGGGTAGGCCTCATTTAACCCAATCTAGAAACTGCCTCCCAGATACATGCCCAGAGATTTGTCTCCTAGGTGAGTCTGGATCCTGTCAAGTTGACAATCAATATTAACTGTCACCGAGTCCACCCCCAAGACCTCCTGCAGCATTAATTACTGCCAGAGGCCGTGTCTCTAAGCACAGTGCCACTGTGAGGTGGGACCCTGACACATTTATCTCTGGAGAGGGGGTTGAGGTAGGGTCTTGCACCAGCCCAGGCTGACCTGGAATTCATCATGTAGTCTCAGGTTGGCCTTGAACTCTCCAGCTATCCTGCTACCTCTGCCTCCTGAGTCCTGGGATTAAAGGCATGTGCCAGGGCCTCTAGCCACTGCAAGCGAACTCCAGACACATGTGCCATCTTGTGCATCTGCCTTTATGTGGAGAGCCATCTCTCTAGTCCCCACTCTGACATATTAATTTGTTTGTTTGTTTATTTATTTATTTATTTATTTATTTATTTATTTATTTATTTAAGAGTGACAGACAGAGAGAAAAAGGCAGATAGATAGAGAATGGGTGTGCCAGGGCCTCTAGCTACTGCAAACGAACTCTAGATGCATTTGCCACTTTGTGCATCTGTCTTACATGGGTCCTGGGGAATCGAGCCTCAAACCAGGATCTTTAGGCTTCACAGGAAAGTACTTAACCGCTAAGCCATCTCTCCAGCCCCCGGGGACATGGTTTTGTCCACAGCATTCTTTTACTGTCCCCTTTGTTCAGAGAGGGCCGGCAAGCGTGTAGGGGAGGCACTGGGGTCTCTGGTGTAGAGTGCCTTTGGTGGCAGGATGCAGGCTTTCCCTTTAGGCCAGACCTTAGAGGCTGATCCCCACCCTACAGAGATGGGGCGTCCCTACTTTGGAAATGAATTGAGCATGCTCTGATTCGTGAGCACGGTGATGGGGAGGAAGTAACACCTCCATTGCTGGCTGGCCCTGGACCAGGGCTGGTGCTCAGCCTGTCATGTCAGGTGCTCTGGCACTTATGGTCACGATGGATGAATGGTCCCATCCTTGTACAGGGCGCTGTGGTAGAAGGTGTGTGTGTGGGGGGGGAGGAGTCTGCCAATGTTCATTTCTGACACAGCTATTCTGCTTGAGGGTTTGGGAGAGAAAGGATCCGCAGTGCAGGCTGCAAGAAGCAAGACAAGGTCAGCATTGAGGCAGCATGAGGAAGGGGCTGCACGTATGACAGCTTCACCCCCACCCCAGGGTCCCAGCATCCCTAACCCCCACCCTGCCCCACCCCAGCCCAGTACATGTGGATCCGAAGGCATTGTGGTGGAAGGAGGGGACCACGTGTTCTGATTATCTCACTCTCGTCCCCAAGTGTCCCAGGGTGAGGGATGTGGAGAACCACCGGGGTCCTTGACCAGGCTCTGGGAGCTCACACTGATCTGGGGCTGCCTAGTACTGTTGTCCTGCTGAGAAGAAGGGTCTTAGATGTCAGCCGTGCTGTCTGGGACGGGGGTGGGAAGGAGTAGAGGTGCTGTCTTTGGGTGTTATGAAGTTTTCTCACCAGTCGGTTTTCCTGAGCATCCAAGAGCCCTCCCTTCAAGGACATTACCTTCCCACCCTGGGCATGGCTGCTGGGAGGAGGCCTCGCCTCTCGGGGTTCTTTGCTGCGTTCGCCCTCCCCACACCCACCCTGTGAATATGGCCCTAACTAAGCCACTTCTCCAGAGCAGAGAGCCCTTCGGCTTTTGGATGCCACAGGAAGTACTTTGTAAGCAGATTCTAGGTGGCCCTGGCTTGGGAATGGGTGTGCATTGGAGATCAAGCGGCATGCCTGAACTGCACGGAAGCCTGGCTTCTGGGGCCCTGTCTTGGATGATCAGTGAGACACCGCCCCCCCCCCGGCCGTCTTTCCTCATGAAGGAAACTGCCCCAGTCTGAAGTCTTGGGGGGAAAGTGAAATGTGGGCTCAGGGGTGACTCCTGTAGTCGCAGCAAGGTCACAAGGTTTGCATGTCTGCTGCTCTCACCCTGCGCCCAGGCATCCCTGCGGCCTTGTGTCTACCTTTGGCTCTGCCCTGGACTGCAAAGATGGGCTGCTTGGGGAAGAGGCAGAGAAGGAGACTGCCTTTGTCGAGTCCCAGAAACGGTGACATCAGCTCTGACACCTGTCAGGCCTGTGGCAGTCAGCAGCTGGCCTGCCCCTGCCCTCTGTTAAGTTCTGCTGACCCACTCCATCATGTGCTCCCAGGCCTTGAGGGTACACGGGACTGGAAGGAGAAGGTGGCCTTCAGAAATCAGAGAGGGCTACTGAGGTTCAGACAAGGAAAAACAACTGGAGATCCAGGAAGAGAAGCTCCAATTTGCATACCATTTTGCATTTCATTTGCATAGATTCTCAGTCTGTCTTCTCCCTTTTCCTCCCTCCTCCAGTGCCCCCAGCTACTCCTGTTCTCTCCATAGAGGAAGCTTAGCCCAGGACTGGGCTGGGAAGATAGGACCTCTGCGGGTTGGGGTGGGACAATGACTCTGGGCATCATCTGATCTGACACCCGGGCAGTGCTGCCAGTGCCAGGGAAGATCTCCCTGCGTCTCTGGGGAGTTATGTTCTTTCTGAAGCCAAGAGCTCACTCTTAACAAAGCGACACTTGGCTTTGCTTCTGTCCAGGTCACTTGGTTCCAGAGTGCAGACTGAGGGGTCTGGAAAAGAGAACTGCATTACTGTGGTCCCCAAATATTCTTTCATTGAACTTACATCAGGAGGACATAAACTCCTTGCCCAACCCTCCTGTTCCGGGGAAGCTGGCTTGTGGTCCCTGCTCCAGCAGGCAAGGCCAAGCTCAAGGTCTGATGACACACTGTAGGCCTGAAGAAGGGAATTCACTCCTTTCATTTTGCGGGTACAGGAGCCTGGCCTTGATGTGATTGTACAACTTGGGGCTCCCCACACCCCTTCACACTGGGCTTTCCTGCACCCCTCACGCCATGCCCCTATGCTCCTCACACCAGAGTTCCCCATACCCTTCACACTGGGGCTCCCCTCTCCTTCACACTGAATTCCAGAAAGTAAAAAAGACCCAGGACAACAGCTGCACGTTGGGCCTCTATTCCTTCATCTTCTGAGCCCTGCTGTGGCAGCAACCAATGGGTGCCAATGCTTTGGCACACAGCAGGAGGAATCCCAGGGTGGATATTTTGTGGACTCAGCTGGTTGGAAGTTCAGGGCTTGAGATCAAAGCCCAGAGCGGCCACATACAGCCGTGTGACACTGGGCAAGTTCGGAAACTGTTGAGGTTTCGTTTCCTGTTGCCCCATATCTTTTATGTATTCATTTTTTGCATGTGTATTGTGAGTGTATGCATGTTTGTGTGTGGGTGCACGTGTGTGCATATGTGAGAGCATATCTGTGGCCAGAGATTGATGTCCAGTGTCTTCCTTAATCCCTCTCTACCATTTTTTTTTCCCAAGGCAAGGTCTTTCACTGAATCTGGAACTTAACCAATTCTGCTAGCCTAGTTAGTCAGCAAGCCCAAGGGATGCCCATCTCCACTTCCCCAGCACTGGGACTGTAGGCACGCACCACCATGCCAGGCTTTTACGTGGGTGCTGAGGATCTGAACTCAGGCACTTTGCCCACTGAGCCATGTAGAAATGGGTGGGGGATATGATATTCGGCAAGTCTGAGGTCTATGGGTCCATGATGTCTGTGTGTCCTCTGTGAAGGATAGATAGTCTCCCATACTACCCAGGACCCCTTCATCATCTCCTTCAGCTTTGGCCACCCCGGCATTGATGTCTAAAGTTAATCCCCAGGTTGGAGAGATGGCTTAGTGGTTAAGGTACTTGCCTGTGAAGCCTAAGAACCCAGGTTCGATCAAGGTCCCGCGTAAGCCAGATGTACAGGGTGGCACATGTGTCTGGAGTCCATTTGCCATTTGCAATGGCTAGAGGCCCTGGTGGGCCCATTCTCACTCTCTCCCTCTCTTCTTAAATAAATAAATAAATAAATAAATAAAAAATTTGGGCTGGAGAGATGGCTTAGCAGCTAAGGCGTTTGCCTGCAAAGCCAAAGGACCCAGGTTTGATTCCCCAGGACCCAAGTTAGCCAGATGCACAAGGGGGTGCACGTGTCTGGAGTTCATTTGCAGTGGCTGGAGGCCCTGACGTGACTATTCTCTCTCCCTTTCTCTCCCTCTCTATCAAATAAATAAATAAATAAATAAAATATTAAAAATAAAAACTTAAAAAATTTAAGAAAAGTTTTTTAAAAAGTTAATCCCCAGCCTCCAAGGTTTCAGCAGAGGTGGGACGAGGTGTCTGTGGAGGAACAGGCCCTCCTTGGTCCTGGAGGGGTTAGCCCAGGGGTCTCAGACTTGGCAGGCACACTGTCCTCCCTCACAGAAGGAAGATGGGGCAATGTGGCAGCTGATGAACCCCCAACTCCATAGAAATCAGCCACTCCCCTCCCCCTCTCTCAGAAAAGGGAAGGGGTGGGGGGGAGTAAAGATGAAGGAAGGAAAGATCTGAGAAATACTAAGCAATAAAGGACTTTAAAACAGATTCACTCTAATTATATACTTTGGTAATTTCCTGTCCCGTTGTAAAATTACAACAGTAACTCATTTAATGACTTTCTTGCTGAGAAAACATTCATTTTATTTTATTGTGTTCTTATGCTATAGTCTACCATGAAGGCAACCGAGTCTGCTTTTGTACTGGCTGCTACCAGGAGCTGAAGGGGAAGGCTGAGAAGGGACAGGTGTAGTGGCAAGAGAGCGACACTTGGCTTTGCTTCTGTCCAGGTCTCTTGGTTCCAGAGTGCAGACTGAGGGGTCTGGAAAAGAGAACCACATTACTGTGGTCCCCAAATATTCTTTCATTGAACTTACTTCAGGAGGACATAAACTCCTTTCCCAACCCTCCTGTTCCAGGGAAGCTGGTGTTGGGGGAGGGTCTCAGGTGGGAAGGGGGTGTCCTGAGACAGGATGGAAGGATTGAGCTGGATTTACACAGAGCCCGGAAGCAAGAGGACATAGCTCTTCACATACTTTATACTGGGAGAGACTATGGTGCGAGGAAGATGAACCGGCTACCGTCCATTTTCTCTGGGAAGGATGGCAGCCCCCAGTGAACTCACAAGGCTTGGGGCTGGAAGCTCAGTGCCCCCACAGCTCCCCACTTGCCCAGTCTCACAGGATCCTTCACAATGACCCTGTGAGTGCCACACCTGTATCTGCTCACCTGTCACAGGCCAAGTTCTCCCTCACCTATCCCACCTTAGGCTCCCCCTCGTTTTTGCTTTTTGTTTAATTGAGGTAGGGTCTCACTCTAGCTCAGGCTGACCTGGAATTCACTATGCAGTCTCAAGCTGGCCTCAAACTCATGGTGATCCTCCTACCTCTGCCTCCCGAGTGCTGGGATTAAAGGTGTGTGCTGCCACGCCCAGCCTAAGCTCCCGTTTGTACTTACCATGACTCTTCTGTCTGTCCCCAGTTATTTTCCATGCCTTTTTTGACCTTGAGCTCAAGTGTCAAAGTCACCAGCATGTTGCCTCAAACTAATTGAGGAAAGACCATGGCATGTTCTTCCTGGTCCAGAGAGCCCCTAGCTCAGGCTGCACCGTGTGTATAGTCCAGCCACGTGGGCAGTTTTATGCAACATTCTCCCGGCTGCTGTGTGCCCTGGGCTCACTTGAAGTCAGGTTTCCACCTGGTCCCTCCCTCCCTCATCCTGGGACTCCTCCAGTCCCTTGGCTTCCATTCCCTGAGGTTGGCAAGGAGAATAGAAATGTTGGCTCACTTGCCATTGTCATAGGAACACGCCAACCCTGTAGGGACTGCAGTCTGTGAGTCACTGTCACACGCACCAGGCACTTTAGAACACCAGAGGACAGAAAGCTGTGTCTTCTGCAAGCTGCAAATGGAGACCTTTAGGCAGGTCAAAACAAGCGAACAAAATGCCATGGTGTTTTATTTAACAAATCCCTGGCAACTAAGCTTTTCTCACCATCAACAAGCGCACAGACACGATTCTCCAGCTGCTCCTGACTGGCATTGGGTCAGTACTCAACCGAGGAGTAAATGTTCAGGAAAGCAGTGGAAATGGACTTGAGGGTGAGTGTGATTAATGGAGACGCACAGGACCTTAAGGCAGATGGATTCATCTCCAGCCTCCAGCCTCCAGCCTCTGGGCCAGGGAGGAGGGGAAGAACTGAGTCTCCTGTGTGTTCTTCCAGATGCCAGCCCTCATCTGCCTTCCCTATCTGACGCCCTAATGACTTGGTAGGCTCCTCCTCTTGGAGCGGGGGGTGCAAGCTGGGAAAACAGCTTCAGATTGGAATGGCATTTGTGTGTGTTTGTACACGGCTCTGGCTGTCTTGGGCAAGGTTCAGAGCCCCGTCCTGGTGTCCTCACTTAACATTCTGGTATGGCCTTTTCCATCAGTGTGGAGATGAATGCTGGGTCACATCACCATAACTCTGTGTGTTATTGTCACCCCATGACACACTGCACTTCTTTAGCACCTGCTTTCTCCACCCTGTGGCATTGTCTTAGATGCAGTGTCCCCCTAATGCACAGGAGCTGTGAGACGTGGAGGAGTCAGAACTGGGAGTGGCTGTCCAGAAGGTCTCAGATCCCTGCTGTCTTCTGTGTGCATGTGTGTGTGTGTGGGGAGGGAGGGGTATGGTCTGTCAGAAGCCAAGCATGTCTTTATTGTGAAATTGGACCGAGTTTCCAGTGATGGGTTGCACTTATTTCTGATCCGGTGATTAGCTACATATTTCTGGATCACCACCTTACTCTCCCTGTCCACTGGGTGCAGGTTTGCAGGAGGCAGACCAGGAGCCAGCAGGATGGACAATAAGGAGCAAAAGGGGCCTGGCGAGATGGCTCAGCACTTAAAGGCACTTGCTTACAAAGCTGTCGAACCTGGTTTGATTTTCCCATGTAAAGCCAGATGCACAAAGTGGTGCATGATGCATCTGGAGTTCATTTGTAGTGGCCCTAGTACACTCATACTCTCTCTCGGCTTGCAAATAAATAAATTTTTTAAAAAGTTTTTTTTTTTCCAAGCTGACCTGTAGTCCAAGGCTGGCCTCCAATTCACAGTAATCCTCCTCCCTCTGCCTCCTGAGTGCTGGGATTCAGGGTGTGCGCCACCAGGCCCGGCTAAAAAATTAAAAAAATATATTTTTATTTATTTATTTAGCACGGTGCACTCATGACTTCACAGTGGCTGTCATCACCTACAAAAGGCCTGTTCAATAGTGGGACATTGACACATCATTATGGATGATGGAGGAATAGAAGAGGGGGCTGGAGAGATGGCTCAGTGGTTAAGGTGTTTGCCTGCAAAGCCTAAGGACCCAGGTTCAATGCCCCAGGACCCACGTAAAGCCAGATGCACAAAGTGCTGCATGCATCTGGAGTTCATTTGCAGCGGCTAGAGGCTCTGGCACACCCATTCTCTCTCTGTCTATCTCTCTCTCTCTCTCTCTCTCTCTTTCTCTTTGCAAATAAATAAATGAAAACTGGAAAAAAATAGAAGAGGGACTAGCTGGAATGAAGAAGGGGTTTAATGGAAGGGGGACAGGAACAAAAGAAAGTAATAGGGGGCTGGAGAGATGGCTTAGCAGTTAAGGCACTTGCCTGTGAAGCCTAAGGACACAGGTTCAATTCCCCAGTACCCATGTAAGCCAGATGCACATGGTGGCACATGCATCTGGAGTTCATCTGCAGTGGCTAGAGGCCCTGGTGCACCCATTCTCTCTCTGTCTGCCTCTCTCTCAAATAAATAAATAAAAATAAAAAATATTTTGAAAAGAAAGTAATAGGAAGAGATCATGATCAAAATGCATTATGTGCTTGCATGAAATTATCACTCAAACTTTTTTTTCTCAGAAAGGTGAAGCCAGACATGATGGCTCATGCCTATAATTCCAGCACTTGGGAGGCTGAGGTAGGAGGATTACCATGAGTTCAAGGCCAGCCTGGGGCTACAGATTGAGTTCTAGGTCTGCTAGAGTGAAACCCCACCTCAGAAAAAAAAAAAAAAAAAGCAGAAAGGTGAGTGGGGAGGGGGGACTTTCCTCTGCCTGCCTACCTGCCCCCTTTGGCTGGGAAAGACGCATTCAGAGGCTCCAGCAGCAGAAGCTTCTGGGAAGTGGCGACAGACAAGCTCAGTGGTGCATTCTGACATCTGTGTTGGCCTTTGTCCCTCTTGGAAGTCCCCTGGACCCTTGGCAGCTAGAGCTCTGTCAGTGTGATGGATGGGACTGGGTTTACAGCGGCTTCTCCTGCTTGCTCTAAACTTTGTCCCTCTGTGACAGGGGAGTTCCTTCCTGGAGGAGGAGGGAGGGGGTGGGGGCCTCTGTGGGGTGAGACTCTTAAGTCCCTACCTCCTTCCCTCTCTCCTCCCCCCCCCCCCGCAGCACTGGGACTTTAAAGGTTAAGCGCGTTTATGTGGCACCTACAAGAGGTTGCCTGGGTTGACAGCAGGGAGAACGGTGATTAATGGTGGCTGTCCTGCTAGTCACTAAAGGGGGCTCTTCAGTGGCCATCCAGGAAACCCTGGGCAGCTCTGCCTTTCGGCTTTGGGCCAAGAGGAGCCTGGGGTCTGGAGGGAGGCCTGGGAGACTTTTGCCCACGGCTGGGATGCTTCTCACCCTGCTGCGCCTGGGACCTTCTGGAAGCAGGAGACAGCAGCTGAGGACCCCATGGGTCTGACATTTTGAGCGGAAGTGGACCAGAGTTTGTGAGCCCTTGAGGCTTGTCTTTAAAATGCACGGGACTTTTGTACCCCATCCTGTCATGCGGTTCTGTTGTAGACAGTAGCAGGCTTGGAGGGTATGGGAGGAGGGACCCTGCACACTTCCCAGTATGGAAGGAAGGGATACGGAGGTATCAGAGTGATGGTCCCTTCCGACAGAGTTCATCCAGCGGGGCCTGTCAATCACTCATGTGGTCATGAGGTGGGAGGGACAGCCGTCCCCTGAGTAAGGCGAGGGACTGTATATGCCCTCCCTCCTTGGTGACCCTCGAAGACCCTTGCTGATTTCTGCCTCAGCAAGCGGGACTTCCTTCCTCTCTCTGGATGCCGCCTGAAATCCCAAGTATGTCTGCTCTGACACTTGGGGCGTTTTCATCTTTTCCTCAACGAATCTCTGGCTCCACTCACTCCTGCTTAGCTGTGTGCCTCATTTCTCATGGTGGTGAGAACGTATGAAACCTGCCACAGTTCTAGTCGTAATAGAACTACTGGTTTTTTGATTGCTTACCCATGGAACAATTTAACTTATCCTCCCATGTTAAAGTCAAATGATGGGGCTGGGGAAATGGCTCAGTGGGTAAGGCGTTTGCCTGCAAAGCCTAAGGAGCCCGGTTCCATTCCCCAGGACCCAGGTAAGCCAGATGCACAAGGAGGCACATGCGTCTGGAGTGGCTGGAGGTCCTGGCGCACCCATTCTCTCTCTCTGCCTCTTCTCTCTCTGTCTCTCAAATAAATAAATAAATAAATAAAATATATAAAAAAATTAAAGTCAGGGCTTGAGAGATGGCTTAGTGGTTAAGGCACATGACTGCGAAGCCTAAGGACCCTGGTTTGATTCTCCAGGTCCTACGTAAGCCAGATGCACAAGGTGGCACATGCATCTGGAGTTCTTTTGAAGTGGCTAGAGGCCTTGGTGTGCCCACTTTCACTCTCTCTTCCCCTCTCCCTGTCTTAAATAAATAAATAAGTAATCTTAAAAAATAATAAAGTCAAATGATCATTCCAGCAAGATGTCCCAATGAGGGAGTGTGTCTTGAGACCTCTGGTTGCCCCTCAGCCCCTGCCCATGGGGGCCTCAGTTGTGAGGATGATCTAGGCTTACAAGGACCCCCTGTGTGTGCCAAGGAGGCACCGTGGTCTGGATGTTTCTCTGGGATTCGCTCACCTGGTCTGTGATACCCAGATTCATCCTGAAGGGAGAGAAACAGTATCAGTGACATCTGAGCAGGGTGCCCAGCAAGTGCTTGGTGCTCTCCTGATTGTGACGCTTGGCATTGGGCGGCGGGTGCTGAAATGAGCCCTTGAGGAACTAGGCAATGAGTCAGTGGATAAAGCACTTGAAGTCATGCAAGCATGAGGACCCAAGTTCAAACTCCCAGAACTCACCGGGAGCCAGACGCTGGAACACCAGCCTCTGTCATCCCAGCGGGCCGAGGGCAAGAGGGGAGGCTGAGACAGAAGAATTGGCCCAAAGCTCACAACCTGGTGAATGCAGCAGTGAACAGTGAGAGAGACCCTGCCTCAAAACAAGATGGAAGTCAAGGACCAATGCCTGAAATTGTCCTCTGGTCTCCTCATACCCATTGTGACGTGCACATTCACACACACTCACACACACACAAACAGGAAACCCCACCCCTTGAGTACTGTTACAGTCAGCACCATGTTGCTGGGACAAACGTCCAACCGGACACAGTTTAGGGGAAGAAGGGCTTATTTCAGCTTACAGATCGGGAAGCTCCATCAATGGCGGAAGGAGCTGTTTCCATCCATCAATCCAAGCAAAGAGACACAAAGCAGCAAGCAGACACAGCAAGCGGAAACACACCCCCAGAGCTCAGGTGCTCTTTCCAGACCTTTGGGCTGGAGTTCAGATTCACCCCCAGCGACACCCTCCCACCCCCATCCCTCAGTAGGAAGCTGAACCTTAAAAATACCTGAGGCTGGGCTGGAGAGATGGCTTAGTGGTTAAGGCGCCTGCCTCCTAAGCCTAAGAATGCTGGTTCCAATCTCCAGCAGTTCCAATCTCCAGGTCCCACATTTAGCCAGATGCAAAGTGACACAAGGACGCAATGCCGCACTTGACCACAAGGGGGCGCACACATCTGGATGTCGTTTGCAGCAGCTGAGAGGCTGCTGGCATGCCCATCTCTATCTGTCTCCCTCTCCCTCTCTCTCTGTCTCTCTCTGTGTCTCTCTCCAAAAAAAAAAAAAAAAAAAAAAAAAAAACACCTGAGGCTATGGAAGACTTACACTCACATTCAAACCACCACAAGTACCAAGGAGGCTCTGGAAGGGGAGGGCTGCGGGCACTGAGCTATTTGCACTGTTCTCTAGGTCCTGCCTTGTCCCCTGGCCACAGCTGTACCACCATAATGCTTCCAAAAGGATCAGGGCAAGTGACCCTGGCCTTCTTTCTTTCTGGGGACAAAAGCTTCAGTGAGGTGGACATTGCACTTGGTTCCTGTGCTGTCACAACAGACTGGGAGCCTGTGACAGACACTTGGTCTCTCTCATCTCTAGAAGTCAGAAGTCCAAGGCAGGGCTGGCTCCTCCTGGCTCTTAGGGAGAATAGGCCCTTGCCTCTGGTTGCATGCAATGCCCAGCCTTCCTGGCTTGTAGCCTCCTCACTCTAGTCTCCTCCCTATGCATTCTGTGTGTCCATATTGCCCTCACTGTTTTATGAGAGAGAAAGAGAGAGAGAGAGAAAGAGAGAGAATTGATGTGCTAGGGCCTCTAGCCACTGCAGTCGAACTCCAGACGTGTGTATCACCTTGTTCACATGTGTCATCTTGTGTGTCTGGGTTCTGGGGTGTTGAACCTGAGTCCTTAGGCTTTGCAGGCAAGCACTTTAAGCACTAAGCCATCTCTCCAGCCCTTCCCTCATTTAAAAAAATTATTTGCACGTGTGTGTGCGTGTGCCAAGGCCTGTGCCTCTGCAAAGGAACATCGGATGCTTGCTTTACTTTTTGTGTCTGATTTGCATGGGTCGTTTGGGAATGGAAACTGGATGTGGAGGCTTTGCAAGCACGTGCCTTTACCTCGGTGCAATCTTCCCAGCCCCTCCCTCATTGTTTAAGGATGCCAGTCACCGAATGATCCCAAGTATGACCTCACCCTCCCTTGTTCTATCAGCAAAGACTCCATTCTCCTACAAGCTTCCGGTCACAGGTACTAGGGTTCTGACCTTCAGCCTGATCGTTTGGGGGACATGATCAACACATTGGGGATACTTAGCTTTGGGCTAGGCTCCAGGCCAGGTCCTCAGACTGTGCTTTTGGGACACCCTAGGCTGAGGCAGCAGGGTGGGCATCTATGTGGAGGAGGTGGCTTGGGGTTGGAGCAGGAACACATAAGTCATGGAGCTTGACTCAGGGAGGAAGGTCTCAAGGACAGGGAAGGAAAGAGCGTGAGCAACACCCTGTCCATTTCCCATGGTGGAGGACTCAGCAGGAAGAGGACGGGGCACCCCTTTCCACTGGACCTGTGGTCTGGCCCTGCTTTTGGACCACCCTAATCAGGAGATAAGTCTCCACAATGGCAGATGAGGAAGTGCTTAAGGAACCAAGGTTGCGTTCGCCAAGAAAGATTTTCTGATGTATCGCCTTGCAGACCATGCCGCCAAGCATTAATAACTTGACTATTTTTGGATTTGTAATAACGATCAATGCCCCTGGGACTATTAAAATACCATCATGGCCATCATAAGTGTTTACATTATTCTCTTGGGTGATCAGAACTTTGGAAACTAGACCACAGACAAACTTCTGCAAACAGAGCCCAGCTGGCAGGAGCTCAGTTCTCTCCTTGATTGCAGAACTGAGGTCAGCTGGACTTTCTGCCTCAGGTCACCATCCCAGGCATTTTCTCATCCGACACTCACAGCAGCTCTAAGGTGGGCAAAGCCGGAGTATTCACACCTTGAAATTGAGTCCCTCTGCAGGAGCAGGTGGAGAGTGGGTGGGAGAGGATGCCTACATGCACAGGCTGATATAAGGGGGGAGGCAGGAGCCTCTGACTCCAGTGCTAAGCACATACATCTGGAGCGTGGGGACACATTGCCAAATAGCCCAAAGGGACAGGATGCAACTCCCCCTTTTATTTATTTATTTTTGGTTATTTGAAATAGGCTCTCACTCTAGCCCAGGCTGACCTGGAATTCACTCTGTAGTCTCAGGGTGGCCTCCAACTCAAGGCGATCCTCCTACCTCAGCCTCCTGAATGCTAAGATTAAAGGAATGCACCACCATGCCTGGCTATCCCTGCCCCCCCTTTTATATCCTAAAAAAATTTTTTTTTTCGAGGTAGGGTCTCACTCTGGCCCAGGCTGACCTGCAATTCGCTATGTAGTCTCAGGGTGGCCTTGAACTCACGGCGATCCTCCTACCTCTGCCTTCCAAGTGCTGGGATTAAAGAGGTGCACCACCACACCAGTCTTATATCCTAAAAATTTTTGAAAAGCCATGCTAGCTTCCTTCTGCCTGTCCCCACTCCTCATCCATCATTCTCTGAGGAGCGTCTGCTGGGGGTGGGGTTAGGAGCTGTGTTAATAAGTCAAATCTGAAGTTTCCTCTGTGACGTGGGTGCTCTGCCTTGCTGCTCACGGTCCCTTTGTTTCTCCTATAAGAATGAGACAGTGAGGGCTGGAGGGATGGCTTAGGGTTAAGATGCCTGCCTCCTAAGCCTAAGATTGCTGGTTCCAATCTCCAGGTCCCACGATTAGCCAGATGCAAAGTGACGCAGGGCTCAATGCCACACTTGCCCACAAGGGGGCGCACGCATCTGGATTTTGTTCACAGCTGCTGAGAGGCTGCTGGTGCGCCCATCTCTATCTGTCTTCCCCTCCCTCTCTGTCTGTTTCTCTCTATGTCTCTCTCCAAAAAGAAAGAAAAAAAATAAAAAAATAAATAAAGAAAGAATAAGACAGTGAGTCTGGGGAGATGGCTACACAAGCATGAGGACATGAATTCAGTCCCCAGCACCCACACAAGAAGCTGAACATGGCCATCCATGCCTGTGATCCAGTGCTGACAGGGGCAGAAATAGGAGGATAGTAGGGGCTGGCTGGTCAGCCAGTCCAGCAATAACAACAACAACCCCAATGGCTCCAGGTTCAGTGAAAGACTCCATCGCAAGGAAATAAAACAGAAGACGGGCTGGAGAGATCACTTAGCGGTTAAGTGCTTGCCTGTGAAGCCTAAGAACCCCAGTTCCAGGTTTGATTCCCCAGGACCCACATAAGCCAGATGTACAAGGGAGCGCATGCATCTGGAGTTTGTTTGCAGTGGCTGGAGGACCTGGTGCACCCATTCTCTCTCTCTATCTGCCTCTTTCTCTCTCTGTCTGTTGTTCTCAAATAAATAAATTAAAATTAAAATTAAAACCCCCCAGAAGATAGAGGACACCCTATGTTCTCCTCTGGTCTCTGCACACATGCACATGGGACATGTGTACAACTGCATGTGAACACACACATACCACACCAACACCCCACCCCCCAAGATCACTTAGGGTCACCCTGTGGTGACCCGAGGATTCTGCACAGGGGAAGTTTGGCAATGATTATTCATTGTTACACCATGAATCCAACACACTGCAGTGCACAGCCTGCTTTCAAGGGTCCTCTCAAACATTCCACCCTGCAAAGGGACACATTGTTTTCCACTGATTCTGCTCACTAGTTTGTGGCAGATTTGGTTCTGTTTCCAGTTCTTCCCCCATCCTTTTCTGGTGGACGAATTCCTATTTGAATCTTTTGCATAATGGTTTTGTGATGCTCCCCTTCCCCCCACACATTGGAGGGCAGAATTCTTCTGCCCCCACTGAGGCTGCAGGTCCCTGTGCCCACACATAAGGAAGAAAGCCCACTTCTGTTGCTCTAAGCTGGTGAGATTCCTCGGATGCTTTGTTACGTGGCATTCCTGCCTTAACAGCTGACCAGCTACCAGGTCACAGGTCCTCCATGGGGAACACAGCCAAGCTCCCACAGCTGGGCTGAGCGGATGCTTGACAGAAGGAGATAGGTGCGTTTATTGATCAGAGACTAGGCCTGCCTGAGACCCAGGTGGTCCTCTCTACTCCAGGCCCCATGCTGATTGTGGAGAGCTGGTTTTCTCCCCGCTCAGGACTGGTGACGGCATCTTAATGTGTTCCTGCTCTAGCCATCCCCAGATGTGGCCTCGATTTACAGCAATAAGGAGACAGAGACCCAGAGGCTATTCTGTAATTGTGATGCCACCCCAAGTCCTTCACAAGCAAGGGCTTGTGTCCCGAAGAAGGGACCAGCGTGGCACACCTGGCAGTGGTCCTCAGAGCCAGACATTTTTCTCAAATTTGAAAACATCTTCTTTGTTTCCAGATAGCACACAAAATCTGTAGTCTCCTCCTTCCTCCAGTCCCACCTGAGCTGGGGGAGGTGAGACTGGATACAGGCTCAGAGACAGAGAGCCTCACAATAGCAGCCCAAAAAGCTAACTCAGAAGCCATCACGCCACAATGGCACGGTGACAGCCCCGTGCTCTACACAGGCTGCCTTCATCCCTCCACATCCATATTCTGCACATGTAACCGAGGAAGGCGAATCCACTTGCCTGAGGTCACCTGAGGAAGGAGAGCCAGGGTGGGCAAGGATCAGCCCCGAGCGTGGGTGCAGAGCCACGTGCTGCCCGTTGCTTGGTGGGTTCTCTCTGCAGCAGCTGGCTGCACCTTCGCTATGCCCGGCAGCATGAGGGCATGGAGCTGACTGCTGGCTGGTCTCCATGGCAACAACGGACGAGCCGGTATCGGATGATGGCAGAGCCGCCAGCCTCAAGCTGCCTTGGGGTGAGCTGGGCATGGCAGGGACTATGAGGAGAGGTGCTGCATATTAGGGGTGGGTGCGGGTGGCCCCCTCCTCAGCAGCCATCTGAGTCTATCCTTGGTGCTAGGGCTGGGGGTTTGCTCTTTGCTGAGGAAGCTTGTTCATTTCACATATATTTGTTTCACGGGCATCTACCGTGTGTTGGGCACCGAGCGCACCAAGATCTTGCTCTCAGTGGGATTACAGGCCAGGGCGAGAGGGAAGGAAGGAGGCAGATCACTAGGTAATTTCACTCTAGTGAGACTGATGTTTCTGAACGATAGTGTAGTCTGGGGCACAGGAGAGGCCCCTATCCCAGGTGGGCAGAAGGGAGGGATGTCCGTGGGGCGTTTCTAAAGGGTGGGGTATCCTTCCAGGAAGAATGAGGACAAGGGATCCGGGTGTGTGGGAGGGGCCGGGGACCGGGGGTGGAAAGAGGCAAAGCATGGAGTTGCTGGGGCCTGCTGTGCCAGGGCTTTTGTGGAGAGCAGCCAGGCTTGGCTTTGGGCAATGGGGCGATGTTGAGCCTCACAGAACACCACATTGGGCCTCCTCACTTCCCACCTTACAGATAAGGAAATCGAGGAAATCGAAGTTCATGTAGTTGCTCGTGGATGGAGCAGGAGGTGGGCCCTGCTCTTGACCCTGGAGAGATATGCATCTATGCCCAAGTCCCCAACCTCTCAGCCAGGCCCTCCTCTGCCCTGACATGATGGCTGTGGACCCCACTGGCGGGACATGATGGTGGAAAGTGGCAGCCCCCCCTTAGATGGGTCAGCCACACAGGGACAGTGACCTTCCCAGGGATGCATCTGATCACCAGGGCCACATCTCCTCCATGGAACATAGGTTGAGGAAGAGTACGGGCTGGGCTGGGCAGATGGCTGCGTGGTAGAGTGGGGGACACAGGCCTTGTGTGTTCCAGGTGGTGACTGGACAGCGATTCGGGGCCAGTTCTGTCACCTACCTGGTCACACTGTTGGAAGCAGTGAGCAGATTTGGTCTGATGTGAATGGAAGCAGGCTCCTGGACTGACGCTTTCACTACCTGGTCATCAGCCTTTCTTGGAGCTTTGGGGCTTGCTGGCACCCACACCTTTGCTTCCGGGAAGCAGACACAATCAGTGCTTTCCCCCTGCTGGCACTTTGGCCCAGTGCCCTTGCCTCCATGGCCAGCTCCTCCTCAGATACGGGTCCTGGGTGTTTTGATATGGGTCAGGGCTGGTGGGCAGGAGAGTCAGTTCAGGATGGAATGGTGAGAGATGTACTGAGGCTTTATGGAAATGCCTAGTTTGACCCTGGGGGGTCCTGTAGCAGGTGCCACCTGGCTCTTTTATAGGGCAGTGGGGCCTGTGACCCATGTGTACATGGGAAGGAAGCCTGGTCACCTCGAGGACCTGTCCCACTGAGGCACCACACCCCAGTCTAGGTTTCCTTCTCTCAACACCTCCAGGCTCTTGCCTTTGTGGAGAAAAGAAAACAGATTCTTAGATAGGGCCTTAGGTGGTTTCCACAGAGGCCAGCAGGGACATTGTAGGCCATCTTCATCTTCCCCAGGCCAGAAGCATGTGTTGCCAAGGGCCAGGTCACTGCCTTTCCCTCTTGTGCCTCTGATCAAGAGGGGAGCAGAGATGCCATGTCACAGTCCCAGCCACTCCCGCCTATGCTCAGGAGTGTTGTTGCCTCAATGCATTCACCTGCCAGGTTCCAGAAAAGCCCCTCGCAGGGGGGTGGACAGCTGAAGGTCAGACGCTGTCTTTTCAAGCCTCCTCTGGGCTGCTTCTAGGGTCTGAGCTGAATGGAGACAGGGAAGAGAATGCTGAGGGGCGCCACTCACTTTAATCCTCCAGAGTTCACCAGGAAGCATGGCTGAGGGAGAGGGCCTGCACTGGGCACATGCCACCACTCAAGAATTTTTTATTGTTCACATGGAAGCAGGGTGGCTCATGCCTGTTAAACTTAGTACTCAAGAGGCTGAAGCAGGAGGATTGCTGCGAATCGGAGGCCAGCTTGGATTGCATAGTGAATTCCCAAATAATCAATGAGACCCTGTGAGCAGAAGAGGCAGAGGAAGAGGAAAAGGAAGAGGAGGAGGAGGAGGAAAAAAAAATCAAATTCTTGTTGAACGAACAGGAAGCCAAATATCCATGGGTGGAGGGATTCTTTTTTTTTTTTTTTTTTTTTTTTTGGTTTTTGGAGGTATGGTCTCACTCTGGCCCAGGCTGACCTGGAATTAACTATGTAGTCTCAGGGTGGCCAAATATCCATGGGTGGAGGGATGGCTTCTTCTTTTTTTTTTATTTATTTTTTATTTTTTTAATTTGTTTATTTGCAAGCTGAGAGATAGAAGAGAGGCAGACAGAGAGAGAATGGGCATTCCAGGGCCTCCAGCCACTGCAAAAGAACTCCAGATGCATGTGCCCCTTGTGCATCTGGCTTTCGTGGGTCCTGGAGAATTGAACCGGGTTCCTTTGGCTTCACAGGCAAATGCCTTAATCGCTAAGCCATCTCTCCAGCCCGGGATGGCTTCTTCTGATGGGAACCTTCTGACCTTCCATGCCTTCTTCTGCCCGGGGTTGTAAGGACAAGAAAGAACAGATCTGGTAAAGGATCAGATGGGGTCGCTGAGACATGCTGGGTGGATTTGTTAGAGACACCCACAGTTGCCGCAACAGAGGGAATGAAGTACCACATGTGGTAAGGAAGAGTGACCTTGAGCGGCATGGCCCCCCTCATCTCCCCTCTCCCCTTCCTGTTTGCCCAAGGACCCAGGCCACCGCGCTAGAGGAAGAACTTGGCCTGGTCAGTGTGTGTGTCTCTCTTCTCTTTCCCTCTGTCTCTCCCTCTCTCAGTGTCAGCGTGTTTGTCACACTTATTTCATTTCTCCTCCAGCGTGGCGATACAAGGTGAGTGGAAGGAGAGGAAGGGTAACCATGGAAACCACTTGGAAAGCCCCTAGAAAGCTGCTGCAGCCCCTTGGATGGATGCTGTGCCGCCATTGGTCGGCCATTTGCACCTCTCCCTCGTGTGATGTGAGACTTATTTATGTCTCTCCGTGGTGCCTCTCATCCCCTGTGTCAAGCTCACGCCCCCATGGTACTCACAGGCCCTGAGCAGGAAGCTTCGATAGAATAAAAGAGGCAATGATTTTTCTTTTCTAGTCCGTGCTGCTCCGAGCTGTCTCCTGGTGCTGTCTCCCTCACCCCAGGAGGTGCGCTGCCCGAAGGGGACCAATGGTGGTGGAGGCAGAAACTGGGACTGTGACACTGGCAGGGGACTGGCTCATCCTGTAGGTGCCATGGTTAGAGAAGTTCCTCAGTTCCTCAGCCCTCCAAAGGCAGAAGGCTGGGTGGGCTCTTTCACACATACGAGCCGGGTCAAGGCTTCCTGAGGTTGCTGGTGCGATCGAGAGCACCGTGGGCAGCCTTGGTCTTCCTGAGTTTTCTTTTTATATAAACACAGTGCAGGTTGCACGTCCTTATGCAAAACACCGGGAACCAGATGTGTGCCAGACCTCAGAGGTTTTCCTGCTTCACAATATCTGCAGACTTGGCCAGTTACATCTGCCTCGTCTCAAAACTGAAATCCAAAGTGCTCCCATCTGGAACTGAGTGGCGCTCAGCTTGTGTGAACTTCAGCAGATCACCAGCTCGGCCTGTCCCTCTGAGCTGTGTGAACTTCAGCAGATCACCAGCTCAGCCTGTCCCTCTGAGCCTGTGTGAACTTCTGTAGATCGCCAGCTTGGCCTGTCCCTCTGAGCCTGTGTGAACTTCAGCAGATCGCCAGCTTGGCCTGTCCCTCTGAGCCTGTGTGAACTTCTGTAGATCGCCAGCTCGGCCTGTCCCTCTGAGCCTGTGTGAACTTCAGCAGATCGCCAGCTTGGCCTGTCCCTCTGAGCCTGTGTGAACTTCAGTAGATCACCAGCTCGGCCTGTCCCTCTCAGCCTCCTCCTTCCTTTGAGACCCTATGCTTCCCGTCCCTCTCCCTTCCAATTTTAGGGCTAGAGAGATGACCCAATGGTCAAAGTGCTTGCTGCACAAATGCGCCAACCTGAGTTCGGATCCTTAGAACCCACACAAAGACGGGCATGGTAGCGTGCTTGTGTGATCCCAGCACACCTGTAGTGAGGTGGGAGGCAGAGACCGGAGAACTCTCGGAAGCTCACGGGCCCGCCAGCCCAGTGTTCACAGTAACAAAACAAGAGATCCTTTCTCCAGCAAGGCAGAAGGTGAGGCCGGGTACCTAAAGTTGTCCTCTGACAATGTCACACCTGCGACCTGACATTCACACGTGCACATACACGAAAGGCACACACAGCGTGGGGGGGATAGCTCAGTAGATGAAGTGCTTACTACACAAGGGTGAGTGCGTGCGTGTGGATTCTCAGAACCCACATAACGTCAGATGCTGGAGTGGGTGTCTGTGATCCCAGAGTCCTACAGTGAAGAGGAGGCAGAGAGAAGAATCTCGAGGGCCAGCTAGCCTGGTGAATACAGTGGTGCACAACCATACAAACAAGGTGGAGGCTCCTTTGACATCCACACTTGCACCATGGCAGGTGTGTGCCCACACTCACACCTGAATGCACACACATACACGATTTTTCTTTATTTTTTTTTGGGGTAGAGAGAGAACTGGTATGCCAGGGCCTCAGCCACTGCAATCAAACTCCAGATGCTTGCGCCACCTAGTGGGCATGGGCGACTTTATGCTTGCCTCGCTTTTGTGTGTTGGGATCTGGAGAGTTGAACCTGGTAGGCTTTGCAGGCAAGCGCCTTGACTGCTAAGCCATCTCTTCAGCCCCAATTTTTCTTTTATTCTTTTGTGATTCTGTGACTTTCCTGAGCTCAGCTAGGTGGATCTTGAGCTGCAGCCTTGAACATAACCTGATGAAGTCAGAGCCCCCCTCCCCCCCGAGAAGCTTCATCCTGTGACTGGCATCTGACACTGACTGTCCTCTGACTGCTCAGCCAGGGCAGCAGACTGGCCCTGCACTACCCTGGCTTGGATGCCCGCAGCAGGGGCCTTGGTGCTGAGAAGAAGGGTCCTAAACCCTTCACAGCAGGGAGGAGCACGCAGTGTAAAAGCTGTTGGTCTCCAGGTCACTTCTGGCCCTGGGAAGTGTCACATTGCTGTCTTCTAGCTGTCTGCCACCACCCCAAGTATCATCCCCAGTGGTCACAGAGGCTTGTCTAAACTAACCACTCTGGGCATGTGGCTGAGGCCCTGGACTCCGCAGCATCTCTCCCTCCCACCTCTTCTTCCTCCCATCTGCCCCCACTTCCAGACTCCTTTGTTGATGTCTCTTCAGGTGCTGTCTTCTTCAGTTCATCCTCGACTCTTTTCTCTCTTAGCCCTGCTCACGATCCCAGGGCTCTTACCCAACCCCGGGATGCTGGTGCCTCACTTGTGCGAAAAACCCACCCAGTCCATCCCCATAGCCCACCCCTGACAGTTGGCTCTGGGTTTTCAACTCTCCCTGAGGCATTCCTGTTAGCAGAAGGAAGATCTCCAGAATGGCTCAGCAGTTAAGGTGCTTGTCTGCAAACTTGTCCACCTGAGTTTCATTCTCCTGCGTCCTCACCTAAACAGCACCTGCGCTTGTGATCGCAATGCGCCTATGACGATGGGAGGCGGGGCCAGGAGAATCTGAAACTCACTGAACAGCAGTGGCGAGAGAGACCCTCCGTCTCAAGAGAAGGTGGGAGAAGAGGAGAAACACACAGAGCTTGTCCTGTGACCTGCACACACACACCATGGCATATGAGCACTTCCCCACCCACACATACCATACGCATACACACACAGAAATAAATAATGAACAAATAACAAAAAGAATAAGCAAAAGTGAAGATCTATTTAAAAAAAGAAAGAAAAGAAGTTTAAAATACACCGCACCCAGCCCAGGCAGAGAGACTTCTCATGCTTCTCTCCCACTGTCTCCTTCTTGGACCCCCAGACTTGCCCCTGGGCACTTCCGGAACACAGAACAGGCACCCCAGGGGAGTCAGAACCAACAGCCAGAAGTCACCGAGAAAACAGGGGGCAGGTGTGTCATGGTCTTAAACTTTCTGGGGATGCAGAGAGAGGGCTGGTTAAAATTAAAATTGGGGGCTGGAGGGATGGCTAAGTGGTTAAGGCATTTGCCTGCAAGTCCAAAGGACCAGGTTCAATTCCCCAGGACCCACATTAGCCAGATGCACAAGGGGACGCACATGTCTGGAATTTGTTTGCAGTGGCTGGAGACCCTGGCATGCCCATTCTCTCTCTCTTTCTCTGTCAAATAAATAAATAAAAATAAAATATTAAAAAATAAAAATTGGGGAACAGCCCCAGTGTAACTGAAAATCATTTTGGTACAGGCTGGAGAAGCCTCAGGAATGGGAAGCAGCTTCTCTCTGCACAAAGGAATTTTCTGGAAACCAGAATGGCAGCTCTTCCTAACCACAGGCTGATCTTCCTGGCAGAATTAGCCCAGGCGTGTGGTCAGGGTGGCCAGGCTGGAGCCAGCTTGGGTGTTTCCACAGTCTGAGGTCCCTCGGTGCTGACGAGTCGGCTGGGATTTGGGGAGAATGTGGCACCCCATCACTCCAGTTTGGCTTGAATAAGGAATGGGGCACTGCTTTTCCCTCTCCTCCCCTGCCCTCCCCTTCCCACAAGCTGTCTGCTTTTATCAGAGCCAAGGGGCAGAGGCAAGTGCAGGGGGTTCTGTCTGCTGAAGCCCATCTCTGTGAGAGGCATTCTCATGTCCTTCACCCTTTTTAGTCCCAGGGGAGGTGCCGCTCTCCTTCCTATTTCCTATTTCTCATAAAGCGGAAGCAGGCTCAGGGCGGAGCAGGACTTGCCCAGGGTCAAAGAAAGGAAATGCTGGGATTCCGCCCAGGGTGACCGCACAGGGTGCTGGGTACAGTCCAGGATGGCTGAGCTGGGTGTCCCCATGGCCTGGCTCAGGCCCTCGGTGGGTACGGCATTGCTGCTGAGGTCTTGAGTGGGAGAGAAAGGAGGATCTAGGCTCAGCGTGTGCATGGGTCCACCCTCCGCGAGGCGGGGAGGCCCCAGAGGCTGTGTGGTTCTTTCTGGGCACTCAGCCTGGGCTTGAACAGCAGCCATCTGACAGACGGCCCACCCGGACAGACACTTCCCCGTCTATCCAACATATTGTACACGACTGAATCACTTATGCTTTTTTTTAAAAACATATCTGCACGATTATCTTATTTAAGTCATGACTATTTAAAGATGCAAGCAAAAATCACGCACAATTGAGGGTTAACAGAAGTATGATGCTAGTAGTATTCTTCTTGTTTTTATTTATTTATTTATTTATTTATTTATTTATTTATTTATTTATTTTTGAGGTAGGGTCTCATGGTAGCCCAGGCTGACCTGGAGTTTACTATGTAGTCTCAGGGTGGCCTTGAACTCACAGTGATCCTCCTACCTCTGCCTCCTGAGTGCTGGGATTAAAGACGTGTGCCACCATGCCCGGCTGTTTTTATTTTTTTATTTTTTAAGGACATTTTATTTTATTTATTCATTTGAGAGAGAGAGGGACAGAGAGAATGGGCCTCCAGTTACTGCAAACCAACTCCAGAGGCATGTACCACCTTGTGCATTTGGCTTATGTGGGTTCTGGGGAATTGAACCTAGGTCCTTAGGCTTTGCAGGCAAGTGCCTTAACCACTAAACCATTTCTCCAGCCTCTTTTTTTTTTTTTTTCGAGGTAGGGTTTCACTCTGGCCCAGGCTGACCTGGATCTCACTATATAGTCTCAGGGGTGGCCTTGAACTCACTGTGATTTCCTATCTCTGCCTCCCAAGTGCTGGGATTAAAAGCGTGAGCCACCATACCTGGCTTAAAATATTTTGTTGTTTATTTATTTATTAGAGAGAGAGAATGGGTGCACTGGGGCCTCCAGCCACTGCAAACAAACTCCAGACACATGTGCCAAAATGTGCATCTGGCTTTGGTGGGTTCTGGGGAGTCAAAGCTGGGTCCTTAGGCTTCACAGACAAGTGCCTTAACTGCTAAGCCATCTCTCCAGCCCCTTCAGCTTCTTTTTTTTCTTCTTTCTTTCTTTCTTTCTTCTTTTTTTTTTTTTTTTTTTGAGGTAGGGTCTCAACTCCAACTCTGACTGATCTAGGACACACTATGTCACCTTGAACTCACAGTGATCCTCTTTCATCAGCCTCCCAAGTGCTAATATTGTAGGCAGCATGCATCACCACATTTATTTACCAGCATTCTTTTCAAATAAGCTTGTTGTGGAAATTTTAAGCATCCCTCCAAGCCGAGCCGAGGCTCCACTTTGTCACACTAGAGTGGATTTCCTGGGATGCCAAGGGGACGTGAGCTTCCGAGCCCTTTCTCTGTCTTGGGAGGCATCCAGGGAGGAACATATGCCTGTCATATGGTCTGGTAAAATTTGCAATTATGTATTTTTTAGAGGTTATTATTATTATTTTTTTTGGTTTTTCGAGGTAGGGTCTCACTCTAGCCCAGGCTGACCTGGAATTCACTCTGTAGTCTCAGGGTGGCCTCGAACTCATGGCGATCCTCCTACCTCTGCCTCCCGAGTGCTGGGATTAAAGGCGTGCGCCACCACGCCCGGCTGAGAGGTTCTTTTCTTAAAGGGCCCCTCTGTGTACCTAAGCTTCAGGTTCTATAAATGCAGAGCCTTCCCTTTCCAAGTTGGGTGTGTCTGGGAGGAGCTTCCTGGGCCCCTCTCCTCACCCTCATCCTCAAGCCAGAATCTGAAAAGCAGGCTTTGGAGAGGAGGGGGCTTTATTTTTACCACCCCACCTCCAAGTGCTTGTCCTGGGGTCCCAACCTTTGGCCAAGCAAGGCCCACAGAACTCCTGGGGCCACAGTGCATGTCCCTTCACTTGTCCTTGTGTCAGGGCCACTGCAGACACGGCTGTCACGAAGAGGCCCACAGCCCTGCCTACCTGCCCGTCCTCCCCCGGCTGCAGGCTGACCTGTTGCTATTGGTAGGTGCTCCCTCTGCCTCGTGGGGGCCCTCATCCCCATAAGCTCCACCCGGGTTTATTCATCCATTCTTCCTCTAGAACATAGAGAAGCCCATGCCATGGCCCAAGCTAGTCATGAGGGGATGGAGTGGTGAGCGGAAGTCACATAACACTTGCCTGCAAATTCACAATCTCACAGAAAATACAAGAAATCTGGGCTAAAGGAAGATGGCTCAGTGAATAAAGTGCTTGCCCTGCAAGCATAAAATCTGGCTTTGATCTCTAGTACCCATGCATCGATATATAATCCCAGCACGGGGGAGATAGAGACAGGGGGTGTCTGGAGCTCACTGGCCACCCAGTCTAGCCTCCTTGGTGAGCTCCAGGCCGACGAGAGACCCTGTCTCAAAAGGAGGTGGATGGCTTTCTTTTTTTTTGTTTCTTGTTTTTTTGAAGTAGGGTCTCACTCTAATCCAGGCTGACCAGTAATTCACTATGTAGTCTCAGCGTGGCCTCGAACTCACGGCTCTCCTCCTACCTCTGCCTCCCGAGTGCTGGGATTAAAGGCGTGCGCCACCACGCCCGACATGGATGGCGTTCTTGACGGTGACATTGGAGGTTGCTCTCTGGCCTCTGTATGTATGTGCACACACATGCACGAGTAGTTGTATTCATATGTACACACATAAACACGCATGCACACATATTTTTAAAAAAATACAAGAAAGGGCAGGAAGGTACAGGGTCCTGGGGGTGGTGGGAGAGAGATGGCTTGAAACCCTCCGTTGCTCGTCTGGTTTGATGTTCTGGGGCAGGAAGCAGCTCAGCGCTCTGAGCCTGGCTCCCTTCTGCTCCCAGGAGGAGGGTAGTCAGGGATACTGACCCACCACGTGGAAGTTGTTTCTTTTTCTTCCTGGTGACCAGGATGGGGTCCTGAGTGTGTTTGCACAGGTGCCTGCTGGCTGACCGCTATGGCCCAAAGGAAATGTCCACCTGTTCTGAGCCCCAGCATCTCGGTCGGGGAGATGAAGTCACAACGCCTGTCCCTGTCCTAGCTGGCTCCTGTCAGCCCGCTGGCCTCTCTCTTCTCCTTCCTAGTTCAGCATTGACTTGTTAAGGCAACTTGCATTCTGTAACCCAATTTCCTCCAAGACACCTGTCCTACCTGCTTCTGAGGGGCCGTGACCTTCTGCCTCTCCAGCTACTGAAAGATGCCTTTTATTTGTTTGCTTGCTTGTGCACGTGTGTGTGTGTGTGTGTGTGTGTGTCTGAAAGAGAAAGAGAGGGAGAGAGAGTGCGCACGCATGTGGAGGCTAGAGGATGACGTCAGGTATCTTCAGTTGCTCTCCACTTTATTTTTTTATTTTTATTTTTAAAAAATATTTAATTTAATTAATTTATTTATTTGTGTGTGTGTGTGAGAGAGAGAGAGAGAGAGAGAGAGAGAGAATGGGTGTGCCAGGGCTCCAGCCACTGCAAATGAACTACAGACATGTGCCACCTTGTGCATCTGGCTTATGTGTGTACTGGGGGATCAAACCTGGCTCCTTAGGCTTCACAGGCAAGTTCCTTAACCACTGAGCTATCTCTCCAGCCCCTCCACTTTATGCTTTTAACCTTATTTTTAAATTTTTATTTTATTTATGAGAGAGAGAGGGAGAGAGAATTGGCATGCCAGGGTCTATAGCCACTGAAATTGAGCTCCAGACACATGTGCCACCTTGTGCACATGTACGACCTTGTGAGCATGTGTCATCTTGTGTGTCTGGCTTACTTGGGTTCTGGGGAGCCAAACCTGGGTCCTTAGGCTTTGCAGGCAAGTGCCTTAACTGTTAAGCCATCTCTCCAGCCCCACCTTACTTTTTGAGATCGTTCCTCAGTCTAAACCAAGAGCTTACTGACTTAGCTAGACTGGCTAACCAGCAAGTCCAAGGGATCCTCCTGTCTCTGCCTCCCAGAGCTAGGGTTACAGGCTTGCCCTGCCAGGCCCAGCTTTGACCTGGGTGCTGGGATCCAGCCTCAGGTCCTTATGCTTGCATAGCCAGTCCTTTACTGACAGAGCCGCCTCCCCAACCCCGGGAGGATGCTTTGGAACCGAGAAGCACACAATCTTTAAGGCCCTTGGCCCTTTGGAAATGCCTGTCAGACAAACAGGTGCCCTTGGTGCGTCTGCTAGCAATGTGGAGCCTCTGAGCAGTGTGGACATCAGGAGACAGAGAGGGCAGTGGCCCAGGCAGGGATACGTCTCTTCTCTCAAGGCATCTGCAGTCCTTCCCCAGCCCCTCCAGATCGCATGACCAAGGTGGCAGCCATGTTCCCACAATGGTCCTATGATGTCCTGCAGAGTGGACAGGGATGGCACTGAGCCCTGCAGCAGAGAGATGCCTTGGACTTTGATGTGATTCTGTTAATTCTTGCCACCCTCGGACTGGCTATAAGTAGCCAGGCTCATCCATCCACCCGTCCATCCGTCCATCCATCCATCCATCCTCCTACCTACCCACCCACCCCTTCATCTATCCATCCATCCATCCATCCATCCACTCATCCATCCACCCATCCATCCACCTACCCACCCACCCATCCATCCTTCCACCCATCCACCCATCTGTCTACCACCCACCCACCCATCCATCCATCCATCCATCTACCCATCCATCCATCCTCCTACCTACCCACCCACCCACCCATCTATCCATCCATCCATCCACTCATCCATCCATCCATCCATTCACCCATTCAGCCATCCACCTACCCACCCACCCATCCTTCCACCCATCCATTCATCCACCCATCCATCCACCTACCCACCCACCCATCCATCCTTCCACCCATCCACCCATCTGTCTACCACCCATCCATCTATCCATCCACCCACCCATCCACCCATCCATCCATCCATCCACCCATCCACCCATCCATCCATCCATCCATCCATCCATCCATCCATCCACCCACCCATCCATCCTTCCACCCATCCATCCATCCATCCACCCAGCAGCCTTTGCTAACTGCTCAGTGCCCAGGATATCCGGCATGAACAAGAGAGTGTCTGTCCTTCTGGAGCCCTGGGGCTGGTGGCAGCGGCTCCCTGGAAGTGGGCTGGCCCAGGTGGGTTCTGGAGGAGAAGGACCAGCCTGGAGAGGATGTTTAAACAGGGAAGGGTGCTGGTCAAGATTAAAGACAAGGTAGCTGGGCCTGGAGTCTGAGGGACATGGGCCGGGTGGAGCCGCCTCGGCATCCCATGGGTGGGGAGCAGTGGAGGGAGTTGGCACATCGAGATAACGAGCATGTGTCATTGTTGAACTAAGGGCTTGTGCGAGGTGGAGAGTCTGAAGAGACCTCCAGTTTCTAGTTTGTGAGAAGTGGAAGGTCTGCTTAGGAGGCACCGATCACAAGGACCTTGCTTGCTCAGCTGACTTTCTGTTTTCAGAGATGGTCTTTGAACCTTCTGGAATGTAATGGGATCATCCTTGGACGTATGTAGCCATCAGATAGGGCCTCAGTGTGGTCATCAACATGGGAGGAGTGGGATGGAGAGCTGGTCCCGTCTGGACTGCTCAGTGCCTCTGTGCCCAGTTCTGCCAGACTGAGTGGGTCTCTGTGCCAGTGGCCAGAGCAGGGTTGTTGTGCTAGCCACCTCTCCCACCTGAGCTATCTCAAGTTCCTCTCCTCTACCCAGCCAGGACTGCCAAAGCAGGTGTGGGCTCTCATTGCCGGCATCCTGTTTTGCAGTCTGTTGGCTCCACAAAAATTAATCCCTTTGATGCCTGGGGAAGAAAGATGCGATTTAAACAAAGACTCCATTGGAGACTTCAGACTAAGGCCAGTTACTAAGGCTGTCTGTGTACAAACTCAGGAAGCAGCCCCTGGGCTCAGGTCAGACATCCTCTGTGTGTGGCCTTGTCCCAGGCAGGTGTACACAGCCTTTGCTAGAATCACACACCTACCTAGCCACCCCCCACACCTCCCCCAGATGCTAGACAATACTCAATGTGGAGCAAGAGGCACAGCGGAGATGTGTAATAGCGAGGGAGCAGAGAGCATAGCGTTTCAAATGCTGAAACAAGACCCCAGTGTATTCATGTCTTTGCTCCCACCAGGGCCTTTTCAGGAACACTGAAAGTTCCACTGGGGGCTGGGGATGTAGCTCAGTTGGTAGGGTGCTTGCTTAGCTTTGTATAAGATGTGGGCTCCATCCCCAGAACCATATAAACCCAGAGTGATGGTATACACCTGTAATCCCAGCTCTTAGGGGGTGAAGGCAGGTCAGAAGTTCAAGGTTTCAATTACATAAGGAGTTTCAAAGCTAGCCTGGGATACATGAGACTATCTTAAAAAAAGAGAGGAAGAAGGAGGTAGAGGAAAAGGAGGAGGAGGAGGGAGGAGGAAGGCAGGGGGGAAGAAAGGAAGGGAGGAAGGGAGGAAAGAAGGAAGGAAGGAAAAAAGGAAGGAAGGAAGGAAGGAAAGGAGGGAGGGAAGGAGGGAGGGAGGAAGAAAGCTATTGAAAGGCATGTGGCTCCTGTAGTCATTCATGCCCTTGGATACAGCAAGAATCAAGGGACATGGGCTGGAGAGATGGTTTAGCGGTTAAGGCGTTTGCCTACAAAACCAAAGGACCAAGGTTTGATTCTCCAGGACCCACGTAAGCCACATGCACAAGGGGGCACATGCATCTGGAGTTCATTTGCAGTGGCTGGATGCCCTGGCATGCCCATTCTCTCTCTCTGCCTCTCTCTCTCTCAAATAAATAAATAATAAAATATTTTTTTAAAAAAAGAAGCAAGGGACAGTGGGACATGGGAATCCCTGGGCTCTTGGTCCGTGTTATCTAGCAATTTCCTCTGAATTAAAAGGTCCTAGAACCCACGCTAGCCAGATGCATAAGGGGGCACACGCGTCTGGAGTTTGTTTGCAGTGGCTGGAGGCCCTGGTGCGTCCATTCTCTCTCTCTCTCTTTCTCTGTCAAATAAATAAATTACATATATATGGAGAGTGAGAGAGAGGTCCTGGAGGGAGGAGGGAGTTTCATAAGACTCAGGAAATAAAGCAAACTTACACGTCTCAGGAAGATGAACCCCCGGGGTTCACAAGGCTCCTCCCCAAGGTTATACAAGCAGTGAACAACGGCTGGGAGACTCTGACTGGGAGAGCCCTGCAGGGAGCTCCAGGGAGGCATCGTGAGTTGTCCTCCATGCTGGCTGCTTGCCTGTCACCCACGCTCCTTGAAGGGTCCCCAGTGAACTCACTGCTTCGCTCATTTGGACTTTGCCTGTCGGTGGTGCCCTGTCCTGGTGGACTAGCGTCAGTTTCACGTCACACAGCAGCTTCCTCTGCTTCTTTAGGTCTATAACCTGAGCTGTGGTCTGCTCCTCTGCTCCTCTGCTCCTTGTTGCGGTGAACTGGGACATCATTATGGGATGTATGCGGAGCTCCTAACTCCCAGAACCTCAGAATGAGGTTACTTAGAGACAGCACCCCTGGAGAACTGGCTGAGTTACAGGGCTGCTAGGGTGACCCTGAATTCAGTGTCATGGGTGTTTGCATGGAAGAGGAAGTTTTTGTCACAGGGAGACACCAGACATGCATACAGAGGAAAGACTGCCAGGACCCAGCCAGAAGGGGCCATCTACACAGGGGCAGAAGCCTCAGGAGAAACCAACACCAGCTGACATCTTGATCTTGATCTTTTTAATTTCTTGCAAATATTTTTATTTATTTATTTATTTATTTGACAGTGAGAAAGAGGGAGAGAGAGAGAGAGAGAGAGAGAGAATACACATGGTGGCACATGTGTCTGTAGTTCGTTTGCAGTGGCTGGAATCCCTGGCATGCCCATTCTCCCTCCCTTCCTCCATCCCTCTCTCTCTAATAAATAAATAAAAAATAAAAATATTTTACAAATTAAAAATTTTTAAATAGAATTTTTATATTTCATTGTTATTTATTTATGTGAGAGAGAGAAAGAGGGAGACAGAAAGAATGGGTGCACCAGGGCCTCCAGGCACTGCAAACGAACTCCACCTTGTACATCTGGCTTACATGGGTCCTGGGGAATTGAACCTGGGTCCTTTGGCTTTCCAGGCAAGCGCCTTAATGGCTAAGCCATCTTTCCAGCCCTAAAATTTAAATTTTTATTGACAATGCTAATACATATTTATTATGTATTTTTATTATAATCTCCTGCCATTACTTTCACTGTTCCTGTCTCCCTCCATGGAACTTCTTTTTCCTAAGTAATCTCTCCTCTACCTTGATGTCTTTTTTTCCCCCTTGTGTGTGTGTGTGTGTGTGTGTGTGTGTGTGAGAGAGAGAGAGAGAGAGAGAGCACCATTGAGTTTAATTAGGGTTTCCTATCTGAGCATGGGGGGGGATTACTTAGCAGAGCACAGGTAACTCACCCGTGGCCACACCACTGCAGAAACCATCTCCTGCTCCCCCTGAAACCATTAGCTGCCAATAACTCCTCGGGAACAGAAGAGGCTTCATGCCCGCTCCACCACCCACGCGGAATGTTGATAGACCCAACACTGTGCCGGTAATGACGGTGCCCGGGAGGTCCCAGCATGTCTAGAGGCAGCGCTGCACAGCACTCCTCCCATCCTCCGGCTCTTACATTCTTTCCTCCTCCTCCTCTTCTGCAATGGACCCTTGAGCTGTGGAGGGGCTGTCTTTCCCTGGTTCAAGCTGTGTCAGGACTGACTGGGATACACCATCACCTTGCCTTTCCCAGCCCAAGGTCGTTTGGAGAACACTGGGAGCTTGGGGGTCCAGTACCTGAGATTAGAATACGAGATGAAATTCTCTTTCTTTCCTCTTTGTTCCATTAAGGAGAGACTCTCATTAAGGTGTGCCCTTAACACCTGCTAATACTCAGAAATCTCCCTTCCCAAAAAATGGAGAGGAATTTCATGAAATTAACCATGAGCAGGGTTGTAGTTTTTTTTCTTTTTCTTTCTCTCTTTCTTTCTTTCTTTCTTTCTTTCTTTCTTTCTTTCTTTCTTTCTTTCTTTCTTTTTTTGGTTCTTTCAAGGTAGGGTTCTCCTCTAGTCTGGGCTGACCTGGAACTCATTCTGTAGTCCCAGGCTGGCCTCAAATACACAATGATCTTCCTACCTCTGCCTCTCAAGTACTGGGATTAAAGGTGTGCACCACCATGACCCCATGGGTGGATTTAAAGAGTGTCCTTCTGTCACAGTCAGGACAGTCACCATGGTGCACATCTCTGGCTGCTGCCTGGTTCTAAGACGTTTTAAGCACCCCGAAGAAAGCACTCCACTCATTGAACAGCCACCTCTGTTCCCTCTTTCCACCACTGCGTCTTCAGGGTCGGGTGGTTTGCCTTCAGTCTCTGTGGATTCATCTGTTGTGAACATTTTCAGAAGCGTGATGGTGTCACGTGACCCTGGCCATCTGGCTTCTCCCATGGAGTATGATGTCTGCCGTAGCAGGCATTAGGTTTTGTTCCTTTTAAGGTTGAATAATATTCCATTATGTGGCTCCACTCCGTTTGTTCACCGTGCTCTCCTTCCTGGGCATGTACTTCAGCCATTGTAAATTCGGTTTCTACAGCTATTTGTGTACAAGTATCTCTTTAGGTACTGTCTTTTAGTTCTTTCATTCCAGGAATGAAATGCTTAGGCCATATGCTAGTTCCGAGTTTAAAGTTTTGAAGGCTAGGGGTCTGCAGACACAGCTCAGTTGGTCGGGTGCTTGCATAGCATAAATGAAGCCCTGGGTTTGATCCCCAGTATGGCATACATCAGATAGGGTGCACACTTCTAATCCTAGCACTTGGAGGCACAGGCAGGAGGTAGAGATTATCTTTGGTTATATCCGATCTTGTCTCGAAACAACAATAAAAAAATATCGAAGACTGAAAGTCTCCTGGTTTAATCAAATATAAAAATAATCTTCAGGAGGCAAGAACACTTTGCTAGACATGAAACTGTGGTTTTTGATGCTGTTTATGTCTCAGGAGCAGAAAAACCAGTATTGGAATTACATCTGGAGGATTAACCAGAAATTTTCTTTTAAAATAAGTGTCACTTTAAAATGTGAATGAGGGCTGGAGAGATGGCTTAGTGGTTCGAGGCTCGATTCTCCAGGACCCATGTAAGCCAGATGCACAAGGGGTTGCATGCATCTGGAGTTTGTTTGCAGTGGCTGGAGGCCCTGGTGTACCCATTCTCTCTCTCTCTCTCTACCTCCCTATTTCTGCATCTCTCTCTCTCTCTCAAATAAATAAATAAATAAAATATAAAATATTTTTAAAATATATTAAAATGTGAATGAATGGGCTGGAGAGATGGCTCAGTGGTTATGCACTTTCATGCGAAGCCTAACAACCCAGGTTCCATTCCCCAGGACCCACGTAAGCCAGAAACATAAAGTGACACATGTGTCTGGAGTTCATCTGCAGTAGCTAGAAGCCTGGTGTGCCCATTCTCTCCCTCTCCCTCCCGCTCTCTCTCTCTCTGCCTCATTCTGCTTGCAAACAAACAAACAAAGAAAAATATTTAAAAAAATTAAATGTGAGTAAATGGAAAAATATTATGTAAATAGGTGACAGGATTAGCAGGTAAGCCTCACACGGGCAGGTGTTTTTGTGTTTGGTTTGGTCTCATTAAACCTCGCTTGAGCCCATGACTGTGTGTGATACTCTGTGTGTGTGTGTGTGTGTGTGTGTGTGTGTGTGTGTGTATTAGGCCAGGTGGGGTACACCTGGAAGAAGTTATGATGCAGGGAGCAAGTGCCTAGGATTTGGAGGTGACCATAAGGTATGTCCAAGGATGACACCCAGCCCCACCACCCACTGGTTCTGACTTTGACCCATTCCTCCTCCAAACCTATGTGTGGTCCTCTGAAAATTGGGGTTTAGGGGAATGAATTGTGTGGAGTGTGTAACACGCTCCATGAAGGTGGGTTGTTATTATCATCACCTGCTGCAGAGGACCATGGGAAGGGGAGAAAAGGGAGCTGGGACCCTGCCACATGGCTGTGGTGTGAGGCTAGAGCCCCTGCAGCTGATGGCTCATGAGAAGGTTTGCCGGCTCTGGCCCCAGCCTGCCCTGGGCCAGACTTTGTGCTCAACACTGCAGGAGAAATGACAGGGGAGCATCATCACACATCTGTACTGGACTCCAGCTTTACAAACAAGAGTTCCTGTTCTGTGTCCATGTGACCTGCTGTGTCTGGTGGGGCTGGCAGAGCCGAGTCATGATCCCTCTTGGATGGGGGAGACCCCGAAGGAGGGGATCAGGGCTGGGGGGGGTGGCGGACAGAGTTCCCACAGCAGGTTCTTGTCAGTGAAAGTCATGAGCATCTTGGCCTCATGGTCCCAAATAAAACATGTCTAAGGGCCAGGCATGGTAGTTCATGCCTGCAGTCCCAACACCTGACAAGCTGAGGCAGGAGGATCTAGAGTTTGCCACCATCCTGGGCTACAAAATGAGACCTTGTCCCCAAACATAAAATAAAGAGCTGGAGAGATGACTCAGGCAGGTGAAATTCTTGTTTCGCAAGTGTGAGAGTCTCAGAGCTCCCTGCCCCCCCCCCCTTACTGCCAGGCCGAAACTCAACAGGAGATCTTGCCCACTTAGCTCCTTCCCTGAGCACCTACCTCCACACCTCCACTGTGCCCTCCTTTCACTGGGCAAGTCACCCTGCCCCAAGGACATGGGCATGAAATCCCCGAGAGACCATTCTCTCTCTCTCTCTTTTTCTGGCTCTTTCCTGAGGAAGGTGCGAGTCCTCAGCTCCCCGTCTGTCTTGGCTGTCTCTCTCTGCCTCAGCCTCAGCCTCCCGTCTGCTTTCCTTGCTACATGCTCACCCTGTCCCACTCCAGCTCGCTTATGTTCTCTCTTCTCACGCTCCTCATTTCCTGGCTCACATCTGACTCCCTGCCCCAACTAATCCAAGACGGACCATCCCAGTTCCTTGCCCCTCTCCATTTCCTCCTGCTCTGAGCAGCTAATGATAAACTCCTTATTCTCAAGAAAGAGGTGTGGTCTGTTTTCTTTTTAAAAAATATTTTATTTTTGTTTATTTATTTGACAGAGAGAAAGAAGGAGAGAGAGAGAATGGGCGCACCAGGGCCTCCAGCCACTGCAAATGAACTCCAGACATTTGCACCACCTTGTGCATCTGACTAATGTGGGTCCTGGAGAATCAAACCCGGGTCTTTTGGCTTTGCAGGCAAATGCCTTAACCACTAAGCCATCTCTCCAGCCCTGTGGTCTGTTTTCTAATGCAAGCAAGAGGACCTGAGTCCAATCCTCAGCACCATGTAGGGCGCTGTGCATGGCGGCGTGTGTCTGTCATCCCCGTGAGTGCTGGGAGGCAGAGACCGGAGGATCCCTGCCACTCAATGGCCAGCCTCACCCAATCGGTGAGCTCCAGGCCACTGAGAAGTCCTGCTTCAAAAAGAAGTAGATGGTGTCCTTGATGGTATACGAACATGTGTACACACACATGTACATACCACACACGTGCATATGCCACGCACACACATGTACACACACACACACACACATAAAAAATAAAATAAGGGCTAGGGAGATGGCCCAGAAGTTAAAGCACTTGCTTGTAAAGGCTGCCAGTCTGGTGTTTGGTTCTCCGGTACCCATGTAAAGCCAGACACAACGTAGCACATGTGTCTGAAGTTCATTTGCAGAGGCTCTGCTGCACCCATACACTCTCTTAAATAAATAAATAAGCAAACAAACAAGCAAACAAACAAACAAACAAACAATTTTTTAGAAAATAAAATAATAAGCCAGGTGTGGTGGTGCACGCCTTTAATCCCAGCACTCAGGAGGCAGAGGTAGGAGGATTGCTGTGAGTTTGAGGCCACCCTGAGACTACATAGTGAATTCCAGGTCAGCCTGGGCCAGATCGAGATTCTACCTTGAAAAACCAAAATAATAATAATAGTAGTAGTAATAATGGGAAAAAGGAAAAAAGTAAATAATAAAATAGTAAAATAAAATAACTATTTTGGTTTTTAAATTATTTATTTATTTATTTATTTATTTATTTATTTATTTATTTATTTATTTGAGACAGAGAGAGGGAGAGAGAGAATGGGCATGCCAGGCCTCTAGCCACTGCAGATGAAATCCAGATGCATGCGCCACCATGTGCATCTGGCTTAGGTGGGACCTGGAGAATCGAACTGGAGTCCTTTCTCCAGCCCAGTAAAATAAAATAAAATAAGCCCAAAATATTGTTTGGCTTTTCTCATGGCACGGGAACCTGAGCCCCTGGGCCAGGCTTGGAACCTGTATTCTAGGCTCATTCTTCAGGGCTCTTGTTCCCATTTTGGAAACATCTGGAAAGCAGACTGGGAAGACAGAACAGTTCCCCATAAGACCTGGGATGGCTGAAGTGACACAAGGGCACATGGCTCCCACCGGACTGTCTGGAGGTGAGGCCTGGCCAGCGGCAGACTGTTGGGGAACAGCCCCCCCATCCACTCCTTTCCCTCCTCCCAAGCGAAGCTCCTTCCTCCAGATGTCCCTATGGACATTGACCTCACCTCAAGTCACACCAGCTTGTGCTCAATTGCAGGATGCAGATGGGGACCCAGGACACGGGTCTGCAGGGAGAAGCAAAACCACTTCACCCAGACACAGGGCCATCTATTCTGATGCAGTCTGTTGAAGTGACGGCGTGAGCGAGTGTCCCCATCAGCCCCTCACGTCTCATCCCTTGGAGCGTTGGAGAGCGTGGTCTTCAGAGTGACATGGAGTTTATTACTCTTTCCGTCACTTGACAGCCTCTCCCCCGGCTCCTTTCTCTCACAGAATGGTTCCTGCCAATCTTGCTGTTGACTTAAGTGCTTATTTATTTATTTCTTGTGCTGCTGGTTTGGGCAGGTCTTGATTACTTCCAGAATGTCTGCTTGGAAAATCTTTAAAGAAAGCCTATCCCAAGGCTGAACACGTGAGCGTGCGTGCACAACACACACACACACACACAATTGTACACGAGGAGCCCATCCCTGGGATTCAGGCCACAGTTGGGTGTATCACATTACCCATGGGCAAGCCTGACTTCCTTGTCGCCCCTTGCTTCTGTCATAATTTGTGAGTGGCTCTCTGTCCATTGCGGGCCTGCAGACAAGTGCCAGGTTCCCTAAGGACCTGCTGCTCCTCACAGCCCTCAACTAAGAGCTTCCTTGGCTATGTCCCTGCAGCAGGAAGTGTTGTACATCAGTGGACCAGCCTACTGGGCAACCCTCAGACCCCACCTGCCGGCCTCTGCCCTCCTGAGCTTGAGAGGAGGCTGTGGTCAGCCTGGGTGGAGGCGTGGAGAGATTCTGCTCATCGGGACCCTCAGAGGTCATGTCAGATTGTGCAGATGGGCAGATTTCTAGGGTTGAGTCATTGGGGAGATGGTTTTCAGTCCCCCCCCTTAAGTGACCTGCGTGGACAGCACTGGCTCTCAGTGGTCCTTTCTTGGAAAGGCCTGGTCCACCCTCCTTTCCTCATTGGCCTCTCAGCAGCAAACTTCACACACCCAGGACAGGAGGCTCCCTGGCCCATTGGGCATCTGGACTGAGCGAGTTGGGGGAACCTCCTGGGTCACCAGGGGCCGCCTGCTGCAGGAGCCTTCTGGAGCCCTCCTTGAAGCCTTATTCTTTCCAGATTTGAACGATGTCCACCCCTGGTCTGGGACTTGGTTTGCTATTTCTAAGAAAGCGTCTGGTTGATGTGGTTCTGGATTGGTGCCGCCTCCCATTCTGCTTAGCTGAGGCAGGCCTGGTGAGCTCAGACGGTGTGTGTGTGTGTGTGTGTGTGTGTGTGTGTGTGTGTGTGTTCACACAGTACAGCGCCTCCTCCCCAGTACCATGGATCCAAATCTATAGGTGCGTCTGAGCTGCTGGTTCGGACCTAACTCCACCCCTAGCTGGCTTGTCCCTCCCCCCGCCCGTGGGCTGAGTCCCACAACAACTGCAGATACCCCGGAGCTCGTGAGCCGCTAGGAAGCCTCAGAGGGGCGCGTCCGATTCCCTCCTTCAGCTTTGTCCTCCTACTTCCTGGCTTGCTTTGGACCCCTGCTCCATGCCATCAACTCCTGGAGTGGCAGGTGTCTCCCTTGCCAAATGAGCAGGTGATTACAAGACTCTCCTTCCTGGTCCAGTGGCCATCCTCCTCTTCCAGGGAGGCCGCCCAGGTTGCTGCGAATCTGATGGCCGACTGCCACCCTCTGCTGATGAGCGCGGTGGAGCGCCTGGGCTTGGGGCTTCATTGTGGATTGCTCTGTAGTCCGCAGCTCACCTTTTTTGGAAGCCATGGGTAGGACATGATCCCACCCCAGCTTCCCTCACAGGCCCCTGCTCCTTAGCCTCTCGTGGCCCTGGGTGGGTGCTGCAAGCAGCTTGTGCTCACAGGAGCATCTGCAGACACATCTGGGACACAGAAGAGAAGAGAAGGGGTTGACCCAAATGTCCAAGATGCTCCGGGGTGCCATCTCAGCGGGACACATTCTGTTAGAGCCAGACGCTAGCAGGCAGCCTCGGAGCTGCCTGGGCAGGGCCTGTAGCCACAGAAGGAAGAGAGCAGAGGCAATCTGGAGGGACCCCACTGTTACTGTATTTGCTGAAAACCTCCTCTAAGCTTCTCCCAAAGTGACGGGTTGGGGGGAGGTGTGGAACAGAAGTGTCTGTGCAAGTGAAGGCGCAGCAGAGACGCTGGCTGCTGGAGAAGCCGCCTTGGTTGACGGCCCTGGGCACCACCTGACCTCCATCCAGAAGGCTGCCAGCCTCCCACTGCCCATGCCCTCCTCATCCCCATCTTGGGTTAGTCTCCTGTCTGGCAGCCCGTGGTATCTCTTTCTACAAGTCGGAGGAAAGAAGTCAAGCTGCAAGGGAGACAACAGGAAGTGCGTGAGCAGCTTTGGGGGCGGGCATCAGGCTCAGGAGGGAGGAAGGAGCCTTTAGTATCTCCAGAGGGTTCATTTTACATGGACAAGGTCAGAGGCCAGAACTCAGACCCTGAGAATGCTGGCCACTGCTTTGCAGTGGGTCTGGGGACAGATTAGCACTCTCTCCCCCTCCCTCTGTCTTTCAGCAGTGTGGCTAGAACATGGACACTTTCCTCTGGTCCATCTTAGGGAGGGTCCCCCATTTTGCCCAGGGGGCGGGGGATGAGGGCTGCCACAGAAGGAAACATGTCTCTAACCTGGATGCGTATTCGGAGCTCCAAGTCCAGGGCCCAGATGGAGGTTGAGCAGGGAGAACTCTGCCCAGGGAGTGCTCTGCCCAGGGAGTGCTCTGCCCAGGGAGTGCTCTGCCCAGGGAGTGCTCTGCCCAGGGAGAACTCTGCCCAGGGAGTGCTCTGCCCAGGGAGCACTCTGCCCAGGGCTCCATGAGGAAGGTGGAGGAGATCATCAATAGGTTTGGCTGGGGCAAAGCCTTAAGTCCCTCCCCTGTTGTGGGGTGGCTGAACCCCAGCCTAGGGAATGAGGCTGGAGGCTGGAGCTGGGCCATCTATTAGTCACCGTCTGCTGTAAATAGAATCACACTGTCCTCTATTTTTACAATATAAATAAAAGTGGTAAGAAAGCCTTCATTATTGGTACCCTGGGCACCATGACATTCATTCACTATTCATGATAATCCAGTGAGGTGGGCCGGGCATTACCACCATTCCAGGTGGCTGGAGCCATGGGGCACAGAGAGGGTGAGTGACATTTTTATTTTTGCATGTGTGCGTGTGTTTTATGTGTGCATGTGTGTATTTATGTGCGTGTGTGGGTACACGTGCATGTTTGTGTGTGTGTGGAGGCCAGAGGTGGATGGCTTGGACTCTCCTGCTCTGCTTCGCACGTGTGTGTGAGCCCCTTCACTAGAGGCCTCTTCCCTGGAGAAGTGAAGGAAGCTTTCTCTGTCTCCCCCACTTCCAGCCACGTTAGGGGAAGAACTTATTTCTGGCGTGGGCCTTTCTGCCAGCCTTTCCTCTGGATCCTAACTCTCCTTAAATTAAACCTTGTAATTCATAATTTACTCTTCTCTGAGTCCATGTTTTCAATTCTTTGCTAGTCCAGATAAGGGCCTGTTAGTTGGGGTCTACTGGCCTATTATCTCCTGCATATTTGTGGAATTTAATCCCTCGTGGAACCCCAAATCTTACCTCACTCATGCTTGCACATTACCCATCGAACCATTTCCCTAGCACTATAATTTTTTTTCCCATATAGCCTAGGCTGGCCTTGAAAATGCTATGTACCTGAGGATGGCCTTAAACTTCTAATCAGTCCTTCTACCTCTACCTCCCTAGTACTGGAATGAATGGCCTGTGTCAACACACTCAGCTTTATGCTGGGGATCTGACGCAGGACCTCCTGCTTCCTGCGTAAGTGCTCCAACCAAATGAGTTCTATTCCTGGATAAGCACCTTACCCAGAGTCACACAATTAGTAAGCAGCAGAGAGGAACTGGAGCCCAGGACTCTCAGAGCCAAGGTTCAAGCTTCTGCCTCTAGGCTCTACTGTCTTTTATTTCATTTATTTTTTATTTCAGAGAGAGAGAGAGAGAATTAACGTGCCAGGGCCTCAGCCACTGCAATTGAACTCCAGATGCTTGAGCCAACTAGTAGGCATGTGCAACCTTGTGCTTGCCTCACCTATGTGTGACTGGCTAACATGGGATCTGGAGAGTAGAACATGGGTCCTTAGGCTTTGGTTACCGGCAAGCACCTTAACTGCTAAGCCATCTCTCCAGTCCCCAACTGTCATATATATATAATTTATTTATGTATTTGCAAGCAGAGAGAAATGAGAAAGAGAAAGAAAGAGACAGACATAGAGAATGGGCCCACTAGGGCCTCCAGCCACTGCATACACCACTTTGTGCATCTGGCTTTATATGGGTACTAGGGAATCGAACTTGTGTCATTAAGCTTTGTAGACAAGTGCCTTAACTCTGAGCCATCTCTCCAGCCCCCTACTATCTTTTAAAAATATATATTTTAGGGCTGGAGAGATGGCTTAGCGGTTAAGGTGCCTGCCTCCTAAGCCTAAGAACACTGGTTCCAAGCTCCAGCAGTTCCAATCTCCAGGTCCCACGTTTAGCCAGATGCAGTGACGCAAGGGCACAATGCTGCACTTGACCACAAGGTGGCACACATATCTGGATTTCGTTCGCAGCAGCTGAGAGGCTGCTGGCGGCCCATCTCCATCTGTCTTCCTCTCCCTCTCTGTCTCTCTCTGTGTCTCTCTCCAAAACAATAAATATGTATTTTAAAATTTATTTATAAGGAGGGAGGAGAGAAGAGAGAATATGAGTGCACTAGGGTCTCTTGCCACTGCAAACAAGCTCCTGGTGCATGCTCCACTTGGTGCATCTAGGGAATGGAACCCGAGCTGTCAGGCTTTGCAAACACCTGCTGTCTTTTAGTAACAATCAACAACCTGGAGGGATGATCACCAAACAGCTCTGCTTTGCACAGGACCCTGTGGTGGAGCTGGGCTGGTGAGCTCACGGGCAGTCGTTGGTTGATGCTCAAGGGCACTTTGAACTTCCCACCTTGAAGGAGAAACCTACCTGCCCAGCCCTCGCCACCTCGCCAGGGTCTGGTGTGGTTGGCCAGGGTGGGGCAGCACACCAGCTCCCGAGCTTTTTGTTGCTTTAGTGAAAGCTCTGGAAGAGAGGCAGGGCTTCCGTAGCAATTTATCTTGGCACCCCCCCCCTTTTCCTAGGAAAAAGAGACCAAAAGAAGCTTAGAGGGGCTGAGGTGTAGCTCAGTGGCAAAGAGCTTGGCCAGCACGGGAGGCCCAGAATTCCATATAGCACTGAAGAAAAAAGAAGGAAAGGAAGAAGCGGGGCATGGTAACACGCACAGCTCTAGTTCCAGCACTCAGGAGTCTGAGGTAGGAGGATCACCATGAGTCTGAGGCCAGCCTGGAGCTATAGAATAAGTTCATGTCAAGTCAGTCTGGGCTAGAATGAGACCCTGCCTCATAAAAATAAAAAAAGAGAAGAAGAAAGAAAGAGAGAGGGGGGGAAAGAAGGAAGAAAGGAAGGAAAGAAGGAAGGGATGAAGGAAGGAAGGAAGGGAGGAAGGAAGGGAGGGAGGGAGGGAGGCAAGCAGAGAGCTGGATATAGCACCTGTAATCCCAGCACTTGGGAAGCTGAGGTAAGAGGATTGAGACTTCAAGGCCAGCCTGGGCTAGAGAGTAAGATCCTGTGTCAAAAATCAAGGCTTAAAGCCAGGTGTGGTGGCGCACGCCTTTAATCCCAGCACTCGGGAGGCAGAGGTAGGAGGATCGCCATGAGTTCGAGGCCACATAGTGAATTCCAGGTCAGCCAGAGCTAGAGTGAAACTCTACCTCCAAAAACCAAAAAAAAAAAAAAAAAAAAAAAAAAAAAAAAAAAAAAAACAAGGCTTAGCAGTTAAGGCACTTGCCTATGGAGCCCAAGGACCCAGGTTTGATTTCCCAGGACCCACGTAAGCCAGATGCACAAGGTGGCACATGCATTTGGAGTTTGTTTCCAGTGGCCAAAGGCCCTGGTGCACCCATTCTCTCTCTCTTTCTCTCTAATAAATATATATAATATATATATATAATGTATATATTATATTAGGCAGAGATAGGAGCATCACAGTGAGTTCAAGGCTAGCCTGGAATAGGATATGTAGCAAAACCTTGTTTCCAAACCAAAAAAGCTCAAATATATAAAGAAACATACACACACCTACATGCACACACATGCGCATGCATGTACACACACACACACACACACACACACACATCTTTGGGTTATAGTTAAATGACTTGAAGCAAATGGAGCCGGTTATCATGAGTAAATGCACCCCCACTTTGCCATCTGCCACCGTCCACTTGTGGGACAGCAGGGAGGTGTCCAGCCTCCAGCCCACATATGATGCCTCCCTGTCCCCAAGAGGTGAAGGTAGAGAGCCCACAGCCGGGCCAGACAAGTGAGTGTCCCTGCGGAGACAGACAGGTCTACTCGGGCTTCCAGACACCCCAGTGGCTTCTTCATGAGGCCCCAAAGCTGTGGTGATGAAAACTTAGGCCCAAAGCTGTTACTCACAAAGAACCCTTTCTGCCACCACTACTCTGTCCCCACGGGCAACTCCAGGCTTATGAGAAAACAATGCTTAGCCTCACCCACCAAGGACTTGTGATGGGCTCCTTTGCAGAAGGATTTTTAAAAATATATTTTAGCCGGGCGTGGTGGTGCATGCCTTTAATCCCAGCATTTGGGAGGCAGAGGTAGGAGGATCGCCATGAGTTCGAGGCCACCCTGAGACTACATAATCAATTCCAGGTCAGCCTGGGCTAGAGTGAGACCCTACCTTGAAAAACTGAAAAATGAAAAAACCAAAAAATAAACAAATAACTAATATATTTTATTTATTTATTTGCAAAGAGAAGGGTGGGGTGGGGAGAGAGAATGGGTGCACCAGGACCTCCAGCCTCTGCAAATGAACTCCAGATGCATGTGCAACTTTGTACATCTGGCTTTATGTGGGTACTGGGGAATTGAACCTGGGTCCTTAGGCTTTACAGACCAGTGCTTTACCCACTAGGCCATCTCTCTAGCCCTGCAGGAGGACTTTAAGGTCAAAAGTGAGTGTGGGTATATTTGTGTAGAGGAAGGTAGTGTGGGCAACAGAGAGCTGGAATGTGAAGCTAGGGTGGTGAGGGTCCCAGGGGCAGGCAACAGAGAGAAAGACCTTGCCTGGAGGATGGCACCTTGTGATGTGTGCACATGAATGCATGTGTACATGTGTGTTTGCTTATACTTGTGTGTGGATTTGTGTGTGCATGTGCACATGAGTGGATTTGTGTGTTCCGGAATGTGTGCGGGTGCACGCATGTGAGCGCGTGCAGCAGCTTTCTGTCTCCTTGCTGGGGTAGCATATGAGCCCCCATTGTTCCAGGCAAGCCACACTCTGGCATAACAAAACTGGGATCTCTGGGATGTCGGAGCCCAAAACACAACTAAATAAAACAAGCATCCCAGGCTATAAATAGATGCAGCTCAGCAGGCTGAGCAGCCCACAGGCACAGCCAGCTCGTGCTCCCACTTCCAGCTCCTAGAAGGGACAGCAGCCTAGCCAGGCCAGGGCCTGTAAGGGAGAACGTCCCATCTACCCCTGTGTCAAGGGCCAGCTCCTGAGGTCCTTCTCCCAGCAAGCCTTTCTCCAGCAACTGCCCACTGCCAATTCCACCACCGCTTCCTGTCCCCCAGAGCCGGCTCCCGTGAGGTCACTTCCCACTGCTCAGGGAAGGAGGTGGCCTGAAGGAGAGAGGGACACTGAACTAAGGTTTCGGGGTGCTTTCTTCTCCTAGGTGGGACTCCAATCCTTATCTTCGAGCAACACCACCTCAGGTGGGGCCGAGATACTGCTTGGTGGCCTGGTCCCTGGAAACACCATCTGGAGTTGACTTAAAGTATTGACCTGTTTTCTTTCTCCTCTTACATAACCTTTCTCTCTGCAGCTGCAGGAAATACCTTGAACAAAGATTTAGTCCCTCCTTCCCTCCCCCCCTTCTGCCTTTCCATCTTTCTACTAATCCCTTCCCCTCAGCTCCCCTTGCCTCTTTCTGTGGGCCTGTGATGGGTACCTGATGGGTGACTGCTCCACACTGGTACTACCTAGTAAGCTGTCCTTCCACTCCTGGCCCTCTTGGCTTCCCCTCGCTGCAGGCTGCAGGCCCACACAGAGGGAGTTCGGAAAGCGCTAGCTTCTGTAGGCAAATCCACTGTTTCCCTGGGTGAGGCGAGGGGGCATTCTTTCCCTCACGGTGGCTGCACTGGGCAGTGCAAGAAGTGACAGAGCTCTGTGACCTTACTGCTGGCGTTATAGCAGTTGAGAAGCTAATGGACAGGGATATGGCCGCAGTGATGGTAGTGACAGTGGCTTTGGTCATTCATTTTTTGAGCACCCGCTGCATTCAGGCACTGGACCCACGGTGTTCTTTCATTCATCAGTCCCACCCTGCAGGAGGGGAGATGCAGGGCCATCATCAACCATCAAGTGTGACCTTGGCCACGGCTCTTGACCTCTCCGCATTGTATTTTCTTTATCAGAAAGGAAAAAACAAATCCATCACGGGCTCTCCATCTTTTCAAGTCTGTGGACTGAATTTTAATTTTTTTTAATTTTATTTATTTTTGGAGAGAGACACACAGAGAGACAGACAGAGAGAGAGGGAGAGGAAGACAGAGATGGGCACGCCAGCAGCCTCTCAGCTGCTTCGAACGAAATCCAGATGTGTGAGCCCCCTTGTGGTCAAGTGCGGCATTGCGCCCCTTTGCGTCTGCCTAAATGTAGGACCTGGAGATTGGAACCGCTGTTGATTGGAACCAGCGTTCTTAGGCTTAGCAGGCAGGCGCCTTAACCACTAAGCCATCTCTCCAGCCCTGGACTGAATTTTAATGCCCAGCCTATTCATATGCCGGTGCTTTTGTTTTTAGGAATCATTGGTTGAGAAAACTACAATAACAAAAAGCTACTTTGAATTCAGTAGTGGCTTAAAATCAATTTGTATTTGGCTTTTTGCAACTGCATGTATACACATTTGAAAAACAGAAGCAGGGTGGGTGTGTGGTTCTTGGTCTGGGCATAGGACCAGGGCTCAGACCCTTCAAGTTCATGTTCTGTGGTCCACAAAGCGCCTACCCTTGCTTCTCTGTCATGCTGGATAACAGCGGGCAAGGACAGATGCTGGCACGGCAGTGGGCAGAGACTCTGAAGGGTGGTGGCAGTGGTAACACGGTGGGAGCAGGAGGACCAAGAGAGCTCCACAGTGGGCCCCCAGTACCCATCCTCCCTGCTTTCCAGGGGCCCCGCTCCCCACTGGATGCTAGACACCACCAAGATCACCTTCCTCTCCAGCGTTGTGAGCAGCCAAGGGCTGAGCCTGGGGAGGGCCAGTGTGGGGGACAGCTGGGAGGACACAACAGCCATTCTGAGGGGACACGGCTGCTGGTGAGAAGGTGCTAGGTTGAGGTGGGAATCCTACTCACTTCTGCTTGTTACCATGGGCCCCCAGCATGAAATGGGGGAACTTTCCAGAATGTAGCTCAGAACCTTAGTGGAGAGCGCTGTTGCCATGACTTCTTCCACAGAGCCTCGGGACTGCACAGAGCCCCAAGCAGAAGATGTGGAAGGCTGAGAAACACCAGGTCAGGTCTTGTTTTTGTTTTTCAACGATTCTTTTCTGAGATCTGATTTGGGTTGGCTATCGCGTCTGCATTCTGGCCTCCCTGGGGAATGAGGGGCAGAGCCGCCCCACCCCGTCCCCTGCTCCGTCTCCATGTGGTGAAGCTGCTGGTACCCCCAGAGTCCAGAGTGGCCTCTCCTGGCGGGCAGCTCTGGCCGCAGCTCAGCTCTTTGCCTGGGTGAGGGAGGAAGCTGCAGCCTTCTGGAATACTCACAGAACTGCAGTTTGACTTTGGGTCTTAAAGAGGGAGGCTGGGACTTCGGGATTCACCAGCATCCTAACGAAGGAGGTTCAGCCTCAGTGCCCCTCGCTGTCCCCATAGCACTCAGGTACAGTCTAAATTAGCCCGTGGTGTCCTCACCACTCCTGGGTGCTTGTCTTTGTGCTTATCTGGCTGCTTGTACTTGTGTCTGTGGGTGAATGTCGCTTTCCCCACTGGAGGAGGGCCAGGAGGAAGGAGTCTTGCCAGCCGCTCACTCGCCGAGCTCGGAGTTTACAAACTAGGTGTTGGGATGGTTGGTTGGTGGCATGGATGGAGGGATGGCTGGAGGGATGGATGAGTAGTTGGATGGATGGTTGGTGAGTGGATGAATGGGTGGGTGGCTGGATAAGAGGACAGATCGATGGATAGGCAGATGGGAGAGTGCATGGATGGGTGGGCGGATGGGGGTGGGTTGGAGGATAAGTGATTGGATGAATGGATGGTGAGTAGATGGATGGGAGGATGGATGGATAGAAGGGTGGTTTGGAAGATGGGTAGAATATGGTGGGTGGGTTGGTAGATGGATCAATGGATGCTAGGCGTAGATAAGTGGGCCAGTGGGTAGACATGTGGCTGGGGGGAAGGATGGTAGATGGGTGAGTATGTGAGCTTCTCCTGGCATTGTGGGCCTACTACGTGCAGGCATGGAGAAGTGGACCTCCACGTTTTCCCAGTAGTGATCAAGGAAGAGACCCCATAGTTAGTTGGAGGCACAAGACACTCGGAAAGAAAGAAAGAGAAAGAAAGAAAGAAAGAAAGAAAGAAAGAAAGAAAGAAAGAAAGAAAGAAAGAAGAGAGAGAGAGAGAGAAAGAGCCGGGCGTGGTGGCGCACGCTTTTAATCCCAGCACTCGGGAGGCAAAGGTAGGAGGATAGCCGAGAGTTCGAGGCCACCCTGAGACTACATAGTGAATTCCTGGACCAGAGTGAGACCCTACCTCGCAAAACCAAAAAAAAAAAAAAAAAAAAAAAAAGAAAGAAAGAAAGAAAGAAAGAGAGAGAGAGAGAAAGAAGAAAGAAAACCCAACCAATGGCTATGTCTATCCTGAGAGGCATGTATCTAAATAAACACCAAAGCCCAAAACAGACAAGCAGCACAATCCAGGAGCTGGCAGAGGGTTAGTCCCCATGGCACTGAAGCAGCTTGAGGTGGTAAGAGTAAGGGGGTAAGCAGAGCACCCCTAGGTGGCCGTTGGTTGCATCTACAGAGAGGTGACAGACACGTCCCCACCAGAGATGGCCGAAGCCTGACTGCCAGGACAGTCCGTGTGCTGAGATTCACTCCTGTGGCCTGCGTTTGGAAAGAAGAGAGACTGCTAGAAAGTGGAAGAAGACGATGTTAGGAGACACCTGAGGTGAGGGCAGGAAAGGCCTGTAGAGCATGTGCCTGGGAGGACCACTCAAGAATCAGCAATGGTTATTACTACTTTTTAATGAGAGAGAGAGGTGGGGGGGGGGAGGATTGGTGCACCAGGGCCTCCAGCCACTGTAATCAAACTCTAGACCTGTGTGCCACCTAGTGGGCATGTGCGACCTTGCACGCTTGCCTCACCTTTGTGCGTCTGGCTTATGTGGGACCTGGAGAGTCAAACATGGGTCCTTGGGCTTTGCAGGCAAGTGTCTGAACCACTGAGCCATCTCTCCTGCCCAGCAATTGTTTTTCATCTACCTACACCAAGAGGCGACTTGTCCCAGTTGACTGAAAACCATGGGGTCCTCCAGAGTCCTTTGGACTGTGGGAGTCTGTCCTCAGCATGGATCCCCTCCCTCCACATGGCAATCCACCAATCTTACAGATAGGTTCTGCGGATTGGGCACCCGTAATTACTCTCTTTAGCCTTTGGGGATAAACAAGCCACAGTAATGTCTACAGCACGATGGTGCTAACTCACTGATGGGTCTCAGCCACAGCCTTTTCCATCTTCACCTATGTTCATGTAGGTGCATGGGTTCCCTCCCTTGCTAACACCCTTGGAAGGCTTGGGCGCCTCACGTGATGCGATGGTTTGACTGTAAAATGTCCTCCCCATGAGCTTGCGTGTGAACCCTTGGCCCCCAGCTGGTGGTGCTGCTTGGGAACGTTGTGGAAACCTTAGGAGGTGGGGCTTTACTGGAGAAAGTGGGTCACTGAGGGCCAGCCTTGACATTGTATAACTGGGCCCCACTTCCTGTTTGTCCTCTGCTTCCTGACTGTGGTTGCAATGTGAGCTGCTGGCCTCCTGTTCCTGCTCCATGCCTTCCCTGCCCTGATCGAGCACACCCCAGAAGAAGTTCTTTCCTTCCTCACGCTGCTTTTGGTCAGGTATCGGATCACTTACACACACACACACACACACACACACACACACACACACACACACACACCTCTTGGATGGTCAGCCCTGGCCTCTGCTCACCCCTCCCGCCATGCTCTTGGTATATTGACATGCCAACACGGATGCTCACTTGTTTTCTTGGGAGGGTGGGGGTGAGTGCAGGATCAGTCACTCAGTGCCACACTCTTCCTTCCAGAGCAGGTGGTACATGCCCATAGGCCAAGGAGCTCCGGGTGCCAGTCTTGGTGTCTCCTAACTGCATTCCTCTGGGGAGCCAGCCTTCTCAAGGACCCCAATCCCTCTTGTCCTTGTCATTAGGGGCTCTCTGTGAGGTGCTTGATCTGGGGCCACAGGATTGGTTCCTGCAGTCAGTTCCCATAGCCTGGCGGGTCTCTCAATCTAAGGATACCCTCTCCCCAGGGCCAGAGTCTCCCCAAGGCCCAGCAGGAGGCTGCAACGAAGGGGGAGCAGGTGATGATGGCTACTCTCATTGCTGCCATCAAGCAGAACTTCTGCAGAGAACCCTGTGGGCCCTGGCTTGGAGAAGCCCACCGAGGTCCCTTTTCCAGTCTGCAGGGGGTATCCCCGCCCCATATCCCCCTGTTCATCCCCCAGTCTTCAGGGCCATACCCTTGCTTCATTTATCTGCCCTGCCCCCACCCAGCCCATAGCCTGTGGGAATGGGGAGGAATGGACCTAGGCCACTCCTGGAAGGAGTCTGCCCTTTATGGAGAGGACACAGATTTGGGAGAGGTTACTCAGAGCTCAGCCTGACTCTAAGCTCAGCCCTTGGAGCTGCCTGTTGCCACAGGCCCAGGTGTTCTAGGCTGAGACGAAGAGGAAGAACAAACTGACTAGAAACGTTTACAGATGAAGGCCTCTTCCGTGGGCAGGTGTTGACGGGTGTCAGAGCCAGCTGGATTCTGCAGCGAAGGCCTGGAAGGGGCAGGCCCTTCCTACGCTGTCTTTCCTGACAACCACCCACTTGTGCCGCCCCTGCTACTCCCTCCCCACTCCCACCCTCACCCCCAGCCCCAGCCCCACATGGCCTTGAGAAGAAAGCTGTCTGTCAGGCCTTGGCAAGTGTGTGTTCGTCTGCTCACCTATAAGTAGTGTGAATGTGAGCGGAATAAGCTGACGTCCTGCATCAAGGTGCTGTGGTGTTTTGAAGCAGATGCCCCCTGCCCATAAGATCATGTTTTGAATGCCTGGTTCCCGGCTGATGGTCATTTGGGAGGTGGAGCCTTGGAGAATGTATGGCATTGGGGTGGGCTTTAGGGTCTCACGGCTCAGCTTCCCCCTTGCCGGAGCTCGGCTCACTCTCTTGCTGTGGTTTTCCACCTCCTGTTACCAGGAGTGACGTCCAGCCTCTATCTGTGCCATGGTTTCTCCTGCCATCATGACGTTTCCCTTTGAGATTGTAAGCCAAAATAAACCCTTGTCTTCAATCAGCTGCTTTTATTTTTTATTTTTGTTTTTTTATTTTTATTTTTATTTATTTTTACTTTTTTTTTTGTTTGTTTGTTTTTTTTTGTTCTTGGAGGTAGGGTTTCACTCTAGTCCAGGCTGACCTGGAATTCACTATATATTCTTCTTTTTTTCTTTTTTTTTTTTTGGTTTTTCAAGGTAGGGTCTCACTGGGTCCAGGCTGACCTGGAATTAGCTATGTAGTCTCAGGGTGGCCTCGAACTCATGGTGATCCTCCTACCTCTGCCTCCCAAGTGCTGGGATTAAAGGCGTGAGCCACCACGCCCGGCTTTTTTTTCTTTTTTTTTTAGTGCATTTTTTTATTGACAACTTCTATACTTACATACAAAAAAAGTATGATTTTCCCTCCCCTTCCCCCATTCCCCTTTAGAACTCCAATCTCCGTCGTATCCCCTCCCTCTCTCCATTAGTCTCTCTTTTAATTTGATGATTTTTTGAGATGGGGTCTCACTCTAGCTCAGGCTGACCTGGAATTCACTATGTAGTCTCAGGGTGGCCTCGAACTCACGGCAATCCTCCTACCTCTGCCTCCCAAGTGCTGGGGGTAAAGGTGTGCGCCATCACACCTGGCACAATCAGCTGCTTTTGATCTGCTATTTTGTCTCAGCAATGTGAAGGTAACTACAACAGGTGGCATCCAGCTCCAGGTCGTCCCAGTGAACACCTGCCCGCCCCCCACCCCGTGCATAATTTAGACCTTGTGTCTGCTAGCGTGGGACACGTGCCTCCTCTCCAGCCACAGGAACTCTTTCTTTCTTTAGCAGCAATGCTCTGTACTTGAGCCACCATAGTGAGACTCTCGTCCCAGTGGCCAGGGCAGAGCCAGGCTGCTCCCTTTCCAGCTCCTGCACACACCAGCTAGGCCCTTGGGCTCCAGTCCCTGGCCAGCTGTACTACAGAGACCATGAAGCTTAGGAGTGGGAAGAAGAGGAGGCTGCAGCCGGGACAGGGATGACCACATGGAGCCACCGGCTGAGTCCTGGCACTGCTGGCATTAGCTCACATCTCCTAGCAGTGGGCACTGTATTTGGTATGCCCACATGGACACACTCAGGCACACATGTGTGGGCACACATGCACATCAGCACTGGGGAGGAGTCTGTGGGTAGTTTTGGCTGGCAGAGAGAGAAGGGGCAGAGGTAGAGGGGTCTAGGCAGCAGGAGGATGGTCTCTCAGTGGAAGGCTACGGAAGAAGAGAAAGAGAGACAAGTAGAGACAGGAGAAGGCAGAGCTGAGGCCCCACAAAAGCTCCGGGATGGCTCATGCCCTCCACACCAGCCTGTCCCCAGGGTGTTTCTCATAGGAGCCTTCAGCCTCAGGGGAGTTTACTCTGAGTTTCACCCAGGGAGAAGGCGACCAAGGCTGCATGCACAGCATGGAGCCACGGTCCAGCCCAGCAGAGGAGCTGCAGGCTTCGCTAAGGTCACAGGAACGGTGTCCCCAGCCCGACCATCTGTGCTGGCAGGGAACAGAGAAGGAGGGTGCTTCCCCCCTGTTTCATGAGGCACTCCAACCCCACACCCGAACCTTACCAAGAAATGTTGAGACCTTGCTTAGAAGCAGACCTTGCTTCTAAGTGTGGGCAAAACACTTATCCCCAATTCTTGAGCAAATCTGACCCGGCTGCGCACGAACAGGTGAAAACTTCATGGCACGTTAACTTTATTCCAGGTATAAAAGGTTGTTTAACGACACAAATCCTGCCTGCCTAACTCCACGGAGTCTGAAAGAGCTGCAGATTTTCATGGTGTCCAGTTTTTTCTTGTTTGTTTTTCATTTGTTTTGTTTGTTTCCTGACCATGAAAAATTAGGCACAGCCAATGAGGCATGAGCATAAGAAAGGAGATGTGGGGGGAACCCCAAAGTGTCTGGACAAGTGTTTGTAATTTCAGAGCAAGAAAGGGGGAAAGAAAGAAGGAAGGAAGGAGAAGGAAAAAAGAAGGAAGGAGGGAAAGAAAGAGAAAAAGGAAGAAGGAAGGAGGGAAAGAGAAAGAAAGAAAAAGGAAGAAGGAAGGAGGGAAAGAGAGAAAGAAAGAAAGAAAGAAAAAAAAGAAAGAAAGAAAGAAAGAAAGAAAGAAAGAGAAAAAGGAAGGAAGGAAGATGAGAAGAAAAATTGTGCTTTTGGAGTTAGAACTCAGAAAAGCAGGCGTGCTCTGCCAGCAACTGCTCTGAGGGAGGGGCTTCCGGGGGTAAAGTTCACTATCTCGTGAAGGAGTAATTCCTACGCCCCTCACCTTTTAGCATGTCAGAGGTGGTCTCTGGACCAGGTGAGTGAGTGAGTGACAGGTTCCATCCCGGAGCAGAAGACTTGGGTTAGGAGGAAGGTCTCTTTCCTTTTATGTATTTTAAATCCGATGGAGGGCATCTCCCTTTCGGGGGCGGGGGCGGGGGCGGGTCGTCCTTCAGTGACTTCCAAGCTTGTCTGCCTACCTATAACAAAAGGACATTGTCAGTCCAAGTCTCCATTCACACCACCAGCTAGGGTGGTCCTCGCTAGGTATAAAGATCCCCTCCACTGTCAGCGTGAAACAGATAGATGGCAAGTGTAGAGAAAGATGCTCAACAGCATTGGTTACTATGGAGATACAACAGAAGTCACAGCCTTCCACGCAGCCCTCTAAGCAGAGTGACCATCACTGGCAGGGCTGACGGTCTGGGGCTGGAGAAGGCTTGGCCACTTGTAGCTTCTCATGTTGCTGGTAGGACTGGGGGCTGGTGCAACGCCCTTAGAACATGGTGCTGTCCACAGAGGCTCCGAGCAGCCTGAACCTGCACCGTGCCGTCCACAGAGGCCCGGGGCAGCCTGAACCCACACATGGCACAGGTGCCGTCCACAGAGGCTCCGAGCAGCCTGAACCTGCACCGTGCCGTCCACAGAGGCCCGGGGCAGCCTGAACCCGTACACGGCACAGGTGCCGTCCACAGAGGCCCTGGGCAGCCTGAACCTGTACCCGGCACAGGTGCCGTCCACAGAGGCCCGGGGCAGCCTGAACCCGTACCCGGCACAGGTGCCGTCCACAGAGGCCCGGGGCAGCCTGAACCCGTACACGGCACAGGTGCCGTCCACAGAGGCCTGGGGCAGCCTGAACCCGCACACGGCACAGGTGCCGTCCACAGAGGCTCCGAGCAGCCTGAACCCGTACACAGCACAGGTGCCGTCCACAGAGGCCCGGGGCAGCCTGAACCTGTACATGGCACAGGTGCCGTCCACAGAGGCTCCGAGCAGCCTGAACCTGCACATGGCACAGGTGCCGTCCACAGAGGCCCGGGGCAGCCTGAACCCGTACACGGCACAGGTGCCGTCCACAGAGGCCCGGGGCAGCCTGAACCCGCACACGGCACAGGTGCCGTCCACAGAGGCTCCGAGCAGCCTGAACCCGCACACGGCACAGGTGCCGTCCACAGAGCCCGGGCAGCCTGAACCTGTACATGGCACAGGTGCCGCCCACAGAGGCCCGAGCAGCCTGAACCTGCACATGGCACAGGTGCCGTCCACAGAGGCCCGGGGCAGCCTGAACCCGCACACGGCACAGGTGCCGTCCACAGAGGCTCCGAGCAGCCTGAACCCGTACACGGCACAGGTGCCGTCCACAGAGGCCCGGGGCAGCCTGAACCTGTACATGGCACAGGTGCCGTCCACAGAGGCTCCGAGCAGCCTGAACCTGCACATGGCACAGGTGCCGTCCACAGAGGCCCGGGGCAGCCTGAACCCGTACACGGCACAGGTGCCGTCCACAGAGGCCCGGGGCAGCCTGAACCCGCACACGGCACAGGTGCCGTCCACAGAGGCCCGGGGCAGCCTGAACCCGTACACGGCACAGGTGCCGTCCACAGAGGCACAGGACAGGTAGTGATGTGTTCACACGCAGATCACATTGTAGTAGAATTAATGAACAACTCTTCACACAGCCTGATGCTAGGTGAAAGGAGGCAGGCACAAGCACGCACAGACGGTGTAACTCCATTCACAGAATGTTCACAAAGATGGGGTGTGATTCACCTCCATGAGTAGGGCTGTGGTTATCTTGGTGGAGGTGACCTCTGGGAAACAGAGTCTGGACCATGGCGTGTCAGAGCAATGAAGCTGTCCCAAGATCCCCATGTCCCCAAGCCCTCCTGAGGGGGAAGGTGACCCGTTCAGTGGAAGGTAGTGATGCAAGATGGAAAACGCCGTAGGACGAGAACCCCCCACCAGTAGCTCTCAAGTCACAGGTTCGTATCTGTGTTAGCAAAGAGTTGAGAATGCAGACTCGTGGAAGGGTAAGTCGTGACATTTGCTTTAGGGAGACTTAGCACTTAGAAGGAAGGCAAGTAGGAAAGCCCAAGCAAAAAGAAGTTCTCCTCCTTCCCGCAGGGGAGCATTTCCTCACAAAGGGAAGCAGAGAAGCCGGGCAGGGCGAGAGAGTTCACACTCGTGGCACAGGTTCCATTATAGGAGCTGGGCGACTGATTAGAGTGAGCCAGACTCATCACCAGGCTCAGGGGTGGAGGGGAGGAACCTGATTGGTTGGTGGGCTGAAGAGGCGGGCTCAGGAAGGGCCGGCCCGCGGGTGTGAAGAGGCCGGCTCAGGAAGGGTCGGCCCACGGGTGTGAAGAGGCGGGCCCAGGAAGGGCCGGCCCGCGGGTGTGAAGAGGCAGGCCCAGGAAGGGCCGGCCCGCGGGTGTGAAGAGGCGGGCCCAGGAAGGGCAGGCCCATGGGTGTGAAGAGGCGGGCCCAGGAAGGGCGGGGCCCAGAGGGTGTGAAGAGGCGGCCCAGGAAGGGCCGGCCAGGAAGGGCGGGGTGTGAAGAGGCAGGCCCAGGAAGGGCCGGCCCAGGAAGGGCCGGGTGAAGAGGCGGGCTCAGGAAGGGCAGGCCCATGGGTGTGAAGAGGCGGGCTCAGGAAGGGCCGCCCACGGGTGGTGAAGAGGCAGGGGCCCAGCCCGGGGCGGCCCGCGGGTGTGAAGAGGCGGGTCCAGGAAGGGCAGGCCCACGGGTGTGAAGAGGCGGGCTCAGGAAGGGCCGGCCCGCGGGTGTGAAGAGGCGGGCCCAGGAAGGGCCGGCCCGCGGGTGTGAAGAGGCGGGCCCAGGAAGGGCCGGCCCGCGGGTGTGAAGAGGCGGGCCCAGGAAGGGCAGGCCCGCGGGTGTGAAGAGGCGGGCCCAGGAAGGGCAGGCCCGCGGGTGTGAAGAGGCGGGCCCAGGAAGGGCAGGCCCGCGGGTGTGAAGAGGCGGGCTCAGGAAGGGCAGGCCCGCGGGTGTGAAGAGGCCGGCTCAGGAAGGCAGGCAGCGGGTGTGAAGAGGCGGGCTCAGGAAGGGCAGGCCCGCGGGTGTGAAGAGGCGGGCTCAGGAAGGGCAGGCCCACGGGTGTGAAGAGGCCGGCCCAGGAAGGGCAGGCCCACGGGTGTGAAGAGGCGGGCCCAGGAAGGGCAGGCCGGCTCAGGAAGGGCAGGCCCACGGGTGTGTGAAGAGGCGGCCCAGGAAGGGCAGGCCCACGGGTGTGAAGAGGCGGGCCCAGGAAGGGCAGGGCGGGGCAGGCCCAGGGCAGGCCACGGGTGTGAGGAGGGCCCAGGAAGGGCCGGCCCACGGGTGTGAAGAGGCCGGCTCAGGAAGGGCAGGCCCAGGAAGAAGAGGCAGGCCCAGGAAGGGTGAAGAAGGCCGGCTCAGGAAGGGCAGGCCCACGGGTGTGAAGAGGCCGGCTCAGGAAGGGCAGGCCCACGGGTGTGAAGAGGCGGGCCCAGGAAGGGCAGGCCCACGGGTGTGAAGAGGCTGGCTCAAGAAGGGCAGGCCCACGGGTGTGAAGCCCGGGAAAAGCTGAGGAAGAAGTAGGAAGCTGGTGCTGGAGCCCATGTGGCAGCCATCTTAGATGAGACTGGATCACTCTTCTGTTCTTGTCTTACCAGGGCAGACGAGGTGGCAGCCATGTTTCTGTGCACCAGTCTCCAGCTGACTACCCACCAGAAGAAGGGCTGCCTTGCTTCTGATCCCCATCAGTAGGGCAGCCTCTGGCAGACTTTCCTGAAGCCATGCTGGGCAAAAGGGAAGCAATGTGGTTCACAAAGATGGGTGTCTGGCTAAATGTATATACTATGCTCACCAAACTGCCCAGTAAGCACTTCTCTTAATGTCCACACCCATATATTAATGCTACTCTCACTTTTAGTTAGGGAAAACTCTCTTTTTTTTAAAAAAAAATTGTTTTTATTTTTATTTATTTATTTATTTGAGAGTGACAGACAGATTGAAAGAGAAAGAGGCAGATAGAGGGAATAGGTGCACCAGGGCCTCCAGCCACTGCAAATGAACTCCAGATGCATGCGCCACCTTGTGCATCTGGTTTATGTGGGTCCTGGGGAATCTGGCCTTGAACTGGGCTTCTTATGCTTCACAGGCAAGTGCTTAACCATTAAGCCACTTCTCCGGCCCCAGAGAAGCCTCTCTTTTCAGATGGCAGTGACCTTAGGATAACTCAGAAGGAACCATGGTGCTGAGAAGAAGGGACAGAGGAGCGTTCAGCACTGAAACATCTCTATCACACCTTCCAAGGCTCAGGGTCCATTGCAGAAGAGGTGGCAGAAAGAATGTAAGAGCCAAAGGAAGAGTAGGACTCCTTACAATGTGCTCCTCCAGACACAAAATGGCCTGGATATCCATGACTTCACAGTGCCTGAAACAACCTACACAAGACCATCATAACAGGAGGAAAAGATGATGACATCAAAATAAAAGAGGGACTGATTGAGAGGGGGAGGGAATATGATGGAGAGTGGAGTTTCAAAGGGAAAGTGGGGGGGAGAGAAGGAAGTACCATGGGATATTGTCTACAATTAAGGAAGTTGTCAATACAAAAATAAAAAATAAGCTGGGCATGGTGGCGCATGCCTTTAATCCCAGCACTCGGGAGGCAGAGGTAGGGGGATTGCTGTGAGTTCAAGGCCACCCTGAACCTACAGAGTGAATTCTAGGTTAGTCTGGGCTGGAGTGAGACCCTACCTTGAAAAAAACCAAACAAACAAACAAAAAGATAGGAGATAGTAGCAAAGCCCATCTCATTACCAGACTGGAGGACTCGGGTCCTGTGTGTTCAGCTGAGGCACAGATGGGGGTGGGGATGAGGGAGCAAGCAAGCTGCAGCTCCAAATGCTGGATCTGACCTTTATGGATCTTCTAGGTCTTGACGGGTCCTCTTCTGGCCACAGGGACCCTTAATAACCCCATGTGCAGCACTAAGAAGATGGCTCACCAGTTAAGAACACTTGCCACTTAACCATGCGGGCCTCTTGGCTAGAGACGACCAAGTTTGACTTCCCAGAACTCTCACGAAAAGCTGAGTGTGGCCATGCACGTCCGTAACTCCAGTCAGCGCGTGAGGCTTGCGAATCTCTGGGGCTTGCTGACAGATCGCAGCTCCAGGTTGAGGGAGAGACCCTGGCTCACGGAGACATCCATGGAGGGTGGTAAGAGAAGAGCACCTAGGCTGGAGGGATGGCTAAGTGGTTAAGGCACTTGCCTGCAAAGCCCAATGAGCCTCAATTCCCTAGAACCCACGTAAAGCCAGATGCACAAAGTGGCAAACGTGTCTGGAGTTTGTAGCAGCTAGAGGCCCTGGCGTGCCTATTCTCTCTCTCTCTCTGCTTATAAATAAAAATATAAGTTTTAAAATTTTTGTTTATTTTTATTTATTTATTTGAGAGCGACAGACAAAGAGAGAGAGAGAGAGAGAGAGAGAGAGAATCGGTGCACCAGGGCCTCCAGCCACTACAAACAAACTCCAGATGCATGCACCACCTTGTGCATCTGGCTTACGTGGGTACTGGGGAATTGAGCCTTGAACCAGGGTCCTTAGGCTTCACAGGCAAGCCCTTAACCTCTAAGCCATCTGTCCAATCCCAATAAAAATATGTTTTAAAAGAGAGAGAGATGGACACCCATTCTTTTCTGATGTCTGTGTGCATGCACATGGGGTATGTGCATGCACACAAATGTGCACACACCATGTAACACACGTGCACACACCATGTAACACATGCACACACACAGAATAAATAAATAACCCCACATGCTCCAAGAATGCCATGGGGGGTGAACTAAGTATAGCAAGCTTCCACAGTGAGATTCCACCCAAGTAGCCAGGGGCAGCTTCATCACCCACCCTCCTCTTGTCCCCCTCAGGCTGGGTGCTGTCCCCTGTGCTTTTATGGTCAGCACTTGCTTTCGTTCCAGTGTCTGTTCAGTCCTGACACTCTGGAAGGTTGTGGGGGGGGGAGTGGACAAATCAGGGGACTCTGCATCTGGTAGCCAATGACAGGAATGGTGGCCATGTCCTGTCCCTGCCCCCCATCCCCAGACCCCTTTGCTGTAGCAAGGACTCAGGCTGCCCTGGAGGCCGGTCCTCACTAAGAGGAGCGGACCTACCGGAGGCTTGGCAAGTTCCAGCTTCTCCCTCTGTTTTCAGGGTGGGCAGAAGGACCCTGGAGGGCTGGCATGGGAGGCGTAGCCATTCTTTGCTGAGGCTGCAAGTTGTGGAGGGCCCCAGGTAAATGCTATTAGTACCACCTTTCTCTGGGGGCAGACGTGGACTTTCCTCAGCAATTTTAAGAAAGCAGCTCGCAGTAGTCCGGGAGAAAAGTGTCAGCTACTCCTTCCTAATGGTATGCGCTGGACTTGCCCGAGGGAAAGTTATTGGGTGACCTGCACAGAGTGGGCCTGGGAACCCGGCCACAGAGGAAGACCTGGAAAAAGGAGTCTGAGGATCAAGCATTTGAAAAAGTGCACACCACAGTGTTGAGTGCATGTAACGCATTCCTTGTATGTGAAAGGGTACACACAGTGTTGAGTGCATCCACTGTGCTCACTGCTCATCGCTCCCAAAGCACCCCAGCCTCCTCATCACAGCCTTGGCAACTGCCCACCTAGAGCAGTGCCCACATAAGTCTTTTGCCCACGTCATATATATATATATGTGTGTGTGTGTGTGTGTATGTATATGTATATTTATATGTATATATATATATGGTTTTTTGAGGTAAGGTCTCACTCTAGCTCTGGCTGACCTGGAATTCACTATGTAGTCTCAGGGTGGCCGCAAACTCACAGTGATCCTTCTACCTCTGCCTCCCAAGTGCTGGGATTAAAGCGTGTGCCACCAAGCCTGGCTTTATGTATATTTAAAAATTTTTATTCTATTTACTTGAAGAGAGAGGTACAGAGAGAGGGGGAGAAAATGAGCACTCCAGGGCCTCCAGCCACTGCAAATGAATGAACTGCTGATGCATGGGCCACCTTGTGCATCTGGCCTACATGGGTCTTGGGAAATGAAACCTGGGTCCTTTGGCTTTGCAGGCAAGCACCTTAACCGCTAAGCCATCCCTCCAGTCCCTGCCCATGTTTTTTATCAGACTTGAGATCATAGCCTCAATTTCCTCCTCATCTATAAAACAAGAATAGTAATGCCTCCCCTGATAGCAGCCAGAGTGTCTAACTAGCTTTAAGAGTCCTGTGACCCTCACTGGGCAGGGACAGTTGATCACTTCACATGGGGTTGTTGAGAGGGTGACTGGAGATGGGCATTGTTTGTAATGTCCTCAAAGCCTCAGGTATTTATTATTATTGTTATTATTATTGGTTTTGGGGCATAGGGTTTTTCTATAGCCCAGGCTGACTTGGAATGCACTCTGTAGTCTCAGGGTGGCCTTGAACTCATGACGATCCTTCTACCTCTGCTCCCCAACACTGGGATTAAAGGCGTGCACCACCATGCCTGGCTGGTATCTTTGATTAAGCTTCCTGCTTAGTCCCCAGCAGCTGGAGGAGCTCTGATAAAAGAGGTGCATCACTGGGGGCAGATCTTGAGTCCAGCCCTAGGGTGTGTTCAGAGCCAGCTTGAGCTCTGGCTGTTCTCTCTCTGCTGTGGATGTGCGATGATGGGAGCCAGCTTCGTCCACCATGATGAAGCTTCCCCTGGAATCTGTAAGCCTGATATAAGCCCTTTCCTCCCATAAGCTGCTTCTGGATGGGTGTTTGTCCAGCAATGTGAAGGTAACTTGAAAAGTCTTGAGCCCAAGCAAGGCTGGGCCCAGTGAGCAGGCTCAGTGGATGGCAGTTGTTAGCAATAATTTTTACTTTTTAAATTTTGTTTATTTTTATTTATTTATTTGACAGCAACAGAGAGAGAGAGAGAGAGAGAATGGGTGCACCAGAGCCTCCAGCCACTGCAACCAAACTCCTATGTGCCACCTTGTGCATCTGGCTTACGTGGGTCCTGGGGAATCGAACCTCAAACCGGGATCCTTAGGCTTCACAGGCAAGTGCTTAACTGCTAAGCCATCTCTCGAGCCCAGCAATAATCTTTTAAAATTCAGGGCAAAGGGTATGAAGCGGGAAAGATCCAAAGGCAGAAATAAAAAGTCACTGATAGGGACTTTTGTCTCTGGGGACATGGTGCTTTCCACTCTACCCTGAGTACCCAAGTTCAAATCTACTGGCCCCATTTAGAAGCTGGGCGCTGTGGTACACTGATGGAAGGATGAGAAGCACAGACAGAATTTTCCAGAAGCTCATGGATCAGATACCTGGCAAATGCAGCAGCCATAAACTCTGTATCAAATGAGGTGGAAGGCAAGGGATGGCATGCAAAAATTGTCCTCTGACCTTAACATGTGCACCACAATCCATGGGAACACACACACACACACACACACACACACACACACACGTGATAGTCTAGCATGTGACACGTTAGTCACCGAAAATGCGGTTGTGTAGCTGTTGCAGAAGTGAGAAGTTGCAGGCACAGGAGAGAGGAGGCAGAGGATGGAGGGCCAAGGCAGCAGGATGGAAGGTGTTTAGATATGGATCACCACGTAGTGTCCATACAGGGCCCTGGTGTACAGGTCCTGCATCTCCTTGTGACTCCTACAAATGCAGGGAAGTCCCCACGGAACCACAGCTCTGGGCTTGGGCAGTGCCAGGCCAGGCGCTCCTGAAGCCCATGACTCCCTGCTTCTTCTCCTCCTGGGCTCCTGTGGTTTGCCTCCATCTGACATCAGCCAAGTTTCTCTAACCCTTGCGCTGGCCCATCCATTCCAAGTGGGCTGAGTCTTGTGGGTCAGGCCTGAGTTGCAGTCACACGTGTCCCCTCGAAGAATCTGAGACCCTCTCAAGAAGCTCCGGAGCAAATGGGCAGCAGGAGCTGTGCAGGCCAAGGTCCCCAGTGCTCTGGGAAGCACACGGAGGGAGAGTCACCATTCAGAGGTGTGCCGAACAGGGTCCCAGAAACCCTCAGCCACAGCAAGCAGCGACAGTCATAGGTCTCCAACATGGCCGCCGAGGCTCACTGCAATCTGATTTTGACCCAAAGATGCCACATCTGGGCTCCGTGGCCAAGGGTTAAAGCAGTTTACAAAAAGTGGGGAGGCAGCCCTGGCTTGCCAACTCCTGGAATTAGGCCCCAGGCACATCTTGTGTCCTTGGCTCAGATCGTGGTGTATGCAGAGACAAAGAGCAGGGGATGCTGGGAGTCAAGGGGCCTGAGACCATGTGACCTTAAGCAAGCCATAATGTTTCGTTTTTAAAATAATATTTTATTTATTATCTCTGTAATGAGAGAGAGAGGGAAAGAGAATGAATGGGTGTGCCAGGGCAAATGAACTCCAGATGAATGCACCCCTTTGTGCATTTGGCTTTATGCGGGTACTGGGGAAATGAACCTAGACCATTGGGATTTGTAAGAAAGCTCCTTTCACTGCAGGCCCATCACCTCAGCCCATTGTGCACTTTCTGGCATTGAACTTGGAGTTGATGCTCACCTGGCACGTGATCGTTGCCTTTAGTTCTGGATTATGCATCAGAGAAGCAGGCCTGCAAGGTGGTTGTGACTGAGCCACCCTGGGGCGAAAGCCAGAAGCCTGGATCTGGGCTTGTCTGGTGGCCTCTCGGGCCGTGACCTTCGGCAAGCTGTCTGGGCCACGTTCCTCATCGATGGCACATGGGTTCTGCCCACTCACAGGCTCGTGCAGTTCCGGAGAGCAGATATACCATGGCCTGTTCAGAAGCCCGGGAAGGTAAGGAATTGTTATTTGTTATGAAAGGCCACGAGCATTCCTGCGGGTTGACTCACGAGCCTCTGCGACTTGGCGATTTTCCCTTCCAAATAAGGCTTGGATGGGGCTTTTTGTTTCAGTCTAAAGTCGCTTGATGCCAGTACGAAGGTCTTGCTGCTGCTGCCGCCTGCCCTTGCTTCTCCTTGCTAGAGACACCCACCCTGAGCAGATGGGAGGCTTGTGGAAACCTGAGCAGGTCTGCACCCCACTGTGCTCACTGTAGCCCAAAGCCCTGGGCACCTGCCTCTGGACATGTGAGTGTTTTCTGAGGCAGCAGCAGAGGGAGGTGGCAAGGAGCCAGGACCCAGCAAGATCCTGCCCAGGATCTGAGGTCCAGGCCTCATGCAAGGATATGGGTTCTTCACCCAATCCACTGAGTCACAAGCTTCTGGAAAGGGCGTGGCTCCCATACAGGCGGGCTCTCCCTGCCACACGTCACAGAGCACACCCAAACCGGAGGCCAGGGGTCACTTTGCCTTCAAGGTTGCCAGCAGTCCTTGCTGTATCCGGGTTCATGCCTACATGGCTTTGGGGGCTCAGGTAGAGTCGGAGCGTCCAGGAGGAGGGCAGTGGTCACTTGTCTAGACAGTCCAGGGGGGGATGTGTGGCAAGGGCTCTGATGGCCTTCTGGAGACAAGTGGGAGGGGCACCTGCGTCCCTGTGTGGTTCATCACAGTGGCCAGTAGGCTGGAGATCTGGCCCAGCACAGGCCTGGCTCCTGTGGAGGAGGGAGGCTGTCCAGGTGAGACAGGCAAGTGATGCTGATGCCTTCTGTAAGCAGCTCCTGTCCATTCTGACCCTCGTCCATCACAGAAGGGCTGACACGTAACACCCCAGATCTTGATTGCCTGTTTCTGCCATCCCCAACCCTGTGACCTTGAGCTAATTATATGACCTTTCCTCAGTACCGTCTCCCCACTGGCTTTGGCTTTGTAATAGAATGTTCTAGATGTACTAACTATGATGTTCTGTAATTTTGTACTTTTTCCTTTAATTTTTTTTAATTTTGGTGGGGGGAGATAGAGAATTGGCATGCCAGGGCATTGGCCACTGCAACTGAACTTCAGGTGCTTACGCCACCTACTGGGCATGTGTGACCTTGAGCTTGCCTCTCCTTTGTGTGTCTGGCTTGCATGGGATCTGGAGAATCGAACATGGGTCCTTAGGCTTTGCAGGCAAGCGCCTCGACCGCTAAGCCATCTCTCCAGCCCAAATTTGTATTTTTGAAAGGCTCTACATATGTATGTATGTATGTATGTATGTATGTATGTATGTGGACATTGCTCATCTGTGCGAGTGCATGTGTATAGGTGTGTTTGCACACTTGTGGTGCATGTAGAGGTCAGGGGACAGCCTTGGGTGTCACCCTAAGAAACACCGTCCACCTCAGTATCTCACCAAGCAGACTAGACTAGCTGACCAGTGAGCATCAGGGATCCTCCTCCCCAGCATGGGGTCACAGGTGCTCCACCACACCTGGCGTTCATGTGGGTTTGGGGGCATCAAATCCAGGTCCTCATGCTTGTGATGTAAGCACTTTACTGACTGAGCCATCTCCCAGGCCCCTGCAGCTTTAAAGTATTAGAAGCCTGTGACCTATTTATTTGTTATTTATATGTATGTATGTACGTATTATTATTATTATTATTATCATTGCCATTATTTGTTTTTTAATTTTTTTTGCTTGTGTGTATGTAATGTGGTGTGTGTGCATGCATGTGTGTGCATGTGGTGTTTGCACATACATGTACCCTTGCAGTATTCTATGAGCTTGCTTGGGACAGCGTTTCTCACCTGCAGTGGCCAGAGGACACTAGGTGTCCCATTCCGTCACTCGTCCATCTGTTTTTGAGCCAAGGTCTCATTTTTACTCTTCCCGGAGCTTGCGGAAGCTCCATCTACCCTTGGGTCTCTGCTCCCCTTTGGGACTGGGGTTATAGGCACACATGGCCACACCCACCTGTTTTCACGGGATCTGGAGGTTTGAACTCAGGCAGACTCAGGCCCCTCATACTTGTTCAGGAACAGCACAAAACTGCTGAGTCATCTCCCCAGCTCCACTTGTTTTATTTTATTTTTTTAAGATTTATTTTTATTTATTTGTTTATTAGAAAGAGAGAGAGAGAGAGAATGGGTGTGCCAGGGCCTCTAGCCACTCCAAACAAACTCCAGACGCATCCACCACCATATGCATCTGGTTTACCTGGGATCTGGAAAACTGAACCGGGGTCCTTAGGTTTTGTAGGCTTTTGTGCTTTAATCGCTAAGCCATCTCTCCCATCCCATTTATTTTATTTTTCAACATTTGTTTCCGTGTGCATATTTGTGCACGCATGCGCGCGCACACACACACATGCCATGGCACACATGTGGAGGTCAGCAGTCAACGTTGAGGTGTTTGGGCTTCCATGTTCTTTGAGACAGGATCTCTTATCCTTGCAAACAAACTATCAAAGAACCTTCCGATTAACCAGCCTGTGAACATCTCCAGCCTCCACCCCCTCTTACCATAGGGGAATTGGGATCATAGATGCATGTGCCACTTTGCATCTGGCTTTACATGGGTGCTGGGGAATTGAATCTCTGCCAGCAAGCTTTGCAAGCAAATGTCTTTAACCACTGAGCAATCTCCCCAGCCCCCGTATGTATTTATTTTCAATACCCCAAGTTACTATTGCATGCAGGTACTGTCTTGGGTTTCCGAGGTACAGAAATGAACAACATAGACACAGTCCTTTGTATTTGTAGGGCCATTCCAGTAGGAGACAGTGGTGCTACTAAAAACAAGTCAGGTGAGATGTGGGACAGTGGGAGTATTTGTTGAGATGGCCATTGGCACACTCTGGCTGATGGGCCAAATGTGGCCCATTGTAGCCTCAATAAAGATTCATTGGAGGGCTGGATAGATGGCTTAGTGGTTAAGGCGTTTGCCTGCAAAGCCAAAGGATCCGGGTTTGACTCTCCAGGACCTATGTAAGCCAGATGCACAAGGGGACACATGCATCTGGAGTTCCTTTGCAGTGGCTGGAGGCTCTGGCATGCCCATTCTCTCTCTCTCTCTCTCTCTCTCTCTTTCTCTATCTCAAATAAATAAATAAATAAAATATTTAAAAATAAAGATTTATTGGAACGTGGCCCTGCTCCTCCGTTTACATGTTGGCTGTGGGTGCTTTTGAGTTGAATACTTCCTGATTTTCATAGCTGAGCACATGTGTTGCTGCCTGGCCCTCTGCAGAAAGAGCCCACCAACCCATCTAGATGCTGTGAACTTGGGAGGAGAGAGTGGAGTGCATAGTGAGGGAAGAAGGGCCTGGAGAAAAAGCCACAGGTCCACAGCCTGATGGTATCTGCCAGGTGTGGAGAGGACCACAGAGGTCAGCGGGAGCAGGGAAGGAGGTTTGTCAGCATGGAGGTCACTGAGCTTGCTAAGCCACGAAGCTGCTGTATGGGCCTTGGATGTAAGTAGGTTTGGGCAAGGGAGGGGTTAGAAGTATGAGGGCCAGGGCGGGGTGGGGGAACACTGCAGTAATCTAACTGCCTTGTCACCCCATGATCAGTTGAGAGAAGGTAAGAAATGTCCACATCAAGATAAACTTAGAAACCAAGAGATTCCGGACTTACTGGCAAGTTTCCCTGTCCTTGAGTGTCACCGTGCTATGCTTTGGATGTGAAATGTCCCCCACTGGTTCCTGTGTTTGAACACTTGGTCCCCAGCTGACCAAGCCTGGCCCTGTTTCAGAAGGTTGTGGAATCCTTCAGAGATGAAGCCTTGCTGGAGGAAGTGGGTCACTAGGGGTGGGCCTTGGCATTCTGTAGTGTAGCCCCACTTCCTGCCGGCTCTCTGCTTCCTGACTGTGGACTCAGTGTGACCAGCTGCCTCACATTCCTGCCACCAAGCCTTCCCGACGTGATTGTCAGTATCCTTTCTTTCCTCGTGTTTTCATTTTTATTTATTTACTTGTTTCATACAGAAAGAGGCAGAGAGAGAGAAAGAGGGCAGGTCAGGGCATCCAGCCATAGCCAACCAACTCCAAACATATGCTCCACCTTGTGCATCTGACTTATGTGGGTCCTGGGAAATTGAAACGGAGTCATTTGGCTTTGCAGGCAAGCACCTTAACCATTTTTTATTTTTAATTATTAGCAACAGACAGAGAAAGAAGGAGAGAGAGAGAGAGAGAGAGAGGGAGAGAATGGGTGCATCAGGGTCTTCAGCCACTGCAAACGAACTCCAGATGCATGCGCCACCTTGTGCACCTGGCTTATGTGGGTCCTGGGGAATCAAGGCTTGAACTGGGGTCCTTAGGCTTCATAGGCAAGCCCTTAACTGCTAAGCCATCTCTCCAGCCTGACAGTATCCTTTCTTAAACCGGGAACCAGGACAACCTCTTCCTTTTTTAAGATGCTTCTTGTCAGGTATTTGGTCTTCGAAATGAGAAAAGTGGGGCTGGAGAGATGGCTTAGCGGTTAAGGCACATGCCTGTGAAGCCTAAGGACCCAGGTTTGATTCTCCAGGTCGCACGTAAGCCAGATGTACAAAGTGGTGCATGCATCTGGAGTTCGTTTGCAGTGGCTAGAGGCCCTGGTGTGCCCATTCTCTCTCTCTATCTGTCTTTCCCTCTCTGTGTCTCTAATAAATAAATAAATAAAAATAAAATCTTTAAGAAAAAGAAATGAGAAAAGTTACTAATACAGGGAGGTTGATAAATTAATGAATGAGTGAAGGAATGAAGTGGATTTCCAGAGAGCCTGGAGGTGGTTCACTGTCTAAATGCTCTAGCAACCAGCCTACCGGTTCCTATGAGCCTGCCCCACAGCTCTTTCTAGAGTCTTCACACAGGCCAGAGAACACTCAGGGGTCCCAGCCCAAGATCTCCTCTTGCCCAGCCATTGCCATGGAGTCCTCAGGTTACACACGGAAAGTGGCTGGACATTCCTAATTCGCAGCCCTGACATCATTGTCCGCTTCTCCCAGCTGAGACGGGAAGCTGGGCGGAGTCCCCAAGGAGCAGGCAGGCTTCACCACCTCTAATGATCCACCAGCAGCAATAACAGCCTCTTACTCCATACTCTCTGCACTATTGTATTTACGATAATTAGCGGATACCCACCGAGCCTTGGAAAGTGCCCATCAGGGCAGAGCAATTCACAGCAAAGGGGACAGCCCAAGCTGCCAGGCCAGCCCCCTGCTTGTGCCCAGCAGGGTTGCAGGCTCCCAGCAGCAGCAGCAGCAGGTGAAGTTCCGGGGAGGGAGCTGAGCCCAAGCCTTGTTGCAAAGCTCTACTTCAGTCAGCCCTTCTCCCCTCTACCCTGCCCCACCTGCTCGTGGTCTGCAGAGCCCTTATGGTGAGCTGATCATAACGGATGCCACCCCTCTTCTCTCCGCCACCACCCCCGCCCAGGGGTGGCTGGGCCAGGCTTGGAGCTATCTGAGTCCCACCTTGTGATGGTCCCAGGCAGGACCCTGGAACCCAAGTAGGGACCCACAGTGTGTGCCTTGCTTTTCCTTGTATGCCCCACAGCAGAGCTCGGAGGCCCATGGGCGGAGTGTCATTTCTTATAGACATTTAGAGGGATGACAGACCCTCTGTAGGGGTCCAGGCTACCTCACTGCCTTTGGCCTCGCAGTGTCCACCTGCCTGCTGGGTCCATCACTCCTCCTAGAGGCTCCGGTTTGCTCACCTTGAGAATGGGGCAGCTGGTACAATGAGCTGGAAAGAAAAAGGAGAAAGTGCCATTGTGGCTGCCCTGGGAGAGAAATGGGCACACTTTCTTTGGAAAGGCTGTGTGGATTTTTTTGTTGTTGTTGTTTTTCGAGGCAGGATCTCCCTCTAGCCCAGGCTGACCTGGAGCTCACTCTCTAGTCTCAGGGTGGCCTTGAACTCATAGTGATCCTCCTACCTCTGCCTCCCAAGTGCTGGGATTAAAGACATGTGCCACCAGGCCTGGCTTTTTTTTTTTTTTTTTTTGAAAAGAGTTTCATGGATGGGCCTTGTGATATCACACTCATGTGTTATGTGTGACAGGCCATGTAATTCATGCTGAATCCCTGACCTCCAGCAGTTCCCTCTGAACGTGACTGCGCTGGGAAGCAGAGGTCGTTAAGCCACAAGAAGGTGGTTAGGGTAGGGACAGAGCCCCATGACTGTGACCGCTCTAAGGACAACACCATGATGTCCTGTCCACATACACAGACCCATCACCCATGGGCTGGGCCTTCTGAAACTGAACAAAGTATCCTCCCTCCTTCAAGCTACTTGTGGTAACGCTGATGGGAGTGGTAACAAAGTGGCTTTCAGTACCTGACAGGCACATCGGGGGTGGCCTGAGCTGGCTTTGAGCTTGGCACTGTGGAGATGCGAATGGTTACTGTCCCTTTGGTCTGATACTTAATAATGTCACTGACCACTTGTAAGATGGAGTGGAGCACCGTGTGGGGGACATGAAGCCGGCAGGCAGCCTGGTCCTCCGTGATCAGCAGGTAAGTGACGCTGCACACAGGAGGCAGCCCACCCACACCGGTCCTCCAACCTCAAGTTTTAGAAATAAATGCCTTCCAACTACAAACACTGCTGTCCCCTAGAGAGTCTGAGAAATCATTTTATTTTCTGTTTCACCCTAGTCAGTTCCCCAAAGCCAATTCTAAAACCAGAAAACCTCAAGCCACCTACCACCCACCGGACCATGACTGGGCTGAACTGGTTGGGCAGGGTCCTGTCCCCCCTCTCCCCATGACCTCAGAGCTGGCCCCTGTTCCAGCTAGATTCTCCTTTCCAAATAAGCCCTTCAGGTGCACCCGGAGGCCCCCTGGCAGGTAGCCGGTTTCTGAGATGCCCCTGGTCCCTCCAGCCTGAAGCCCCGGAGGGAGTCTTGCCTGTGCTATGTTACACGACTAGAGCAGGACTTGTCGTCCCCCCAGCACTGTCCTCCCCACCCAAGGCACCAAGCCGCTGAGGGTTCCACTGAGCCGGTGGCCAGCCTTCTTCTCTCACACTTGGTCTGCACCTCTACCCTCATGCTGTACCCACAGCCCTGCCACTGCCTTTCTGAGCCCCACTTCCCAATCAGTCAGACTCCCCCAGGCCTGCTGCCTCCCCAGCCCCATCTCTGCAAACGTACAAAACTGCTCCTGGCGCTCCCACAGTGGGTATCAGGAAAAGTAAAAAAATGCTTCAAAATGGGCAAAGAAGGTCAGCGGGGTCCTGTTTAGCACAGCTTTGGGGTTGGCTCAGCTTCCGTTGTCTTGGAGTTGTTTGGCCACTGCGCAAGTTGTTCATTTTGGATGGTGTACTTGACCCTTGCTGGCAGGAGTGTGAATGAATTGTTTCTGATGGGAGGCAACTGAACACAGCAAATAGTCAAGGAACTGACCGCTGCCCTGCCCAGGATGACCGTCTTGATGTGTTTGTCACCCAGCTCAGCCCGTGACCAGTGGGTTCATGTATGTGGACAGGGCTTTGTGAAAGTGAGAGCATGTGGAAGTGGTTCTTTACCTCATGGCAGACAGGAAGTAGAGAGACCAGGTATAACCTTCAATGTCACACCCCTGGTGACCTACTTTCCCCAACTAAACCCTACCTCCTGCGGTTTCTAGAACTTCCCAAAACAGTCCATTGGTTAGTGATCAAGTGTTTGACACATGAGCCTGTGGCATGAATATTTTTTGTAGGCAGATTTCTTAGCTTACTTTGCCTTTAAAAAAATGTTTTATTTTTATTCATTTATTTGAGAGAGAGAGAGAGGGAGAGAGAGAGAGAGAGAGAGAGAGAGAGAGAGAATGGGCATGCCAGCCACTGCAAACGAACTCCAGATGCACGTGCCACCTTGTACATCTGGGTTATGTGGGTCCTGGGGAATTGAACCTGGGTTTTGCAGGCAAGTGCCTTAAACACTAAGTCATCCCTCCAGCCAAGCATGTATTTCTTTAAAAAAAAAATTATTTATTTATTTATTTGCAAGCAGAGAGAGAGAGAGAGAGAAGAGAGGCAGACACAGAGAGAATGGGCACTCCAGGGCATCCAGCCACTGAAAATGAACTCCAGATGTGTGTGCCCCCTGTCTTACATGGGTCCTGGAGAATCGAACTGGGATCCTTTAGCTTCACAGGCAAACGCCTTAGCCGCTAAGCCATTTCTCCAGCCCCGAGCATGTATTTCTTTTTTTTTTTTTTTTTTTTTGGTTTTTCGAGGTAGGGTCTCACTCTGGCCCAGGCTGACCTGGAATTCACAATGTAGTCTCAGGGTGGCCTTGAACTCATGGCAATCCTCCTACCTCTGCCTCCCGAGTGCTGGGATTAAAGGCGTGTGCCACCATGCCCGGCTCCGAGCATGTATTTCTTAACCAAACCCTAACAGTAACATTCTTGGCATCTGGTCTGGGAGGGTTTGAATGCCTCTAGTGACAGTGACCTCAGTACCTCCCCAAAGCAGCCATGTTCGTTTGTTTGGTTTTGTTTTTTGGTATGTGGTGTTTGCGCATGCATGTTTGTACTTGTGGTGGGCTCATGTGTGTGCGTGTGGAGGACAGAGTGCACTCAATCACTCGTTCACCTTATTTTTTTTTAATTTGAGAGAGAGAGAGAGAGAGAGAGAGAGAGAGAGAGAGTGAGGAAGAGGCAGACAGAGAATGGGCATGCCGGGGCCTTTCAGCTACTGTGAATGAACTCCAGACATGTGCGCTCCCTAGCGTGCATAGGCGACATTGCACGCTTGGGTCACTTTTGCGTCTGGCTATATGTGGGACCTGGAGATTTGAACAAGCGTTCTTAGGCTTCGCAGGCAGGTGCCTTAACCACTAAGCCATCTCTCCAGCCCCACCTTATTTTTTTGACAGGGTCTTTCACTGAACCAGGAGCTCACCAACTAGGCTAGACAAGCTGGCCAGTGAGACCAAGGGATCTGCCTGACTCCACCTCCCTGCATTGAGATTTAGGGTGTGCACCAACACAGTATGTGGGTGCTGGAGATCCTAACTCAGGCCTTCAGGTTTGTGCACAAGCACTTTCTCTACTGAGTCATTGCACTCCAGCCTCTTCTCCTCCATCCCTGTTCCCCTTCCCTGAACCCCTTCTTCCTCCCAACTCGCCCTTTTCCACTCTGATGTCTTTTTTTCTTCTGTGTGTATTTGTGTTACCCACTGCGCGAGTTGGTGTCGCCTGCATGAGCATAGGTCGGGATTATTTACCAGAGCATATGCAATTTACCTCTGCAAAAATGTCTGCTGCTCCCCCAGTACCATACCTGTCCGTGACTCCTCAGAGTGGGATGAGGCCTTGTGCCGCCCTCCTTCATCCATGACCATCTTGTGCAAGCAATGACAGGCTCTCTGGGGTCAAAAATGCAAACACTGAAGCCGGGCGTGGTGGCGCACGCCTTTAATCCCAGCACTTGGGAGGCAGAGGTAGGAGGATCGCTGTGAGTTCAAGGCCACCTGAGACTACATAGTGAATTCCAGGTCAGCCTGGGCTAGAGTGAGACCCTACCTCAAAAAACCACACACACAAAAAAAATGCAAACACTGAAGGAGAATACGAGCAAGGCAGCTCTTTTTTTATAGGCAGTTAGCCAGGGACAGAGGCCTGAGGACATGCCACCCTGCGTCTGATCCAGTCTGATGCAAGATGGCTGCATGCAACACCTCCTCAGAACAGCTTCCTGCTTCTTCCTCAGCTTCGCACACCTGTGGGCCCCTCTGGAGTCCAGCCTACTTGGATGTCGAACCCATATAAAGGAGCTTGCCCATATGTGTAAAATGCTCTTGGCTCTCTCTTCATTCTCCTGGTCCTCCTGGTCCTTGATTCTCCTGGCCCCGGACTCTCCTGGCCCTTGATTCTCCTGGTCCTTGATTCTCCTGGTCCTTGATTCTCCTGGTCCTTGATTCTCCTGGTCCTTGATTCTCCTGGCCCCGGACTCTCCTGGCCCTTGATTCTCCTGGTCCTTGATTCTCCCCTTGATTCTCCTGATTCTCCTGGTCCTCGATTCTCCTGGTCCTTGATTCTCCTGGCCCCTGACTCTCCTGGTCCTTGATTCTCCCGGTCCTTGATTCTCCTGGCCCCGGACTCTCCTGGCCCTTGATTCTCCTGGTCCTTGATTCTCCTGGTCCTTGATTCTCCTGGTCCTTGATTCTTCTTGATTCTCCTGGCCCCTGACTCTCCTGGTCCCTAACTCTCCTGGCCCTGGTCCTTGATTCTCCTGGTCCTTGATTCTCCTCTCCTGGTCCTTGATTCTCCTGGTCCTTGATTCTCTCCTGATTCTCCCCTTGATTCTCCTGGTCTCCTCCTGGTCCTTGATTCTCCTGGTCCTTGATTCTCCTGGTCCTTGATTCTTGATTCTCCTGGTCCTTGATTCTCCTGGTCCTTGATTCTCCTGGTCCTTGATTCTCCTGGTCCTTGATTCTCCTGGTCCTTGATTCTCCTGGTCCTTGATTCTCCAGGTCCTTGATTCTCCTGGTCCTTGATTCTCCTGGTCCTTGATTCTCCTGGTCCTTGATTCTCCTGATTCTCCTTGATTCTCCTGGTCCCTGATTCTCCTGATTCTCCTCCTGATTCTCCTGGTCCTTGATTCTCCTGGTCCTTGATTCTCCTGGTCCTTGATTCTCCTGGTCCTTGATTCTCCTGGTCCTTGATTCTCCTGGCCCCTGACTCTCCTGGTCCTTGATTCTCCTGGTCCTTGATTCTCCTGGTCCTTGATTCTCCTGGCCCCTGACTCTCCTGGTCCTTGATTCTCCTGGTCCTTGATTCTCCTGGTCCTTGACTCTCCTGGTCCTTGATTCTCCTGGTCCTTGATTCTCCTGGCCCCTGACTCTCCTGGCCCTTGATTCTCCTGGTCCTTGATTCTCCTGGTCCTTGATTCTCTCCTGGCCCATGATTCTCCTGGTCCTGGTTGATTCTCCTTGATTCTCCTGGTCCTTGATTCTCCTGGTCCTTGATTCTCCTGGTCCTTGATTCTCCTGGCCCTGGACCTCCTGGCCCTTGATTCTCCTGGTCCTTGATTCTCCTGGTCCTTGATTCTCCTGGTCCTTGATTCTCCTCCCTGATTCTCCTGGTCCTTGACTCTCCTGGTCTCTCTCCTGGTCCTTGATTCTCCTGGTCCCTGATTCTCCTGGTCCTTGACTCTCCTGGTCCTTGATTCTCCTGGTCCTTGATTCTCCTGGTCCTTGATTCTCCTGGTCCTTGATTCTCCTGGTCCCTAACTCTCCTGGTCCTTGATTCTCCTGGTCCTTGATTCTCCTGGTCCTTGATTCTCCTGGTCCTTGATTCTCCTTGATTCTCCTGGTCCTCCTGGTTCTCCTGGTCCTTGATTCTCCTGGTCCTTGATTCTCCTGGTCCTTGATTCTCCTGGTCCCTGACTCTCCTGGTCCTTGACTCTCCTGCTGATTCTCCCCTGACTCTCCTCTCCTGGTCCTTGATTCTCCTGTCCTCTTCTCCTGGATTCTCCCTGATTCTCTGGTCCCTAACTCCCCTGACTCTCCTGACCCCTGACTCTCCTGACCCCTGACTCTCCTGGCCCTTGATTCTCCAGGTCCTGATTCTCCTCTCCTAACCTCCTGGTTCTTGATTCTCCTGGTCCTTGATTCTCCTGGTCCTTGACTCTCCTGGTCCTTGACTCTCCTGGTCCTGACTCTCCCCTTGACTCTCCTGATTCCCCTGGTCCCTAACTCTCCTGGTCCTTGATTCTCCAGGTCCTTGATTCTCCTGGTCCCTGACCTCCTGATTCTCCCTGACCTGGTCCTTGATTCTCCTGTCTCCCTTCCCAGCCAGTTTGAAGGACTAGGACTTCTTTTTATCTGGCACTTTCTTGCCTTGTTTTGGATGTTTTTTGCTTTGCCATATGCATACTCTTTCTTTAAGCTCTGAGTTCTTTCCATCTCTTAGTTTTGTCTGACCCTGACCCTGACCTGAGGGGATCCCTTCCCAGCCAGTTTTGTAGGCTCTTTTCAAGCACTTTTGCCTTGTTTTGGATGTTTGTTTGTGTGTGTGTGTGTGTGTGAGTGTCTCTTAGTTTTGTCTGACCCTCTATGTGAGGGGGATCTTATGACTTGGGCTCTCCTTTGCCTACATGAGGGAGACTTTCTCTGTCTCCCCTCCCACTTCCCAGCCTGGCTGAAAATATGGAGAATCCCTTTTAGGCTTGGGCCTTTCTGCTAGTCTTCCCTCTGAATCCTAACTCTCCCTAAAATATTCCTCAGAATTCACAATTTCCCTTTTTCTGAGTCTGCATTTTTCAATGTTTTACTCTCTTGGGTAAGGACTTAAAAGTTGGAGTGCATGTGCCTGGGATCTCCTGCCTCTTTATGCAATTTAATCCCTGCCTGGACCCCAAATCCTGCATCAAAACCACATCATGTCCAAAAGAAAGTATGCACAGCACTCCTGCACTTTCTTTGGCTCTTACAGTCTTTCTGCTCCCTCTTCTGAAAGGAGCCTTGGAGCCATGACACAACGTCTCATTCAGTGGTGAGCACTGAACAGGTCCATCCTCAGGACTTTGATGAGGCTTTTTTTTTTTTTCTTCTTGAGGCAGGGTCCCACTGTAGCCTAGGCTGACCCAGAACTCACTGTGTAGTCCCAGGCTGGTCTTGAACTCACTGGGATTCTCCTACCTCATCCTCCTCAGTGTGGGACTAAAGGTGCGTGCCACCACTCCAGTGGCTTTGATGAGTTTTGAGTCTCCCTGAGGACACCATTATCTTCAAAAAGAAGCTTCTCGGATTGAAGGTGTGATCAGTACAGATTGGGCACAAACATGAATACTTAGAGGGCAATTTGATGTATTCATTTAGTCAAACAACAGTACCAGTTTCCCTCTGAGGGCCTTTGACCTTTCCAGCCAATAGGCTTTTGACTAGGTTTTTAAACAAATGTTATTTATTTATTTATTTATTTATTTATTTTTAAACTTTTTATTTCTTATTATTTTTTGGAGAGAGAGAGAGAGAGAGGAAGACAGAGATGGGTGCACCAGCAGTGTCTCAGCTGCTGCGAACGAAATCCAGATGTGCGCGCCCCCTTGTGGTCAAGTGCGGCATTGCGCCCTTGCGTCACTTTGCATCTGGCTAAACATGGGACCTGGAGATTGGAACCGCTGGAGATTGGAACCAGTGTTCTTAGGCTTAGGAGGCAGGCGCCTTAACCTCTAAGCCATCTCTCCAGCCCTGTTATTTATTTATGAGAGAGAGAGAGAGAGAGAGAGAAAGGCGGATAGAGAGAAAAAGAGAATGGGCTTACCAGGGCCTCCAGCTACTGCAAACGAACTCCAGATGTGTGCGCCCCCTTGTGCATCTGGCTAACATGGGTCCTGGGGAATCGAACCTGGGTCCTTTGGCTTTGCAGGCAAATGCCTTAACCGCTAAGCCATCTCTCCAGCCCTTCCTTCCCCTCCCTTCCTTTTCCTTCCCTTTTCTATTTTTCTCCTTCCTTTTCTCTCTCTTTCTCTTCCTTTCCTCTTTCCCTCCCTCCTTTCTTCCTTCCTTCCCTCCCTCCCTCCTTCCCTTCCTCTACTCCTTCCTTCCTTCCTTTCTTTTTTTTCTGAGACAAGGTCTCATGTAGCCCAGGCCTTGAATTCACTACGAAGCTGAGGAGGACCTTGAACTCCTGCCCCTCCTGCCTCTGCCTCCCCTGTGCTGGGACTCCGGGACTACACCTTGCTGAATTACTTTTCAAGAACCTGGGCCTTCTTGTTCAGTTCGCATGAATTTGATTTGGCCTCTGCTTCCATCCCTCCCCAAACCGAGTCTAAAATCATAGCTCTGGGCGTGTCATGACAATGTAGGGAGAGTGAGTGAGTGTCAGCTCCCTCACTAAGGAGACTGTACTTTTAGTTCTATGTCCTGAGCTAGCGAAAGCCCCTTATAAAGAGAGAAGCAGCTTGCTTTGATGCCCAGTCGGGACTTCCCGCCTGTGATGGATCGGCTCTGTTGTTTTGGATCTGTGCTGAACAAACAACATGATGATGGCACATGGCAGACAAACTGCTCCCCTCATGGCCAGCGGGGACACAGAGGAAGAAAGAGAACTAGGCCCCCTACTTCCCTGCAAGGACACCCCATGATCAGATGACCATCCATGAGGTGCCACCTCTCAAATTTCCATCACCTCACCTCCCAACAGCCCCACCCAGGGGCCCATGAGAGCAACACATGGGCTTTGGGGAACATTCCAGATTCAGAGGGTAGTAGATCCCAAGTGTAGTCATCATGGCTTTCCAGGGGAACAGAGCCAGCCTGACCGAGCTTCTGTCAGCCACAGGAGGCATAGAAGAAGTGGTCCCACAGATGATCAGACCTAGTGACAGAGTGGCCAGCTTAGTGTGTGTAAGCACACTCTTTGATGTTCCCACAGTGATGTGACTACCCAGTGTCATGCATGTCAGGAGGACAGGGTGTAGTATTTAAGGAGAAGTCATAGGGAATGGACAGTTCAAAACCCCACAGAGCTCCATCTGCACACGGGACAGCTTGCGCGAGTCATTCAGTCTGCATGCAAAGACCAAAGAGCCGATAGTGTGAGTCTAGTGGGTGGTCTGGGCATGGGGCAGGGTGCTGGAGTGAGTCCTGCGGGCAGAAGGTCCCAGCGGCTTTGGTGTCCTCTGATGTCAGGGGCAGGAGTTGGTGATGGCAGGTGTCCCAGCTCAGGCAGAGATAGCAAACATGTCTTCTGGCCACCTCTTTGTTACATCACCGTAGTAATGCCTGTGTGGCGAAGGAAGATGTTCCCTCAGTCCACTGATCAGATGCTAGTCTGTTCTAGACATACCCAGAAATAACATCCGGCATCTCTTAACCTAAGCAGAGGGTGTAACGGGAAATCCAGAGTTCACGCGACCTGTCACCATGAATGCTAAGGAGCAGAGACAAGAACTGAATCTTTGAGCCGCACTTTATTCAGAGAGCCAGAATCTAGGAAGCCAGAAGACTAAAATCCCAAACAATTTGCCTTCCCAGTTCCATCGCTAGCTAGCGAGCACACTTTCTAGGGAGTCCAACAAAGACGGCCGATCATTCTGAACTTTCGTGTTCTCTCTCTGGTCCGGTGGTCAGACTTGTGCCTGAGATTCATGGTGGTGGTGTGTCTGTCTTGATCCACTCCCCTCATTACCGGCTGGGCTCACACAGTCTCAAGGCCAGCTGAGCCTCACGTTCCTCCCCGAGGCACCATGTAGGTTAATCTAAGTGAAAGGTTAACTCGGAACAAACAAACCGTTAGCCGTGTGAACTGCTGGGCTGCTTACGACACAGGCACACAGGTTCCTTTTGATAATATGAAGCACAAATGTGCCCTCGTAGAGCATAGAATATAATGACCTCGATGAAGGGGACAGCTCACCTGAACCATGGCATCTGACCGCACCAGCAGTCCCCACAGTGTGTGGTGCTGTAACTCAGTGTGACACCACACAGCCACACATGAGCAGTTTGAGGCACGCTGGCTCAACGCAAGGCAACTCCCAAAATTCTGAGGCTAAATCCAGTCCCCCAGGCAGGTTATCAGAGAGACACCGGACGGGTTAGGATGGGTGAGTTGGCGGAGGATGGTGGCATCACCTAGCCCCCACCTTGTGTTCCAACCCCCTGCCCACAAGCGGACCCTGACCTGAGTCCCAGTGCAGGAGGCCTTCTGTATCCATGGGTTCTGCCTCCATAGATTCACCCAGTAGCGGAGTGAAGATATTTTTTTTTGGGGGGGGGGAGGTCTAGAACAATGCGACAGTACAAATAAAAAACCAACCTGGGAGCTGGAGAAATGGCTTAGCGGTTAAGGTGTTTGCCTGCAAGGCCAAAGGATCCTGGTTTGATTCTCCAGGACCCATGTAAGCCAGATGCACAGGGGCACATGCATCTGGAGTTCATTTGCAGTGGCTAGGGGCCCTGGGGTGCCCATTCTCTCTCTGTCTGCCTTTCTTCTATGTCTCTCTCTTTGCTTGCAAATAAATAAATAAATAAAAATTAAAAAAAAAAAAAACACCAGCCTGGGGGTTGGGGTGATGGATCAGCAGGTCAGAGTACATGCTTTGCAAACATGGGGGCCTGAGTTAGATCCTCGGCACTCCCGTTAACAGCCAGGAAGTGAATGCCTAAACCCAATACTAAGATAGGCAGAGAACAGGAAGACCACTGGGCTCCCCGGTCAGCCAATCCAATGGAAAAACAGAGACTCCCAGGCTCAGCGAGAGTTTCTGTCTCAAGGAAAAAAGGTACAAGAGTGATGGGGCAGGGTACCTGATAAGCCTCCTCTGGCCTGCGCACACACGTGCATGGGGCAAGTGCATTCATACACCACATAGCCACAGAACACACCCACCCAACCCAATCAAACTCTACGCTGTATTCAATTCAGTCAAATGAGTAATCTAGGGTCGATGCCTACAACATCTATGCATACACTCCTGCCATGTTATCCACAAGCCTTGGTGTTTGGAAATTCTGGGGTCCTGGATACCGGGCCATCTTCTCCAGGAGGGCGGTGACTAGGTTGGCTCTGTGTGTGTGTGTGTGTGTGTGTGTGTGTGTGTGTGTGTGTGTGTGTGTGGTGTATATGAGTGTATGTGCCAGTGTGACATCCCACGCACACGCCTTTGGAGGCCAGAGGAGAATGTCAGGTGTCCCTCCATGGCTCATCTGCTTTTTTCCTTGAGATGTGAAATGGAGTCTCACTGATTCTGGAACTTGCCCTTTTTTAAAAAAAATTTTATTTATTTGCAAGCAGAGAGAGGCAGACAGAGAGATAGGAGAGAGGCAGAGAGAGAGAGATAGGAGAGAGGCAGACAGAGAGAGAATGGGCGCACCAGGGCCTCCAGCTACTGCAAACAAACTCCAGATGCATGTGTCCCTTGTGCAGCTGGCTAACGTGGGTCCTGGAGAATCGAACTGGGATCCTTTGGCTTCACAGGCAAACACCTTATCCGCTAAGCCATCTCTCCAGAACTTGCCATCTTTCATAAGCCCCAGTGATTCTCTGGTCTCCCTACTTCATAGGTCTGGGGTTACAGACGTGCTTGACCGTGCCCAGCTGTCCAGGTGAGTGCTGGGAATGCTGGGTCCTCGCGCTTGTACAGCGAAGTCCTTACTCACTGAGCCGTCTCTCCAACTCTGGCTTGATTTCAAGTGATGGCTGGACTCTTGTCTGTTCTGGTTATGGCCAAGGGCAAGACATAGGTGCTCGTGAAGGGACAGAGCAGCCAGAAGAGGAAAGGGCCAAAGGTTACGGACAGGCCACTGTTGACATCTCACAGCCACATCTTGCTGTGGACCCTCCATGAGTCATGCTGGCCTGTATCTCATCTCCTCCTTGCACTTCCATGGAGGTGTTGGCAGGCGGTGATGCCATCTCAGTTCTCTTGGCCCAGGTGCCAACACTCCTTAGTCATTTGACCTCCCCTGTAGCAGAGACAGAAGCTGAAAGGTGCCTCCTGCTAGACATAAGCCAAAAGACAACCAGAAAGTGCTGGGCTGGGCCTGGGCCAGGCTGGGCTGGTGAGTTCAGCACGCCTAGAGCTCCAAGTCCAATTCCACGGGCCTTCAGAGGAGGGCCCACCTCCTGGAGCTCAGCCTAGCCTCCCGGTGACTCAGAGGAAGTTGGAAGGGGGTGGGGGTATGAAATACCCACAGCTCTGTGGGGTTCAGGGGGAGTGCAGCAGGATGGGTTCCTGCAGACAAAGCGAGGGAGGGCTCCCCCACAGGACCCCAGGGCTGCAGAGACACCTGGACAGGTTTTCAAATCAGAGCCTTAGTGGGGCCTTCCCTCATGGAGTTGCTAGAGGTGGTCCTAGGTCTCGCTTCCCTGGTTTCTTTCCCCTCCTACTTGTGGGTTGTCCCGTCCTGCCCTGCCTGGTCCAGCCTCTTCTTGCTTCTGCACCAAATAGAGGGCCTGAGCCTTCAGAACAAGAGGAAGATTGGAGGAAGGCTCGCCAGGCCCTGCCTCAGGACCCCGCAGCCAGGCGGGACGGCAGCGTTTAATGAAGAAGTTAATAGTCCTCAGGGGCAGCTGTTCCCGTCTCAATTTTCCCTTTTGGCAGAAACTGGCTTTTCTGTGAAAACAATGAAAACCCAGGGTGGAGTTTCCGGGCCTAAAGCCACTCACCACCCTGAGAGGGAAGATTTGAGGCTGGGCAGGGTAGGAGGGGCTAGCTCTGGAGTAAAGGCTTATTCAGGCTGGGCAGGGTGGTCTGCCAGGCTCTCTGCCCCACTGGCTGCCTCCTGGCTGTTCAGATGGCTGCCATCTGGCTCACTGGTGGAGGTTAGAGTCGGAGAGCTGGCCATGGCTAGCTATGGCTCTGGGACTGTGGACCGGCAGGCTGGGCCGGGACCACGACCATCCTTTTTGTTGCTCTGAGCTGGCCCAACTAGTTTCCCTGTCTGGTATAGATGGAACCCCAATTCCAGGGGACAGGTACCCAACAGCTATCTTAAGGCTGGCTCCTTGCTGATCTCATTCCCAAGGGTCAGCTATGAGCTGTCTTCCCATAGACGGCTAGTCCCACCTGGCTTCCTGGGCTTCACCCTGCCTCTCCCCACACCGTTGGACAGCACCCTTTCTTAAAGGTCTGGGCCCAGGTTCATGAGAACAAAACCTCCAGACTCTTAATTCATAGACACTGTTCCTTTAAGAGGACAGACGTTGGTCCTTTGGAGACAAAGTAGATGCCTTCCCCACAGTGCCTTGGACTCCAGGGCAGGACCAGAAAATACTCTGGATTTTTTTGGTGCCTTCTCTGATCCCCTGAGCCTAGCAACGCAAATCATCTCCCAAGGCCTCACCTCTAGAGACCCCTCCCTTGGAAGGTTATAAAACTAAGGAGCAGGCTGGAGAGATGGCTTAGCAGTTAAAGCACCTGCCTCCTAAGCCTAAGAACGCTGGTTTCAATCTCCAGGTCCCACGTTTGCAAAGTGACACAAGGGCGCAATGCCGCACTTGACCACAAGGGGGTGCATGCATCTGGATTTCATTTGCAGCAGCTGAGAGGCTGCTGGCACACCCATCTCTATCTGTCTCCCTCTCCTTCTCTCTCTGTCTCTCTCTGTGTATCTCAAAAAAAAAAAAAAAAAAAAAAAAAAAAAGGAGTTTCCTTTGTTGTGAGAGCGTTTGCAGTTGGTTGGCTGAGAATGTTCCAGTGCAGAGTGAACCGGAATCCCACCTCAAATCCCAAGTCAGTGCCTCTCCATTAGAACCCAGCAGCATCTTCATCACATGCTGACTGTGACACAGAGTTTCAGGTCATTTGGGTTGGTCCTTGAACTTTTTTTTTTTTTTTTGAGAGAGAGAGAGAATGGAGAATGGATGCGCCAGCAGCCTCTCAGCAGCCTCTCAGCCGTTGTGAACGAACTCCAGACGCATGAGCACCCTTGTGTCACTTTTTGTGTCTGGCTAAACCTGGGACCTGGAGAATCAAACCAGCGTTCTTAGGCTTCGCAGGCAGGTGCCTTAACTGCTAAGCCATCTCTCCAGCCCGGTCCTTGAACTTTTGATCCTCCTGCCTCCACTTGCTAGTGCTGGGGTTGCAGCCATATGCCTTCACTCAGGGTTTGTGTGGTGCTCGGGATAGAGCCCAGGGCTGACTGTAACTGAGCCGAGTCTTCAGCCCTTATTTCCAGTTTTTTATTTAATTATTTTGATACAGGGTCTTGTAGTGTAGTACCCCAGGCTGGCCTTGAACTTGAGATCCTCCTGTCTCAGCTACCCGAATGCTGGAATTGTTAGTCTGAGCCCCCAGACTCGGCTTGGCTTGTGTGTTTCTGTGTTTGCCTGTGGAAGGGTTTTGAGCAGCCCGCTTACCATGAGGACAGACTCAGGTTAAACGCATGGAACGACAATGCCTTTGTGATCTGGGGTCCCAAGAGCAGCTTGCTCTCTCTCTCTCTCTCTCTGTGTGTGTGTGTGTGTGTGTGTGTGTGTGTTCATCCCAGCCCTGGGGCCTGGCAGGGGGTGGGTGAGGGGAGGTGAGGGCAGACTCAACAACAGAATTGTGGTGAGCAACATGGGCAATAGGGATTGGGAGTTAGAGTTCATGTCCAAAGAGCCCAGAGCTGGCTGGAGAGATGGCTTATCAGTTAAGGTGTTTGCCTGCGAAGCCAAAGGAACCAGGTTCGATTCCCAGGACCTACATAAACCAGATGAAATGGAGTTCATTTGCAGTGGCTGGAGGCCCTGGTGTGCCCATTCTCTCTCTCTCTGTGTCTCTTTGCTTGCAAATAAATAAATTAATTTAAAAAAAAAAAAGAGTGCAGAGCTTCCTGTGAGGAGTGCCTATCCCAGAGGACACTTGAACCCCAGGCCAACGATTTGCCCTTGGAGCCAGCCACCCTCGGCGTGACCTTCCCGGCCACCCTCGGCGTGACCTTCCCGGCCACCCTCGGCGTGACCTTCCCGGCCACCCTCGGCGTGACCTTCCCAGCCACCCTCGGCGTGACCTTCCCGGCCACCCTCGGCGTGACCTTCCCGGACACCCTCGGCGTGACCTTCCCGGCCACCCTCGGCGTGACCTTCCACCCTTGCTGCTCCTTTGGATCTTGGGGCTCAGTGTACGCAGGTGCGCCTGTCACCTCCTTCCTCTGTGATTTTATTCACTTCCACGTGTTTGGGACTCATCTCTCTTAGTAACAGATGGAACACACGTGCTCACAACTGTGATGGAGGTCACTGACAAGAGGTCAGGGATTTGGGGTCTGGATGAGCATTTTACGGGTGAGGACACAAAGGCAGGAGAAAGGTCCCAGTCCCTGCATCTGTCCAGTTCACAGAAGAGGACGGACAAAATCATCCTGGGCAGGGCTGGGAGTGGCTCAGTCGGTACGGTGCTTACTGTGTGAGCATAAGGACCTGAGTTCAGAACCCCAGTACCCGTGTTAAGTGCTGGGCATGCTGGTACATTCCTAAACTCCCAGCATTAGAAAGGTGAAGGCAGGAGGATCTTCAGGGCTTCCTGGCTAGCCAGTCTAGCCAAGTTGGTGAACTCCAGGTTCAGTGAGAGATCCTGTTTCAAAAAATAAGATGGAGGGGCTGGAGGGATGGCTTAACAGTTAAGGCACTTGCCTGCAAAGCCAAAGGACCCTGGTTCGATTCCCCAGGATCCACGTAAGCCAGATGCACAAGGTGGCACATGTGTCTGGAGCTCATTTGCAGTGGCTGGAGGCCCTGGTGTGCCCATTCTCTCTGTCTGTCTGTCTTTCTCTCTCGAATAAATAAAACAAAAAAAATAAAAATAAAGAAAAATAAGATGGAGAGCAGTGAAGGAAGACATCAACATTGGCCTCTGGCCTCCCACATGCACATGTATAGAAACATACATACCCATAAGTGCACCACACACACATACACGTGTGCCCTACCCCCAAAAAACAATGATCCAAGGTCCTTGACTGACAGTGTGTCTCCACACTCCGCTCTGATTTTCCAGAGCAGTGGAGGGTCTCTGAGGGAGAGAGAGAACACACATGCTCACATACACACACACACGTGCTCATGCGCACATGCATGCTCCCACACAAGCACACCTGGTGCTGTTGTCAGCAGAGCCAGCTTAGACTGGACAGAGGGCGGGAGCCTCCGGAGGCTGTGGGTCTCTGGGGACTGGGAAAGTAGGTTCTGCCAGCAGGCGCCGCCGCCGCCCCAGAAGCCAAGTCTCTTTGTTTTCATTAGAGGAAGATCCCAATTAAAATAATTAACAGACCCAAAACAATCGCAGAAAGAGAGAGACAAAGGGAGTGGAGTTAAAGGCAAATATATCCAATGTGTGGCACTTGCTCATCCGGAGACACAGTGCCGCACACCCCACAGTGAGCTCCTGACTCTTTTGTAAATCACCGGGAGACTGGATGGTTCTACGGATGGTTGTACAGGCAAACAAATGAACGGGTCATGGGTCATGGTTTTCCATTGTGAAAGGCTCGTTCAAGTTCTCAGAGGCTGGAGTGGTTTGAATCCGATGTCCCCCATGAACCCAGGCGTTTGGGTGCTTGGTCTGCAGCTAATGGCAACTTGAGAGGTGGAACCCTGCTGGAAGAGGTGTGTTGTTGGGGGTGGGCTTTGGGGTGTTAAAGTCAGTTTCTTCTTGCTAGAGTCCAGTTTACCCCTCTGCTGCTGTTGTCCACCTGCCGTGGCAGAGGTGACGTCCAGCCTCTGCTCACGCCATGCTTTCCCCGGCCATCGGGGAGCTTCCCCTGTGTTTGGTTGGGTGCTTCGTCCTGGCAAGGAGCAGGGAACCACAATAGATGTGGGGTGCAGTTTGGCATCTCTGGTTCATTCTTCGTGGGGCAGCTGAGGCTGTTTCTCTTCTCTGCCCAAAGGAGCTCTCAGCCTTGACCTCTTCACCAGCCAGGAATGTTAAAACCAGAAACCAGTGGATGTCATGGGGTCAAGCTTGGGCAGGTCCTCTGTAGTTGGGGCCCCTGGGTGGTGCTGAGGTGACAGGTGATGCAGAAGTGTGGACACTTCTACATGTCTGTCCACAGTGATCGGTCTGGACCGTGGACAGTCTTACCTTCAAAGTCAGTTCCACCTGCAGCGTTTGAATTTTCCATTTGTTTTGGATGCTCAGGCCCCAACCTCAGAGACCCCCTGTGGATTAGCAAAACCACAAAGATCCTTTGTGGAACGAACACTCGCACATGTGTAAAGGCTGAAATCTGATCTTGGAAGCAAAGAAGGGGTATTTGGGGCCCCGGGCCCGGGGCTGTGCTCTGAGTTGCAGGGTGACTGAGTGGGGCCTGTGTCACCATTTTCCTTCTTCCTGGCCCGGGAGGCTTCTGTTCGGACCATTCTATCCCAGCATCTCTGGTGTCGTGTGCACCAGCGCAGCTGGGATAAGATACTGCTGGGAAAACGTTGTAGGGACATTTTGTCCTAGGCTTGGACAGTAGGAGGATTTCCTGGCCTGGCCCAAGTGACCACTGGCTCCAAAGGGAAAATAGGGAGGTATGAGAGACCGTATCTTTCCCAGCCAGGAAATGTGACCATCTTGGGGTCACACAGGTGGGGTGGGAACTGTCTCCCTCTCACCTACATCCCTGCTTCTCCCGGAGGGTGTGTGATACATGGGGCTGAGGGCAGCGAGGTCCCCACAAACACTGCCTTTCCTGTGAGGGGTTTCCTTCTACATATTTCTGTTCTGAACCCGGGCTCCCTCTTTTTCTCTTTCTTCCTTTCAAAATATTTTTATTTATTTACTTGCGAGGAACAGGGAGAGAGAGTGAGAATGGGCACAGCGGGGCCTCATGTGTCATATTGTGCATCTGGCTTTATGTGAGAACTGGGGAATCAAAGCTGGGCCAGCTGGCTTTGCAAGCAAGTGCCTTTAACTGTTTTTTTTTGTTTTTGGGTTTTTTTTTTTTTTTGTTTTTTTCATTTTTGGGTTTTCGAGGTAGGGTCTCACTCGAGCCCAGTGCCTTTAACTGTTTTTTGTTGTTGTTTTGTTTTGTTTTGGTTTGGTTTGGTTTGGTTTTTTTTTTTGGTTTTTTCAAGGTAGGGTCTCACTCGAGCCCAGTGCCTTTAACTCTTGAGCTTTCTCCTTTCTCCTCCCTTCCTGCGTGGGCTAGGGATCAAATTCAGGTTCTCAAGCACTACCCACTGGGCCATCTCCCCAGCCCTGACTGTGTTTTGTCTAGCACGGCAGGTGGGCCACACTGAGGAGGGACAAGGTGGTCTTCACTCTGGAAGGTGCTGTGCAGTTTGCCCTGAAGGGGAGACCCTGCACAAAGCACATTGTTTTTTTTTCTTTTCCCATTAGTGGCCATATGCTGTGGTGGCTTCTGGAAGACCCAGGCCAGGGACTCAAGGCCTGAAGAGCTCCTATGAGCTTCGTCCTAGGATGTGTGACTTTTGCCTTGACCTCTGCGGTGGTTTGAACGTGGAGTGTCCCCCATTGCCTCATGCTTTTGGAGCCTTTGGGAGGTGGATCCTCGCTGGGGCGGTGTGTCCCTGGAGGAGGACCTTGGAGTTTACTAACCCACTGGGAGTTCAAAGCCAGCTCGCTCTTGTTGCTTCCTCACACCCAGCGTGAAGAGATGTGGGGTCCTGCTATCTGTTCTGGCCGTATTTTTTTCCCCCACCATAATGAAACTTCCTCTCGAAACTGTAGGCTGAAATAAACCCTTACCTTCCATAAGCTGTTCTGGTCAGGTGTTGTCCCAGCCACAAGAAGAAAACTGCTACAGCCTCCATAAGCCTTGGGTCCTTGTGGGGACCCAGTGGAGTCATTCACAGAAGAGGACGCGGAGTCTCAGAGAGGCCCAGCAACTTGCCCAAGGCCACAGTGCTATAAGAAGCAGATACACAGGGATTCAAACTCCCGTAATCTGGCTCCAAAGCCCCTCTCCAATGCAAAATTGGTTCCCCGTCCTCAGAGTGGCCCTACTGAGTGGACCTCCGTTCTGCCCTCCTCTGCTCCCATGCCGGCTAAGGCTGAGAGCTGAATGGAGCCTTGGCTGTAGCTCTGGTGCTGGGTCCTCCCTTGAGGATTCTGTTTATTTATTTTATTTTTTAAATTTTAATTGTTTTTTATTGACAACTTCCATAACTGTAGACAATATCCCATGGTATTTCCCTCCCTCCCCCCACTTTCCCCTTTGAAACTCCACTCTCCATCATATCCCCTTCCCCTCTCAATCAGTCTCTCTTTTATTTTGATGTCGGGGTGCCGACCCTGCTCAGGCTCTTTCCCCCCTCCTGGAGGAGCCCCACATCCTGGCTGCTCTTTGGGCACCATCCTGCTCTTAGTTCTGCTTGCCTCGGCCCGGTGCCAGTCGGAGTTCCTCCCACTGCACCAGGCCAAAAGCCAGACTCTACAGGGAGTGCTTGGCCTCTGACCTTAGGATCCTGTCCCTGGCTGTTGACAGCACTCGATAACCTTTTGTTCTCATAATGTATTAATTTAGTATTCCATGACCACACGCCTTACTCATACTTCCTCTGCCCAGAGCTCCCGCCCTTGCCCCTTGTGTGTTTAGCTCCTAGTTGTATGTCAAGACCCAGCCTGTGGGTGACCTTCCTCCATGCGCTCTCCTCCCTCTAAATACATTCTCTTACTGGCCCTGTTGCTTACTGCTAACCATCTGCTCACTAGTTCCTTGTCTTCTGGGCTCCAAGCCCCCCTAGGAAGGGCTGGGAAGTGCCTCTGCGTTCTCATATCCCTCTGGCCCTTAGCAGGACTGACCAGGTGGAACAGAACGGCCTCTGCCCTTCCTCACGCTGCCATTTTAGCCCCTTCAGGAGGATCCCACTCTGGCTACTTACAGACCTGCAGAGACCGTCTATGGTTTTGAGGGCTCACATCTATGGCCGTCTATCTTTCGGCCTGTGTGCCTGGACCTGCCTTTCCACTCCACACTTCCATGCCTGGCCATGGTGAGGCCAGGCACCAAAGGGCCAGCTTGCTTTTTAGAAGAGATGTGTTCCAGCCAACTTGGCTGGTAAGTGCTTTTCTGCAGAGTAGAGCCATCGAGTGGACATTCCCATGGCAACAGAACCTTTCCTGGACACCGCTGGAGGGAGGCGGCGCAGGCGGGCTCTGGCAGCTCTGGGCACTCCTGGGCAAACTCATTTCTCTCTGTGGCCTCCCCAAGTCCGGCCTCCCTCATTGTCCTCACTGGGCCTCAGAAATCATTTCCATGCTGTGTTGGAAGAGGTCCTGGGCACACCCCCGCTGTTCCCAGAACCTGCCACCTCTCCCTTTCCATGAAGAGAACATGGGCTTTTTTTTTTTTTTTTTCAAGGCAGGGTCTCACTGGAATTCGCCATGTATTCTCAGAACGGCCCTGGAACGCAAGACGATCCTCCTACTTCTGCCTCCTGAGTGCTGGGATTAAAGGCGTGCGCCACCACGCCCGGCTCCAAAACAGGCTTTTTAACAGTAGAATTTTACAGTGTGCACGTTCATGGTTCAGGAGACGCTCCTGCGGGTACTCCGCACGTGACTTCTGGCTTCCGGACCCCGTTTTACAGATAAGCGTGGGTGAAGCGGTGTTAGCACAGGTGTGGCAGGATGCCAAGCTGATGTCCTTAACCCTTCGATAGGTGGGGAGGGAGCTATGACTGTGACTTTCCCTTAACCCCCCCTTTGCTCAGTGGGGAGTTCCCAGGGTCAGTGCCCTCCCAGCAAGGAGGGCGGAGAGGGATGACTCTCAGAGATTCTGGAACATTCCAGACTGCTGCTCCTGAGCTTTCCTGGGAGATACCTTCTTTCCTTTGAAGCTGGGCTCTCAATGGCCACACCCTGGCTTTAGGCTGCTGGTCCCTTGGCTGGGGAAAGCTCCCAAGTGCACTGAGTTAGGGACACTGTCCTGTCTGTGGGAAGGATGCGTATACATGAAGTGTGTAAACCTGAGTGTGTGTGACTGTCGAGTGTGTGCGTGAGCTTGCATGTGAATATATGAATGAGTGAAGATGTATATATATATGTGAAAGTGTTTGTGGGCTTGAATGCATATGTGTGTATGTGTGAAAATACGTTAGTATGTTTGTGTGTGTAAATGTATATGCGTCTGTGCATCAGTGCCTAAAAATATGAGTGCGTGTTTGTGGGTCTGAGTGTGTGTGGGATGTGAGAATGTGAGTGTGTGTGTTTGTGGGTCTGAGTGTGTGTGGGATGTGAGAGTGTGAGTGTGTGTGTTTGTGGGTCTGAGTGTGTGTGGGATGTGAGAATGTGAGTGTGTGTGTTTGTGGGTCTGAGTGTGTGTGGGATGTGAGAATGTGAGTGTGTGTTTGTGGGTCTGAGTGTGTGTGGGATGTGAGAATGTGAGTGTGTGTGTTTGTGGGTCTGAGTGTGTGTGGGATGTGAGAATGTGAGTGTGTGTTTGTGGGTCTGAGTGTGTGTGGGATGTGAGAATGTGAGTGTGTGTTTGTGGGTCTGAGTGTGTGTGGGATGTGAGAATGTGAGTGTGTGTTTGTGGGTCTGAGTGTGTGTGGGATGTGAGAGTGTGAGTGTGTGTGTTTGTGGGTCTGAGTGTGTGTGGGATGTGAGAATGTGAGTGTGTGTGTTTGTGGGTCTGAGTGTGTGTGGGATGTGAGAATGTGAGTGTGTGTGTTTGTGGGTCTGAGTGTGTGTGGGATGTGAGAATGTGAGTGTGTGTGTTTGTGGGTCTGAGTGTGTGTGGGATGTGAGAATGTGAGTGTGTGTGTTTGTGGGTCTGAGTGTGTGTGGGATGTGAGAATGTGAGTGTGTGTTTGTCAGTCTGAGTGTGTGTGGGATGTGAGAATGTGAGTGTGTGTTTGTGGGTCTGAGTGTGTGTGGGATGTGGGAATGGGAGTGCAGGGGCCAGGCACGTCAGGTGGCCGAGGCTATCTCTAGAGGGCAGCAGGGTCTGTGCCTCAGGGGCTCCCGAGGACCTCTGTGGTCTCCTCATTGGGGTTGAAGAGCTGAAGAGGGTGGGCAAGAGTGAGGAAGGGAGGCCTGGGTGTCCAGGGGATGGACTAGGCTCTCTGATCCTTCCTCAGCTCTGGGTGGTAAGGCCACGCCATATTTCAAGTCAGACCGGGATGGACTCACATCTGCCAGGTCCCACCCTAGTGCCTTGACTGTGCCTCTGAGCCTTCCCAGCTGGGATCTAGATAGCACAGGACAGACACCAGTCAGCCACACATAGGAGAGCTACTGTTTTTTATAACTTTTTTTGTTTATTTTTATTTATTTTATTTGAGAATGACAGGCAGAGAAAGAGGCAGAGAGAGAGAGAGAATGGGCACGCCAGGGCCTCCAGCCACTGCAAACAAACTCTGGATGCATGTGCAATCTTGTGCATCTGGCTTACGTGGGTCCTGGGGAATCGAGCCTCAAACTGGAGTCCTTAGGCTTCACAGGCAAGCGCTTAACCACTAAGCCATCTCTCTAGGCCCAGGAGAGCTATTGTTTTTACCCGTAAATTAGGGCTGGTTTGCTATACAGCCCCAGAACAATCAGAAGGCGGGAACAATTCTCTCTCTCTCTCTCTCTCTCTCTCTCTCTCTCTCTCTCTCTCACACACACACACACACACACACATCTCTTCTCAGCTCCTGGTACTCACAGTCTGTTGCCTATGGGATGCACCAGGTCAAATGCCTGAAGCACACGGAATCTTCTAGAGGTTATTCACTCAGCTCTAAGCTTCACCTTCCCACCTCTGAAACCTTCATGGTAACCTTGACCAACTCGGGCCCATGGCCCATGGTGCAGAATCCAGGGACATAAGCTGAGAATTGGCCAGAGTAAAATCTGATGATGGGCAATGGGCCAATGGCATAGTAAATACTTAGATGAAGTTACCACCTTGATGGGTGGGCTGACCTCACCCCAGTGGGTTAGCTACCAGCAGGACACTGGCAGTGAGCTATATCCCATCATGGGATGCTTATCTCCAGAGGAAGCAAGGCTATGTGATGCACTCTGACCACGAGGTGTAAAGAGTGGGGTGCCCTGACCCCAAGGAAGCACTGAGCTGCCTGTGCAAGATTTGCCAGCACTGTGGAGGAGGTCCACTCCCTAAGTCACCTGTCCAGGCAGCAATCCTTCTGCATACCTATGAAATAAGCCTCTGCTACTTTCCACATTTTACTTTGAGCATTTCTGTGATGTTATGTGGCGCATATAGCTTGATTTTAAAAACTTAAGCCTGGGCCTAGAGAGATGGCTTAGTGGTTAAGCACTTGCCTGTGAAGCCTAAGGACCCTGGTTTGAGGCTCAATTCCCCAGGTCCCACATAAGCCAGATGCACAAAGTGGTGCATGCATCTGGAGTTCGTTTGCAGTGGCTGGAGGCCCTGGCATGCCCATTCTCTCTCTTTCTCTCTGTCAAATAAATAAATAAACAAACAAAAAATTTTAAAAATTAAGTGACAGTCTTTGCCTTATTTTATCTATCTATTTATTTATTTATTTATTTATTTATTTATTTATTTATTTATTTGCAAGGAGAGAGAGAAAGGAGCCTGGGCACATAGGGCCTCTGGCCACTGCAAATGAACTCCAGATGCATGTGCCACTTTGGTCATCTGACTCTGCCTTTTAATTGGAGCATTAAGTCCATTTACATCTAATCTAATAACTGATTTGTTCTGTTTTAAATCTTTCATCTCACAGTTTAATATCTGTCACATCTATTCCATGATGTCATTTCTTTTTCTTTCACTTTCTTCTTTTAGGTGAATCAAGCAAAGACTGTGATCTCATTTGCTCCACTGTTGCGTTGTGGCTGGACATCTTTTACCATTTGTTCAGTGCTTATTCTACCAGGGGTTATAACATGCATTCTTAATTTCTTGAAGACTAGTAACGAACACAAAACAATAATTTTACATAATCTCAGTGCAAAAAAATAAGAAACGAAAAACACAATCGTCTCCAGGACCCGTGGGACATTGGTTCCAGGACTCTGCGTGGATACCAAATTCTGCAGCTGTTCAAGGTCTCCAGAAAGCACAACAAAGTGTTTGCACATGGCCTCCTACACAGGTCCTTCTCCTGCATGCTTTGGATCATGTCTAGATTACTTACAAAACCTAGTGCCAGGTGTGGTGGCACATGCCTGTAGTCCCAGGAGTTGAGAGGTTCAGAAATTCCAGGTCATTGCTGGTTATATAGTGAGTTCAAGGTCAGGTATGATGCCCCCCCCCCAACCTGTGCTTCTGGAATGTGTGTCTTGATGACCTGTGAGTCACCTGTATCAGCCATCGGGTGTCTCTACGCGCTTGTGAAGCCTTCCAGCCCAGGTGCAGTTCTCCAGTGCCCACGTACAGCCAGATGCAAAGTGGTCCATTTGTCTGTGATCCCAACACTCCTATGGCAACCGGAGGTAGAGCCAGGAAAATCTGAAGTTCAAGGGCAACTAGACTAGTGTTCCTTGACAGTGGCAGGAGATTCTGTCTCAAGAAAGGGGAAGAGCACAGACACCTTGACGTTGTCTTCTGACCTCCACAGGGTGCTATGGCATGTGCTTACCCACATACATACATGCACTCACGTGCAAATCAATCAACCCATTAAAAAATTATAGCATCCAGGGCTGGAGAGACGGCTTAGCAGTTAAGGCACCTGCCTGCTAAGCCTAAGAACCCAGTTCCAATCTCCAGGTCCCACATTTAGCCAGATGCAAAGTGATGCAAGGGTGCAATGCCGCACTTGTCCACAAGGGGGCGCACACATCTAGATTTCGTTCACAGCAGCTGAGAGACTGCTGGCGCACCCATTCTCTATCTGTCTCCCTCTCTCTCTATCTCTCTGTCTGTCTCTCTCCAAAAAAAAAAAAAAAAAAAAATTATAGGATCCATCTTGGTGGCACACACATTTAATCCCAGCACACGGGAGGCAGAAGTAGGAGGATTGCTGTGAGTTTGAGGCCAGCCTGAGACTACATAGTGAATTCCAGGTCATCCTGGGCTAAGTGAGACCCTACCTTGATAGAACAAAAACAAAACAAACAAATAAAAAACTGTAGGAAAATGGAACACTCAGAAGCCACAAACTATTACTAGAAAAATTTCAGTGCCAGGGATGGGATATCTTCCAGTGAGTTGTTGGCTATGGAGGTCCCTGATGCCCCCAAAACATTACAGGCTATTGCCAAGGCTCTTGGTTTCCCACCAGGAATAGATGGTAAGACCCTATTGCTGAAGACTCCACATGCCTGGGCTGCAAGGTCACTGAGAAATCAAGCTGGTGCTGAGCTGAAAACCTCCTCCATGTAGACCATCTGACAAAAAGCTAGAAAAAGCTGCAGAGCATGCAGCCCTATGGGAGACAGAAGTCATCAGTGGTGAAAACAGTGGACACTGCAGGCCTCAAGTTTGGCCAGACAGGTCAAATGAGCCAACAAGTGCAATAGTGGCATGTCTGTTATGGGGGAAACCAACTGCTCTCCAGTTGGACTGGCGACCCACTCTATGGGAGGGAATACATGCCTGATACTGAAACCTAATCAAAAGCCTATGGTGGGGGAGGTCATGAGCCTTAGGAGTGCAATGCCTGCTCTTGTCTGGCTAAATGCATATATTATGCTCACCAAACTGCCCTATAAACACTCTACTTAACATTCATACCCATATATTAATGCTACTCTCACTCTTGGTTAGAGAAGCTTCTCTTTTCAGGTGGCAATGACCACTAGGATGATTGAAAATGCAACATAGTGCTGAGAAGATGTGATGGAGGAGTGTCCAACATTGAAACATCTCTATTACACCTTCCAAGGCTCAGGGTCCATTGCAGAAGTTTGCAGAAAAAATGTAAGAGCCAAAGGAAGGGTAGAATTCCTTACAATGCAACCGTCCACACAGAAATTGGCCTCAATATCCATGACCTCACAGTGCCCAGCAATACCTTCACAAGACTCTCATAATAGGAGAAAAAAATGATGACATAAAAATAAAAGTGAGACTAATGGAGAGAGGGAGGGGATATGATAGAGTGTGGATATGTAAAGGGAAAAGTGGCGGAGGGAATTATCATGGTTTATTGTCTATAAGTATGGAAGCTGTCAATAAAAAATGTGAAGAAGGTCTGGAGAGATGGCTTAGCGATTAAGGCATTTGCCTGCAAAGCCAAGGGACCCTGGTTCGATACCCCAGGACCCACATAATCCAGATGCACAAGGTGGCACATGCATCTGGGGTTCATTTGCAGTGGCTGGAGACCCTGGAGCACCCATTCTCTCTCTTTTTCTCTCTCTCTGCCTCTTTCTCTCTCACTCTCTCAAATAAATAAAATTTTTAAAAATGTGAAGAGAAAAAAAAAAAAGAAAGAAATTCCTAAAAATAATCAGTAGAGCTAGGGGGGGTAACTCAGTAGAGGATCCTTGGGTCCAGCCCACCCCCTGGACCACGTCTCCTCATCCGGTGTAACACTGAAACTGTGCATGCAGAATGGGTGAAAAGCGCCCGAGGGACCCTGCTGGGTTCAGGACGCCATTCTCACTGTGCACCATCGGCCCTGCCTGAAGCTCAGCCTGTCTTCAAACCCTGCCCCCTACACTGATGGCAACTGGGAAGTGTGATATGCTGGGAGGCCAAAATGGGTGGGGGTCCCTCAGCTGGGGGCAGTGATCTTCCTCATGATGCTGTGGACAACTGTCCCCTCAGTGCCTCAGCTCTAGTCAAAGTGAGGCAGATTTCTCAGAACCTCAGAGGGACACATCCACATCTTAGGCCTGAGCAGGGCTCCATCTCCATTCCTCTTTGCCTTCCCTGAATGAGTGGTCCCTCTGGCCTGCACCCAGGAAGAGGGTAGGAGGGATGAGCAAGCCCCGTGAAATCAAATAGGCAGTTAGAAAAGGGCCCCATCCAATGAGGGCTCTCCTTTATTATTATTTTATTTTTTAGAGAGAGGGAAGGAGGGAGGGAAGAAGGGAGGGAGGGATGGAGAATTGGCACGCCAGGGCCTCGGCCACTATAATCAAACTCCAGACACTTCCGCCACCTAGTGGGCATGTGCGACCTTGCGCTTGCCTCACTTTGTGCATCTGGCTTACATGGGATCTGGAGAGTGGAACATAGGTCCTTAGGCTTCGCAGGCAAGTGCCTTAATTGCTAAGCTATCGAGGGCCCCACTGAGGGCCCTCCTTAAAGGCTTCTCTTTGGTCAGATGGGAATGACAGTGCTGTCTTCTCGGTGATCTCTGGACTGAGGGCTGGGGCATGCAGGAAGGAGAAGGACAGGAGACTCGGCTGTGAGGTCAGGCAGGGTGGGTATGGGACCTCCATCTGGGAGAGTAGAGTCCTGCCTACCTGGGCCAGCTCTGAACTTGGGAGCTGAATGTACATATCAGCATCCATGTTACCAGGTGTGACACTGACCTGGGCCCAGTGCCAGGCTGATGGTGTGGCTCACTCTCTCTCTCTTCATCCTCACATCCTGTTCGCAGTGTGGCTGCTGAAGCCCCATTTGGACAATAGGGAAACTGAGGCTGCCTGAGCCAAGCTGAGCCTCCTTGGGACTCTATAGGAAAATCGCTTCTTCCTACTTCTGGTGGCTGCCATGTTCCTTGGCTGTTGGCCACATCACTCCAACCTCTGCCCCTGTGGTCACATGTCTGTACCATCTAACCTCTGCCTGTCTCACAGAGACACTTGTGAACGGCTTCTACCAGATAGTTCACAATGGCTCTCATCTCAAGGCCTGCCATGTGATGACATTTGCAAAGACCCTTTATCCAAATAAAGTCATACTCATGGCTTTCAGGAATTAACATGTGGACATACATTTTGGAGAGGCCACCATTCAAGCCACCAAACACCCTTTGCTGGGTTCCCAACTAATCCTGAGAAAAGTTTAAAACTTCTGACGTTGGCATCTCAGATCCTCTTCAGCCTCTCCTGGATCCCCACTTCGACATTATCTGTAGTAAACTTCTAGAACACAAACCCAATACAAGCCATCTCCACCATCGTTGTTGTCGAGGGGCCTTCAGGAAAGGGTGTCCTCCAAAAAGTGTTCTCACAGAAGGCAAAACACACCCACTTGTGAGTGTGTTCTGCCCCTGGGGATTTATGGAACAGGGGAAGGAAAGATTGTAAGAGCCACAAGGTGGGAGGGAATATCCAGAGGTATTGCCCCCCTCTGGGGCACACAATGAATACCACGGTGAATACCAGCAATCCCAGTAGGAGGGTCCTCAGTGGAGTGAGGGCAGGGAGGAGAGAAATGATGGTACCAACACATGATGAGTCCATACAAAGTTTCTACTTAATAATAATAAAAAATATATATATGGGCAAGGTACAGGTAATTCCGTCAACCCAAGGCCACCAGGCTTTGTGAAAGAGCCACCCTACCCTTCTCTGCCATTTTCCCTTCAACTCCAGCACCTCTGCATCTCATTTTTCTGGGCAGCAGATGTTTTCCCAAAGAACCCCATCTCCAAGGATGGGCCTATATAACCCCCAAACGGAAATCTAGTCCCATCACTTTGGTGGGAGCGTCTTTACCCAGAGCGTAAGGTCCACCTGAGCCCCAGCACTGAGTGCCCCATATCCAGAGCAGAGGCGTGGTCACGTGGTCACGTCGGTTGCAGCTCTCAAGGATGATGCAGGCCAGGGGCCAGGACCAGAGGCCAAGGCAGGGAATAGAGCTCTCGGGAAGGTGGCTGGCTTGTCCCAGGAGGAGGGGCATTCTAGGATTTCTTCCCCGGCCTCCCTGCTGGCCTGTGGAGGTCCCCTCCCTGACTTCCTTCACGTCAGCCTCTTCTTCTGGGGTGGGTCTCAGCGCCGGGGGCCTCCATTATGAAGAGGGCTGCTTATGTCCGGGGCACCTTAAAAAGGCAGCTAAGGGCTCCCAGGCTGCAGTCCTTTCCACTTGTTGCCCTGGCAACCGGAGGCAGGGAAAACAGAACCTGTCAGATGGAAAATGTCAGTTATAGCAGATCTGGAGTGCAAGGAGAGGTGTGGGGAGGGGAGAGGCTGTGGGCTCGCCTCCTGCCCAGCCTCTCCTTTGCTCTTGCCCCAGGGGAGGCTGCTCCTTGAAGAAGGATCCGTCCCTAGGGCAGGAGAGGTGGGGTGAGGAGTGGAGACCTCAGACTGGGTTAGCAAATGGCTAGGGTAGTGACTTGAGCTATGTGGGAGGTGGCGGGGGGGGGAGTGCGGGGCTCAGTGATGCATTCTAGAAGTCTGTTCAGCTGAGGGTTTGAGGAAGGTCCGGTTAACAGAGGGAGAATTTGGAAAGGACAGACAGCAAATCCTGGCTCTCTACTTTCTGGAACCCAGCGTCTTGATTCCCTCCCCGGCTTTCTATCAATATGCGGCTAAGAGGGATCACCCTTTAGAGGGGATGGGGAATGTGCTCCAGAGATGTTAATTAAGACTGATCCTCTCCCGAGGACTCAGGAAGAGGAAACAAAGGAGGGTCAAACCCTGTTGCCTGCTGCGGTGGGGAGAAGCCTTCAGCAAAGGAGCTGGATACAGCCAGGTGCGGGTGCCAAGAGGGGCTCTGAGAGAATGGTGTGTGCATGTGTGTGTGTGTGTGTGTGTGTGTGTGTGTGTGTAAGTATGCAGGAATATGAGCCTATTATATTATTACATGATTGTAATTATTATAGAGAATGTGGATGAGTGTGTGTGTGTGTGTGTGTGTGTGTGTGTAAGTATGCAGGAATATGAGCCTATTATATTATTACATGATTGTAATTATTATAGAGAATGTGGATGAGTGTGTGGATGAGTGTGTGTGTGTGTGTGTGTGAGCATTAGGGACTGGGCAGTCACTCTCTTCCATCTCTTTCTGTTGTCCTCAGAAATTCCTGAAGCCTCCCTCCCCCAGCCTCAAAGATCTAGCCCCCCTCCCACCGCCCCGCTCCACCATAGACCCAAGAGCTGAGCCCTCGCTGTGTGCTTGGAAGGTAGTCAGATGGAGATGATTTAAAACAGCCTCACCCAGGTGTGTGCACTTGCGTGTGCATGTGAGGGGTACTCTGGAGGAGGAGGAGCCAGAGCAGTGCCAGGGCTCCAGGAAGGAGGGGAAGGAGCGGGGGAGTCTCTACCCCCCATACTGGGCTGGGGAAGGTCTCTGCAAAGTGGGACATCAGACTCTGGGGACAGACAAAGGTGGCCCTGATTCGTGGATTTTTCTATCTCCAAGCTCTTCTGGTTCTGGGATTTGGGGGGAGGTCTGAAAATATGACCTCCAGCTTCCTATTATGGAGCTGGTGTTTGTCTTGGGGGACAGACAGGGTGTAGCCTATGAAACTACCTTAGTTGAGGGAGATCAGAGGGATAGGAATGAGGGACTCCTGCCCTTCAGTTGCTGGGTCCTTCTGGTATAAGCCCTGGCTGGGTCCAGGTTCAGGTTCAAGGGGTCTCTCCCTCTCTCTCTCTTCTCTCTCTCTTCTCTCTCTCTCTCTCTTCTATCTCTCTCTCTGTCTCAGCTCCTGCTGTGTAGCTCAGGCTGGCCTGGAACTTGTGCTGATCCTATTGCCTCGGCTTCTGAAATTGAAATGCTGGAATTACAGATGTATACCACCACACTTAGCTAAAATCAATTTCCCTCTCTCCCTTCCCTGTCTCTTGGGCATCTCTTATCTGCTGGTTGCCAGGACAACCTCAGAAATAAGTGATCACAGTTGAATTCCTGACCTCACAGCAATGGTTCACTGTTGTTACCTGCACAACATTGAGCCCATCAACCTTCTGTCATGGCAGGTGAAGGTGGGTGTGAGGCCCCCCATTCTTCTCTTCAGTGGTGTAGCCACTAGTAAGTTGCATGTGCATTGGGAAGTAACCCCCACACTTGCAAATGCAGGCGACCCTAATTAAACTCAGTGGGACACACACGCAGGAAGAAAGAAGACATCAAACTGGAAGAGGGATGGGTTGGAAGGAGGGGCTCAGTGGATGGGGGATGGAGAAGGGAGATCAGTAATGGGAAGGGATTATGTTCAAAGTGTGCTATGAGTGCTATGTGCTGGGTGTGGTGGAGGATCGCTGTGAGATCGAGGCCAGCCTGAGACTACAGAGTGGATTCCAAGTCAGCCTGGGCTAGAGACCCTACCTAAAAACAAACAAACAAACAAACAAACAAACAAACAAACAAACAAACAAACAAAGATAAAGTACACTATGTACAGGTGTGAGATTGCCAATAAAAATTTTAAGTAAAAGAAAAAAGGGGATTATTCAAGATTTTATGTAAAATACAAGTTATTATATTAAAAAATAAACGAGGGACTGGGGAGATGGCTCAGCAATTAAAGGTCCTGCCTTACAAAGCCTGCCAGTTCAAGTTCAATTCTCCAGTACCCAGATGCACCAAGTGGTACATATGCCTGGAGTTCACTTGCAGTGGCACATGTGGCCAGTCTCTCTCTCCCTATTAAATAAATAAATAGGTAAAATAAAAAAGAATCTAGGGCCGGGCGTGGTGGCGCACGCCTTTGATCCCAGCACTCGGGAGGCAGAGGTAGGAGGATTGCCATGAGTTCGAGGCCACCCTGAGACTACATAGCTAATTCCAGGTCAGCCTGGACCAGAGTGAGACCCTACCTTGAAAAACCAAAAAAAAGGAAAAAAAAATCTAGATAATAAATATTAAAAAATAATAATCCCTTTAACATGGAAAAGCATCCTTATACAAATAACAGACAAACCCTCCAATAGGAGAAAAAAAAAAAAAAAAAAAAAAAAAAAAACCCACAGTAACACAAGGACAATGAGACAGCGCTGACCCCAGACTTGACAGCGGAGAGCAAAGACTCCACTCCTTTCCTGGCCCCTGGTCTCTTGCGGCGACCTCCTCCTCTCCTTTGCTTCCTGGTGGGAATCCTGCACGGGTCTCCCACCTTTTCCTGGGCTCAGGGGCTCTGCCTGTGAAAAGTGATCCTTCTCCTCTGCTCTCAGGCCCTTCACTGTCTTGGTGAAGGGCACTGGGCTAGTGACAGTGGTAAATCACAGCCCCCTACACACACTCACTCACGAGCCACAGGGAGCCACCTGTCAGGCTGGGCCATGTGTGAATGATGACATGCCTCATCTTGATGGACAGTTACCTTCCCCTGGATGTTGGGTAACAGCCTGGCTACAATTACATCTTGTTTGATAAAACGAGGGAATAAAGAGGGGGTCATTACTTTATGAATATGGTCTCTGGCAGTGGTCTAAGGGGGTAATTTTTATTCCTCTGGCTCCTGCATTTTATCATTTTATTAAGAGTTGACTCTCGATTATCCATGTGTGAGCCTGAGAGATGATTTTCTTTTTATCTCCACAGCTATTCAGTCTTATTATCATTGGTATAGCTTCACCCCCAGGCTCTGTGGGGGTCCTGAAAAAGAGTCCCATTGCTTCATATGTCCTTACTGCCCCTGTAGATTTACTATGGCCTCTTCTTTCTTCTGGGGCTGGGGCTGTGGCTGTGGCTGTGGCATTTTTTAGTGTATAAAAATACACCATTTTGAGCCGGGCGTGGTGGCGCATGCCTTTAATCCCAGCACTAGGGAGGCAGAGGTAGGAGGATCGCCGAGAGTTCGAGGCCTCCCTGAGACTACATAGTTAATTCCAGGTCAGCCTGGACCAGAGTGAGACCCTACCTCGCAAAAAAAAAAAAAAAAATACACCATTTTAACCATTTACTTTTTTATTATCACCTGTTTCTGTATGTAAGAATGTGTGTGTGGTGGGAGTGTGTGTTTATAGGTAGGTATGTGATGGCATGATGCACAGATGGAGATCTGAGGACCACCTAGGAATGTTTGTCCTCTTTCTCCTCCCTGTTTCCTGGACACAGGGTCTCCCTTGTTTTTGCTGTTTCCTGTGTCTGGCCCATGAGCTTCCGGATTCTCCTAGCTCTGCCTCCTGTTGCCACAGGCACACTGGGATCACAGACCCATGTACCACTTTGTGTCTGGCTTTACATGGGCGCTGGGAATCAAACCTGGGGCAGATATCTCCCCATCTTCCCTCCCCCCCCCCCAGCGATTTACCTATTTTAAGGTATAACTTCGGTAGCGTTGGGTACCTTCACCATGTCATGCAGCCACCACATCATTTAGTTCCAAACATGTTTCTTACCCCAAAAAGGAGAGCTGCACAGGAGCAGTCACCTCTAACCACCCGGAACCAGGCCCCGGGCTGCTCTGGCTTTGTCTATAGTCTCACCTTGAAGCCATGGAAGGAGAGGATTTTTTTTTTTTTTGAGAGAGAGAGAGAGAGAGAGAGAGAGAGAGATGGGCACACCAGCAGCCTCTCAGCTGCTGTGAACAAACTCCAGACATGTGCACCCCCTTGTGGTCAAGTGCGGCATTGCGCCCTTGCATCACTTTTGCGTCTGGCTAAACATGGGACCTGGAGAATTGAATGGGCGTTCTTAGGCTTGGCAGGCAGATGCCTTAACTGCTAAGCCATCTCTCCAGCCAAAGGAGAAGGATCTTGAGCCCTGCCTCCCAGTGCTGAGTCTTCCCATGAGGGTGGGGCTGTCTCATCTCCAGTGAGGAGAGCAAAGTGGACACCTAGACCCTGGTCCCTGTCCTCCCAGGACCCACTCCAAGCCACCTTTGCTCACACCTTGTTAGTAGGACTCGTTAGCTGGTCATTAGGATCAGATCAGAGTGTTCCCATAGCCAGCTGCCCCCAGCAGGGATGGGTTGGAGGAGGAGGGGGGCAGGGTGCAGGGCCCGGTCAGAAGTGGGTGGGGATGAATCACGCTGACTGTGGGGACTAGTGGCTGGAAAATACCTGGAGTTTTGCTGTTTGTGCTGCTACAGGTTCTTCTCGGCTTCTCTCGGGTAGGTTGTACCATCTGGGCTTATGACCCAAGGGAAAAAAAAGTACATGGGCTCCTGTGTGCTGCTGTCTCGAGGCCTCCAGGGTGTTCAAGGCTGTGGCCGTCCCGAGTGTTTGTCGCATCAGGAGCCAGCCCTCTCGATGATGGAAGATCTGCTGGTCTGGGCTTTAGAGGTGAAGTTTCCCTCATAAATACCCACGTCACGGCAGTCACCTGCTCCATCACAGGCACCCATCAAGGAGCCAGCCAAGCCCATAAATTATTGTGCAAACCACTCCAAACAATAAAGGCAATTTTACTTACCGAACCATTAAATTTACATACTTAAATTGGACCCAAGCCGGCATCGCATGGGGATGTTTTGGGGCCAGGCGAACGTGAGTCTCAGGGATGTGCCACCTGGTGCCTCCCCGCCCCCACATGAATGAATGACATGCTGCCCTTTGTTCATTGTTACACCATGTCTTTATTTAGCTATTTAGCTAGGGCCACTGCTAGCAGTGGCCCCCACTCTGCCCTGGGTTGCCAGAACAGCTGTAGTGAGGCCAGCAGGACACTGGTGGATTCTGGGAGACTGCTCTCTGGTCTTGGAAGAGTTGCTGTCTTGACCTCTGAGATTCACTGAGGACCACCTAGGGTTTCCTCTCGCCTGGCCATCACAGCTGGCATTTGAGGGACCTAGTGCAGGCCTTCTATGACCCCACACTCAGTACGACACCGAGTGTGGCCAGTGACACAGTCTTCCACCCTCTTCTGTCTGCATTCGTCACTTTCTCGTCGCTTTGACCTGACGAGAAAGGCAACTTAACGAAGGAAGGGTGTGCTTTGCTTTACAGCTCCGAGTTGCAGTCCAGCATGGCAGGAGGGCATGGTGGTAGAAGCGAGAGGCAGCTGGTCACGTTCCGTCCCCGGTGAGGAAGCGGAGGTGAGGGTGCTGCTGCTGCCCAGTCCGTTCTCGCCTTTGTACCTAGCCCGGGAGCCCACGGCAAGGTGTGTGCCCCGAGTTAACGTGGGTCTTCCCACCTCAATCAGAAAATCCCTCTAGAAAATCCCTCCCAGGCCTCAGAGGATCGCTTCCTCGGGGACTTTAGATCCTGTCAAGTTGACGACTGATGCGAACCATCACTGTCCCCAGATTTGTCCTTTCGGTGTAAACCCTTTCATCCCTTGTCTGCCAAGCCAATTTATAGACTGTAAGTGGGACTTGCTTCTCCCACAGGAGAGCTCCCGTTGTTTACTGGGGGAAAAATCATTCTGGGGGGAGGGGGCATTCAAGGCTCCTCCTCTTCAAAAATATTTTTTTGGGGCTTGGGTTTGTGTGTACATGTGTTTGTGGTGTATGTGTGGAATGTGGTGTGTGTGGTGTGTGTATGCATGTGTGTGCCCTTGTGTGTACATGTGTGTGTGGAATGTGTGTGTGTGTAGACATGTGCCCTTGTGTGTATTACATGTGTGTGTGGTGTATGTGTGTGTATATATGCACATGTATGTGTCTTTATAGCACCCCACGAGCTCCCATGGCCAGAGTGGGACCTCAAGTGTTCTGCTCTGTAGCTCTTTGGCCCTGGTTGTATTTTGAGCCCCAGACTCCCTTTCCTGTTTCTGAAGCTTGCAGGAGTCCATTGATTCTTGGGTATCTGCTTCCCAGTGGGACTGGGGTTACAGGCACATGTGGCCATCCCTGGCTGCTTTATGTGGGATCTGGAGATTTGAATTCAGGCAGTCTCAGCACCCCCCCCCAACCACCTCAGGCTCTATGCTTGTGCAGGAAGCACGCTAACCACTGAGCAATCTCTCCCGCTCACTCCCTCCTTTTTTTTTTTTTTTGAAGATTTTGTTTTTATTTATTTATTAGAGATAGAGGGAAAGAGAGAGAGGGAGAGTGAGAATGGGTGTGCCAGTGGCCTCTGGCCACTCCAGATGCATGCGCCCCCTTGTGCATCTGGCTTACGTGGGACCTGGAGAGTCGAACGGGGTCCTTAGGCTTCGCAAGCAAATGCCTTAATTGCTAAGCCATCTCTCCAGCCCTCACTCCTCCTCTTTACCATAGCCCTCTCCTCTCTAGCCTGTCTCCTGTCCCTCCCTGCCTTGACCTTTACTGTCCAGTCTCCCAAGCCCTGCAGCTCCCTTGGTGAAGCTTCCAAGCCTCCGTATTCCTTGCAGGCCTGGGATGTCCTTCCCACCTCTTTGTCCTTTACAACAGCAGTGGCCCCAGTTCCAAATCTCCTGGCCACACTAGAAGCCCACAGGCATCCCAGGACCTCCTCCTGTCCCTTGCTGGTGAGTTCCTGCGTTGAGGCACTCAGCACAGATCTACCATGCAAGCTGAACTAGGAGGGAGCAGCAGCCTGGAGTCCTACCCTCTCCCACCCCCACACTGATCCACTCTTTGGAAGCAGCTCAGGGAAGGAAAGGCTATTTTGGCCTACAGCTCCAGGGGGTGGAGTCCATCCATCCGGTTGGGGAGAGCAAGGCAGGACACCAGGCTCACCTCAGCAGGGAGGAAGTCGAATTTTTCTTTCTTTTTGAGTTAATTAATCAGTTAATTAATTCATTTTATTTATTTGAGAAAGATAGAGAATGGGTGTGCCAGGGCCTCCAGCTGCTGCAAACAAACTCCGGATATGTGCGCCCCCTTGTGTATCTGGCTTACGTGGGTCCTGGGGAATCGAACCTGGGTCCTTTGGTTTCACAGGCAAATGCCTTAACTACTAAGCCATCCCTCCGGCCCTGCTCTCTCTTTTTCATAAGGTCCAGACAACAGGGTGTAAAATGGTGCCACCTTCAGTTACGTGGCTCTTCCTGCTTGAATTAACCTAATTAAGATTGGCCCTCATAGGTATGCCCAGAGGTTAACCTGATCTAGATAATTTTTTTTTTTTTCAGTTTTCCGAGGTAGGGTCTCACTCTAGCCCAGATTGACCTGGAATTCACTCTGTAGTCTCAGGGTGGCCTCGAACTCATGGTGATCCTCCTACCTCTGCCTCTCAAGTGCTGGGATTAAAGGCGTGCATCACCACACCCAGCTCTGATCTGGATAATTCTTCTCAGGAGATTTTAGGATCAAGTGTGTGTGAGAGAGAGACCTAGGTTGGCTGTGATGGAGGACTATACTCACTGGCCCAGGGCAGGGCCAGCACTTCCCTGTGTGTTTGAGGACAGTGGCGAAAATTCAGTTATGATTGTGTACGGCTTGGAGGTCACCAAGTATGTGCCAAGAAATTGCTGGGTTCCATAGCTATAGGTTTAAGACGGAGCCTTGGATGGATCTGAGCATATGACTGCAGGGGAGGGGATGTGTGAGCATCTCAGCCTCAGGTGGGTCCTGCGCAATGTCTGGGGGCTGGTGCTTAACTTACTGCCTGCTCCACATTGAGGTCCCCACTTCCCTTGCAAAGGGAGCCTCAGTGTGGCTTCCTGCTGCTCCTTTGTTTTGTTTTTTGTCGCCCCCACCCCGAGGCATGAGGGCCTGAGGGGGCCTGAGACTGCCTGGATTCAAAATCACACAGCCTATCCTTGCCCAAGTGCCAGGCTTGGGAAACTTCGATGGTTGCCAAGGTGCTGGGGTGCAGGAGGTGTGTGAATAAGTGTCCACATCTCCATGAAGCTGGGGGTATGGCTGGTCTTCTCCTCTGTGCTTCCACAGGGCTCTGCCAACCCAGACCAGGTCTCTGCATGGAACCACAGCTTGGCTTTGTTTCTATAGGAATGTCACACATGCCACGTGTGCTGCTGTCAGTGCAGGAAAGAAAAGAAACAGGTGAAGTTCAGCAATACTTTAAATTGAATCCACTAGACTCAAGTCGTTATTTTGACATGAAGTTAGTATGCAGTTATCAATCAGATATATATTTTTAATCTTAGATTTAATTTTTATTTATTTGAGACAAGGAGAAAGAGAAAGAGTGAGAATGGGCATGCCAGGGCCTCTAGCCACTGCAAATGAACTCCAGACACATGCGCCACCATGTGCATCTGGCTTATGTGGGTCCTGGAAAACTGAACTGGGATCCATAGGCATGCACTTTAACCGTTAAGCCATCTCCCCAGCCCATCAATCAGATATTTGGTATGGCTTTTTCTGTGTGCCCAGCTTTTGAAATCCTATGTGAACTTTGCACAGCCCTGCTCCTCAGTTTGAGGGCTCAAGAGTCGTGTCTGGTAGGTGGCTTCTTCCCTGGGGCAGGGCAGGTCTAGACTGGGTGGCATAAAAAATGCTCTTGTGGAGCCGGGCATGGTGGCGCATGCCTTTAATCCCAGCACTCGGGAGGCAGAGGTAGGAGGATCGCTGTGAGTTTGAGGCCCCCCTGAGACTACATAGTTAATTCCAGGTCAGCCTGAGCTAGAGTGAAACCCTACCTCGAAAAACCAAAAAAAAAAAAAAAAAAAAAAAAAAAAAAAAAAGCTCTTGTGGACTCATGTGTCCTGGCCTCATTTTTACCATGCTTTCCACCAGCCTTGTGACAAGGGAGGCAGAGTGGGAGGCAGGAGCCAGAGAACCCAGCTTCACCCCACCTCCTGCAAAAAAAATACCCAGGGCACCACCAGGATTGCCAGGAGAGGGGCTGCCTGGCCTCCATGTGGCAGATGCAGTTTGTCAATGCTAAATTATGCAGGCTCAGCAGAGGCACAGAGGATGAGTTATTTATCAGCTCAGGGGACACAAAGACCCCTTAGAATAAGGATACCATGGACACTCCTGCTGCAAACACTGAGAGGGAAGCTTCTCCCCTGGAGTCCTGTGGAGCTGGGTTAGGAAGGCAAGATACCAGGATGAAGGGATGCAGGGAGGAAGGGTATTAGGATGCTGGGATACCAGGATGTAGAGATACAGGGAAGAAGGGATGCTGGGATGCTATGATACCAGGATGTAAGAAAACAGGGAAGTGTGTGTGCTCAGAAGCTCCTGGGAAACTGGGAGGCTGGGATGTGAGGATGGAGAGGGATAACGGGCTATGGAGATGCACGGATATTGGAATGTTAGGATACTAGGATGTAGGGATGCAAGATAAAGGGTACTGGGATGCTAAGATACTGGGAATCTAGGATGCAGAGGTGTGAGGAGGCTGGGATGCCAGGATGGAGGGATGGCGGGATGCAGTAATGCTGGAACACCAGTGTTCCAGAAGACTATGGGCCCCTTGATCACAAGGATGCATGACCCTCCCAGCCATCAGCTGGCCCGAATGAACTGTGGGACTCTAACAGTTGCTGGCAGCGCCCAAGGCTACTCCCATATAGCATGATTAATGGCCACATACCCCGGCGTGAAAACCATTTCAAAAATGGCATTTTTGTCATTGACAGTGTTCCCTAGATCAGAAAGGTCACACTGGATAAGAGCATTAGCCACATTTCTTGGGCAAACGTGCTTAACCTTGTAGCTCGCATTCCCTGGCCGATCAGCACTGGTCTCCTGCATTTCAGTGGCCCTGGTGATAGACATTCTTTGCAGCCAGCTTGAAAGGCTGCAGCGGTGGCATCACGCCGGGCCCACAGACAATGTAGTGAATTGGCTGCTAGCCTCGTGCTGTGCTGTGGGGCAGAGGGCACGGAGCCCCACAGCCTGCGCAGAGCTGCTGGGCAAAAGAGACTTCTCTGAACGTCGGTGAGGCCTGCCAGGATTTAATTTTCCCCCACAAGGCCGGGTCGGAGAGGAGAGAACTGTCTCCACCTGCTCTGCCCACACAGGGACGAGGCCCACGAACACACATCTGCCCTGGCTGCTATGGGACCCGCGGCACACATGGCCACCAAAGGAATTTTGAAGTGGCTTCTGCTTCCTTGGTGAGAATGACTCTGTGTCAACTTGACTTTAAGGATTCTCAAGGCAGATGACTAGACAACTGTCTACTGGCCCAGAGTGGAGCTGGGTTGTGGATTGCCTGGCATTGAGGTCTGAAGCACATGTCTGCAAAAGAAAAGTCAGCCCTCAAGCCGGGCATGGTGGTGCACACCTTTAATCCTGGCACTCCGGAGGCAGAGGTAGGAGGACTGCCATGAGTTTGAGGCCACCCTGAGACTACATAGTGAATTCCAGGTCAGCCTGGGCTACAGTGAGACCCTACCTGGAAAAACCAAAAAAAGAAAAGTCAGCTCTTGCTCTTGGCAGCCCCCATACGAGTCTGTCAACCCCCAATGGACCAGATGAATGTCTCTGAACACACTGAGGCATCGTGGGCTTTTCCCTGAAGCCTTGTCCTTGGGCTGTGAGAGTGGGCAGAGAACACCACCCTCTCCTCGCCTCTCACCTGAACCTACTGTCCCTCACACACACACACACACACACACACACAGCCTTTCCCTCTTCACCTGGTCTCCCAGCTGTGGCTTCCTGGCTTGCATTAGGGTTCTCTAGAAGAACAGAACCAATAGAGTAAACCTGTAATATAAAGAGGACTTATTACATATATTATAAAGGGGAACTTATTACATGTATTATAAAGGGGACTTATTACATTAGCTTCCAGGATAGGGGCTGGTAGTCCAGCAGTGGCAGTCTGCAGGCTAGAGGCTAAGAACCCGGTAGTTGCTCAGTCCGTGAGGCTGGGTGTCTCAGCAGCCCCTCCTGGCAAGGTTGTCAGTCCACATGGGAAGGCTTGAAGTAACCCAGAAGCCGGGGTTCGATGTCTGAGAATCTGGATGGCAACAACAGGGCAGACGCACGCACCGGCACGCGTAGCAAGGATGGCCAGGCACAAGGCGCTGAGTCCTCTTGGAGCTTTCTAATGTGTAGTCGGACACCCAGAGGGCAGGGGCAGGTCTTCCTCTCTCCTTCCTAGAAAGGGGATCTCACAGAGCCCCCTTCCCGCCAGAGGCCATTCTCTTACTTGATTTCTAAGCTGAACAAGTTGACAACAGAACTCAGCTATCACAGTGTTCTTCTCTGCCTTCTAGCCATCGTCCGGGTGCCCGCCCACCCCCAAAGGAGAGCAGCTCTTCTTCTGTGCACACACCTGAGTGGCCTCGCCGCCTAGCCTGTGTCCATCTCCACAGTGGACGCAGTGTTCTGAAGGATCTTAAGGAGGGACAGTCTTGTATCGCTCTTGTTTCTTCCCCTGGCATGGCCTCGCAAGGGTCCACACCAAATGCCAGAGACATGAGGGGGGCAGGAAGGAATCTGTGAGCGGTTGCATGTCTGCTGAGGGAGACATGGGGGACGAGTGTGTAGGCAGGTATGTGTGGGAGAATGGGGGGCAGGCCACCTTGTGTAGAGGGTGGTGTGTGGAGATGGTGGAAGAGCAGGTCTTCCTTGTTGTTGTTCCTCCTCTTTCCTGCCCCGCCTTCTCCTCTCCCCTTCCATTTCCCCCCTCCTCCTCTTCCTTCTCAGATTGTTTTGAGATGGAGTCTCTTGTATCCCAGGCTGGCCTTGAACCCCTGATCCTTGTGCCTCCACCTAAGATTACAGGCACACACCACTGTCACTAGGCAGCAGTGCTTGTAAACAAACATGTTGTTCTGGGGCGAGCTTCCCACCACATGTCTTAATTTCGGCTTCTCTAAATAGACTCCCCATGTGCTGGAGTGTGGCCCTGGCATCTTTGGGGGCTGGTAATTTAGCTGCTGCAATAATAGTTCTTGCTAATTACCAGGAAGCAGTGAGCTCCAGCTTTCTTCTCCGTGCTGGACGTTGTTGTGGTAATTAGACTCTGCAAGCTGTAAGCTCTTGAACTTGGAGAGTTAGAAAAACATTTGCTGACGTTACCTGGGAAGCTGCCCCAGAAGCCAGTCATTATTTTAATGAGGTTCTGCCCACTGCAAGTCACTCCTGTGTGGAGGCTCACTTCAGGTGTGAGCCAGCATGCAGGTGTGTGTGTGTGTGTGTGTGTGTGTGTGTGTGTGTGTGTATGCATGTTGGTAGTTGGCATGGCCTGCCCTGGGTGGCAACACTCCCATGCTTTGTGAGATGGAAAGATGGCACCATAAATCTGTGGTGGCCCCTCATCCCCTCCTGGTAACTATAAACTGAGGTGTGAAGGCAGAAGGGGAAAATGAACTCTTAAACTCTGGTTTTTCACATCTCAAACCTGATCACAATGTTAATTAAATGCCAAGCACCCCAACTGCCACGTTATTTTAATTTTCTCCCCTTTGCTTGAAAGGGAGAGAAAGAGAAAGAAAGAGTGTATGGATCCAGGCGTGATGGTGTGTGTCTTTAATCCCAGCCCTCAGGAGGCAGAGGTAGGAGGATCACTGTGAGTTTGAGGCCACCCTGAGGACTACATAGTGAATTCCAGGTTAGCCTGGGCTAGAGTGAGACTTTACCTCAAAAAGAACTCCCCCTCTAAAAAAATAATGTGTGGGCATGCCAGCACCTCCTGCCACTGCAGATGAACTCCAGACACATGTACCACTTTGTGCATTTGGCTTTATATTACTGGGATTGAACCCAGGCCGTTTGGCTTTGCAAGCAAGTACCTTTAATTGCTGAGCCATTGCTGAGTCATTTTGTGTGTGGGGGGGGATTTGTCTGCCTCCAGAGCCCCAGGAAAGGGAATTACTGGTGGCCAGGAGAGGGTCTCATCTCTCAGCTACTGGTTCAGCTCTTGTCCTTCATCCCCAAACCCCAGCTGCAGCTTGATGTGGTGGTGCACACTTGTCATCCCAGCCCAGCTGAGAGTTCAAGGCCAGCTTGGTCCAGGACAGCCAAGGCTACGTAGCATCACTATTTCAAAAACAGACACAACCCACCACCACAATCACAGTGAATAAGCAAAACACTGCTGCCCCCGCCTGAGCCCATGGGGCCCCGCAGGAAGGGTTGTAAGGAGTAGGGCCAGAACAGGGGGATATGGGGGTCACTTGCTGCTTGCATAGACCCTCAGGGATCCACAAAGACCTCTGACCCCTGGCCTGCTCCACGCACACTTGGGCATCTTTGGCTAATGAAGACAGAGTGTGAGGGCTGGAGTGAGGTCTTGCTCACACTCAGGCCAGGCACTCTCATTGTCCTCTACTCCCACCCAGCACAAGGGAAGCTCCCAGAACCAGAGAGCCTTCTAGAAGTCCGGGCTGTTGACATGGCCTGATTTTCTCATTTCATCTATTACAAGCTTTTGGAATGCTAATGTGATTAAATTCTTCTCACAATTTATTAGCATCGTGTTGGAAATCCAGTGGTATATGACACTATCTGAGTAATCCAATTAGCAAAATGTATTGATTTAATGGGAATATTAGCCATGTGCCGTCCTGCACCAAGCCCTTTCCCAGCCCTCTCTGCATGCGCGTCTCCCTTGGGAAGGAGTTTCATGAACGCTGTGAAGGCACGGAAGACAGCCCATGTTATGGGGTGTGGGGTGGTGAGAGGTGAGGTCAGGCGGATGTGTCCCTGCCTCAGACCTGATAGGACAGACCACCCTTGAGTCGTGGGTTCATTCCTGAGGTGTGATGCTCCAATGGCAAGAGGCAAAACCAGGCAGATGCTGTGGGTTCCAATGCCAGCACAGCCACTCGCTTCTGGCTCTGTGATCCTGGGGACGCTCCTAAATTTTTGTGCATCCCAGTTTGCTCATTCTCTGTGAGCTGGGGTCAAGAACTTCCTCCTGTCAGGGTGCAGGTGTGTATGTGGGGGCAGACACCCAGAGGAATGCAGCCTGATGCCAGGCAGCAGGGCATCTTGGCCTCTACCTCCAAGAACAGGGTTTCCTCTTGGCATCTTCAGGGTTCATTGGCATTCCTTCCTCTCCCTCCCCACCTTCTAAATTTCCCCACAGGAGAGATCCACCCACACCAGCTTCTTACCTGTTCTCTTCTGTTCTGTGGGAGCCAGGAAACCAGGTGTGCATCTCTGAGTCTCTCTTCCCGTGGCTCAGCGTAGAGCGCATGGAGCAAAGATGGCTGAAAAGTGCCTGCACCTGCCACGGTGCGGCAGAGGCTGGCAATGTAGACAGTGTTCGGAAGACAGCCAGGGCTAGAAGGAGGTGGTCTGGCTCACAACCGGCCTCTTTGAGAGGAGTGTAGAGAGAGGAGGGAGAGGAAGGAGCCACATTCTTATCCCCAACCCTGCTGCCCCGGTGGTCTACCCACCATGATGCTAGCAGGAATCATTCCACTGCCACGGTTACCAGCTCTGGTCCCAGCACCTGTGAGGAGTCTGCAGGTGTGCCCTGCAGGAAGCAGTGAGGGGCCAGGAGGAGTCCCTGCTGCAGGTTCTTGAGCTGTGTGTGTGTGTTCACGTGTGTGAGGTGTGAGTGCAGGAACACACACCACGGTGTGTCTGTGGAGATCAGAGGACTACTTTCAGGTGTTGGTCCTCACCTTCGGACGTCTTTGAGGCAGGGTCTCGAGTCGTCGCTGCCTTGCTAGGCTATCTGATCCCTGAGCTTCTGAAGCAGCCTCCCATCCCCCTTCTAGCCCTGGTGTGTGGCTGAGATTACAAACACCAGCTACAATGCTCTGCTGGCTCAAGTGGGTGCTGGGGCTGCAACTTCGGGAGCTCATGTTTGCGTGGCAAATGCTTTATCCAGCAAGCATCTCCCCAAACCAACCCTTGAAATTCTCTCCACTTGGTGACCCCAACCAAAGCTCTCAGAGCTGTTACCAAGCACCCCAACTGCCTTTCTTTTAGGCCTACAGATTAGGGGGTCTAGCCTGCATTGAGCCTCCTGCTGCAGCAGGAAGCAGGGGACATCAGCACCCCTGTTTTATAGATGAGGAAACAGGGGGCAGGGTTGGGTAGCTGCCAAGATTATCAGGTGACCAGGGTCACCTACATCAGGGTGCTTTAAGTGGGGCACCCCGCTCGGTGGTTCCATTTTCTTCTGGGAATGGAATGGGAGCTAAGTGTCCACCCTGTGTGTAGTAGTCACCTTTTTGTAGCTAGGACAGAACACCTGACAAAAATCAGTGTAAGGAAGGAAGGGTTTATTGCAGCTCACAGTTCCAGGTTCCAGCCTGGCAGGGGAGGCATGGCAGCAGGAGCTTGAGGCAGCTGGTCACATTCAGTCCACAGTCAGGAAGCAGAGTGATGAACACAGCTGCTCAGCCAGCTCTCCTTTCTGTACAGTCCAGGACCCTGGCCCACGGAATGGTGCCGCCCACCTCAATTAACCTAATCAAGATAATCCTCACAGGCATGCCCAGAGGCTAACCTAATTTATACAAGCCCTTGCAGGTGATTCTAGGTCTGTCAACTTGACCATCTGATGTAAATCATCACACTGTCTTTTTTGGAGAGAGACACAGAGAGAGACAGAGAGAGAGGGAGAGGAAGACAGATAGAGATGGGCATGCCAGCAGCCTCTCAGCTGCTGCGAATGAAATCCAGATGCGTGCGCCCCCTTGTGGTCAAGTGCAGGCATTGCAGCCCTTGCGTCACTGCATCTGGCTAAACATGGGACCTGGAGATTGGAACCGGCGTTCTTAGGCTTAGGAGGCAGGCACCTTAACCACTAAGCCATCTCTCCAGCCCTGCACTGTCTTTTATAATCTCTTTTCAGGGTGCATATTTGATTAGGACCTTTTAGACACAGTGAAAGGACACCAACCATTAGCATGGATGGTGGTGGCTCAGGATGCTGCACCCTTGCTTGGTTTCTCTCTTTTGAGGTGTGTGGGAGCCAGTGACCCCAGGGCAGGAACAAATGACTCTGCTGCTGGGGCACAGCCCTGACCACAGCAGAGAAAAGCGAAGAAGTTCCTCACCTGCCTGCTGGGCTCAGCTGCACACAGCCCAGGCACCTCTCTACCTGCAGGGAGCATGACCCTACCTCCTTGGACACTAACTTGGGGATCCCAGAGTCTTGGCAGACTACCCAGGCTCCCTTCTTTCACAGTGGAGCTCGGGGTCTCCGTGGGGTGACTGACACATCTCTGCCACGAGCCCTCTGCCCAGACTAATAGCTGCAACTCTGCGCCTTCCACTCTCATGACAAGCGCACAAAGGAAGGCTGCCTGCCTGCCAGTGGGTCCCTCTGACATCACACCCGCTCCTGCCTGCCTGCCGAGCAGCATACCCTAAGGCGACTGAAACCCTAATCGGTTCCTCTAACTGCCTCCGGTATCAATTCTGACACCCTGAGCTCTCTTTTTCCTCCTCACCACTTGCCCTATAACTTTGTGCTATTCATTGATTCTGACTAAATGGGAAGATGTCCCCCACTTCTCCCCAGCTGTGCCATTTCCACCATCAGTGAGGAGCCCAGGCTGGGAGACAGGGCATGGTGGAGTGATCATGGCTGTGACTATCACTAGCCCAACACATTTAGTCTGAGGCTTGGGTCACACCCACCTGGCTGGGTATAGGGGATGGCAGCAGCCTTCACTTAGGGGTTAGGTTTGTGAACAAAGAACTGGATTCTCTGTGGGCACTGCTGAGCGCAGGTTGCCTCCATCAAGGAGAAGGGTGGCATTTTACCCTCCAGGGACTAACCCTCTTTTATTACTAGGTCCACGTTTGTTCTGGTCTCAAACTGGATCCCTGGGGTCAATCCTGCAGTCAGCTCTCTGACTCCTCTCACACTACCCAGAGGGTCCCCAAGGCCAGATCACTCCACCAGGTTGGGTCAAGGTCAGCCTTTCTAGTTCTGTGGAGGGAGCAGAATGCAAAGACAGGGAGAGGAGAGTGGGTGGGGTCTGCTGGGCGGGAGCACTTTTTCCTCCACACTTTCCTGCACTGTTCCTTTGCCCTGCCCCTCACCAGGCTAAGACGTCCCCTCCCCAGATTACAACTTGTGTGTGTGTGCATGTACGAAAGTGCAGAAGCCAGAGGAGACTGTCAGGTGAGATGGAGTGTTTCACTGAACCTGCAGCTACCAATATTTGGTCAGACTGTGACTATTGTATCCCAGGGATCCTCTTGTTTCTGCCCCCTCAGCTCCAGGCTTACAGGCATTCATGGCCATGCCTGGCTTTTTTTTTTTTTTTTTTTAATTTATTAGCAACAGACAGAGAAAGATTAGCCACTCAAATGAACAGATGCAAAGGCACCTTGTGCATTTGCCTTACTTGGGTACTAGGGAATTGAGCCTCGAACTGGGGTCCTTAGGCTTCACAGGCAAGCGCTTAACCTCTAAGCCATCTCTCCAGCCACCCTTTTTTAAAAATATATATATATATTTTATTTATTTATTTATTTGAGGGAAAGAGGCAGAGAGAGAGGGAGGGAGGGAGAGAATGGGCATGCCGGGGCCTCTAGCAGTTGCAAATGAACTACAGATACATGTGCCACTTTGTGCATCTGGCTTACATGGGTCCTGGGGAATCCAACCTGGGTCCTTTGCCTTTGCAGGCAAATGCCTTAATTGGTAAGCCATCTCTCCAGCCCAATGCCTGGCTTTTTTTTTTTTTTTTTTGAGAGAGAGAGAGGGACAGAGAGAAACAGAGAGAGAGAGAGGAAGAGGCAGAGAGAGAGAAAATGGGTGTGCAGGGCCATTTCAGCCACTACGAACGAACTCCAGACATGTGCGCCCCCTTGTGGGCAACTGCAGCATTGCACCCTTGCCTCACTTTTGCGTCTAATGCCTGGCTTTTAATGTGGGTGTTGGGGATCAAACTCAGCGTACCCCCCCCCCCCAGCTTATGCAAGTATTCTTCGCTGTTAAGCCAGCTCTCCAGGCCTCAGAATGAACCCTTTTCTACTTTCAAAGCAACCATTCCTCACTGCATTGTCCGAGGGCCGCTCAGGGACCCTAGCACTGTCCAAGTCTTCAAGGGGAGAGCTGTTCTGACAGTCACCACAGTGAGGACCCGAGACCCACAGGCCAAGGTCTGAAAGAACGTCCAAAAGCCAGTCCTCAGACCTGGATGAAATCGGGGCCACCAACGCCCTCCCGTGGGATGAGTTACACTACTGGGACAAGGAGGGTTCCCAGTATACAATGAGCCCCAGGTGGGGAGGGACACTGTGGATGGGGAACTTTGGGGACAATGTGGAAAAGGGACTACATGGAGCTCAGAGAGGTCTTGGGCTCAAGAGATGGCTTAGTGGTTAAGGCGCTTGCCTGAGAAGCCTAAGGATCCAGGTTTGATTCCCCCGGTTCATGTGAAGTGGCTGGAGACCGTGATATACCCATTCTCTATCTGTCTCTTTCTCAAATAGATAAAATATTTTTAAAATAGAAAAAAACAAAGAAAGAAAGAAAGAAAGAAAGAAAGAAACAAAGAAAGAAAGAAAGAGAGGTATTGATGGGTGGGGCTCTGTCTTCTGTTTCCCAGCAGCCCCTGGACCATTGTTCCTCTTTGGTCCATCTCAACCAGGTAGCTGTCCCCTCTCTGGACATGTCAGTCACTGAGAAGCCACAGTTCCAGGGTACACTGCTCCTGTGGACTGTTACCATCCCACGGCTTTCATTCATCTCATGGCCGCAGAAGGTTGATTGAGGACCTTGGTCACGTGAGTCACATTGGTCCCAACCTCTAAACAGCAATGCCGTCCTCTCTGGGGTTTAGAAAGCGTGTTGGTCAGGCTGGAGAGATGGCTCAGTGGTCAAAGGAAAGCATGTTGGCAGGAGGGCACAGCCAACTGGTCCATTCCATTGCAGGTAACAACATGTCTTGTGTTCCCAGTTTCAGCTTCAGTTCCCCAGGCTGTCACTCTGGCCTGGGCATGTTTCTGGAACAAGGACTTGTTGAGTGGCTATAATGTGCCTTCTAGATTATTCTGCAGGCCAGAGAAATGGATTTCCTCCCTCCCTCTCTCCCTCCTTCCTTCCTTCCTTCCTTCCTTCCTTCCTTCCTTCCTTCCTTCCTTCCTTCCCTCTTTTTCCTTTCTTTGCAATACTGGGGGTGAAGCTCAGGTCTGCTCCCATGCTGAGCAAGTGCTCTGTGGCACCCCTGCCCTTTGCTCTTGCTGTTTGTGAACCCGTTCCTTGCTGTCCGGTCAGCTCCAGCCCTTCTGGTTCATGATGAAAGGATATTCTGTCGGGATCTGTACAGGGCTGGGGGCTACTCTCAGCCCTGGACCCTTACCTCCCTAACCCAAGGCAAAGGCCTGGGCCTCAGCACGCCTGTGCCCAGAACAAGTGCCCGAGCAGGCCCGGTCTTGGGTTAGTGCACTCTGCCCTCGCTCTGTGTGTCTCCTACGGTGTCCTGGGGGACCTGGCAGCTGGGAGCAAGAATAGGAGTAGGGAGGTAAGTGTGATCTGCCTCAGGCTTCCTTTGGACGGGAGCTGGAGGTGCTGGCATAAAAGGCTACCATGGTCCCAGAGGAAGCTGTTAGGCCAGCCCTCTCCTGGGGTCTCAGCACAGCGCCCTGCTATGGAAGAGAACCATCTTCACAGGCAGGTCTGAGTGGAGCCCCGCCATGGCCTCCTGTCTCCCAGCTGCACAGAGCAGGTGAGGATGCAACCTCCTCCCGAACCTGGCTGGGCCCGGCCCCGGGCAGTCTTTTCCCTGAACCTGGAGGTCTTGACTCTTGGAGCCAGCCTGGCTGGCATCAAAGGCAGAGAGCAGCTCTTTCCCCAGGATCTTCCCGGAGTACAGCTGGCAAATCTTTGCGGTTGCCCAGCCAGGCCCCAGGAGGCTGGAGGAGGGGCAGCTTCCTGCATTTTAGCTGTTGTTGCCAGGCAAGAATCTGTTCCCACCTTTGCCATTGGTCCTCCTGCCTCTGCCTGGCAGAACAGGAATGATGCCAGCCCCAGGGAATGGTCCACACCATTGCCAGGCTGCCCAGTGGAGGCGGCCTCTGAGGCCCAGGGCCATGCTAGCCAGCCCCACAGTCCTCTGGTGGCGGCAGTTTCTCACTTCTCCCACCTCTCGCCTGCCTGGCTTGCTCTCCTCGGCTCAGAGCTCCCCCCATCCCCAGCACGTCTTGCTGCAGGTGGGCACGCTGGCCTCTCTCCTAAGTTGCAGTGTGTGATGGCTGGTGACTGCAGAGGCAGCCATTCATCCCAGGCTGCAGGGAATGGGACACCCTTCAGAAATGTCTGCATCCAGAGGCCAGCATGGTGCCTGACACACCCAGCGCAGCACCTTGGCATACCCAACACCCAGCACAGATCCTGGCATAGGTCTGGTGTCTGAGCAGTTACAAAGTACTTTTGCGTATCTCCCTTCCCCTGTTCTCCATGGCCTGCTGGAACTCCATCTCACTCACAGAAGTGAAGGGATTTGTCCAATCTCCCAGTACCAACCAGTGTTGGAAAGGCAGGACTTGAACCCAGAACCTTGGGTTCTGAGCAGCCACCCTTCCAGCATGCTGTCAGCCAACCAGAATCATTTAATTTTGCTCCCTGGAGAGAAACCTCAAGCAAAAGAAACCTTGTTTTGTTTTCCATCATTGATTCATCACAGCCTAGAGGAAGCTGGGAAAATCCCTCTGGTGTGAGGAGGCCCCCTCCCTCCAGCTATTCTAAGAGGGGTGCTCTCTACCCGGGGAGCACTCCCCAGGCATACATGCTGAAGGGCCTGATTTTCAAGATAACCACTGTTATGAACGTCTCATTACCTTAATTAAAATCTCCTCAGTCACTGACGTCCTTTCCTGGAAGCGAGGGAGCTAACTCGGCAGCCGCCAGCCCCAGTGAGAGGTCGAGTGCACGTGCATACTCGCCCCAGGCCTCGTTGGCTCCCGCTCGAGGCCTTGGCACACCACGTACCAGCAACTGTGTCCTTTTTTTTTTTTTAATGTTTTTATTATTTTTATTTAATTTTGGAGAGAGAGACAGAGAGACAGACAGAGAGGGAGAGGGAGACAGATAGAGATGGGCGTGCCAGCAAGTGTCTCAGCTACTGCAAACGAAATCCAGATGTGTGCGCCCCCTTCTGGGCAAGTGCGGCATTGCGCCCTTGCATCACTTTGCATCTGGCTAAAGGTGGGACCTGGCGATTGGAACCGCTAGAGATTGGAACCAGCGTTCTTAGGCTTAGGAGGCAGGTGCCTTAACTGCTAAGCCATCTCTCCAGCCCAACTGTGTCCTTTTGCACAGCCCACATTCCCCATGTCCCTGCTGACCCCGTCTCTACCCTGTTGCTCAGATGTGATATTTCTGACTCGACAGAAAGAGACACAGACACGGGGGAGGGGGGTGCAGAAAGAAGCTGAAATGGCATGTGTTGAACAGAGTGGGACCCAGCCAGCACACAGGAAGCAGAGGGTGCTGGACAGCTGCATGTCTTGGGGGACATGGGTCAGGGTGAACATGCACTGTGTTGGGCTGGCTGGGTGGCATCTGCTGCAGTAAGTCAAGACCGAAGTTCCTATGCATAAGTCCCTTTGTATATAGCAGTGTCCCTCGTCCTGGGAGACATATAGCCCCAGACCTCTGGTGGATGCTCAAAACCCCAGATAGCACCACAACCTGCATCCACCATACTGTTTCCTACACCCATGATAAGTAAGTTTATTACTTAGGTGTGCTAAGAGAATAACAATAATAAAAGGAATACCTTTCATAGCAACACAGTATAATGAAGATCGTCTTAGAATATCCGATTGTGCCCTGCACTGTCCCCGTTGACCTCCAGGAACTGAAACCACAGCCTTGGATAAGCTGCTAGGTTCCAAACAGCCTGTGAAGTGCATAGACAGTGTTTCACAGGTCTAGACATGGAAGCTTCCAGATGGGGAGGGTGCATCTGCCTCTGCTGACCCAGGGCAACCTGAGGGGTATGCGTCTGAATGATTCCAGAATCTTCCACCTAGACTTGGAGGTCAGAGGCACCCTTACCAGGGTAAGGTGGGGTTGGGTGAGCCAGGCCATAGGAGGGCAGACAGGGCAAAACCAGGGAGAAGATGGGAGCCACACGGTGGGAGGGCTTGCTGGAGGAGGGGGTGACAGTTGGGAACCAGAGGGCCTGGCAGGAGGTGGCAGGAAAGGGCTTGCTTCCTCCTCTTTCTGGAGAGGAGGCGGGGTTAGGAGTGGCTCCTGGGTGGGGTTCACAGAAGGTACCTTTCCAGGACCTCTGTACTGTGCCCCTAGAGACCAGAAGCCACTGTGTCAGACTAAAGGACCTGGACCAGGGTAGACTCAGACAAGACCCAGGGACCAGGAAGAGGTCTGGGTCACGGAGGGCTAGGGGAGCAAAGCTTCATGTGACTGCTGACCCTGCACTGAAGGCCACGCCACAGGGGCGGGTGGGGGCAACCAGCACCCTCTACTGGAGAGTCTGGGAATAGGAGGCAAGAGGCTGATGGCCTGCAGCCGCAATGGCCTGTAGCCGCAAGGAAGCCTCTGGAGTGTCCAGATGTGAGGAACCTCAGGGACATGGGGAAGGAGTGGGGCAGGCACAGATGACAGTCAGCAGCACCCCCAGATCAGCATCCAGATGAAATGGACAATCAACCCTTTCCCATCCTAGGGAAGTCCCAGACACACTGATCTACTCTGACACGATTCTGCCGTTTCTAGAAGCTTCTACCATACAATGTGCAGGACGGCCTTTGAGTTTGGCTTCTCAGGAGGGTATTTTCAGACCCATTGGCGTGCTTGCCTGGGTCGGAAGTTCTTGTCTTTTTCATGGCTGAATGTCGTCTGGTTGTTTGGAAATTTTGCCCTTTTTTCTTTTCCTTTTCCTCTTGGTGCCAGTTGGATTGGTTCTAAATTTTGGCTGTTATGAAGGAATCTGCAACGGACACTTGCCAATAAGCGTGTGTGAACATGTCTTCTTCTCTTGGGTAAAGTGCGAGGAGAGGGATGGACGGCTACACGGCAGTGCAGCACAGACCTCGTAGGAAACTGCCAAGCCATTTTCCAGAATAGCCAAGCGTCCCCGTGTCCCCTTCTGGGCCACACGCTTTCACTGCACTCACTATGAAGGAAGCCACTTCAGAGACAGAACAAGTGCTTTCAAAAGAACTTCTGCAGAAGAAGTGGCAGCAAGAACTTCTCTTAGCAGATGGTAGTGACCACCGAAGTGCTGAGAAGAAGTGACAGTGGAGTGTTCTGCCCTAAGTGAGACGTCTCTCTCACACCCTCCAAGGCTCAGGGACCACTGCAGAAGAGGTGGTGGAAAGAATATAAGAGCCAAAGGAAGGGGAGGAGTGCTTTGCAGTACTGTCTTCCAGACAGCAAGTGGCCATTACATTCATGCCCTCATGGTGGTGTAGGTGAACACGACCTACACCAGACCCACATAGTAGCAGGAAAAAATGATGATATCCAAGTAGAAGAGAGACTAGTTAGAAAGAAGAAGGGATGAAATGGAGAGGAGGCTTGGGAGGGGACTTTGATCATAGTATATTGTCTATAGGGGTGGAAGTTGTCAATCAAAAGTTCAGAAAAGTGAAAAATGACACCTTTTAAAATATTTATTTATTTGAGAGAGAGAGAGAGAGAGAGAGAGAGAGAGAGGAAAGAGACAGATAGAAAGAGGCAGACAGGCCGGGCGTGGTGGCGCACGCCTTTAATCCCAGCACTCGGGAGGCAGAGGGAGGAGGATCGCTGAGAGTTCGAGGCCACCCTGAGACTACATAGTGAATTCCAGGTCAGCCTGGACCAGAGTGAGACCCTACCTCGCAAAACCAAAAAAATAAAAATAAAAAAAATAAAAAAAAAAAAGAAAGAGGCAGACAGGCTGGGCATGGTGGTACACGCCTTTAATCTCAGCATTTGGGAGACAGAGGTAAGGAGGATTGCTGTGAGTTCGAGGCCATCCTGGGAATACACAGTGAATTCCAGGTCAGCCTGAGCTAGAGCGAGACCCTGCCTCGAAAAACAAAAAAGAAAAGAAAAAAAGAAAGAGGCAAAGAGAGAGTGAGGCCTCCTGAGTAGTAGGGAATTGAACCCAAGTCAGGAGGTTTTGCAAGCAAGTGTCTTTAACTGCTTAGCTAGCTTCTGAACCCCCCAAATACTTTTTAAAATATTTTATTTACTTATTAGAGAGAGAGAGGAAGAGGCAGATAGAGAGAAAGAGAGAATGGGTGCACCAGGGCCTCCAGCCACTCCAAACACACTCCAGACACATGCGCCCCCCTGTCCATCTGGCTTACATGGGTCCTGGGGGAATTGAACCAGGGTCCTTAGGCTTCACAGGCAAATGCCTTAACTGCTAAGCCATTTCCCCAGTCCATACTTTTGATATTTACAAGGACTGGTGTAACACCCATGTAAGTGGTGAATGTAATTTCAGACGAACACCTGCTAGGCCCCAAGCTGCATAGCAGGAATGCCACCTGGGTTGATTCCTCCTCTCCTGCCCCAGCCCTGCACCCTGGAGCAGCTGTGGCCGGGTGGCGTCACAGCACTCCTGCCCTTTTCATCAAGAGCGTTATGTTAAGCACACCCCTGTCAGCATGATGGCGTCTTTTGTTTGTTTTTCAAGTTTCTTTTCTTTTTTATTTATACATTTATTTATTTTAAATATTTATTTTTTTGCAATCAGAGGGAGGGAGAGAGAAGACAGACAGACAGACAGAGGGTATGGCCATCCCAGGGCCTCCCGCCACTGCAAACAAACTCCAGATGCATGCGCCACTTTGTGCATCTGGCTTTACATAGGTACTGGAGAATTGAACCCTGGTCATTAGGCTTTGCAGGCAAGCACCTCAACAGCTGAACCATCTCTCCAGCTCTTTCTCTTTTTAAAAATTTTGTTTATTTATATATTCATTTGTTTGGAGGGGGAAGGAGGGAGGGAGGGAGAGAGAAAGTACGGGCACACAAGGGCCTCTGGTCCCTGCAAACAATCTTCAGACACATGTGCCACTTTGTGCATCTGGCTCTACATGGATTTTGGGGAACTGAACCCAGGTTGGCAGACGTTGAAAGCAAGTGCCATCTCCCCAGTCCTCAAGCCTTTTTCTTAGCTTTTAATTGTGTGCATGTGTGCACAGGTGTGCTACTGTGTTGGTCAAATGACGCTTTCAAGTTGGTCCCCACTTTTCACCTCATGCGAGGCAGTTCTCTCTCTCTCTCTCTCTCTCTCTCTCCTGATATCGCTCTGCTGTTCTTTGTTGGGCTGGCCGTGAGATTCTGGGAAATTCTCCCTTCTCTTGCTCCTATCTCTCCATCAACTCGTTGGGATTGAAGAAGCCCACCCCCACCCACCATAGCTTCAGTCTTCTTGTGTGGGAATTCTGGTGCTGGGGCTTGACCTGCCAGTTCCTCAGCCCTGTTTCCTAGCCTTCTCGGAAACAGAAACTGTGCATTCTACTTAGGGTATTGTGTTTCCTATTCCACATTCCCTTCCATGGGGCCTTCCAGGTCGCTGTATGTAACATAGTCCACACCCAGCTTGGTAAAGCTGTCTCCATTGGCCAGTGAGTGGTGGCTCATCCACTCTTCTACTGATAAGTCCTCCCTCATCCTCAGGGCATGTGTTTCGGGACATTCCATGGATTCTGGAAGCCTTGGTGGTTACCAACTTTTACATATATATTGCATTTCCCCTACATACACACACCCATGATAACGTATAATGCATACAGTAGGCAATGAACAATAACTAATAACAAAATAGCATATCTAATTCTGTAATGAAATGTTACTGAGGGCTGGGGGGATGGCTCAGCAGTGAGCAATGCCTAACACACATGCAGCCATAGGTTCCATCCCCAGCACCAAGAAGAAAGGTGAATTAAACTTATGAGTTTGGCTGGAGAGATGGCTTAGCAGTTAAGGCACCTGCCTGCTAAGCCTAAGAACGCTGGTTCCAATCTCCAGGTCACACGTTTAGCCAGATGCAAAGTGACACAAGGGCGCAATGCCGCACTTGACCACAAGGGGGCGCATGCATCTGGATTTTGTTCACAGCAGCTGAGAGACTGCTGGCACACCCATTCTCTGTCTTCCTCTCCTCTCTCTCTCTCTCTCTCCAAAAAAAAAAAAAAAAAAAACTTACGAGTTGTTTCTGTTTTGATCAAACAAGGACTTTCTACTTAATACTCTGCTCAGTGGTTATGTTGGGCACTGATCCACGGTCAGCAAGCCTGCTGTCAGGTAGAATATTGTGCACACGCGGTGCTATGGATATCACAAATAGTCCCGTATATGCCTCTTCTGGGGGGCGAGCCGTATGAGATAAGAGTCTCCGTCTACAGCCTGGGCTGGCCTGGAACTCCTGCCTCAGCCCCCTGTGTGCTGGGATGGCAGGCATAAGCCACATGTCTCTGGGTTCTACTTGGACAAGATGCGCCCTCGGCATGGACAGCACATGGGGTGTCCTAGGTCCCGGGCGATAAGGAAACCCAGGAGGAATCCCTGCCTTACAGCCTATCTCGTCCTGTGGGTCTTTGCCAGGTGCCGGGCCCCACGCTGGGTGCTTCGCTCGCCTGTCAGTCCTGTCTTGAAAGCATGCTGTGAGCACAGAGTAATAGTTTTCTCATTTTGCAAATAAAGATCCCACAGCTCAGAGGTATTCAAACCACTTGTCCAAGATTACACAGCTAGTAAGACGCAGGGGCGGGGCTGACCCCAAATCTCAGGACACAGGACAGATCCCTCCATGCCAGGGCCCACACATCTTTCAGCAGAAGAGGCCGTCTCTTTTCTCTTTTCTTTTCTTTTCTTTTCTTTTCTTTTCTTTTCTTTTCTTTTCTTTTCTTTTCTCTTTCCTTTTCTTTTCTTTCTTTCTTTCTTTCTTTCTTTCTTTCTTTCTTTTTTTTTTTTGTTTCATGAGGCATGGTCTCACTGCAGCCCAGGTTGACCTGGAATTCACTATGCAGTCTCAGGCTGGCCTCGAACTCACAGTGATCCTCCTATCTTGGCCTCTCAAGTCCTGGGATTAAAGGCATGCACCACCATGCCCAGCTTTTGTAACTTTTTATTGACGACATCTATAAATAGAGACAATATGACATGATCATAATCCCCTCCCGCTCCCACATCCCCCCTCCACTGAATCCCTTCTTTCCAGCTAGTCTCTCTTCTCTTGATACCATGCTACTTTTTCTTCCTGTCATGCAGGTCCTGTGTAGGTAGCTTCAGCCACTGTGAGGTCATGAATATCGAAGTCACTTTGTGTCTGGAAGAACAGAATTGTACTCACTCCTTCCCATCCTTTGATACTTACATTCTTTCTGCCATCTCTTCCGCAGTGGACCCCCAGCCTTGGAGGGCGTGATATAGATGTCTCAGTGCTGAACACTCCGCTGTCACTTCTCAGCATGCTGGCTGTCCTTAAGTCTTCCCAGTGGTCACTGTCATCTGAAAAGAGAAGCTTCTCTAGTCCAAAGTAAGAATAGCATTAATATATGGGCGTACACATAAGTGTTTAGAGGGCAACTTCGTGGGCATAATATATCCGTTTAGCTATACAACACTAGAAGTCCCCCGACACCAGGGCTTATGATCTTTTCAACCCTAGGCTTTTGACTAGGTTTTCAGTATCAGACATGAATTCCCTCCCATGGAGCTAGCCTCAAACCCAATCAGAGAGCAGCAGCTGGTTTCCCACAAAACATACATGCCACCATTGCTCCAGGGGAGAGGCTGCCTTGGTGGGGGGTGGGGCCTCAGGGCTACAGTCAGCCTGGAATCAGTCGTTCTCTAGGGAGCCAGGTGACATTTGCCTCAGCTGAGGCAGGCTGGCCTCTCTGCCTGATGAGGACGTCGTGCATAGGGGAAGATCCACACCTGCCTCCCTCACAGCCGGCTTTCTTTCGGTGCAGGAGGGAAGACATTTCCTGTCCCAAAGTCTGGCTCTGTCCAGCCTGTCAGGTCAGCCCGTTTCCCCCCTGGAGTAAACGTCCCAGTTTGAGGTAAAACAAATTCCTTATTGGAGCCTCTCCCCTCCAGCTGGGCCACTGCGAGGCCCATTTAATCAGACCGCTTAGCAGTGAATCATGCTAATGGCTGAGGGGAATTGTGCAGCACTGAAGGCCAGTCTGGGGGGGGGTGGACAGAACAGGGCAGGCTGGTGACCAGTCTACAGGCCAGGCTGTAGGAGCAGGGACATGGCTTGGAACCTCTTTTCTCCTTGAACTACCTAAGGACATACTGGTGGGGGGAGAATGGTGGGGAATGGGAAGCATCAGACCATCAGAGATAAAGAATGTGCCTTGGGCTGGAAAGATGGCTCAGCAGTTAAGGCATATGCCTGCAAGGCCTAAGGATCCATGTTTGACTCTCCAGATCCCACGTTAGCCAGATGCACAAAAGTGAGGCAAGCGCAAGGTCACATATGCCCACTAGGTGGTGCCAGCATCCGGAGTTTGATTCCAGTGACTGAGAACCTGGTGCACCAATTCTCTCTCACTCGCTCTCTCTAAAAAAAAAAGAGTGTGCCTTGAGCCACTGTGTGGGGTCCACTGTGAACCAGCAGTGAGACCAGAATCAAGTGAGCAGTGGTCACCAGGGAGCTGAGACCCCATGGGCCAAAAGAGCCCCCAGTCATGAGGATACCAAGTCTCCACCCGAGAAGTAGGTGCCAGTGCTCACAATGGTTCCAGGCAGCCCAGCCCAGTACCCAGCTTAACAACATGGGGGCGCCCTCCCGTGTCTCATCTGGTGCCCGTTCCTATGCCCCCTGCCCCTGACACTGCCACTCTGGGAACTCAGCCCTCCACACAGACAGACCCTTGTCCCCATAATTAGTTCCAAACAGGGAGGAGAGAGAAGGAGAGAGGAAGGGGTAGGGGAGAGGCTTGTGTTACCATGCTACTTCCTATGGGTCATCCTCTGAAGGGACTGCAGAGGCACTGACCCCAAATCTGTCACCCTCCTGAAGTGTCCATTCTTCTGGGCAAGGGCGCTGAGAGAGCCTGCTCAGAGCATGGGTATGGTAGCTCAGGCCCACCTGCACCAACGCTAAGGAGACAGCCTCTTCACTCTCCCAAGACATGGAGCCCTTTTGGATGGCCATCCATGGACCTGAGGGCTGCTGCCTCCCAGGGGACACTGGCTGGTCAGGACTGTGCCTCCAGCTGGGAGGGGCGGGCGTTGTCTGCACACCGCTGGGAGAGGGGAGATGAGAGTGGGTGAGAAGCGGGCCTGCTGCTCCCCCTTCCCCAGCTGGTTCTGCCTGCGCCAGTTGCCTCTAGATACACTACTCAGCCCTTTTCTTTTCTTTTCTTTTCTTTTCTTTTCTTTTCTTTTCTTTTCTTTTCTTTTCTTTTCTTTCACTCAGCCCTTTCTGTGTCTGCTGTGGATCCCATTCTCACAGGTCAGCCCTGTGCTCTTCCTCCACAAAGTCCTTCTGAGTCTCCTGCCACTCCTCTTTCTTTCCTTTTCTTTCCTCTAACTCCTTTTTCTTTTTAGAAAAATTTATTTAGTTGGAGAGAGAGAGAGAGAGCGAGAATGGGCATGCCAGGGCCTTTAGCTGCTGTAAGCGAACTCCAGATGCATGCGCCACTTTGTGCATCTGGCTTTGCGTGGATACTGGGGAATCAAACCCCAGTCATTAGGCTTTGCAGAAAAGTGCCTTAACTGCTGAACCATCTCTCCAGCCGCCTCTAACTCTTTTTTTTCCCCTTGAGGCAGAGTCTCACTCTAGCTCAGGCTGTTCTAAAACTCACTCTGTGGCCCAGCGTGGCCTTGAACTCACAGCGATTCTCCTACCTCTCAACCTTTAGAGTGCTGGCATTATAGACGTGAACTACCACACCTGGCCACCCACTTTTGTGCTAGAATGTCCCCATCTACAAATGGAGCCCAGGGCTGTGGTGTCTTCTCCCTGCCTGGCTCTTGGAAGAGGTATTTCTTCCCCAGGGTCGTCTGCCTGCTTCCTAGGTTCTCCTAGACTGTCCCTCTGCCTACATGTCCCCTGCACCTATGTCACAGGGCTCATATTGAGTGAGCACATGCCATGGGCTTCAAGGCGTGGCTCCTCTGAAGAGGGCACGGTTCTCACCTCATGTCACAGATGAGAGAACTGACCCTCGCCTGTCTTCTGAAGACCCACCAGCTCTGGCTCCCCTTCAGGAAGGCCCTGGGCCCCTCTAATGCAGTGCTTGGGTCCAAGAAAGTCCTTGAACCCCAAATTCTAGGTTCTTTTCTAATCTTAATCAAAGAATTGAATAATAAAGACTGAGAAGGATAATTATTAAATTATGATATTTATTGAGGGAAGTACAGAGCTAAGGAAAGACACCCACATGGCTAGAGATCTCACATGGAGGGCCTGGAAAACTGTGGAAAAACACGAGAGAAAAGAAAATTTAAGGAGCTCCTGCCATGTGGGGAGCTGGAGGGGATAAAGAACCTATGTGGAGAGTAAGGTGGGGACTCTCCCCTCAGCTCAACCAGGCTGGGCCTGGCTGGCAGCCCAGCTGAGGGAACACTCACCCACAGCTGGTAGTTCCCAAGTGGTCAGGAGCCCGCCCTCCCCTTGCACAGGTATTTATAACCTGGCTCAGGTGAACCAGAGGGACAGCTAGTTAGTTAGGGCTAGGGCCTGTCTCAGGAAGAGATTAGCCCTGGCACCAAGTTCTGGGGACTGAACTTGACCAACCACAATGTTTAAATCCTACCTCCCAGGAGGGGTCCTGGCTGTTTGTGGAAAAACAGGTCTAGGGAACTAGGCAAGAGATAAGAAGTCAGCTCATCTTTGATTTCCAGCAACTGCAGACTCTCCTGCCTTTTTCTTATTTCCAAGGGTCCAGTCACCCTAACTGTACCCGGCTCTCATTCTCACCAGGCCCAGGTTTTATACCTGGCACCTCAGCCTGGCCACCTGGGGCTGGGGCATTTGGTGTTCTCAGACAGTCTTGTCTTTGCTGACGGCCTCAGGTCATACCTCTCAGAGCTCTCTTTCTTGAAGATTTCTGGGGCTTGTTTCTTGTTTCTCTGTTGAAAGACTCTGCTTCCTGCTCCCTCCCTCCATATTGTATTTCGTTTGCTTGCAGCACAGCAGAAAAGAGACTGAGTCTGGGAGCAGCTGAAAAGCCTCTTGGTGTGGTCGTGGCCCAGGCTGTCTCACATGGAGTTGAGAGAGCGAATTTCATGGAAGTCTTGACACCATGGGGCCGGGCAGGCTGCAAACCACAGATTTTCTTCCCCTGGGGGACCACTGGCAACTCCTTTCCAGTTAGAGAAGAGCATGGTAGGGTAGCTCTGTGGAGGGCACCCCGCTCGGCCGTGTTTTTTTGCATCTGCACAGAGCTTGCCTGCCTCTCTCTGGGCTGCGACTCTCTTACCATGTGTGGCTATCATCTTTATGTTGGCTGGAGATGACCCAATTCCTGGCCAACACCAGAATTTCTTTTAAAAATAAAAATAAGAGCTGGGTGTGGTGGCACACGCCTTTAATCCCAGCACTCGGGAGGCAGAGGTAGGAGGATCACCATGAGTTCGAGGCCACCCTGAGACTACATGGTGAATTCCAGGTCAGCCTGGGCTAGACTGAGACCCTACCTCGAAAAACCAAAATAAATAAATAAAAACGGAATGGAACAAGGGTCCCACATGAGCTGCGTGTTTACATAGGGAACAGGAGGCAGATCTGGGCCGTGTGACCACTTAGGGAATTTGGCCCTGCAGGGATTTCTTCCGTCGCTCCCTGCACCACCCTTCATGGAAGCTGACACTCCAAGGGTTCTTGGAAATGTGAGCATGAGGCAGAAAGAGAAGAGCCTGATTTCCCAGCCCTGCTTTCCATCTGTAGTGAGAAGTGAGGTTTGCAGGCTCTGGATCCTGGGACAGTCATATTTATACTGCCTGTATCCTTCAAAGCTTATAGCCTCTGCATGCTGTCCTGCTGAAGTGAGAGTGTGTGCCTCACACTATACACACTTGCTTTCTACTTCACTTCCTCCAGGAGTAGTCCAGCTGGGGACACTGCCCCAGGCCCTGTCTCTATGAAGCCCCAATAAAGCCTCATGTGAATGTGACAACTTCCATCTTGAATCTAGCAAGACTCCAGGCTGAGCTGGTTACACTATGAACCCATAGAGTGAGGGCTGATTGACAAGGAGCACAGGTGTAGGGTGTGGCATGGTCCAGGTGCTGGGCCTTTTAGAACTCCAGTCAGAGACACGTGTTAAATTTGGGGATCAAGGGCCTGGAGAAATGGCTTAACAGTTAAGGAGTTTGCCTGTGAAGCCAAAGGATCCCAGTTTGATTTTCCAGGACCCACATAAGCCAGATGCATGAGGGACACATGCATCTGGAGTTCGTTTGCAGTGGCTGGAGGCCCTCGTGGACCCATTCTCTCTCTGTCTCTCTCTTCTCTCTCTCTCTCTCTCTGCTTATAAATAAATAAATTAAATTAAATTATTTTTAAAAAACAAAGGTTTTAAAAAATTGGGGATCAAGATAGAGGCACTGAGACAAATGATATATATTTTTTTAAGTTTAAGACTTTATCTTAATGCCAGGAGACACTGGCAGGATCTTAAGCCAGAGAGAGAAAGAAAAAGAGAGAGAAAGAAAAGAGAGAGGGGGGAGAAGGGAGGGAGAAGTAGAGAGAGACATTGGATCCTGGGGAAAGAGGGGGTAGAGACAGGGGGCATATATTAGGGAAAGATCAAGAGGGCTCAAGATAGTAAGAGAGTGGGTGTGGTACTTTGAATGGATGTCCCCCAATACATTCAGGAGTTTATTAAAGCTTGTAGTTTAGATCTCCAGCCACCTGGCTGGAGGAGGTGTCACTCTGGGTGGATCCTAGGGTCCAGCTGTAAGGTGTGGGGGTGGATCTGGAATTCCCAACCAAAGATTTGCAAAGTGCTGGAGCTTTGTCTGAAGTTCCTAGAGCATGCTTGCTTGTGATGGTGGTGATATTTCTCTCTCTGCATGGACCTATGAAATGGGCCAGCTTCTTCTGCTATTATGGAACTTCCCCTCTATCTATGAGCTTCAATTAATCCCTTCATCTCATAAACCTTGTTTGGAAGTTCATCCCAGTGACCTGAAGCTGTCTGCTACAGAATTGGTACCAGAAGTGGGGTGTTGATGCACAATGAATCTGACCATGTGAATTTTGGTCTTTTGGAACTTGTGTGCTAGAGGAATGTGAAACTTGGTGCTTGCAACTAAAGTCACCTTTGGAGTGGCAAACCAAGTATTATGGACTATTCTGATAAGAGTTTGAAAATGCTAAGTGCAGAGAGAATTGTATTTGGAGGCCTGGCTTATGAACTTTCTAAGGGGAAGGAAAGATGCAGAAAACTTTGTTGGAACTGGGCTACTGGCATAAGGGCCTCTTCTACTCTTGCCCAGAGAGTTTGATCAAGGTTAAATTTGTAATGGACTGAGGTACTTGGCTAAAGATATGAAACTGACAAATTTAAGATTTAAAGTTGGAAAAACTCAAGCAAGTTCTAAGGTGTAGGAGTGGATCTGGAATTCCCAGCCAAAGATATGCAAACTGATGGAGCTCAGTCCAGAGTTCCTAGAGTGTGCTTGCTTGTGATGGTGTTGGTATTTCTCTCTCTGTGCAGACCTGTGAAAGTGGACCTGCTTCTTCTGCCATTATAGAGCTTCCCCTCTATCTGTAAGCTTCAATAAATCCCTCCCTCCCATAAATTGTGCCTGGTTTGGAAGTTCATCCCAGTGACGTGAAGCTGTCTACTACAGTGGTTTTATGGGAAGAGGAGAAAAACCATCTGTGAATGGAGGGGCCTTGGGTGCTATGTCGAGGAAAGGACTAGGGGAGGTGGGCACTCTCTCTTCTCAGCCCAGAGGCCTCCTTGTTTACCATAATAAGAAGTGGGTCCAGAATCCCAGATCTAGTCTAGGTGTGGCCAGGTGGAGGGACAGAGCTCAGAACTCTCACAAGACAGACCCAGCTGCTGATTGGACCTGCACTGCTCACTGTGAGTTGCATGAGAGATTCAGGATATAAACTTGAGCAAGGACTCACATCTCTGGAACAAACCATGCAAACGAGCTCCTCCTCACCCAAGTATCTCACTACATTATCCGTGCAAACAGGTGCAGAGCCTTACTGCCAGGAGTGCTCTTCTCTCTCACTCCTGACCCCAAGGGAGCCCAGTCCACTGCTGGGGGATTTGGCCTCAGGCAAGGCAGCTGGCTGAGATTCATTCTACTAGTCAACTTGATGAGGTTCAAGGAATCCCAGTGGCCTGGGGGACACAGTCTGCATAGGTCTAGGAGGTGCTTCTGAAAAGATTAGCCTTTGAACAGGGAAACTGAGTAATGACATCAGCTCTCACTGGTGTGGGTCTGGTGTGGGAAGGCATAGGTAAGCAGCACCCAGTGTGTTGAGTCCCTCCCCACCCACTGCCCATGGAATAAAAATACAGAGACAGGAAGAATTCTCTCCCACTGACCTTGAGTGTGGGCATCAGCATCAGAGCTACTGGTTGCTGAGTCTTCAGACTCTGACCAAACCACACCATGGACTTCCCAGTTTCTCCAGCTTACAGCTGTCATGGAGTGACCTCCACAGTCCCATGAGTCATGTGTCAGCTGCTTTTGCATTGCTATGATCAAAATGTCTGAGAACTACTTAAAGGAGGAAGGATTTTTTTGGCTCATGGTCTCATAGGGTTCAGTCCATGGTTGCTTGGCCTGTACACTCAGGCAGGACACCATGGTGGCTGTGGTGGTTTGATTCAGGTGTCCTCCATAAACTTAGGTGTTCTGGATGCTAAGTTCCCAGCTGATGGAGATTTGGGAAATAATGCCTCCTGGAGGCAGTGTATTGTTGGGGGCAGGCTTATGGGTATTGTAGCCAGTTTCCCCTTGCCAGTGTTTGGCACACTCTCCTGTTGCTGTTGTCCAACTTACATTGGCCAGGGGTAATGTCCATCCTCTGCTCATGTCATCATTTTTCCCTGCCATCATGGAGCTTCCTTGAGTCTGTAGGCCAAAATACACTCTTTTCCCCCAAAAGCTGCTCTTGGTCAGGTGATTTCTGCCAGCAATGTGAACCTGACTGAAACAGTAATAATTGGTACCAAGCAGTGGCATTGCTGCTAAACACCTGACTGTGTGGCTTTGGCCTTTTGGAGCTGATTTTTGAGAGGAGTGTGGAAGGATTTGAAACCTTGGCCTAAGAGATGCCTTGCAGTGCTGTAAGTACAGCTTGATGGACTGTTCTGGTCAGAGTTGAAAGACCTGAATGCAGTAAGATCTATGGACTGTGAGGTTTGACTGATGAGTGTGAGAAAAAGCTTTGACTGGACTGGGCTAGGAACAGTTTGTGTGAGAGGCTTGCTGTTATGATCATGTTCTGAGAACTTGTGCACAGTTGCCTTGTGTAGAAATGAACTGGTGTGAGCAGAGGGATATGGCACAGAAAAATGAAATCTTTGGGCCAAAACTGCTGCCTGTTCAACTGCAATTGTATAAGAGATTACAACCATTGCTATTGGGCCAGCTGACCTGCATTGGGACAATAGGAATTATGTAGACTTCCCTTTTCTTTTCTTTTCTTTTCTTTTCTTTTCTTTTCTTTTTTTTTTTCTTTTCCTTTCCTTTCCTTTCCTTTCCTTTCCTTTCTTCTTTTCTTTTCTTTTTCCTTTTTTGGAGAGAGTCAGAGAGAGAGAGAGAGAGAATGGGCACGCCAGCAGCCTTTCAGCTACTGTGAATGAACTCCAGATGTGTGAGCCTCCTTGTGGGCAAGTGCAGCATTGCGCCCTTGTGTCACTTTGCATCTGGCTAAACATGGGACCTGGAGAATTGAAAGGGCATTCTTAGGCTTAGCAGGCAGGCACCTTAATCACTAAGCCATCTCTCCAGCCCCTATGTAGACTTTTTTGAAGGGCCTGAGTGCTCAAGGAGTGTCCTGTTCTTCAAAGTCTGCTTTATTCCCCCCTGGATTAACAAATTGGCACCCTACCTGGTATTGTGGAGTATAAGAAATGCAAGAAAGAGAGGGTCATTGAGTTTGCAATGTGGTCTTATGTTTTGGAAATGGCCATGGGCAGTGTGAAGCAGGTTTGTTGGAAGCCTGCACGGAGACCCAATGGAGCTGTGAGGATGAACCATGGGTTGCAGTAGAGACCCAGTGGAGATGTCAGGACCACAAGAGAGCTACTGAGGAAAGCTGCCAGCCCTGGATAAAGTTTTCCAGGACTGTAAGTAGCCTAGCTGGAGAGGTGGAATTGGAACTCCAGAGACTTGTTGCTGGTTAGAATTATCAGACTTGGAGATTTGTCACTGACTAGAGTTGTTGGACTTGGAGCTACAGTGTTTGATGTTTGCCCTGTTTAAATCTTGTATTGGTTGAATATTTCTTTGTTGTACCCAATGCCAGCTTTTGTAGTGTGAGTGTTTATTCTGTGGCATTATGGGGTTTGGGGTTTTTTTTTTTTTTTTTTTTGGTATTATGACTCAGTTAAAAGACCATGGACTATGGGAATGTTTGAACATCATTGGGGGACTTTTAAAGTTGGATGAATGCATTGTATTTTAAATCATATATGGTTATCAGTTTATAGGGACCAGGGGTGGAATGTGGTGGCTTGATTCAGGTGTCCCCCATAAACTTAGATGTTCTGAATGCTAGATTCCCAGCTGATGGAGATTTGGGAATTAACACCTCCTGGAAGCAGTGTATTGTTGGGGGTGGGCTTATGGGTATTATAGTCAGTGTCCCCTTGTCAGTGTTCGGCAAACTCTCCTGCTATTGTCCACCTTATGTTGGCCAGGGGGTGAGGTCCACCCTCTGCTCATGCCATCATTTTTCCCTGCAATCATGGAGCTTCCCCTTGAGCCTGTAAGCCAAAATAAATCCCCTTTTCCCCAAAAGCTGCTCTTGGTTGGGTGATTTCTGCCAGAAATGCGAACCTGACTACAACAGTGGCCAAAGCACTTATAACAGACAGGAAGCAGAGGACTAGAGACAGGAAGAGGCCAGGAACAGAATACCTTCTAGTCTCTCCCAGTGACTTCCCTTCCTCAGCTAGGCCCCATTTCCTAAGGTTCTTCCAAACCTTCCACTATAGCTCTAACAGCTGGAAATGTACGTTTTCATACATGACATTACATACTTCAAACAACAGCCAGCCAGTTCCCATCAGAGTTCTTCTGTCTATCCATTCTCCATCTTTTCTTTCTGAATATTCTATTGCTGCTTCTTTGAAGCCCTGTTGAATACACTGCCCAAGTGTTGGAAGAGAGCAGAGACTTTGACCCACCTGTTGGGGAAGGTGGTGGTTGTCATATCAGCCCACTTCCTTCAACTAGAGGGAGGCACAGCTTAGCTCCATGGAACCGTCAACTCCACATCAGGCCCAAAGGCTGAGAACTGCCCAGGGTGAAGCCCAGCATGCCCACTGGTCCCTACTTTTCAGATAGGCATGATAAAAGGAGTATGGCTTTGCATCTGATCCTGGCCTGGGGTCTCCCACAAAGTTCAGATGCACCAGAAAGACACAAGGAATAGTACTGGCTCCTTCCTGTGAAAAGATGGGGAGATCCTAAGCCATGACTCCTGGGAGCACTCGGGGTGACATAGGGTGCTCTGTAAGCAGAAATGCGCATCCACTCACTTTTAGGGGCTAGGCAGGTAAAGGTGGGTGGGTAGGCCTAGGGCCATCTGGCACATGCCTTAGTCCAGAGCTGGGTGTGATGAGGTACGCTTGAAATACCAGCACTAGGATAGCCTGGGCTGTACGGTGAGACCCTGCCTCAAAAACAAAATGAAGCAGTCCAGAGGGATGGGGGCTAGACAGCTCTGGGGGCTTCTGTCACATGAGCACAGGAGCCTGCCCAGCCTATGATTTCCCTAGAGGAGCCAGACTTAGAGATTTTTATATGAAAGCCTATACTTGAATATTCACATCCTAATTTTAAAATGAAACAGCATGATCAAGGCCAGCTAGTGCCTTGGGTCTGTGAGCTGGCTTCCCCTTCCTCTCAGGTGCAGGCAGCAAGCTCCAACCCTGGAAGGCTGCACTTAGGAAAACTGAGTCGAGCTCTTGTCTTTGTTCTGCGTTCTGAGCTGTGTTTGTTCTGGAGGCTGCTACTGCCACCTGGGGTGATTTGATTTTGCTTTGATCCTCTGAGCTCTCCATAGGCAGTTCCTATTTTATTTGCAGCTCTGATGAAGGGAGAATGATGTTGAGAGCTGCAGCCCAAGGAGGCCCTTGGCCCCAGGAGAGCCGCTTCCACGGGCTGTTGTCAAGTTAGCGTCCATGGTCTCCAGAGTCAAGGTGGAAACACACACACAGGGATAGAGATGCTGCGGAGGTTGAGGGCCTCATGTTCCCAGGGTCTCTTTGGGCTGGGGCGATCTCCCACTTGTTGACAGTAGGCTGAGACAGCCAGGAATTTGCTATCTTGAATGGGTGCTGCCACTGATCCATCCCGATAGTAAATCTATCCACCCACCCACCTATCCATCCATCCATCCAGTCTATTCACCTACCCACCCATCAATTTCTCCATCTATCTATCCACACATCCACATATCCATCCATCCATCCGATCAATCCATCCACCTTACCCAGCCTTCCGTTTCCCCATCCATCTACCCACCCACCTACCCAGCCACCTACCCACCCATCAATTTACTTATCCATCCATCCGATGAATCCATCCACTTTACCAACCCTTCCGTTTTCCCATACATCCACCCATCCACCCACCTACCCATCCACTTACCCACCCGTCAATTCACTCATCCATCCATCCATCCATCAATTCCTCCATCCATCCATCCATCCATCCATCCATCCACCCATCCATCAATTCCTCCATCCATCCATCCATCCATCCATCCATCCACCCATCCATCAATTCCTCCATCCATCCATCCATTCATCAATTCATCCATCCATCCATCCATCCATCCATCTATCCATCCATTCATCAATCCATCGAGCTGTTTGTCCTCTCATATGTGCATAGCACACACACTTACTGGGTCTCAGCCGCGAGTCAGGGTTGTGGTGGACGCTGAGATGCCAGTGATGGTGGACTGTGCCCTCTTTCCTCACGGACACTGCAGGAGATACCCAGCCCCGTTTGTTGAAGATGCTGTCTTTTCTCCACTGTTGTGTTGGTTAAACAGCAAACCTTGCTGAAGACGCATTTAGTGAGTGACAGCTGCATGCACAGTGCTCCTTTCTCTGAGCCTCCAGTTTGGCTGGTTCCAGGGACGGGCTTGGGCATGACACTGAGGTGATGGTGAGGGTCCCTTTCCCACTTGGTAGCAGTGGGATTGGCATGAAGCCTGCCTTTCCAATGCGCTCTCTGTCGCTGCATCAGGAGAGTGTGTGAGGACTCGCCCCGGTGTACCACCAGTGCTGGGTGCAGTGAGTGACAACCTCTGCATGCAGCTATGAGGGGCCTTGGTGGCATCATACCATCAGACTGCCATCATGCTGAGTAGGAACCAAGCTGCTTCCTTTGTGAGTCTCTATCTATGAGTGAGTCATGCATCAACCTGAAACCCCCAGCAACTGAGGTCAGCTTGCAAGGGTGAGGCCCACCCCATCCCCCACCCACCCAGAGCCTGGGAGAAAGAAAGTGTGAGGGTCTTCACTCTTAGAGACCTGGATGGGGGTGTGGTGGAGAAGGGAGGTGACCACAGCCAGTTCTGATCTTGGTATTGTCCCCATTCCCAAAATAGGCAGAGAAAGGGCAGACTGGGCTATTTGTGTCCCTGCCTCCTGGTCCCCCAGAGGGGTGCCCTGCAAACCACTGCCCAGTGACTCGTTTCCCATCATCCTGTCACACACAAGCCCAGAACACTGGATGTTTCAGCTACTTTCTCATCTTGGGGTAAAATGCTGGGCCAGAAGCAGCTTATGGAGGGAGAGGGTTTATTTCTGGCTGACAGTTTCATCGTGGTGGGCATGGGGGAAGGCTTGGCAGGAGCAGACAGCTAGGTGTCACATCTCCACAACCAGCAGGGAGGAAGCAGAGAGAGTGAGCTAAGTGTGGCAAGCAGAGCTGGTGTGCCTTTAGTGACACACCTCCTGTAGCACGGTGCCACCTCCCAAAGGCTCTGCCAGCTGGGGATTAATCACATAAAACTATGGAAGGGGGGGACGTTAAAAACTTCAACCACAAAATCAGCCTTGTTTGCGGAGTCTGTATACAGACTGCTCCTGTTTGGAAATGGACCTGTCAGCTACATGCCTATGGATGGATGTAAAATCGCAGGTGTCATAACAGCCCTCTAGAACACACAGCCCCAGCAGCTACCAGGAGCTAGTGGGTCATTGGCCCGGGGAAGCTTGATGTCAACCAGTACGGAAAGGAGTTGGCTCTTGTGTTTGGAGGAGCTGCGAGAGCCTAATTTTATTTATTTTTAATCTATCATTTCAGCATGCTCCCCCTAGTCAAAGATGGAGCTGGAGCCCAGCGCAGACACCTTATTTATATTTAGGTTTTATTTACTCAGGCAGGTCTTGGGAGATACTAGATCTCATTTGCAGAGACACCCCAGTGGCAGCACTCCATCACTTGGAGCCTAAATGAGCTTTGCACAGTCAGTGCGAGGGGAAAGGAGGGGCGGGGTGGAGAAGGGCTCTACTCCTGAATCTTGTGGGGGGCCGCAGCTGGAACTCCCTTCCACCTGGACATTGACAGGCACAGCTGGACTCTTCTCTCTCCAGCCTGCCGGGCACCTCAGGAATGCCCACTGGCCCATCTCCCCAACGGGCTGGCCAAGCACACACAGGTGGCCCACCCCTGGCAGCTGCCCCCTGATCTGATGCAGGGACCACCAGTAAAGAAACTAGCTGTCACTTTTGGGGTGCTGGCTGGTCTTCAGAGGCCCAACATCCCCAGACCAGCTTCATCTGTTATCCCTGCCCACCTCTGTCCCCCATCGTGTGGTGACACCTTTTGCGTGAGATTTAGGGAGGTCACTGCCCCTCAGCCGGCCTTTTCTCCCCCACTGTCTGGGCAGGTGCATGCAGGCTGGTGCTTTCTAGGAGGGACAGAGACAGACAGACATGTCTGGGAGGAGAGCCAGCCTCCCTGCACACTGCAGGCAGCCAGCATCCCATGACTGCCGCTTCCTCCCCCAGGTTCTGTGCAGACCGCCTGGGCCTGGTGAAGCGGAAAGGGAGGAGGTGGGTGGATTCAATTCACTCAGGTCATGCAGAAAGGAAAAGGAGAAGAGGCCATTTGAGCTCAAATGGAGGCGGCCACGTCCTTTCGGTCCCTCAGTTGGCAAAAGGAGGTCTGGGTGCGCTGCAAATGACAAGATCCGATATTCATTAGCACCTCCTGAAAGCTGCACAGACCAGTCATTACCGGGGGCTTCACCTCCACCCCCAGCAGCGGTTATTTACATAATAGCCTGCCCCTCGGGTTACCTTTCATTAACAGACACGTGTGCAAACACGGAAGCAGCTGGTGGCATCTCATAAATATAGATTGTTAACCCGGTGTAGACAGCTGACTTTCGCTTGCTCAGAAGAGAAGGGGTCGCTCGCCCTGCCCTGCCCTGCCATTGGGAACCCGGAGGAGGCTGGTGCAGGAAAGCCCTAGACTGCCTTCATTCAGTCCCTTCCTCTGAGCTTCCAGTTCATCATCCAACTGATGTGCCTGTTAGGGCTCCCGGAGCCTGCAGTGAGCATCTGAGAGCAAGTCCTGTCCTCTTCCTTTTTGTATTCCCTTCCCCTGCTCCCCCCTTCCTTTCCCCTCCCCTTTTGTTAACAGCTTTGTATGCTTGTATGTGTGCACACATTCGTGTGGAGGCCAGAGGTCGGTAGTGGAAGTCTTCCTCAATTGCTATTCACTTTATTTTAAAAATTAATGAATGAGCCAGGTGTGGTGGCGCACGCCTTCAATCCCAGCACTCGGGAGGCAGAGGTAGGAGGATCGCCGAGAGTTCGAGGCCACCCTGAGACTACATAGTGAATTCCAGGTCAGCCTGGACCAGAGTGAGACCCTACCTTGCAAAACCAAAAAAAAAAAAATTAATGAATGAATTATTTTGTGTGTGTGTGTGTGTGTGTGTGTGTGTACAGGCACAACAGGGTCTCTTAAGCTGCTGCAAATGAATGCCAAACCATTGAACTACTTTTTGGGTCTTTATGTGGGTGGCGGGGGAGGAAGTGAACTGGAGTCAGCACGCTTAGCAAGCAAGTGCCTTTAATTGCTGAGCCTGCAGCCTCCTCACCTTATTTTTTTTTAAAGATTTTAATTAATTAATTCATTTGTTTATTTATTAGAGAGAGAGAGAGGAAAAAAGAGAGAGGGAGAGTGAGAATGGTCATACCAGGGCCTCTAGCCACTGCAAACGAACTCCAGACATGTGCGCCCCCTTGTACATCTGGCTTACGTGGGACCTGGAGGATGGAACAGGGGTCCTTAGGCTTTGCAGGCATGTGCTTAACTGCTAAGCCATCTCTCCAGCCCTCCTTGCCTTATTTTTTGATATAGGGTCTCTTACTGGACCTGGAGCCAGCCGATTCATCTAGAACTGGCTGGCCAGCAAATCCCTGGGAACCTGCCTCCACCGCCCCAGTGCTGAAATGATGTCACACACAAAGAAAAGGACATGCAGGCAGGCCCTGCTGTAGTGCCAGCAGATATGCTTCTCCTCTGCAGACAGCTACAGACTCTGCACATCTGCTAGCGCGACATAACCCGGATGGCTGGCACCGTTCACACTGCCCATGCACCCGTGTGTTCACTACGTCTCAGCATAGCCTCACAGAGACACGACAAACCTTTTTTCTTTTCTTATGTGAATTTATGTTTACTCATTCATCTTCACGTGTATGTATGGGCAAAGGAATGCCATATACTTTTGCCACTTAAAAAAAATTGCTTTATTCATTTATAATTTTGCAACACAGAGAGAGAGAAAGAGAGAGAAGAGAAATGGAAAGAATGGGAGCTCCAGGGCCTCCAGCTGCTGCAAATGAACTCCAGATGCATGCACCTCTTTGTGCATCCAGCTTTTACATGGGTACTGGGAATCGAACTCAGGTCATTAAGTTTTTTTTTTTTTTTTTTGGTTTTGCAAGGTAGGGTCTCACTCTGGTCCTCCAGGCTGACCTGGAATTAACTATGTAGTCTCAGGGTGGCCTCAAACTCTTGGCGATCCTCCTACCTCTGCCTCCTGAGTGCTGGGATTAAAGGTGTGCGCCACCACGCTGGGTGTCATTAGGTTTTGCAGGCTAGTGCCTTAACTGTTGAGCCATCTCTCTGGCCCTTCTGCCACTTTTGCATCCAGCTTTATGTGGGTGACTGGGGAACTGAACTTGACTGGCAAGCTTTGCAAGCAAGCACCTTTAACCCCTGAGCCATCCCCCCAGCCCCTGACAAACCTTTTTTTATGCTTGTGTGTGTACATTCACATGGAGGCCGGAGGTCAACCTTGGGTGCAATCCTCAAGAACACCAGCCACCTTTTGTGACACCGGATCTCTCATTGGCTAGAGATCACCAATTAGGCTAGACCAGCTGCCCAGTGAGCCACGGGATCCTCCCATCTTTGCCTCCTCAGTGCTGGGATCACAGGCACACACCATCATGCCCAGCATGTTTATGTGGGTTCTGGGGATCAAACTCAGGTCCTTCTGCTTGTTAGGCAAGCACTGTGCCCACTGAACTAGCC